>CM046425.1:33782984-34382984 GCA_025506505.1 Flaveria sonorensis | reverse complement strand
TTACAGGCCCTGGCACAGTATCAGTCTTCGGACATGAGTCGGGGGTGTTGCATACGAAGACGGGATCCGTGTCGCGTACCCCGGTACTATGTCGATCTTTGGACATGAGTAGGGGGTTTGTTTATGGGCCCCGGCACAGTATCAGTCTTCGGACATGAGTCGGGGGTATTGCATGAGGCAGGATTCGTATGATAATAAGTATTGCATTGACTGATGAACGATGACGAAGATAATAATAATTATTATCAATGTGTACGTATGATGTGTGACCATGATCGAAAGTAAATAGGTTATTTTAACGAAAGTAAAGTATTTTATTTATAAAACTAGAACTCACTCAGCGTCGCTGACTTTTTGTATGCATGATAGTTGGCAGGTATTTGGTTGATGCTGAGGAGTTGCAGGCATGGACGCATACGCTACTGGGGACGTTTTGAGGCTGGCATCCACGTTTTGTTATAACATCATATTTTGGAATGTAACAATGATTTAATGTGATGACATATTTTAATTACTAATGAAAGCTTTTTAAATTCCGCTGCAAAAGTAATGTATGTTGTAAATATTTTATGCAATGACGGTCCAGTTGTAAGCGTCCCGGGAACGGGACCTTACAAGTTGGTATCAGAGCTAAAGTTTAAGAGAATCGGGTAAGTATTTTCAAAAACCTAATCTTAAACTATGAATGGGACGAAAGAAAAGGGATGCCAGTCCTAGTTGCTACGTGCCTGCAGGTAAAAGTTTTATATAAGCTTCTATTTAAGTTAAATGTTAACCGGTATTATGTGCGCATGTTATGTGGCTTGTGTGCTTTTGTGTAGATTTAGATACTGATGTTGTCAGGATAAGAAATGCTTTGGGAATGAAGAGTAAAGTAAGTGGCTAATCACAACTGGCCACTGTGATTAGGGACTTACTATACTTGACATAACTCGAGCTATTACCTTGATTGACCGTGTTGGTGTTTGAATCTTGTAGTGTTATAGATGGCTGGCGGTAGGTCTTTTGAGGCTTCGCGAGGTGGAGGTTGGGGTGGACGTGGTGTTAGGCCGCGTGTCACAAGGAGTAGGGCCAAGACTGCTGAGACGGCTCCTGAAGAGCCAGAGCTTCATCACCAGGATGGTGAAGACGATAGTGCCAACCTGAGAGCCTTAATGAAGGAGGCGGTGGTCGAGGAGGTTCATCAAGTCATGCAGACAATTCTGCCATCTGTAGTGACTGAAGTTATCCGTACCGTAAGGGATGCTAGAAGAAGGAGGAGAGGAGGAGAACCGCATGGCGAGGAGGTGAAGCTGGAGGTTCTGGGGATTTGGAGCAACCCAATGTTGACATGGTTGTCTACAGTGATGATGAGGAGGAGGAGGAAGCTGTGCCGGAAACTGCGAGGGGATGCAGCTATGGGGCATTCCAAAGGTGTGGGCCCCCTATGTTTGATGGAAATCGGAGTGCTGCTGCTGCACAACGTTGGGTGAGAGAGATGGAAGCGGTACTTGACATCAGCGAGTGCCGCGAGGATCAGAAGGTGAAGTTTGCTACCCACTCGTTTATGGACTCGGCCTTGTGCTGGTGGGACAACATTGTCCAAGCCAAAGGCACCAGGGTAGTCGGGAGGATGAGGTGGAATGAGCTGAAGAGGTTGGTAATTGAGGAGTTTTGCCCTTATAGAGAGCCTGACAAAGTTGAGAGGGAGTTCCTGCAGCTAGAGGCGGGAACGATGACTCACCAGCAGTACACCACGAAGTTCAACGAGATGGAAAGGCTGGTGCCAGATCAGGTGACGCCTGTGTCACGAAAGATCAAAAGGTATATTCAAGGTCTGCCAGCAGATATCCGTAGACATCTGATCGCTGCCCGGCCAGGTACGTTTGGGTTGGTGGTCGACCTAGCGGGGAGGCTGTATGACGAGCGAGAGGCGGTGGCTATAATGGATGAAGAGGAGGAGCGAGGTTATGTTAAGAGTGGGAACGAAAGGAGGGATAATGATGATGGTGAATTTGTGGCTGGAGGTAAGATGATGAGGTTCGATGATCGGAAGAGGATAACTGAGAGGGAAGAGGTATGCAAGAAGTGTGGTAGAGGCCACGTGGGGGAGTGCAGGTGGGGATCGAATGTCTGCTTCCAGTGTGGAAGAGAGGGCCACAGGGCGAGGGATTGTCACATGGCTAAATGTAACGACTGTGGCGAGACAGACATTTGAGCAGAGACTGCAAGAAGTTGAGGGTAGGAACCTCCGGTGTGAGGAAGAAGAGCAGAGGATGAAGGTCAGAGCATTCGCTATGACCGGGAGGAGGCTAGAGTGGACTCCGACGTGACGTCAGGTACGTTTCTGGTAATTTAAATTTGTGCATCTATGCTTTGATTGTGGTGCTAGTAGTAGTTTCATTCATACTGCCTTTTGTGGTAAGTTGCACGCTAGGAGTAGAATGATCGATGAGCCCTTCGATGTAGAAATTGCTACTGGTAAGTCCACTAGGATACTTGATGCCCTAGAGGATTATGCGATAGAATTAAGAGAGCGCGTGTCTCCTGCTTAACTGTTCAGGAAGAACTTAGGTGGATAGGCATACACCTTTGGATGAATTGGCTAGTAGCCTATGAGACAAAACTCCCAGTGTTGCAAGAAGATGGTTTAATCTACCGCGCCCGACAAGAGTTCGGTGCCGACCTACGGCGGTGGAGTAATGATGAAGGCCTCATCGTGGAGAGGGGGATCATTCGATTTAGAGAAACAAGGAAAGCTAATAACAAGTTATATAGGGCCATTCTGAATTGTTGCTCAGGTAGGAGAAGTGGCCTATCGACTGGAGCTACCCGATGAGTTAAGAGGAATTCATCTGACGTTCCATGCATCTCGTCTAAGAAGGTGCTCCATCGATGAGGATATGATCGTGCCACTAGAGGATACCGAGATGGATGAAGGATTCAACTACGTGAAGCAACCGGTGGCCGTTTCTTATAGAAAGAAGAGAAGGGCTAAGGAGAATGGTGGTTCCACTTGTGCGAGTACAGTGGAGCCCAGAAGGGGACTAAGCCTACGTATAAGATCAGGGGAGATGTGATACAGCATCACTGTAACTGTTTAACGAGCGACAGGCTTCGGGGACGAAACCTATTTAAGGGAGGTGGACTTGTAACACCTTGAATTTTTATTAAAAAGAAGAACAAAGAAAAGTATCTAGATGGAAAGGAATATGGACACAAGTAGAAGGGGGAAAAGTGTAAAAAGCACAAAAGTCTATTGTTTTAATATAAATGGGAGTATGGCCGCCCACTTAAAGTGGATCTACAATCTTGCTCTCGGCTGAAGAAGAAAAGAGAAGAAGAACTCTCGGTTTTTTTGAGAGAAAAAGGAAGAAGAAGCTGCAAAAGGTAAGTTTCTTAAGTATATGTTTGGTTTTAATTGAATTCACAAGCTTTTGACCGAAGTTCTTGGTGTTTTAGAGTTTGTTTTCGGAAATTTGGAGTTGAATTTGCTGGTGGAAGTACCTAGTTCGAAGCTTTGCTTCAAGGTGAGTTCTAGAACCCCTCTTTTACTGATTTTCAACTTCATGGGGCTATTATGCATACCGAACAAACGTTTTTAAATGTAACCATGAGTTTTGACTGTTGTTCGAATGATGTTCTGTGATTTATGTTTTGATGTTGTTTTGGTGGTTAGAATTGTTGTTAGTATGTTTTAAGGGCCTTAGTATGTTAGATCTGTGTTTGGGTAGTGTTAGAAAGGTTTCGGGTGTTTATGGCAGTTTAGAAATTTTTAAAAAGTTCTCATGCACCTAACTGTCCTCATGCGCCCAACGTGATATGCCCAAATAGTGGACATGCGCCTGAACAGTAGTTCATGCGCCCAGAATAAGGGTTGATGCGCCTATGTGCTGGTCATGCGCCCAAAGTTGCTCATGCGCCTAAGTGTTGATGCGCCTAAGCAGGGCTCATGCGCCTGCATAGTAGTAATGCGCCTGTACAGTGCTAATGCGCCCAGACTGTTTTATACTTAGAATTTTTATGCTCATGCGCCTGAAATGTTCCATGTGCCTCATTTTGGACTTAGGATTTTCTAAGGGATTTTAAGAGGTAGATGGTTGAGATAGGTTCTTTGGTGCTGTGATGGCTTATGCTTGATGTATGCATGATGATGTGATGAGGTTTATGATGTGTGTGTGTATGGGTGATGTGTTATCTTTCTTCGTTAAACGGTTTTCAAAACGTATGTATTATGTTATGTAATACGTTATGTATTATGTTATGACTTTACGTGGTAAGATGTATGAATGTGCATACGTAAAGTATTAAGTAACGAAAGTGGAAGATAACGAATGGTAAGTATGGAAGTAACAGATGATGAGATCCGTGTCGCGTACCCCGGTACTGTGTCGGTCTTCGGACATGTGTCGGGGGTATTGCATGAGACAGTATGGTATGAGATTGATATGAGGTCTTGTTGCTCGCCCCGGTACTGTGTCGGTCTTCGGACATGAGTTGTCACACCCCAACCTTAACGGCGGAAACGTCGAGATGTGAGGGTTAAGATTGTTCACAGCCACATAACACTACCATAAATTGTAAATATAAAAATTCATAAGTTGAAATAAACATTACAACCAAATGTCTCAACAAAAAAAAAAAAAATAAATTAACAAAGTTCAACTTTCAAGTTTCAAGATATTTTATTTATTTTTCCTAGGTCCAAATCCTAGGTGTAAGCATGCTTCAAAAGATAATCATCAAGCTTGTGCATTTCCTGAAACATGTTAAAAATAAAGGGTCAACTTTAAAAGTTGGTGAGTTTCCATGGGTTAAGCATACATATATATATATAAAAGTTTACAAGTAGCAATTTATGTCAATGGTTACGAATAAAGCAAGTTTATAGATAACATATAGCTACAATCAAACCTTGACCAAGAATATCATTTACAAGTTTAACGATTAGCTAAGTGTACTTGGTTCCCATGATGAACTAGCATACGTCATCAGGAGCCGGCAATAACCTCGGCTTTAGCACCAAATAGGCTTGTCAGGCCCATAGATCTATGACGTCGCCAGGCTAGCAATAGTTAATGATTGTCAACATATAATGTCCATCATATAAGACTCACAATATTACAAATAACCATGACAAAAAGTAAAGATGAATTGCTTGTGCATTTACAAGTACCAAGATGTTTACAAGTGCAAGTTTATAAAGTTAACATGTTTCACCCCAAAAGGTGTGAAATAAAGTAAAAGAGGGGCATGAAAACTCACATGATATAAGTTGGTGTTAAAGGTAATATCAAGTAATGTAAATGATGCTCCAACGATTTCTTTTATAAGATACCTAAATGTATATATTCCAAGATTAAGTTTAACAATAAGATTAACGATTAAACGTGAACTAGGGTTTCAAGTGAGGTTTGGGGTTTTTGATATAGATAAAATTTAACAATGGAATAACTTATATTTTATTTCAATGAAAAGTATTATACCATTTAGATAATTTAACGAAATTAAAGCATTTATAATAACGGAAAGAATTAAATATAAAGTGTAAATAATTTCTATAATTATTTAAAATAACACGATTAAACTAAAAGTAACGTTTGTGCCAATAATAATTTATTAATTTAAACTATCATTTTAAATCCATTTTATAAGAAATAACTAAAAATATTTTTTTGTTATAATATTTTATTAAAAGATTATATAAGTATTTAATTTTAAAAAAATTTGCAGAAAATAATCTGGTCACTTTTAAATTAATTAAAGTTTACAAAAATGATTTTTATAATAATTAAAAATTTCTGTAATTAAAATAATTACAGAAAACCCTTTAAAAAAATAGGTTGAGGGTGCCCGGGTTCGAACCCAGGACCTCAAGGATGGGGTAACACGCGCTTAACCAGTAGGCTGGGTAGCCTATGCCTGCTGGAATCCGGTTCTCCTATTTTAAAAGACGTAACTCAGATGAAACCCTCAGATCACATAAACCCTAGAACCAATTTTGATCAAATTGAACATCCATTCGTTTAAGATAATGAAATCAACGTTGGGGCTTTTAATCCCCAAGTGATTTCGAGTGTATCTGCATATCTAATTACCTGGGTGGAAGTTTAAATCGATGAGAACGAGATGAAGAACAATCACGACTGTGGTGAATCCGATTGAGGTGCAATTGGCGATGATAATCGAATTAAATTCGTGTGAAGTTTCAGGGAATGTTCACGACTCTAAGCCCTTTGTCAATTTTAGTTTAAGTTGCTCGGAAGGTGGGTTTTGATTGGGTTGCAGGTTCGCGATGAAGAAGGAATCGAATGAGACGATTTCGTGTGTTTCAGATAGAATTATGTTTATTGAAAGTTTAGGAACAGTTTAACGATCAATTTTGGTGCAATTAATTAGATTATTATTAGGTTTCAATGATCAAACGGTTCTATGATTAAAGCTTCGGTTATTCAAACCGATTGTGCTCGTAACCGGCTTTTAAACGTAATTAAAGTGTGTGTTTAAGTTCGAACCATATTCACGAATCGATTTGGAACGGTTGGGATCAAGATTCGAAGGGTTTCGATGGTTTTGGGGTCTCGCCGGAGTTGGCCGGAGCCCTCGCCGGAATCACGGGGTTGGGGGGGGGGGAAATCTGGTTTGGGTTTTTGAATTTTACACAATTGGTCCCTGTAGTTTTAATTCTTGTTATTTTAAATACAACTTTATTTTTAAAGTTTCTAAATTGACAATAAAGCCCCCTGAACTTAATTAAACTTTAAGTTTTAACTATTTTATAACTTATTAATTATTTAACTTTTATAACTTATGATTTCTATTATTATTATTATTTTTATCTTATTTTAACTATTATTATTATGTTTATTATATTAAAAACAAATTATTAACTCTTAAATTAATGAATTAATGCACAATAAAAGAAACATTCATAAACAACCCATATAGTTTCTTAAAAGACATAAATGGTCCTTACAAGAACATAACAGGGTTAACTATTAATTAACGAAAACACGAAAGGTTACAGTCTCCCCAACTTTTAAGAATTTCGTCTCGAAATTAAGAATGAACTAAACAAACAGATACGGGTATTTCATCTTCATATGCTCCTCACGCTCCCAAGTAAACTCAGGTCCACGCTTATTCTCCCAACGAACCTTGATGATTGGGGTAGTAGTGGTCCTAGTCTTCTTCATAATGCGATCCATGACTTCAACGGGTTCCTCAACAAAATGTAATGACTCGTCGATCTGGATGTCATCTAATGGGACATGCAGACTTTCATCAGCCAAACATTTTCTAAATTTAAGACATGGAAAACAGGATGAACCCCGCTAAAATCGGTAGGTAGTTCCAGTTTATAAGCCACTTTCCTAATCCTTTTCAGGATCTTGAATGGTCCTACAAATCGTGGAGCTAATTTACCTTTCTTTCCAAAGCGAACGACTCCCTTCCATGGTGAGATTTTAAGAAGAACCATATCCCCTACTTGGAATTCCAACGGCTTGCGTCGTTTATCGGCATAACTCTTTTGTCGACTTCTGGCCACTTCCAGGTTCTTGCGAATCATGGAAACTTTATCGGTTGTTTCTTGTATGAGCTCAGGACCAGTGATGAAATTTTCACCAATGTCAGTCCAGCAGATCGGGGAACGACATTTACGACCATAAAGCGCTTCAAAAGGTGCCATTTTGATACTCGAGTGGTAACTATTATTATACGAAAATTCCGCGAGAGGTAAATGCGTATCCCAGTCACCACCAAAGTCAAGGAAACAAAGACGTAGCAAATCCTCTAGGGTTTGAATGGTTCGCTCTGTTTGACCGTCCGTTTGAGGATGGTAAGCCGTGCTTAAATCCAGTTGAGTACCCAAAAGTTCTTGCATAGACGACCAAAAGTGCGAAGTGAAACAAGCGTCTCGGTCGGATATGATATGCAAAGGTACGCCATGACGACTCACAATCTCATCAATGTATATACGAGCTAACCTTGACGTTTTGTAAGTGTCACGTATGGGTATGAAATGTGCCGACTTGGTCAATCGGTCAACGATCACCCATATGCTATCATGACCACGAGAGGTGCGAGGTAGTTTGGTTATGAAGTCCATGGATATGTATTCCCATTTCCACATGGGAATCTCGGGTTGTTCAAGCAATCCACTAGGACGTTGATGTTCAGCTTTAACCTTCGTACACGTAAGACACTTTGCTACGTAAGTTGCTATGTCTTTCTTCATTCCAGGCCACCAGTATTGACCACGCAGATCCATATACATCTTATCGGAACTAGGATGAATTGAGTAACGAGTTTGATGAGCTTCATTCATGATAAAGGTACGAAGGTTGTCACGATTTGGAACCCAAATTCGATTCAAGAAATACATCAACCCATTGGGTTTCGTTTCTAGTTGAGCTCGAAGGTTGTACTCCAATTCCTCTCCCATTTTTCCTCCTTCTTGAACCGCTTGTTGAGCCTCCATGATACAAGTCTCGATGTCATTCTCAATCCTCAAATTTTGCAGCAGCACCGTAGTCTCGTTAACATCCAGACGAATCTCAGTATCAAATTCTCCCAAGGTATCAAACCATTGTCGTCGATCGCGAATTTCTTGAAACGAGACCATCTTATTATGAATCTTACGACTTAGTGCATCGGCTACGACATTTGCCTTTCCAGGGTGGTAACGAATGTCACAATCATAATCACTAATCAACTCGACCCAACGTCGTTGTCTCATGTTGAGATCCTTTTGATTGAAGACGTGTTGTAGGCTTTTGAGATCGGTGTAGACTATACATTGCGTCCCATAAAGGTAATGCCTCCAAATCTTTAAGGCAAAAACCACAGCACCAAGTTCAAGATCATGTGTCGTATAATTCACCTCATGGACCTTCAATTGTCTCGATGCATATGCTATGACCTTTCCTCGTTGCATGAGAACACAACCAAGGCCTTTTTTAGATGCATCACAATATACGGTGAAATCATCGTTTCCATCAGGAAGGGTCAAGATAGGAGCATTACACAACTTGTTTTTTAAGGCTTCAAATGCTTCCTCTTGTTCAGACCCCCACTCGAATGGTTTATTCTTTTGGGTCAAGGAAGTAAGCGGTTTCGCGATTTGAGAGAAGTTGGCAATGAAATGTCGATAATAGCCAGCAAGACCAAGGAAAGAACGAACTTCGGTTGGAGTTGTGGGAACACACCAATTTTTCACAGCTTCCACCTTTGCAGGGTCAATGTGAATTCCTTGACTATTCACCACGTGTCCCAGAAATTGGACCTCCTCAAGCCAAAATTCGCACTTTGAGAACTTTGCGTATAGTTGTTCTTTCTTCAATAGCTCAAGAACTTGTCGCAAGTGATATTCGTGATCGGTTTTGGACTTGGAGTAGATAAGTATGTCGTCAATAAAGACAATCACGAACTTGTCTAGATACGGCTTGCATACTCGATTCATGAGATCCATAAAGACAGCAGGAGCATTCGTTAAACCAAAGGGCATAACCATGAACTCATAGTGTCCATATCGGGTACGGAACGCAGTTTTTGGGATATCATCATCATGAACTCGTGTAAGTCAATCTTTGAGAAAATAGCAGCTCCTTGAAATTGGTCAAAAAGATCATCGATGCGAGGAAGAGGGTAGCGGTTCTTGATGGTAAGTTTGTTGAGCTCACGATAATCGATGCACATACGAAATGATCCATCTTTCTTCTTCACGAACAGAACAGGTGCACCCCAAGGCGATGAGCTAGGACGGATAAAGCCCTTGTCGGACAGTTCTTGAAGTTGACTAGCTAGCTCTTGCATTTCCGATGGTGCAAGTCGATATGGTGACTTAGCCACGGGGTTCGCTCCCGGAATTAAATCGATCTTAAACTTGACTTCACGCACGGGAGGTAAACCGCTAAGGTCATCGGAAAACACTTCAGGAAAGTCTCGTACAATCGGGACATCCTTAAGATCATTCCCTTTGACTTTTGTGTTGACCACGTAAGCCAAGAAAGCCATGTAATTCTTGCTTAGACATTTTCGGGCTTGAGTACACGACATGAGTTTGAGTCCTTTGGATGATTTTTCACCGAATACTTTCAATGTATCCCCCGAAGGCAAAGGAATTCGAATGCACTTCTCGAAACAAATAATTTCAGCATGATGTTTGGCTAACCAATCCATGCCAATGATAACATCAAAGCTTCCAAGTTTCATAGGAATAAGGTCGATAAAGAAATCATGCTCGTTTAGGCTCAAAATGCAATCACGAATAACGACATCAACGGTGATGGGTTCTCCATCGGCGACTTCGACAGTAAGAGGTCTTTCTAGTTTCGTATGTGGCTTAGCAAGTATAGGCTCAAATTCTATCAAGACAAAACTGTTATCGGCTCCAGAGTCAAATAGAACGTAGGCATAAGAATTATTAATAAGAAACATAGCTGTTCAGTTTTAAAGACGTTAACGATACTGGTAAAGCAACAAAAGAACTTAGATCATAAAGTTGGGGTTGGATTTGACATACCGTTCACCACATCGTTGTTTGCTTGTGCTTGTTTTGCATTGATGTTGAAGGCACGTCCTCGGGCTTGTGGTACATTACCCGCAAGACGAGGGCATTGTGGGCGAAAATGACCAGGTTCCCCACAGTTGTAGCAAGCACGATTAGCAACTAACACAACATTGTTTGGTGCACGGTGACAAGTAGCCACCAAGTGTCCATACTTACCGCACAGCGTACAGATGCGGCACGGGGTATTACCCGCATGATGATACCTACAGAGATTACACAAGGGTAGAGGACCAGCATAGGCCCTAGCAGCAGGTGCTGGTGCAACAGGAGCGGGTTGTCCTTGAGGTACCTTGGGTGTAGCCACAGCGAAATTACGCGCCGATGTGAACTTTCGTTTCTTGTTGTTGTAAGACGGTTCATTCTTACTCTCCTTAGCTGCTTCAGGGACCCCCTTTTCAGTCTTTTTAGCCCCTTTGACAGACAAGGTGCCCGCTCGAATATGGTTTTCAGTAAGTTGAGCGGTAATGGTAATGGCATCTTCTAAAGTTGTGGGTCTACTCCCCACCACGGCATCTTGGATTTGAGGTGGCACCCCCTTGATGAACTTCTCAATGTTCCTAGGAACAGTGTCAACCATGTGAGGCAACAGGATGCTCAACTCGTGATGCCTAGTTGAATAGGCCAAATGATCTCCACCATCTTGCTTGAGATTCCAAAACTCCTCCTCCAGCTTTTGCAGCTCACTTCTCGGGCAGAACTTTTGAATGGCAATGTTCTTGAATTCTTCCCAAGTTAGTGCCAACACAGCATCAGCACCACGATTCCTCTTCTCACTATTCCACCACGTAAGTGCTCTTTGTTGAAGAACACTTGTGGCATAACGGACTTTGAGTGCCTCGGGACACTCACAGTTGATGAAGGTGTTCTCCATGCTTTCAAACCACTCGAGAAGTCCAGTGTTCTCCATGCCAGGAAATCCAGAATACAGGTGTCTATGTGTCACACAATATTTCTTTAGGTTCATGGAATTAAGACCTTGATGAGATCTCATAGATTAGACATAAAGTCTAAAGATTTGAACCTTCTGATATAAAGCTTACGTTCCCACGTGTTGTCGAGAATAAGTTTAAGAGATTTCATCGTCGAGAGAATAAAGGATTAAGATTAAGTTTTAGAGGAGACAAGGCAACCAAGTTTCTCAATTATAAGGCAATCCTAACTAAAGGCATCAAGTTGCACATTAAGAGGCCCTCCTTAACAAGTAGCATTATGTAGCATGCAACAAAATATATTACAAGATCATAAAGATTTTTCTTATGAGGTTCATGCATCAACTATAGTCTAGGTCACCATTTCTAATAACCTAAATCCCTATAGTTATGGGCTCTGATACCAATCTGTCACACCCCAACCTTAACGGCGGAAACGTCGAGATGTGAGGGTTAAGATTGTTCACAGCCACATAACACTACCATAAATTGTAAATATAAAAATTCATAAGTTGAAATAAACATTACAACCAAATGTCTCAACAAAAAAAAAAATAAACAAAGTTCAACTTTCAAGTTTCAAGATATTTTATTTATTTTTCCTAGGTCCAAATCCTAGGTGTAAGCATGCTTCAAAAGATAATTATCAAGCTTGTGCATTTCCTGAAACATGTTAAAAATAAAGGATCAACTTTAAAAGTTGGTGAGTTTCCATGTGTTAAGCATACATATATATATATATAAAAGTTTACAAGTAGCAATTTATGTCAATGGTTACGAATAAAGCAAGTTTATAGATAACATATAGCTACAATCAAACCTTGACCAAGAATATCATTTACAAGTTTAACGATTAGCTAAGTGTACTTGGTTCCCATGATGAACAAGCATACGTCATCAGGAGCCGGAAATAACCTCGGCTTTAGCACCAAATAGGCTTGTCAGGCCCATAGATCTATGACGTCGCCAGGCTAGCAATAGTTAATGATTGTCAATATATAATGTCCATCATATAAGACTCACAATATTACAAATAACCATGACAAAAAGTAAAGATGAATTGCATGTGCATTTACAAGTACCAAGATGTTTACAAGTGCAAGTTTATAAAGTTAACATGTTTCACCCCAAAAGGTGTGAAATAAAGTAAAAGAGGGGCATGAAAACTCACATGATATAAGTTGGTGTTAAAGGTAATATCAAGTAATGTAAATGATGCTCCAACGATTTCTTTTATAAGATACCTAAATGTATATATTCCAAGATTAAGTTTAACAATAAGATTAACGATTAAACGTGAACTAGGGTTTCAAGTGAGGTTTGGGGTTTTTGATATAGATAAAATTTAACAATGGAATCACTTATATTTTATTTCAATGAAAAGTATTATACCATTTAGATAATTTAACGACATTAAAGCATTTATAATAACGGAAAGAATTAAATATAAAGTGTAAATAATTTCTATAATTATTTAAAATAACACGATTAAACTAAAAGTAACGTTTGTGCCAATAATAATTTATTAATTTAAACTATCATTTTAAATCCATTTTATAAGAAATAACTAAAAATATTTTTTTGTTATATTATTTTATTAAAAGATTATATAAGTATTTAATTTTAAAAAAATTTGCAGAAAATAATCTGGTCACTTTTAAATTAATTAAAGTTTATAAAAATGATTTTTATAATAATTAAAAATTTCTGTAATTAAAATAATTACAGAAAACCCTTTAAAAAAATAGGTTGAGGGTGCCCGGGTTCGAACCCGGGACCTCAAGGATGGGGTAACACGCGCTTAACCAGTAGGCTGGGTAGCCTATGCCTGCTGGAATCCGGTTCCCCTATTTTAAAAGACGTAACTCAGATGAAACCCCCAGATCACATAAACCCTAGAACCAATTTTGATCAAATTGAACATCCATTCGTTTAAGATAATGAAATCAACGTTGGGGCTTTTAATCCCCAAGTGATTTCGAGTGTATCTGCATATCTAATTACCTGGGTGGAAGTTTAAATCGATGAGAACGAGATGAAGAACAATCGCGACTGTGGTGAATCCGATTGAGGTGCAATTGGGATTGATAATCGAATTAAATTCGTGTGAAGTTTCAGGGAATGTTCACGACTCTAAGCCCTTTGTCAATTTTAGTTTAAGTTGCTCGGAAGGTGGGTTTTGATTGGGTTGCAGGTTCGCGATGAAGAAGGAATCGAATGAGACGATTTCGTGTGTTTCAGATAGAATTATGTTTATTGAAAGTTTAGGAATAGTTTAACGATCAATTTTGGTGCAATTAATTAGATTATTATTAGGTTTCAATGATCAAACCGATTGTGCTCGTAACCGGCGTGTGTGTTTAAGTTCGAACCATATTCACGAATCGATTTGGAACGGTTGGGATCAAGATTCGAAGGGTTTCGATGGTTTTGGGGTCTCGCCGGAGTTGGCCGGAGCCCTCGCCGGAATCACGGGGTTGGGGGGGGGGGAATCTGGTTTGGGTTTTTGAATTTTACACAATTGGTCCCTGTAGTTTTAATTCTTGTTATTTTAAATACAACTTTATTTTTAAAGTTTCTAAATTGACAATAAAGCCCCCTGAACTTAATTAAACTTTAAGTTTTAACTATTTTATAACTTATTAATTATTTAACTTTTATAACTTATGATTTCTATTATTATTATTATTTTTATCTTATTTTAAATATTATTATTATGTTTATTATATTAAAAACAAATTATTAACTCTTAAATTAATGAATTAATGCACAATAAAAGAAACATTCATAAACAACCCATATAGTTTCTTAAATGACATAAATGGTCCTTACAAGAACATAACAGGGTTAACTATTAATTAACGAAAACACGAAAGGTTACATGAGTCGGGGGTTTGTTTACAGGCCCCGGTACAGTATCAGTTTTCGAACATGAGTCGGGGGTGTTGCATATGAAGATGGGATCCTTGTCGCGTACGGGGGTTTGTTTACAGCCCCCTGCATAGTATCAGTGTTCGGACATGAGTCGGGGGTATTGCATGAGGCAGGATTCGTATGATAATAAGTATTACATTGACTGATGAATGATGACGAAGATAATAATTATTATTATCAATGTGTACGTATGATGTGTGACCATGATCGAAAGTAAAAATTTTAACGAAAGTAAAGTATTTTATTTATAAAACTAGAACTCACTCAGCATCGCTAACTTTTTGTATGCATGATAGTTGGCAGGTATTTAGTTGATGCTGAGGAGTTGCAGGCATGGATGCCTACGCTACTGGGGACGTTTTGAGGCTGGCATCCACGTTTTGTTATAACGTCATATTTTGGAATGTAACAATGATGTAATGTGATGACATATTTTTAATTACTAATGAAAGTTTTTTAAATTCCGCTGCAAAAGTAATGTATGTTTTAAATATTTCATGCATTGACGGTCCAGCTGTAAGCGTCCCGGGAACGAGGCCTTACAAAACTCCTAAAGTTGTATCAAACCAAGACAAGGTTAGGGCACAATACTGTGTAACCACCAATGATATACACTCCCACATACACCCCTAAGTGCAAGCTGGAGGTAAAGAAGCAAGTATTTGCTAATCCTATTTGTGCAAAGCCAACTAGTAAAAAAGCTAAAACAGAAGAAAAAAAAGAAAAAGAGGGAGTAGTTGAATAGGTAGATAAAGAAGAAGAGAATAGAGAAAAGGAAGAGTAAGTGATGGGGAATTAGAGGGAAGAACTCTAAGTAAAGGAAAAAAAGAATATGATTCGATAGGTGAAGTTTGTCAAAGAAAATTCATCTTCCGAAATCAACACACTATCCGTTTATTCAAACCCCTCCATCATGTCAAAACCCTACTCAAAGCATTGCTGCAACAAGAAGACACACAATAGAAACTGCTATGTAGGAACCTCAAACTCTTTAGAAGAGAGACCATAACCATATGTTTAAAAGTTTGTTTCTAAAGCAGTTAAGATTCATAACAAGAAATTCACAAGAAAGTAGACTGGTCTTTCCTCTCCCATTGACTATAAGCTGAACAAGAACACAAGTGGTATCGAGAAAAATCAGCAGATGAAATATTCAAAAAAAAAGGTGATACTTGAAGATTTCATTGATCGTGAGCTAATTAAGAAAATAAAGGAGGAGATGAAGAAGGAGCTACAAGAACTCAAGCAGGAAATCAAGATAGCTAGGCAGCAGATGAAGATTATATGCCTAGTATGTGGGGAAGACAATCATTTTGCAAAAGTCTGTCCATTTAATCCTTTAGCTCACTTCAACAATCATCTCAAATCCTCAGAAAGATCTACAGCTGCTGACAAGCCACTAAAAGGAAAAAATGGTACTCACAAGGCTGTTCGGAAGACAAACAAGTCAAGTGCCAATTTCAAGAAAAATTCGGTGCTTCTGAAGAGTTTGCTGAACAAATCAACAGCTGCAAAGAAGAAGACTTTTGGGAAGGTCACCATATCAAAAGACTTCCAAAGG
Source organism: Flaveria sonorensis (assembly GCA_025506505.1). Classification (NCBI taxonomy): domain Eukaryota; kingdom Viridiplantae; phylum Streptophyta; class Magnoliopsida; order Asterales; family Asteraceae; genus Flaveria; species Flaveria sonorensis. The sequence goes on along the minus strand of CM046425.1, from coordinate 34,367,008 downwards.
TCATCAAAGCAGAGAAGATGTTAAAAAGCCCGGCAAGTCCGAAGCAAACAAGAAAAGCCGAAGACCAAAGACATCTGTCATACCAGACAAAATCGTAGATGACCCAAAACATGAAATCAAAATTTCAGCACTTAAAACTAATAAAACCTTGCTGAAATCCAGAAGACCCAAGACTAAACAAGCTTGGGTCCCCATTCATCACGAACCAACTTATTAATGTGTAAGGACATTCGCAGACCAAATATAACTTGTGGATTGTGGATAGTGGATGCTCTCAGCACATGACGGGTGATAGATCATGTCTGCTAAATCTTGAACCATATGACGGTGGATCTATTGCCTTTGTAAGTGATACAAGAGTAGGATACATTACTGGTAGAGGGACATTCAACAATGGTGAGGTAAGTTTTGACAAAGTGAATTTTATGAAAGAGTTGAAGGGGCTATAATTGGAGATACTATTGTTTATGGTACAAAAGTTCCTATAAAAATGGGAAATGCCCTACCTTTGAGTGCAATTTGAACTATTGATTTACGGGTAATTGGAAGTAACCAATTAGGTTTATGATGAAACCTATAATTTGTTGAGTGTATCTCAGTTTTGTGATAAAAACATAAGACTTTTTTCACGGAGCAAGAATGCATTTTCCTATCTTTTGGGTTTATAATTCCAAATGATAAAGTACTTTTAAAAGCTTCAAGGAGAGACAATATGTACATGCTCAACATGCAGAGGAAATATACATGTTTCATTTCCAAAGCTTCAGCAAATGAATCCTTCATTTGGCACAGAAGATTGGCAATCTTGCAAATACCAAAGATCACTTATCCAAATTTGCTAAGACATCAATAGATGAGTTCTTTGTAAGATACTCATAACAAGCTAAGCTTACAGAGTATACAACAAAGTTTACCACACTATTGAGAAGTCTGAAAATGTCATATTTAATGAAAATTCCTCAAATAGTGTAGGAAATACCCCAAGTTGGATATTTGATCTGAATGGATACATAAATGCTTTTAATCATTTTCTTGAGAATGTTTCAGGAGACTCAATTAATAGATCAGCAGACACACAAGTCATAAGTACTGAAAACTACAGGGTTGATCTACCTCATGGTATTAGTCTTAATAGAATAATTGTTGATCCAATCCAATCACATTCAGCAGAAGCAGATTCTAGTACCCAAACGATGTAGACCAACCATCACTTGCTCAAGATAACTTATCAGATAAAGAGTCTCATGATCATTGTGATACTAGACAATCTCTTAAGGGGCCAAGTGTGGTAAGTGCTAAAAAAGGAGTCAATTCAGGAGCTGTTCCAGTCACTTAAAATGATACATCTGCCAAACTCCCTGAAACAAACTTCTCCAATTTGGATCTTTCTCAACAACTGTAAGTGATACCAAGACTAAGAATTCATAAAGAGCACCCAATTGAGAATGTCATTAGAAGTGTTAATACTAGTGTCAAGACAATAAGCAAGACACATGAGGCAAACATCTGTTTGTTCTCATGCTTCTTTTCTTAATTGGAAACAAGGAAAGTAGATGAAGCCTTAAGAGACAATAGCTGGATAGAAGCTATACAAGAGGAGCTTCTTCGATTTAAAAGATAAAAGGCTTGGAAACTATATGCATATCTTAATGGAAAGACTGCAATAGAAACCAGATGGGTGTTAACAAACAAGAAGGATGACAAAGGCATTGTTATTAAGAACAAAACAAGACTTGTGGTACAAGGGTACACACAAGAGGAAGGGATTAATTATGATGAAGTCTTTGCTACTGTTGCTAGGCTTGAAGCAATCGGAATTTTTCTTGCTTTTGCTGCCTCAAAAGACTCCAAAGTGTTTTAGATGGATGTCAAGGATGGATTTCTTTTTGGGGAGATAGATGAAAAAGTTTTTGTCTCTCAGCCACTTGGGTTTGAAGATCCTAAGTATTCGAATTATGTCTGTAAACTTGATAAAGCTCTCTATGGGCTTTATCAGGCCCCTAGGACATGTTTTGAGGCACTTTCTACCTTTCTTCTAAAAAATGGATACACTAGAGGATCCATATATGAAAATCTCTTCATCAAGAAAGTTGATTTGGATATCATTTTAGTACAAGTATATATGGACGACATTATATTTAGGTCAACAAATGATAGATTGTGTATATACTTTGAGAGTCTTATGAAGTCCAAATTTGAAATAAGTTAAATTGGAGAACTCACCTTCTTCTTGAGACTACAAGTGAAACAAACACCTTATGGCATTTTTATAAATCAATCTAAGTATGTTTAAGACATCTTACTGAAATTTCAAGTCATTGATGCTCGAGCTGCTAAAACCCCTATGTTCAAAACATGTTCTTACACTCTTGATCTTGACGGGGAAGCAGTTGATCAGTAGTAATATGGAACCATCATAGGATATTTTATATAACTCACAGCAAGCAGACCAAAAATTATGTTTTCCATATGCTTGTACTCAAGATTCGAAATTGCTCCAAAAGTATCACATCTGATGGTTGCCAATAGAATTTGAAGTATCTTAACGGGGAACTTAAGTTGGGATTATGATACCTTAAGAGTGCTGACTTCAATCTCTATGGATATACAAGAAGTCTACTCAGGGGGATGTCAATCTCTAAGGGGAAAATTGGTTTTATGGCAATGCAAGAAGCAAACCTGTGTATCTGCATCAATTGCTAAAGCAGAGTACATTGTTGCATCTAGTTGTTATGCTCAGGTGTTGTGGATTCAAACTAAACTTAGAGATCATGGGGTAACGTTTATGAATACTCTAATTCATATTGACAACAACAGTTCCATCTCAATCACCTACAATCCAGTTCAACATTGAAAGACAAAACACATTGATATCATGTCTCATTTCATTAGAGATTGTGTAGAAAAAAAAATCATTAAATTAGTTAAGGTTCATACAAGTAAACAATATACAGATCTTTTCACAAAGGCATTTGATTAAACAAGGTTTAAATACCTTGTATCTGCTATTGGGATGATTACTTTGAATAACTAAATGATTTACATAATGAAATCTGGTAAAAATTATGAAAAAAGCTTTGTTGATAAAGAAAATGTCAGGATCAGCGATCTAAGTTTGATCAATTAGAGTTGAATCGCAGCGGAATTAGAACAAGAATTAGACAAATATAGCAAGAACACAATAGATATTCAATGGAACAGTACACGGTTATAGAGAAAGAGGGTTTTCTTCAAAATGGATAATATCATTTATGCACAATGCTTCGGTGTGGCGGCTGCTAAGCTTTTCTAAGTTTTCTATAGCTGCTCGTCCCACCTTACAATTAGGTCAACATTCCTTATATAAAGGAATGTGACGTCTGCTGATGTCACTTGATAGTGACATCTAACAGAATTATTACAAACAACTGAAAGTAAGCAAACTACTGAGAATGTTCACAACAACTGAACATCTCAGAGTATGCTAAGTACAAGATGAAACTAAAACTACTGAACCTACAAGTACTGATTACAAGAAACATAAAACTACTGAAAGGAAACCATCACAACTACTGAAGAGGTCTTCTTCAGCTGTTGTGACAACATCTGAAACTTTGTCTTCAGATTGTCTTCAGCTCTTTCACTTCAGACTTTGTCTTCAGCTCTTTCACTTCAGACTTTGTCTTCAGCTCTTTCACTTCAGACTTTGTCTTCAGCTTTTTCACTTCAGACTTTGTCTTCAGTTGATGTCTTCAGCTGTTGCAGACTACTTCAGTTGTTGTAATGTCCGTGGGACTTAAAGGTTTTTCTGATCAGGCTCATTGGTTCTTTTGGTCCAACAAACTCCCCCTGAACCAATGCAGCCAAAACCTTTAAGCTTATTGAGGTCCCACTTATTCTTGGCAGAAATACTCTCTTGATCAGCTTCAGAGATATCGGATAAGCACAGGCCAGGGAACAGGTTTCAGTAGATGTGAATGTCAAAGATGGAAGGGAACTCTGTCTTGGGGAACTGGACACAGAGCTGTTATCCCAACCATGAAACCTACTTCCCATTGATGAGTCTATAAGACTCTCTGACGTAGGCCTCAAGGAGAACAACTTGTTCCTCCTTAGTGAGTTCTTCTGCTTCTCCTTCGAAGAAGAACTCTGGGCCATAGTACTCTGATAGGTACTTTACCGTCTTTCCATTTTCAACTCAACAGTTGTTATCTCTCTGTAAGCAAATTCATCTGGGTGAGTCCCTTCTAATAACAACTGGAGTTCATTTTTCTTGATCTCTTCAAGCCTCTTGTATAACAACCCCTTCTTGACCATTTTGTTCTCCATTAGAGTTTGAGGGGTCATCTTTGACTTGTAGGCTCTCTTGAAGTCTTCAAGTATCTCCCAGGGTGAGACTACAATGGCCAACATAATAACAGCATCTATGGTCTTTCTCACTTGGCCATTGTATCTACTTGGTATGGATTTCTTATGAATTCTAGAACTAACCCTGGGGTCTGGCCAAATCCTTACTCTCTCCTTTTGATATTGAAAGGTATACCTGAGAGCATACAGCCTTTGAGCGTGTTTCTTCATGGCTTGTATAGATGATGACTGAGGAAACTCTTTGTCAACCATCTTCAAAAGTTGCTCATCGTGCTGTTTCTGCTGTTCTTCTTCTTCAATCTTAACTTTCACCATTTGCCTCTGAAAGTCTGGTGTGATCATTTGTTGACTTCTGGGCTCAGGTATTTTTAGAACAGCAGAGATTGGCAGACTGTCTTCTTCATCATCTTCTTCTTCTTCTTCCATCCTCAACACCCTTCTCCTCCTTCTGGGTGCATCCTTGGATGTGGTTTGAGGTGGTTTTTGGGGTAAGGGAGTTGGTTTTGAAGGTTGAGTTGGTTTAAGTTTAGGTTTAGGGATTGGTTTGGAGAGTTGTGGGGTTGGTTGTTTTTGAGTGGGAGTTTGGGAAGGCTGATCTAGCATTTTTGTGGTAAGTTTGGCTTTGGAAAGCTTGGCCATATCAGATCTCTTCCCAGCACCTGCTTCATCTAAGGCTTCGATAATCAACCCTTTATTGAATGCTTCAGAAGCACAGATTCTGGTGGTTATTGCCAGAATACTGTCTCTGGTCCATGATTTAATCTCAATTAATGATCTTCCCAAGTATTTTGCAATAAACCTGATCATTATCTCCAACCTCTCCCTTTCCATCACACTGTAACTGGCCCATCTCTCTTGTATCTCTTTAATCTCCAGCCTTCTGATCTCAGTGTCTAAAGTAGCTGTATCAAAACCCTGTCTGAAGAGTTGGTCTATTATTTTGTCCATTGATCTGCTGTGAGCTTCATCAGCTTCTTTAACCAGATCTTCCAATGATTTCTCTTCATCAGGCTTTTGAGTTTCAGCACTTTTCTTTCTCTTGTATGTGATCAGCTGTTTTTCCTTTTCTAACTCCTTTTCTTTCTCTTTTGTTTCTCATCTTCCACTCTCTTTCTCTTTCTTTCTTTCACTGCCTTAGACTCCCCCTTTTTGGGTGCATTGGGTTCAGGGGTTGAATGGCAGAAAGCTTCTTTTGCACAGCATCATCAACAAGTGTTTGTAGATTTGAGGAGATCCTCTCGTCAATGGCTTTATGCACAATCTCATTGATGATGGGAGTGATGAGAGGTAAGGAATGTTGAAAAGTAGCAACCATCTGCTCAGAGGGGTTCTGTCCCTGAGAGGTGGTGCCAAAAGCAGTGGCTGGTGGCTCAGTTGAGTGTAGTGGCTGAGTGTTTGGTGAACCTTCAGATGAAGGTGCCATCTGTGGGTTTATTGGGGCAGATGGACTTTGATCCTGAGACATTTTGGCAAGCAGTTCTTTGAGTCTGCTCACCTCAGCCTCAAGGATTGTGTTATGGGCTAAGACATCAAAGAAAAAGCCCAGGTCATCATCAGTCTTTGCTGAATCACCTGACCTCCTGATTGAATCAGGATGTACATGCCCTGAGTGTAGATCAGTTGTAGCATGTGCCCCTTGTTCTTGGTTCTGGGGACTTCCTGCCTCAGGACTGAGTCCTTCATCGGCAGTTGCCTCTGGTGAGGTCTTAGAGATGTTACCAACTGCATCCTGTTCATTTGCTGAATCAGTAGAAGTGGCAGCCTCACCAGATGTTCTAACCTCCTCCTCTACACGGGGAGATTGAACATTATAACCCCTGTGCTGTGGGTTATCAGCAGCATTTTGGTCCTCTTCCTCAGCTGTTGAGGTTCTCCCCATTGTAATTGGTTTCTGGGGAGGAGGAGAGGAATGCAGCTGACTCAGCACTTGTGCAACTATAATGGTTGGGCTTTGAGGGGCGGTTGCATTGGAGATAGGTTTGAAGCAGATTGCACCCGGGGTGACTGGTGCTCTTCAATGGTAACCTTCTCAATTGAGATAGGTTCCAGCATTGTGGTATCCCCAATTATGGTTGCATCAGGATCCTGTTGAGAGGATGCCTGAGCGGCTAGGGCTGGTGGAGTCTTTGACACTACTGGGGGGTTAGAACCAGTAAGTGTTTCCTGTATTGGTGTTACAGGGGCATCCTCAGGGGACTCATCTCCCTGAGTAGCCTTTTTGGGCTTTTTGGTGTTGGGTTTGGTGGGGACTTTGGATCTGGAAGTGGAGGCTGTGGGTTCCCGCTGCTTGGGTTTTAGCAGCCGGGCAGCCCCTTTCATTGTAGGGTCAGAGTTGTGCCTGGAGTATACTTCAGGCAATACAGCCGGAGCAGGGACTCCAAGGCCAACAAGGCCGTCTGATTTTAGCTGATTTAAAATTATGGCCATGAGAAACCTGGGATATAATATCCATCTGTTTGCCACAGGTTTCAAAGCCAGATCCTTTAGTTCCATGAAAACTATCTCAGAAAAATTTAGATTTTGTCGTTCAAAGATAGAGTATAATACCTGTTGCCATCGGGAGGACATCTGATCCCATGAGGAGGTTTTTGGTGCAAGGCAGACATTCACCATGTGGAATATAAGACGTTCAGCATCATGGAAGTGCTTCTTCAGAATGGTGGTAGCACTTAAGTCTCCTTCATACCCGTTATTGATGAAAGACATATCGTTGTGCCTTTCGGGTATTCTGTGACACAGGTGGCATCATGTAGATTTAGGGTTTGTCGAATGATGTCTGGAGTGATGACCACCTGTTTCTGGTTAACCAACGACTGGAGAGTGATTTGGCGATCATTCTCACCAGTTTGCACAGAGACGTTGGTCCAGAATTGGCTTAGGGAATCGGGGTATATGGTAGGATTCAGAAGAAAAGCGGTTCGGTACTGGGAATCTACCATAAGATCGATGGCATTATCAAATTTGTTCCAAAAGGCCGATTTCGAGAGGTAGGCAACACAGTTGTGTCTGGGTTTGAGTTTCATGGTCGCCATTGTTGAGAGAGTGAAGGATATGAAACGGCTAATGAAACGTTTGAAATTAGGTTTAGGTATTTATAGGGTAAGAAAAGGCTGATATAAAACGACTGAAAGTGTTGGTGCTGTCATCAGTTGTTTGAAAACAACTGAAGACCTGGTTTTAACTTTCAGAAGTTGTAACAACTGAAGACTTGGTATTAGTCATCAGTAGTTGTGAAACTACTGAAGACATGGTTTTGGCTTCAGTTGTATGAAGTGAAACAGCAGTTGTAGAAACAACTGAAGAGAAAAGTTTCTCATCAGCTGTTGTCGTCAATTCTTAGCTCATCAGCTGTTTCATTCTGACCTCAACACTTATCAGACTCTGATTTTCAGATGTTTCATTGGTCATCAGTACTTATCTGTTATACTGACATCAGTAGTTGTAACTACATCAGTAGTTGTAACCACATCAGTTCTTTTCAACAGATAGAGTACTTCAGTACTTTTAAGTAATTTAGTCTTCAGTAGTTATGAAAACTACTGAGGATAAAAGAACTTATCAGTACTTATTTGTGACAATAGTATACGAATGCTCATCAGTACTTGTTGACTGAGATCATCAGTAGTTGTCACTTATTCTAGCTGCAGCATACCAAGCCTTAACACTAGGTTTTGGAAAGTTGAACTGTCCAAAGGCTTAGTAAATATGTCTGCAAGCTCATCAGCACTAGGAACAAACTTTGGATCAATCAGACCTTTTTCAAAACAATCCCTAATAAAATGGTGTCTGATCTCAATATGTTTGGTCCTAGAGTGCTGGACTGGATTCTTGACAATACAAAGAGCTGAAGCACTATCCATTAGTAATGGAGTCTTAGTCTCTGTAATGCCATAATCCAATAATTGATTCTGAAGCCAGAGTACCTGAGATGTACAACTTGCAGCAGCAATGTACTCGGCTTCAGCAGTGGATGTAGCAACAGATGTTTGTTTCTTACTCTGCCAAGAAACCAAACAGTTGCCTAGGAATTGACATCCACCAGAAGTTGATTTTCTAGTTAATTTACACCCTGCATAGTCACTATCAGAAAAAGCAACTAATTTGCAAGAGTGCCCAGTGGAATACCAAAGACCTAGAGATTGAGTACCTTGCAGATATCTAAAGATCCTCTTGACTGCAATCAAATGAGACTCTTTAGGAGCAGCCTGAAATCTAGCACAAACACAAGTTGCAAACATAATATCTGGTCTAGAAGCTGTTAAGTACATCAAGGACCCAATCATACATCTGTAAAGTGTTTCATCAACAGCTTTACCTTTCTGATCTGCATCCAGTTGTGTGGTGCTGCACATGGAGTAGAACAGGGCTTACAGTTTTGTAAATCAAACTTTTCCAAAAGACTCTTTGTGTATTTTGACTGATGAATGAAAGTTCCATCAGCCTTTTGTTTGATTTGCAAACCTAGAAAGAACTGTAATTCTCCCATGGCACTCATTTCGAATTTTTGTTGCATCAACTTTGTAAATGCATCACACAACTGTGGATCAGAGGATGCAAAAATAATATCATCAACATAAATTTGAACAAGGAGCTTATGCTGACCCACTTTCTTAATGAACAAAGTTTTATCTATGGAGCCTCTAGTGAAATTATTCTGAAGAAGAAAATTTGACAGTGTTTCATACCAGGCTCTAGGAGCTTGTTTCAACCCATAAAGAGCCTTATCAAGTTTATACACCCAATCAGGATGTTTATTATCCTCAAAACCTGGTGGTTGACACACATAAACCTCTTCTTTTATTTTACCATATAAAAATGCACTTTTGACATCCATTTGAAAAACTTTAAGATTGTGGAATGCAGCATAGGCTAAGAACAATCTAATTGCCTCCAGTCTGGCTACAGGGGCAAAGGTTTCATCATAATCGATACCTTCTTCTTGTGAAAACCCCTGGACAACCAGTCTGGCCTTGTTCTTGACAATTTGCCCATTTCATCTGTTTTATTCCTAAACACCCATTTAGTGCCTATTGCACACTTACCTGGGGGTAGAGGAACCAGTTCCCACACTTGCTGCTTTTTGAACTGAAGAAGCTCAAGCTGCATGGCATCAACCCATCCATTGTCTCTTAATGCAATATGATAGTTCTTTGGCTCTTGCTGACTGATGAAGAGAGCATAGAAGCAGAAGTTGGACAATTGACTTCTAGTTGAGACACCAGCATTGATATCACCAATGATTTGAGACATTGGGTGATTCTTCAGCTCTTGGTACACTATGAGATCTGTGCAAGTGTTTGTAGCACGCTCAGCAGCAACAGATGTTGATCCAGATTCTTGAAACCAAGTATTAGATGGCAAGTCAAATGAAGTAGAGGATTCAAAAATCTCATCAGCATTTGTTGTGGATGGTGCTACTGAAGCTACAGGAACATCAAGTTTAGTAGACTCAGGCAGTTGATCACTAAACTTGAATAGGTGAGTACTGGGATCATCATCAACATCAGTACCACCAGATGGATGACTAGCTGCAGAAGGTGATGAATTCACATGATCTGCAACAGCTGGAGGCTGATAAGGAACATATTGCAGTATGTCCAGATCAAACAACTCCACAGGGTTTTGTGGAATTTTGTCCTTAGGGGATTCATTGAACTTCACATGCAAGGTTTCTTCAACCATCTTTGTTCTGCAGTTGAACACTCTGTAAGCCTTGCAAGTGGATGAATACCCAACAAAATACCCTGCATCCACCTTAGAATCAAACTTTTGGAGTTGATCCTTTGTGTTGAGAATGTAACAAGGACACCCAAATGCTCTGAAGAATGAAATTAGAGGAGCCAAATGATGTAGAACTTCATAAGGAGTCTTCATCAACCTCTGATTCACTAAAGCTCTATTTTGCACATAGCATGCTGTGTTGACAGCTTCAGCCCAAAAGGTCAGTGGCAAACCAGAGTCAGCCAACATGGACCTTGCAGCTTCAATTAGGGTCCTGTTCTTTCTCTCCACTACTCCATTTTGTTCTGGAGTCCTTGGGATGCTATACTGCCTCTTGATTCCTTTTGAAAGGTAGAAATCATCAAGTGTATGGTTTCTAAATTCAGTTCCATTATCACTTCTTATACACTTGACTGATAGGGAATACTGCTTCTCAACATACAACACAAAGTTAATAATTGTCTGAGCAGCCTCATCCTTTGAATGCAAGAAGAAGGTCCATACAAATCTGGAGTAATCATCCACAATTACCAGACAGTATTTCTTCTTTGCCATGCTCATTACTCTCACAGGACCAAAGAGATCCATGTGCAGTAATTGCAAGCAGGCAGTGGACTTTGGTTCTTCTATAGGAGGGAATGAAACTTTGTGTTGTTTTCCTTTTAAACAAGCAGTGCAGGTTTCATCACAGTGGAACTCCTTTATTGGTAGACCTCTCACTAAACTATTGTGGATCAGCTGATTCATGTTTTTGAGATTAACATGACCCAGCCTTCTATGCCACAGTTTAGATTCCTGAGGAGAGGCCTTGGAGAACAGGCAAGGATGACCTTTTAATCAATCTTCTTTGACAAATCCAAGGCATATACTCTTCCTATCCTGTTGGCCTTCAGGAGAGTATGTTCATCCAATACCTTGTCAATCAGCCTCAGAACTTTGGAAGACAGAATCCGGCAGTTCTGGCTTGTGAAAAGTGCAACATGCCCTTTATCACACATCTGACTGACACTCAGTAGATTATACTTGAGATTCTCCACATGGTTAACATCATCAAATCTGATTTCTCCATTTGACACAAATCCTTTCCCGATGATGTAACCTTAGCATCATTTCCAAATGAGACAAATCCCTTCTTTCCTTGAGAGTAGTCATTAAGAAGAGAACTGCTCCCAGTCATATGCATAGATCCTCCACTGTCTACATACCAGATGCTTCTTTGGCATGCTGAAGAACCCTGCATTTATCATAAGAAACTAGTTAGCTTTAGAGACCCAAACCTTTTTGGTTTTGGGTCTGTTTTCATCAACAGATTTAACCATAACTTGTTTCTCATGATTAACAGCTGATGAAGGTGGAGATGGTGCTGAAATGGATTTCTTAGATTTGGGCTTGGATTTCCTTTTCAGTGGTTTGATCACAGGTGCATCTAGTTGGTTAACTCTCCCCAACAAATGCTGAACCATCATAACAAGTTGTGTCTGATTTGTTGCTAAAGCCTTCAGCTCATTTGACACATCAGTACTTGTTTTTGATGAGTTCCTGTGACCCACCATTTCCTCCTTCTTGAAATTCACAGACTTAGTCTGATGTTTATCATGAGGAACACTATCAGCTGTTTTCTGATAAACCCCATCCTTCTTTTTGGATTTGGCGAGGCCTTGGGTTTATCAGTTTGAGATGACTGTGGTACAAACTTGGTCTCAAACTCATTTTTCATTTTATTAATCTCTTCTTTAATGAGCTTATCTCTGTTGAGTTTGGAACCCTTTTTGTACCAGCATTCATCAGATAGATGATTGAATTTACCACATATTTCACATGGCTTATTCTTCATCTTGGATTGATCAACTGCTGAAGTGGAAACTACTGAAGGTGTGATCTTCAGTACTTTCCTCCTTTCAGTACTTGTGTTAAGTACTGAAGGATCGGTAACAACTGAAGACTTGTTCTTCAGCTGTTCTCTATCCGTCCTGAAAGACCGTATGATAGATTCCTCAGCAGTTGTTAATCCTTTTATTTCAGCAGATATGAAATGCTTTTCAGATGTTGTGACTTGCCCTTCAGTACTTGGAGTACTTTGAGGGACAACATCTGAATTGCTCAGCTTCATGTGTTTATCAGCATTTAAACCATCAGGCAATTGATTTGCTGAGATCTTAACACTGACTTCATCCTCTAATTTTGTATTATCATTTGAGGATGAATCACATGATGATGTGGTTTGGAAATTACTTTCACCTTCAGATTTTACTATTGATTTTGAAGTAAAATCAGTAGGTGGTGCAGTATGATTGTAACCTATTCCAAACTTCACATTTGAAGCTGTTTGCTTGCTGAGAAGCATTTCAAATCCCTTGCAGGATGTTACCCAGCGGTCACACTCAACTTGGGTATCTGCAAGTGTCTCTTTGAGACTTCTGTGGTTCTCAAGTATGACCTCTACCTTAGCCTTTTCATCATTAAGTTGACATTTAAGCTTGTAAATCTCATCATCTTTGTCATTAAGAACAGACTCATACTCAGCTTTTCTTTTGGAAATAGTTTTCTCAAGCTCAAGATTTTGATTGATTAAAGCTACATTTGCCTCTCTAATAGAGACAAAGGCAGCTATGCATGATTCAGAACATAACTTGGCTTTAGCCTCAGAAGATACCTGGGTTACCTGTGAAGATGATGCATCGGAGCAGGAACCCTCAGTAGACTCCAGGGCCATGAGAGCAAGATTCCCAAAAGGATGTTCACCACCATGTTGACCAGCACCAGCAAATAATTGCTCATTGAAACCAGAAAGATCATCTGGTGAGCTGCTCCAGTCAACAACTCCTGGTGTGAAGAAGCTGTGATGAGGTTGAGATTGTGATGGAGATGGTTGAGGCTCAGGTAGGGCTTGAGGTTGTTGTGCTATAGGAACTTGAACTGGATTTGGCTGTGGCATGTAATAGCAGGGATATGGATATGGCATTGGACCCTGAGGGACAAAATATGCAGGAGATTGAGGTTGTGAGTGATGACCAGAACTAGCAGGATGTTGCCCTTTGTTTTGTGAACTATTGCTTGGAAAGGTCACAAAGGGTGCAGAGGAGTTAGATCCAGTTGATCTACACTCTCTTGCAAAGTGCCCAAGCCTGTGGCATTTGTGACACCTCAACTTACTCTTGTCAAAACCAACTTTGGTTTTGCCAGAGAGTCCTGGAAATTTCCTACCAGTTCTCTTGTAGAACTTTTGAGATCTGATATTGATCAAGGCCATTTGGCTCAAAATATCCATCTCTTCTAAATCATCATCAGCAATACCCATCAAATCATCCATGATAAAGCATAAATTATCACTATTACACCCAGAATGACTGTCAACACCAACAAATGCATGATCAGAACTGTTTGAAGAGAAATCTATATGCTCATCATAATGGCTTTCTGATCCAGCATATTCTGACTCATGACCGACCAAGGCAGTGTTCCCTGGTACAAAGTCATCAGTGAGCTTTCCTGATGATGCCAGTTTCCTTTTCTGCTCTATCTCTCTTTCAAATGTAAGCAGTTTCCCATGGAGTTGGGTGAGAGATAGGCTATCCAGATTTGCACTGGAGCGTAGGACAATGGTGTATGTGTCCCATCTCTCAGGCAGTGATCTGAGGAATCTGTTGTTCATCTGGCTGTTAGTATACTCATGCTTGACCATTTTCAGCTCAGAGATCAAGCAGGAGAAACGCTCAAACTGTTGAGTCAGTGTCTCACCCTTCCTATGAGAGAATGTCTCATATTGTTGGGCGAGGATTTCTCTGTTGTTTGCTAAGACCTCATCAGTTCCTCCGAATTGTTCCTTCAAAGCATTCCAGAGGTCATGAGCAGTTTCATGATGCATAAGCCCAGAATAGATTTCATTAGGCAGTGCCATGGCCAAATTCCATGGGCTTTAGCATCAATCTCAAACAGTTTACGATCTTCATCTGAGTATTGCTCCTTCTTCTTCGGAACCATTTGGTTGGTCTCCGGATTGTTCACCATAGGCTTGTGTGGACCGTGAACCACAGATGTCCAACAACCTGAACTGTTAACAGACAGGTGATGGAGCATTCTTCGTTGCCATATGTTATACTCACTCCTAACCAGCATCGGAGGCTTGGTTGAGGAGCCAGTATTGTGAGGGTCATTAGAAGGAGTAGTCATTCTCAGATTCAAACCAATTCAATCAAGTTTCAAAAGATTTAGCACAAAAACACAACAAACTCAATATGAACCAAGAAGAAACTCAAATTGACTAACCAGAAGCAGCAGAAGACCAATCTCTATAACCAATTCTTGCAAATATGCTAATTCGATCAAACTTTAGATATCGAAATAGCAGTTTCAATGATCAATTGTTAAACCGATCAATGATTAACCTGCTCTGATACCATTTGTCAGGATCAGCGATCTAAGTTTGATCAATTAGAGTTGAATCGCAGCGGAATTAGAACAAGAATTAGACAAATATAGCAAGAACACAATAGATATTCAATGGAACAGTACACGGTTATAGAGAAAGAGGGTTTTCTTCAAAATGGATAATATCATTTATGCACAATGCTTCGGTGTGGCGGCTGCTAAGCTTTTCTAAGTTTTCTATAGCTGCTCGTCCCACCTTACAATTAGGTCAACATTCCTTATATAAAGGAATGTGACGTCTGCTGATGTCACTTGATAGTGACATCTAACAGAATTATTACAAACAACTGAAAGTAAGCAAACTACTGAGAATGTTCACAACAACTGAACATCTCAGAGTATGCTAAGTACAAGATGAAACTAAAACTACTGAAACTACAAGTACTGATTACAAGAAACATAAAACTACTGAAAGGAAACCATCACAACTACTGAAGAGGTCTTCTTCAGCTGTTGTGACAACATCTGAAACTTTGTCTTCAGACTGTCTTCAGCTCTTTCACTTCAGACTTTGTCTTCAGCTCTTTCACTTCAGACTTTGTCTTCAGCTCTTTCACTTCAGACTTTGTCTTCAGCTTTTTCACTTCAGACTTTGTCTTCAGTTGATGTCTTCAGCTGTTGCAGACTACTTCAGTTGTTGTAATGTCTGTGGGACTTAAAGGTTTTTCTGATCAGGCTCATTGGTTCTTTTGGTCCAACAGAAAATGAGTAGAACTGGGTGGCTGCTGATTTTCGCAGTTCGGCATATAGAAAGGCTTCGACACATGTATTTTAAAAGACCCGGTAGGACCCACTTTTATTTACTGATGCATAGTGGCGCCAATGTAGTTGCCAGAAAAGACTGTTCCATCATCATAAGTCATTGGATTTATAGTTATGGTGGTAAGATTTTACAATATTACTATTATATATTATCCACAAACTATAAATCTGAAATTCTTCCCACTATTGTCATCTTCTACACTTCGTCACAAGCAAAAACCTTCAAAAACACTTGTACATTCAAAACCCTACACTTCATCAAAATCTTTCCAAATGACCATTCTTAACCTAGAATTCTGACCAAATCACAACATAGTCGCATCACTTGAACCCATTTGTGACATCCGGTAATTTTCCGTTACCAAACTCCGTTAGTTCCGTTAGGTCTAGCTTACACGTGTCGTGAGCACATACTAGTTGTCGTTAAACGTTGGTGACCTAATAATAATTAACCATGGTTAACAAATAACAACTTAATTAATAATGCTGATTATTAACATGTGGTTATGTGATTCATGAATGTTAAGTTTTATTTACGGTTTTTGCATTATAACATGACTATGAATGATTTATGATTCATGTGTGGTATTTACAAGTTAGATTATATGATTATTGTTAGTTGATGATGATTCATGTTTTATGTGGTTAAAAATGATTTAAAAACATTTAAAAACAAGATTTATAAATTATAAAACAATAAGGGGTTAATAAAGAAATACTTACCATATATAAACTAAAAATAAAAAAAACTCTAACCCTCCCTAACCCCCATTCGGCCGTAAACCATCTCCCAACACCCCATCTTTGCGATTTCAAGTCTTGAACACCAAGAACATTCGATTTTGGAGCTATTGTGATCATTACAACGCGTTAGCAAGTCCAATTCTTGACCATTACACGATTAAAGGTTAGATTTTGATTGGTTTTTTCATAGTTTTTGATTCAAGAACAACCCTAGTTAAATTAACATGATTAAAGTCGAAATTGATGTTTTTTGATGATAATATGGTGTTAGTTGTATTGCATTAATGTTAGTTTATGTGGATTATTCAAGAAATTCATGAAATTTATGTGTTGTTCATACCTTGCTATAAGTAATAACTTTTTGTGCATGAGATTTGGAAATTATGGTGAATTGATGATGTTTATCATGTCTAGTTGATTTGTATGAACTAGATTAGATATAAAATTGATGAATTTATGAATGAATTGGATGATAATTGATTTTGGGTGTTATTTTCCCGATAGGGAAACTTTATTGATGTGATTCATTGGATATTGTGAATTGGGCATGTTTATGATGTTAGGATCATGCTAGAATGCTTGTTGATGATGTCTAAGGTGTTAGAATGAGTTAATTGGGTCATATGAGTACTTGATGGATTGCTTGGAATCTAGGTTTTATGGAATATTGCCAGAGGTTGGGTTAGGTTAGTTGTTGATGGAACCATGTTTGGGATTATAATAGATCAATGTTGTGTATGTTAATTGGTATGAATTTTGTTTTGTAATATGATAATGAAATGTCATACACGTGTGCGAATCTGAGGCCCCTACTTAGTAGGATTGGCAGGGTTAAGGGTGTGAAGTCGTCAGTGGCTTCACATGGCTTGTAGTGCATGATTAAACTCAATGTATGAATTGTTAATTATGATGTAATTATATTTATGTTGAGCATGTTGATTGGTTGAGGTTCGTATGTGTTGTATGATAATCTATGATGGAATGATGACCTTGATAGAATCTAAGATTGATGGCGTGGCATACGTGAATAACTTGTATGATAATCATGTGTAATGAGTTACTATAATTGATTGAACTAGATTTCAATTAACATGTCACCAATGGGTCAAACGGGTCAACTAGGTCAAATGAGTCTTTATTTTCCAAACCCTTTGGTCAATGTGTTTATTGAGCACTTAGGGTTGTTAAACTTTATGGTTACACGTACTTATGTACTCACGTGTTCTAGGTAACCTTTGACGGGTTTTCTTTCCATTCACCGTAGCTTTGCATTATTCTGTTCGTTTGCGCACCAGGTGAGTTCATGCCCCACTTTTAAACACTCTCTTTTTAGGGAGATAGCATACTCTTTTACAAACTCATTATTATTATAAGTTGTGTATATTGTAACATAGTGTGTTATACCTTGAAAGCCCTCACACTTTCGGATCGTTAATAATGGTAACTAGTGGGAAATTTTGGGTAGTACTACTGGGTCTGACAAGCCCCACTCGTGCGACTCGAGATCAAACGGGTGCAATATTATCTTAAACACAAACATCATCACGATATGGTATGTCGTGACGGGAGGCAAACAAACGAACACAGTCAGCTTCGATCGCGAAATCACTATGGTTATTACTTATGAATATAGACTAGCTATCTATTTCAATGAACTTCTTATGTTATACAACTGTTACTGCTTATGTTAAATGCATATTCTTGAACTCACCAACCGTTGTGTTGACTCTTTTAGTATGCTATTCTCAGGTCGAGGTTAGCAGCAACGCCTAGGAGCACTCATGGGTCAGCATGCATTGGAATAAACATTGTTTTGCATTAAGGATTTAATACACATTTTGTTTAAATAATGGTTTGGCACGTGTTTGCGCATTTTTCGTTTCATTACTTTGGGTTTGACTTATTTACAAACGCTTCCGCATAGTTTGAAAGTTTCTAAACTCTGGGTTGTTTTTTTTAAATGTTTCATATAGCGTCGTTCTGAGTAACTAATGACTTAGATCCTGGTATGTTGACACGCCTCGCGGTAAAACCCCGCATGTGGATTTTGTGGGTGTGACAGATTAGTATCAGAGCCATTGGTTATAAGGAACTAGGTTGCATACACACTAATTTATAACCGCACACAGTTAGTTAGTTACTCGTTACTTGTTCCCTTACTGTATACTCATTGGCATACACATCACATACACAGCAACATGGAATCATCATCATCTTCATTCCTATTCGACAGGTGCCGGGAAAGGAACCCGAGGTTCCTACTATTCCTTCGTCATCTATGAGTTATGGTTCTCGACCCCCTGTGTTTATATCTGATGCGTATTTTATGAGCAAGCCTGTGATTGAGTGGGACATGGCTAATCCTGACAATTGGGACTGGTATGGCACTACACTGATTAGGATGCTGGAAAAGGAGTATGTTCCATTTTCTACCCCTATCGTGAATAGAGATTCCATACCCCTACCCTGCACCTCTTACGGGGCTATCGCCGCTGTGGTAGCCTCACATCATCGACTGCAACGAAATGTCGAGACGAAATTTAAAAGGTTGGATGCACAACAGGAGCACAACAGCAGAGTGTACGAGGAGATGGAAGACTCGTGGCTCGATATGCAAGGATGCCAGGATGGTCAGACAGGAGAGATCCAGGCACTACGTGGACAGGTTGCTGAGTTGACGGCTACTCTAAACGCGACACACGAACAGCTTCACGAGGCTATAGTTCGTATACATGAGTTGGAAAACTAGCTCACGCCTCAGGAGGCCCCAATGGAGGAGCCTCAAGAGTTACTAGAGGAGGTAACCGAGGAGGAAGCAGAAGAAGATCCAGAGGAAGAGCTGGAGGAGGAGCCTGAGGAGGAGTCTGAGGAGGAACAGGAAGAGGTGGAAGAGGACAGTGATAGGTTTGAAGTGATAGACTGATTTCCCTTATTCATCTGACTTAGACTACATGGTGTTTTTTTATAATAAAAAAAAATCTATGTGGGAAGGGTTGTTTCCCACCCAACTAAAAAACTAGAAATTTTGACACTGATTAAATATTTTATGAGTTACTTACAATTTATTTATCCTTGGTTATTATTTTGGTTATAAATGTTATGGTTGATGAACTACATTATTTCCTTACTATTTATTATTCTTCAATGAGATTAATATGTTAGATGTTACTCGTTAAAGTGTTTGTGAATGTAAAGTGAAAATGGAAGGAGGTGGAAGAGGATGTGGCACAGTCAACATGACCCCGCTGAATTGGCTGCCTTAATAAATAAGCAAGTGCAGGCGGTAGTGGCTGCTATGCAAGCCGCACAGCCAACAGGTAATGATACAAGTGGCAATAACAAATATGGTAGTTGTTTGTTTAAGCCGTTGAACTAAATGTTTTGGTTTGTTGGCACAGGACCACCACCCTATACCTACAAAGCCTTTATGGATTGTAAACCCCATACCTATAGTGGAACTAAAGGAGCTATAGGGTTAGTGTGGTGGTTTGAGAAGACTGAGTCAGTCTTTATGAAATGCAATTGCCAGCCAGCCAACCAGGTGAGATATGTTACCGGGACCCTTGAGGGCACGACACTCTCATGGTGGAATACCCAGGTTCAGATGCTAGGTCAGGCAATGGCTAATGATTGACCGTGGGAAGAATCCAAGACAATGATGACCGAAGAATATTGCGCTCTTGATAAGGTGCAAAAATTGGAAACTGAGTTTTGGCAACTAAAGATGCAAGGGTCTGAGATTAAGGCCTATACCACGAGGTCTCACAAGTTGGCAACTTTGTTCCCGATGATGGTGAACCCGATGCATAAGAGGATCGGGCTATATCTACGTGGTTTGGTGCCTGAGATCCAGAGTATGGTGATAGCCTCTAACCCCACTACCATACAATAGGCCATCCGGTTAGCTCACAAGCTAACGGACCAGGCGGTGGAGCATGGAAAGTTACCTAAACGGGGCGCTGTGGCAAGTGTACCCGATAACAAGCGTAAGTGGGATGGTTTAAGCAGCAAAGGTTCAACATCAAACAATCAACCTCAATAGCAGCAACAACAGAGGAAATTTGACAATAATCGCAACTTCAACCAATCAACTTTGACAACCCAAGGACAAGGTGGATATGTGGGGAAGTATCCAAAGTGCGACTGATGCAACTATCATCACACTGGTAGGTGTGACAGCTTCAAATGTCAGCGTTGTGGGAAGCTAGGGTACGCAACAAAAGACCGTCATGGCGAATTGATGAAAAAGCCATAATAAACACAGGAAACACCAAAAGGCTGCTTTGAGTGTAGAAAAGAAGGGCATTACAAGTGGAACTGCCCTCAATTAGAGAAGAATGACAATGGTAATCAAAGTGGTGGAAATAACAACAACAACATTGGCAATGAAGATAACAATGGTGGAGCCAAGGGAAGAGCTTTTGTCATTGGCTCAGGTGAGGCTCTAAACGATCCTACCATTATTACCGGTAAATTTCCTATAAATGGTCGATATGCTACTGTACTATTTGATACTGGAGCTGATAGGAGCTTTATTTCCATTAAGTTCAGTAGTCTTTTGAATGATATGCCTTCTATGTTGGAATCCACACATACTGTAAAGTTAGCTGATGGTAGGAAAATTCACATCACACATTCACAAAGATTGTAAGATAGAACTGGCCGGACATATTTTTGACATTGACCTTATGCCTGTTATGCTTGGGAGTTTTGATGAGGTTGTGGGCATGGATTGGTTATCCGAGAAGCAGGCAGAAGTAATATGTCGCGAGAAGATCGTACGTATTCCTCTTTGTAAGACCCCCGTCCCTGGAGACCTCACAGTTGGACAATCACAACATTTTTCATATAAAATAAATACATTTCATAAAAACATCGTAGCGGATTAAGTTATCAAAAATCATTCATGCATTAATATTTGATGTTGCTAAATAATACATCATTGTATTTTAAAAGTTACAAAAAGAATCATTCAGTTGTATTACAAAACAACAATATCATCATGCATGAAAGGATCCCAGTCTTTGCCCGCCAAGTAGCCTCACCCGTGTGCCATTCCCAGCAACAAGTTACCTGCCAACTGAAAATGCATAAAAGTCAGCGTTGCTGAGTGAGTTCTAGTTTTAAAATTAAAGTCCCTTGTATATATATATATATATATATATATATATATATATATATATATATATATATAAATATCATTTTCTTTAAACATTTCCTTTTCATAAAATCCATTACTTCTGTACGTGTTCACGCATCATACATACAACAAGATAATATTCATTATTATCTTTCATCATTCTTCTTATTCAGTTCATACTTTCATCATTATCTTTCACTTTCTTCCGAACCAATGTGCAATACCCCGAACATTGTGCACGAAGCTGGTACTAGGCCTAGGGCCTCTAGATAGACCCCGAACATTATGCACGAAGTTGACTCCAGTACCTGGGGCAAGCAACAAGGGTCTCGTCAATCTGTAGGATTCACCCTGTGTGCATCCTTCGGGTTAGCTAAACCGCACATAGTAGAGCTGACAACCCAATGGCTGTGAACCTCCTTTCATTTGCTTGCAAGACTTTCATTCATTCATTATGTTCCACTTTTCATTATCATTAACCTTTCACTTCTTTTATGATAATACTTTACATATACGAGCATAAACACACCACGTAAGTCACGTAATAATACGTAATATAGATCATAAAAACAAGCCACAAACATAGATAGCACCAACGAACATAACCACCAAAACATCCCAGGGCTTAGTCTTAAAATTTCTATTGCCCAAAATTTCAGAAAATTTTCTAAGGCTTTAGGCGCATGAGGATTATGTTAGGCGCATGAGCACTATGCAGGCGCACGACACTTGGGTGCATGGGAAAGACTTAGGCGCATGAACATTGCTTAGGCGCATGAGCAGTGGGCGCATGAGCACTGCTTGGGCGCATGAACCTCACTTAGGCGCATGAGCACTTAGGCATATGAGTAGTGGGCGCATGAGGTACTGTTTGGGCGCAAGGGCAACACTTAGGCTTATGGGCAAAATTTCTACGTGCTTGGGCAGTGTTCAATTCGAACTTACACTATTTCAGACCCAAATTATCACTCTAACATGTTCTTAACCCATAAATAACATTCAAAGCACCTAAAACAAGCATATAAACATGAAACACAACAAAACATACACAAACATACATTCACCCGCATAAACAGAGGCATAACATACAGATAAACATGCTGAAAAGAATAAAAAGTTAGTTACATGCATTTTCAGCCCCAAAACAAGTATAAAACATAAACACCGGGATCTAGAACTCACCTATTGCAGCCTTCAAGCAAAACTCCACCAAACTCGAGGCACAAAGAGTTCAAATGCCTAGACACACCAAAACACAAAAACGAACACAAAAGAACACATAAGAATCAGTCCCGAAGCTGAAAACTCAGCTGAAACCGAACAAAACACACAAAAACTTACCTTCAAGCCGAATCTTCTTCTTCTTCTCTCTAGAACCGATGGAAATTCTATTTTTCTTCTTTCTAGCAATCGAAGCAGTTGGTGAAGCAGAGTAGTGGGCGGCCATGCCCATTTTAAACATAAAATAATAATGTTTTGTCCTTTTGTACACTTTAGCCCCTCCACTTATGCAACTTCTCCTTTTGTCTTTATTCTTTTCTTAATAAATTTTCGGGTGTTACAAGTCCACCCCCCTTATAGAGGTTTCGTCCCCGAAACCTGTCACTCTTCGAACAGTCATGGGTAATGTTGTCTTATCTCCATCTCAGTCTCCCACGTAGACTCAAATCCCTTCCTGTGCCTCCACTGTACTCGCACCAGTGGAACCACTTTGTTCCGTAATCTTTTCTCCTATCGATCAATGATTGCCACTGGTTGCTCTACATAATTGAGCCGTTCATCCACTTCAATGTCTTCCAGTGGTACAATCATATTTTCATCAGCTAGGCATTTTCTCAGATGAGATACATGGAATGTTGGATGAATTCCACTTAACTCATCGGGTAGCTCCAACCTATAGGCCACCTCTCCTACTCGTGCAATGATTCGAAAATGTCCTATATACCTTGGGCTCAACTTACCCCTCTTTCCAAAATGAATGATCCCCTTCCAATGTGAAACCTTCAGCATCACTTTATCACCCATCTGGAATTCAATCGGTGTACGCCTCTTGTCAGCATATGACTTTTGCATATCCTTCGCCGCCTTCATAAAAGCCTTGATCTTTTCTAGCTTTTCAGTCGTAGCCTCGATCACTTCTACGCTCCCCAACTCCTTCTGTCCGATGTCTCCCCAACATACGGGCGTTCTACACTTCCTACCGTATAGCATCTCATATGGTGGCATGCCAATGCTGGCATGATAACTATTGTTGTATGAGAATTCAGCCAATGGTGAGTGTTCGTCCCAGCTTCCTCCAAAATAAATGACGCAGGCTCAGAGCATATCCTTAAGCGTCTGTATAGTCCTCTCCGACTGACCATCTGTCTGAGGATGGTAAGCCGTACTGATATGCAACCTCATACCCATTGCATCATGAAATCTCTTCTAAAACTTAGATGTAAACCAAGTGTCACGGTTAGACACAATAGACACTGGTACACCGTGACGGGTCACAATCTCCTTGATGAACAGATCCGCCAATCTTTCAGATGAATATGTCTCACGGATCAATAGAAAGTGAGCACTCTTCGTCAAACGATCAACTATCACCCATATGGCATTGTACCCCTTTGTCGTACGTGGTAACTTCATGATGAAGTCCATGGTGATGTGCTCCTATTTCCATTCGGGTATATCCAAAGGTTGGATCTTCCCGTATGGCTTCTGATGCTCCGCCTTCACTTGCAAGCAAGTAAGGCACTTACTCACATACTCCGCTACCTCACGCTTCATAGCTGGCCACCAGTAATCTTTCTTCATATCATGATACATCTTTGTAGCACTGGGATGAATGGAGTACCGAGTCTTATGAGCTTCATCCATAATTCGCCCCCGTAAGTCTCCATAACGAGTGATCCACATCCGCCTAAAGCGGGTTCTAGCTCCGAGAGTGTTTTCGCCCAACTCCATGACCAGTCCTCTCATCCTTTCAGATTTTAGGTGATCTTCTTTCAACGCCTCCTTTTGGAACCCCTTGACCTGTGTCATCAGATCAGAGGTCATCACCAACTGGTAAGCCTTCACCCGGATTGGCTCGGGTCTCTCCATTTGGCTAAGAGCATCTGCCACTACGTCGGCCTCGCCCGGATGATAGTGGATCTCACAATCATAATCCTTGATCAATTCTAGCCACCTCCTTTGCCTCATATTGAGGTCTTTCTGTTCAAAGAAGTATTTCAAGCTTTTATGGTTAGTGAAGATACTGTACTTCGTCCCGTACAAGTAGTGCCTCCAAATCTTCAACGCAAAGACCACAACCACTAGCTCCAAGTCATGAGTAGGGTAATTAGCCTTGTGAATTTTCAACTATCAGGACGCATAGGCTATTACTCTTCCCCTCTGCATTAGCACGCAACCCAATCCCGAATAAGAAGCATCCGAATAGACCACTAAGTCTTCGCTCCCTTCGGGCAATGTCAAGACAGGAGCTTGAGTCAATCTCGTCTTTAACTCCTCAAAATAATTCTCCTATTCCAGACCCCAAAAAAACTTCATATCCTTGCGGGTCAACTTGGTCGATGGTGAGGCTATCTTGGAAAAGTCTTGGATGAACCTCTTGTAGTAGCCCGCCAAACCCAAGAAACTACGGATCTTGGATGGCGTCTTTTGAGACTTCCATTGCATCACCGCCTCAACCTTTGCCGAGTCTACCATGATCCCTTCGAAATTTACCACACGACCCAAAAACTAAACTTCACGCAACCAGAAAGCACACTTGGAGAACTTAGCATACAGCTTCTCTCTTCTGAGTGTCTCCAATACCTCACGAATGTGACCGGCATGTTCTTCTTCGCTCTTTGAATAAATTAGAATATCATCTATAAACATAATCACTAATTTATCCAACATCGGCCGACACACCCGGTTCATCAAATCCATAAAGGCAGCTGGCGCGTTAGTTAGACCAAAGGACATAACGAGAAACTCGTAGTATCCGTAACGCGTGCGAAAAGCTATTTTAGGGATATCTTGCTCCTTCACCTTCAATTGATGGTAGCCAGATCGGAGGTCTATCCTCGAGAACCAACTGGCACCTTGGAGCTGATCAAACAAGTCATCTATTCTCGGTAGCGGATATCGGTTCTTCACCGTCAACTTGTTCAACTCACGGTAGTCAATGCACATCCTCATACTACCGTCCTTCTTCTTTACAAACAAGACCGGAGCACCCCAAGGAGAGATACTCGATCGGATGAAACCCTTGTCCATTAACTCTTATAACTGAACGATCAGTTCCTTCATTTCCGACGGAGCCAATCGATACGGTGCTTTGGCAACAGGTTGAGCACCAGGTATCAAATCGATCTGAAACTCGATCTCACAGTCCGATAGCACACCTGGTAAATCTTCTGGGAACATGTTTAGAAAGTCACATACAACTGGTACGTCGGCTAATTATGGTACTGACGCATCCACATCCTTCACGTAAACCAGATAGGCACTACTGCCCGTTTCATGCACTTCTCGGCCACCACCATCGAAATCACCTTCGGAACCGTAGCAACTCGGTCACCGTAGACCGTCACCGAACTCCCATCAGGCTCTGTCAGTCGGATCATCTTCTTGCGACACATAATATTTGCCTCATAGGCTGCTAACCAATCCATCCCTAGAGCTACATCAAATCCACCTAAGGGCATCACAAATAGTTTAGCAGAGAACATATGGCCTTCCAGTTCTCTGTCACAATCCTCTATCAAATTGGAAATCCTGATAGACTCACCAATGGTAGTTTCTACATCGAAGGGCTCATCAATGCTTCTACTACTAACGGGCAACTTAACATAGAAAGCAGCAGAAATGAAACTTCTACTAGCACAAGAATTAAATAACATAGAGGCATAAGTTTGGTTTACTAGGAACATACCTGACACGACATCGGGGTCCACTCTAGCCTCCTCCTGAGTTATCATGAATGCTCTCATGCTTGCCCTCTGCCCTTCATTCTCGGTCCTCTTCTTCGCCCCGAAACTTTCAGCCCTCGGCTTCTTGCAATCCCTGATCATATGACCTTCTTCACCGCAGTTGTAGAACCTCCTCGCCTTACAATCCCTTGCCATATGACCAGGCTTCCCACATTTGAAACGAACATTTAGTCCCCACTTGCATTCTCCCGTATGCTCCTTCCCGCACTTACCATACCACTTCATCCCCGTACCTGCCGACACTACCCTCCTATCATCCACCGTTGCCTTCTTGTTGTTCGGGGTGAAAGCACCACAACCAAATTGTTTCCTATCCCATTTCTTGTCACCACCAGTCTTCTTCCTCACCTCCACCACTGCCACTTCTTCTCTCTTATCATATAGCCTCCCTGCCAGATCAACCACTGACCTAAAGGTACTCGGTCGGGCGGCGATCATGTGCCTGCGGATATCTGCCGGCAAACGTTGTATGTATCTCTTGATCTTTCTCGACAACGGCATAACCTGGTCTGGCATCAGCCTTTCCATCTCGTTAAAATTAGTCGTGAATTGATGGTGTGTCATAGTTCCCGCCTCCAGCTATAGGAACTCTCTTTCAATCTTGTCCAGCTCCCTTTGAGGACAAAACTCCTCGATCACCATCTTTTTCAGTTCACTCCACCTCATCCTTCTAATGGCCCTACTGCCCTCGGCCTTGACAATATTGTCCCACCAGCATAAGGCCAAGTTCACAAATGAGTGGGTAGCAAATTTCACCTTTTGGTCCTCTCGGCACTCACTGATATCGAGCACCGCCTCCATCTCCCTCACCCATCGGTGAGCAGCAACAACATTACCATTTCCATCAAAAGTTATGGGCTTACATCTCTGGAATACCCCATAACTACACCCCTTGACGGCCTCCTGCACTGCTTCCTCATCATCATCATCACTAGAGAGAACCATCTCAGTCTCTGGTTGCTCCCCTTCACCTGAACCTCTACCAACGGTCCTCCTCCTCTCCTCCTTCTCTTTCTTTTCATCCTCCCTCATAGCACAAATAACCTCGGTCACCACAGAAGGCAGGATCATCTGCATGACCTGATGAACTTCCTCCACAACTGCCTCCTTCATAGAGGCTCTCAAGTTAGCACTCTCATCACCACCTTCCTGGTGATGAAGCTCGGGCTCTGCAGGAGCCCTCTCAGTAGCCTTAGCCTGGTTCCTGGTGACACATGGCCTAGCACCACGACCACCCTGCACACCTCCTCGAGAAGCCTTCGAAGATCTACCACCTGCCATCCTCTAAACAGTATAAGATTCAAACACCAACACGGTCATTCAAGGTAATAGCTCAGATTATGCCAGGTGTAGTAAGTCCCTAATTATCGTGGCCAGTTGTGATTAGCCACTTACTTTACTCTTCATCCCTCAAGCATTGCATATCTTGACTACATCAGTATCCAAATCTACTAAGAGCACATAAATCAGATAGCACATGCATAAAATACCGGTTAACATTTAAGAAAACAAATTACCTGATGGCACATAGCTACTTGGGCTGGAATCCCTTCATTCGGTCCCATTCTCAGTTTAAGTTTAGGTTTTTAAAATAATTTACCCATTTCTCTTAAACTTTGGCTCTAATACCAACTTGTAAGACCCCCGTCCCTGGAGACCTCACAGTTGGACAATCACAATATTTTTCATATAAAATAAATACATTTCATAAAAACATCATAGCGGATTAAATTATCAAAAATCATTCATGCATTAATATTTGATGTTTCTAAATAATACATCATTGTATTTTAAAAGTTACAAAAAGAATCATTCAGTTGTATTACAAAACAACAATATCATCATGCACGAAAGGATGCCAATCTTTGCCCGCCAAGTAGCCTCACCCGCATGCCATTCCCAGCAACAAGTTACCTGCCAACTGAAAATGCATGAAAGTCAGCGTTGCTGAGTGAGTTCTAGTTTTAAAATTAAAGTCCCTTGTATATATATAAAAATATCATTTTCTTAAAACACTTCCTTTTCATAAAATCCATTACTTCCATACGTGTTCACGCATCATACATACAACAAGATAATATTCATCATTATCTTTCATCATTCTTCTCTTTCAGTTCATACTTTCATCATTATCTTTCACTTTCTTCCAAACCAATGTGCAACACCCCGAACATTGTGCACGAAGCTGGTACTAGACCTAGGGCCTATAAATAGACCCCGAACAGTGTGCACAAAGCTGACTCCAGTACCTGGGGTAAGCAACAAGGGTCCCATTAATCTGTAGGATTGACCCTATGTGCATCAATCTGGTTAGCTAAACCGCACACAGTTGAGCTGACAACCCAATGGCTGTGAACCTCCTTTCATTTGCTTGCAAGACTTTCATTCATTTATTATGTTCCACTTTTCATTATCATTAATCTTTCGCTTCTTTTATGATAATACTTTACATATACGAACATAAACACATCACGTAAGTCACGTAATAATACATAATATGGATCATAAAAACAAGCCACAAACATACATAACACCGATAAACATAACCACCAAAACATCCTAGGGCTTAGTCTTAAAATTTCTATTGCCCAAAATTTTAGAAAATTTTCTAAGGCTTTAAGCGCATGAGGACTGTGTTGGGTGCATGAGGACTGTGTTGGGCGCATGGCACTTGGGCGCATGAACACTGCTTGGGGCCATGAGCCTCACTTGGGCGCATGAGCAGTGGGCGCATGAGCACTGCTTGGGTGCATGAACCTCACTTAGGCGCATGTGCACTTAGGTGTATGAGCAGTGGGTGCATGAGGTACTGTTTCGGCGCAAGGGCAACACTTAGGCTTATGGGCAAAATTTCTAGGCGCATGGGCAGTGTTCAATTCGAACTTACACTATTTTAGACCCAAATTATCATTCTAACATATTCTTAACCCATAACTAACATTCCAAGCACCTCAAACAAGCATATAAACACGAAACATAACAAAACATACACAAACATACATTTACCCGCATAAACAGAGGCATAACATACAATTAAAACATGTTGAAAAGAATAAAAAGTTAGTTACATGCATTTTCAGCCCCAAAACAAGTATAAAACATAAAAACCGGGGATCTAGAACTCACCTATTGCTGCCTTCAAGCAAAACTCCACCAAACTCGAGAGCACAAAGAGTTCAAAAGCCTAAACACACCAAAACACAAAACCAAACACAAAAGAACACATAAGAATCAGTCCCGAAGCTGAAAACTCAGCTGAAACCGAACAAAACACACAAAAACTCACCTTCAAGCCGAATCTTCTTCTTCTTCTCTCTAGAACAGATGGAAATTCTGCTTTTCTTCTTTCTAGCAATCGAAGTAGTTGGTGAAGCAGTGTAGTGGGCGGCCATGCCCACTTTAAACATAAAATAATAATGTTTTGTCCTTTTGTACACTTTAGCCCCTCCACTTATGCAACTTCTCCTTTTGTCTTTATTCTTTTCTTAATAAATTTTCGGGTGTTATACTATTAAGGGTGATGAAATCCTTGTAGTTAAGGGTGAAAAGAGTGGTGCAGTGATAGGCATCATATCATTTATGAAAATGCAGAAATTGTTGCGCAAAAGTCGTCTAGAGATATTGGCCCGGGTAACCGATAAGCAGCAAGGGGAGAGGAAGATAAAAGATATCCTAGAGTTTGTGATTTCCCAGACGTGTTTCCAGAGGATCTTCCTGGATTACCACCTCATCGTCAAATAGAGTTTCAAATCGATTCAACTCCTGGAGCAGCTCCAATTGCGAGAGCACCTTACCAGCTAGCACCGAACGAACTGTAGGAACTATCAACACAGCTTCAAGAGCTATTGGATAAAGGATTTATTCGACCGATCTCATCACCCTGGGGAGCTCCTGTCCTTTTTGTTAAGAAGAAGGATGGCACATTCCGGATGTGTATTGATTACAGAGAGTTGAACAAAGTGACGGTTAAGAATCGATACCCTTTACCTCGTATTGATGACCTGTTTGATCAACTTCAGGGTTCCAGTTATTATTCCAATATTGATTTGAGGTTTGGTTATCATCAATTAAGAGTTCAAGAGGAAGACAACTCGAAGACAACATTCAAAACTCTTTATGGCCATTATGAATTCTTGGTCATACCATTTGGGTTAACTAATACGCCAGCGGTATTCACGGATCTCATAAACCATGTGTGCAAACCTACCTCGATTAGTTTTTCATCGTGTTTATCGATGACATATTGATCTATTCTAAGACCAAAGATAGAACTGCTTAAAAGGGAACAATTGTATGCCAAATTCTCTAAGTGTGACTTCTGGATTCGAGAGGTGCAATTCCTAGGTCATATTATTAATGAAAAAGGAATCCATGTAGATCCTGCAAAGGCTGAGGCAATAAAGAATTGGTCAGTTCCCAAAACGCCTAGTGAGATACGGCAATTCCTTGGACTGGAAGGATATTATCGACACTTTATTGAAGGGTTTTCCAAAATTGCTCAACCTCTTACTACTTTGACACATAAGGGTGCAGCGTATAAATGGGGAGAGAGTCAAGAAGCAGCTTTCCAGTTGTTGAAACAAAAACTCTATAACGCACCGATATTGGCATTACCGGAAGGGATTGCTGATTTTCTGGTTTACTGCGATGCTTCTATCCCAGGACTAGGTTATGTCCTAATGTAGTGAGACAAAGTAATAGCCTATGCGTCAAGGCAACTAAAAGTGCATGAGAAAAATTACACTACTCATGATTTAGAATTAGGGGCAGTGGTATTTGCCTTGAAGATCTAGAGACATTACTTGTATGGTACCAAATGCACCATTTGCACCGATCATAAGAGTCTTCAGCATATCTTCGAACAGAAAGAGCTGAATATGAGGTAGCGGCGCTGGGTAGAATTATTGAATGATTATGATTGTGCTATTAGATACCACCCGGGAAAGGCAAATGTGGTTGCTGATGCCTTAAGCAGAAAGGAAACTGCTAAACCCCGATGAGTGCGAGCTTTACAGCTTATGATTAGCACACAATTGCCTGAACAAATCAAGGAAGCTCAGACAAAAGCTTTGAAAGCTGAAAATGTTGAATCCGAATCATTACATGGGATCGACAAGCAATTTGAGGTGAAAGAAGATGGAATCCGTTACTTCATGGATAGACTTTGGGTACCTTTGTATGGAAATATCAGGGACTTTGGTTATGAGTGAGGCGCACAAATCCAAATATTTAATACATCCTGGTTCTGACAAGATGTACCATGATCTGAATGCGCACTATTGGTGGCCTAATATGAAGGCAGATGTAGCTACATATGTGAGCAAGTGTTTAACGTGCTCTAAGGTGAAACTTGAGTATTAGAAGCCATCTGGGTAACTGCAACAACATGAAATTCATTTATGGAAGTGGGAGCAGATTTCTCTAGACTTTATTACCAAGTTACCCACAACTCCTAGCGGTTGTGACACGATATGGGTGATTATGGATCGATTGACTAAGTCTGCTTACTTCCTAGCAATCAAAGAAACAGACAAAATGGATAAGCTAACCCAAATTTACTTGAAGGAAGTGGTATCTAGACATGGTGTACCCATTTCAATCATTTCGGATCACGATGCTCGCTTTACCTCCCATTTCTAGCAATCATTGCAAAAATCTCTGGGTACGCGCTTGGACATGAGCACTGCCTATCATCTGCAGACCGATGGGCAAAGCGAACGCACTATTCAAACTCTAGAGGACATGTGGCGGGCCTGTGTAATAGATTTTGGGAACAATTGGGAAGTCCATCTACCTTTGGTGGAATTTTCTTACAATAATAGCTATCATACTAGCATTAAGGGGGCTTCGTTTGAGGCGTTGTATGTGCAAAAGTGTAGATCACCAGTTTGTTGGGTAGAAGTTGGAGATAGTCAGCTGATTGGCCCTGAATTGGTACATGAAACTACTGAAAAGATCATACAGATACGAAATCGTATGGCCGCAGCACAAGACCGACAAAAGAGCTACGCAAACAAGTGACAGAAACCTTTGGAGTTTCAGGTCGGAGATAAGGTATTGCTGAAAGTCTCACCATGGAAAGGCGTGATTAGATTTGGCAAAAGAGGCAAGCTTAATCCGAGATATGTTGGACCATTTGACATTATGGAAAGAATTGGTCTAGTGGCGTATCTATTAGATCTGCCTGACTCGTTGAGTTGAGTCCATGATTTTTTTCACATATTAAAATAAAAGAAGTGCTTATCTGATGAGATGTTGGTTGTACCGCTCGAGGAAGTACAAGTAGATGAATAATTACGATTCATTGAAGAACCAATTGAGGTGATGGACCATGAGGTCAAGATTAAGTAGAGCAATATTTGAATAGTTAAGGTTCGTTGGAACTCAAGACGTGGACCGGAGTTCACGTGGGAACGTGAGGACCAAATGAAGCTCGAGTACCCTCGTTTGTTTGAAATCATGACGACAACCGGTGAAGGTAATGACTAAAATTCGGGACTAAATATGGGGATGATATGACAACTCACTCAATTTCATTATGCCAATACAGTAGACCAGTGATGTAACACAACCATGTAATGCAATTTTCGGGATGAAAATTCTTTCAATATAGGGATAATGTGACATCCAGTAAAACCCCGCATGTGGATTTTGAGGGTGTGACACCATTGGTGACTCCGTATATGATCTTGTTTCGAATTTTCTTTGTAATAGCAACTTCATTTTTGCAATCATGATTGATCATGTGATTTGTGCACCACATATCAAGCAATTTTGGGGTACATGCTCTATTCTAAGAGAGCATGGAACCAAAATCCTTACGGCAGTGGTGCAAGGAATGAAGATCACCATCTTTTACTCTATGATTTGTCAACATCTCAAATTTAACGACAAAAGTGATATATCTTTCTTCTCCAAAGAAGTGGTGAGTGCCACTTTTAAGGAGATAGAATATGAAGGACCCATCCCAAGATACACCTTCTCCAAATCAATGTTATATAATAATTGGAGAATTATCCTTCATATCATCTTACATTACTTGTCTAACAAGTTAGGTGGATGGGATTAAGTTCCATTGGACTTAGCAGGGGCTTTCCTTAGGCTTGTTAAACAGTAGAGTCCAATGGAACTTGATATTAAGGGAGAGGAATTCATCTAATATTTAACAAGTTCTATTGGACTTAGCAGGGGCTTTCCATCTTGAGGAGAGGAATCTAGGGCGCCAAGAAACCACTTCTTGTGGTGAGGGTGAAGAGGCTCGGCTTAGTAATTCATCTTCTCCCAAGGATTCCACACCTGTGGATGAGTGAAGCCTATAAGAAATAAATGAATTGATGGCCCATAACCTTGAGCTTGCCCAAAAACTTAATGTCTTACAAGCAAAAAATGTAAGTTTTCAAGGATATGCCAAAAGAGCCACAGTTCTCAACAAATTTGAGAGATGTTTGCTAAAGGCTTCAGCAGATAGAGTCACTGAGATGGAAGCTCAACTCGGTACTCTCTAACACCAAGCTACAAGAGTAAATTCACTTGAACAACAACTTACAACTCTTCAGCAATCAGCAACCAGGGCAATGGATCTTGAACACAAAGTTGAATCACTACAAGAGACCATTGACCTTCAACAATCCATCATCCTGAGCTTCCAAGTTTTCTTAGCACTACAAGAACCTTTGGATGTGTCTTACTCTACCTACTTGGTGTCATCTGCAATCTTAGATTATGCTACCAAATAAGGAGAAGGTGAGCCCAAAGAAGCTGAAGACATCCTTTAGGGATTGCCTGATCAAGTTGTACAATCTGCATAACCAATCTTATTCTCTTCTTAATTGACTAAATAGGTATTGCCTCTAT
This sequence comes from Flaveria sonorensis, assembly GCA_025506505.1. NCBI lineage: Eukaryota > Viridiplantae > Streptophyta > Magnoliopsida > Asterales > Asteraceae > Flaveria > Flaveria sonorensis. Next base: position 34,333,045 of record CM046425.1, on the reverse strand, counting down.
CTGAAGCTGAAGTCAAACTAAATTAACTTCTAGATAGGTATGGCTATGACAGCTCAAAAGAGCAGGAGATGGAAGCAAGAATGGTGATGAGCAGGATGAACCAAAAGGTTTAACTTCGGAAGAGAAGAATGGCTGCAATGAAAAGGTTTGACAATTCTTCCTTACTCTCTCTCAAAAGAGAAAGATCTGATAAAAATCCTAAAGGAGAGAGCTTATACCGGAACTTAAGGCCTCTCCCAAGGCATCTGATGAAAAATAAGGACCATTACTAAAAGTACTTTCGGAAGCTGCAGAAGTGCTAAACAAATCAGCTGCTGATGCAACTACAAAAATAGCTAGACAAGAGGCCTATTCGGTAGATGAACCATCATGAACAATGGTGTTTTATACAAGAGGAACCCAAACGATAGATGATGACATGGAATGACATAGTGCGACTCTTAAAGCTGAAACAACCGAACTTCATAAAGAACACAAGGACACACCTAAGTCTGATCTCAAAAAATCAGCTAAGGTGATGTTTGGTTAACTGGATGTTGAAACTAAAACCCTAGTTAGCTCTGAGGTGAATGTGGAAATAGATGGCCCTGAAGTCACCAAGTATGCTGAGAGAGTTCAGACAACTACCGATGATCCTAGGTCAGCTGGTGAGGCATCAAGTGTACCTATTGGACCTTTAGCAGATAGATATACTGCAATCTCTACCTCTAACAAAGGGTAAGAGACCTATGTCTAGTGAAGAACAAGTTGAAATCAAGTCTTAGAAACACAAGTATAGATTTCTGATAGCTAAAAAGGTGGAGCTGTTCCCACTAGAAGGTTGAAGATAAACTTATAGAACTTCATGCTTGCAAAGCTCAAGAATCTTCCATAAGGAAGAATATCATTGCCTTAATCAAACGTGTAAAAGAATCTATAGATGCAAGAAAAAGAAGATTCAACCTTGTTAGAGAACCCAAAGGATCAGCACCAACAGCTCCACCCAAATCAAATGCCAAGTTTATCAAGAGAGTGCCATCTAAGTTATCTAGGCCAACTGTCGAAAGCACTTAAGGGACAATTGCTCAGAAAGTCTGGTACCCATAACTTCTAAATCTACACAAAAGGTCTTGCAGGACCGGTTAAGGGATGGTCAATACAATCAGTCTCACAATGAGGAGAGTTTTAGAACACTTAATAGATCAAATGAGGAACCGGGATTGTGTAAATGATACTAAGAACACAAGTAATTGAGACAGAACTAAAATATGGTTTTCAAGGATGCTGTATATTGCTCTCAAGTTCTATTACAAGTGTTACAAAGCATAAAAAGAAATACAAGGACCTGAGATACTTTATACTACATCCTACAGCCGTCCATACTATGATAGCCAGCTGAAAACACTAATCTAGACAACAAGATCAATGTAGAGTCAAAAGACAGATTGCCTTCTAACTAGTGACTATGACATGCCATAGCTCACATCCTTTTATAAAAAGGATATCAGGTATAAAGTAGGAAGTTATAGACCCAAGACCATAACCTACAATTTACAAAAGTATGGACCTTTTCACCAACGTGTATAAGTTGGTGAGTCTTCAGAGTTGTAGAGGAAAGTAAGTCAGCTTTATGAAAAAGTAGATCAGAGAAAGCATGTCCTCTCTGTCTTCAGAAGAAATCAGTCTTCACTTCATTTGGCTTCGAAAGACTTTGTCTTTGAAGCTTCGGAAGACTTCATCTTTGGCTTTAGAAGATTTGGACTTTGGCTTTGGAAGATTTTACACTTAGAATAATTTCTATGGAGAGTGTAAAACTTCTGAAGCAGGAAGCACCTTGGTTGTTTTGGCTTCTTTAGTTGCATCAACCTTCTAATATAACCTTACAAACTCCCCCTAGGTTGATGCTACCAAAATAGAGAAGTTATTTACATGTTGACAGTCCTATTTAGGATCAAGACCATATCTTTTTTCATCATCTGGTCAGGATCCCTCAGACTCTTATAATATCTTCTCATGTCATGGAGATCATGTAGAGGAAGATCAAGCATGTCTTGCCAGAAATAGACATCTTGACCTCCTTGATCTCTGATGACATACCACCTATTTGGATTAGCAGCAAAAGTCTAGGACAAGATGGGTCTTTTAGTTGCAAGTGGCTCCTCTTTGAGTTGGAGTTGTTTGACCAGCCTCTTCTTGCACTACCTCAGGATGCTCTGACTCATCCTGAGGTGTAGAGGTGGATGCCTTGGTCTTCTTCTTGGAAACACTCTTCATGGCCATCATTTTCCTCTTCTTTGAAGTCTTTAACTGAGAGGACTGGTCTTCAGCACCAGGTTGTTCTATTGTGTCTCTCTCAGATTGGTTCTCCTCTCTCACAGGTTCAGAAGAAGAGTGAAGAGGACCTTGTTGTTGATCAAAATATGAAGTTGTGTTGTCTTAGGGAGTTCAACCTTGACAACCTCAGGTTGAGATGGACTTGGTGGAGAATACAAGTCAACAAGCTCTCCCTTTTTAATCTTCTGCTTGATCACTCTAATGTGCTCATCCATAGTGGATAGAGATATTGGACCAAGCCTCCTTCCAAAGAATACATAAAGCTTCAAGAAGCTCATCATCCTTTTTCTATCAGCAGACTTCTTTTGGCTCTTTTGGATGATGGCTCTTGACTTTGCAGCTTCTAAGGGGAGAGAGAGTAGTTCATCCATTTTGTAGTTTCCGGTCCCCAAGTAGTTTATCCTTACTGCCCTCAACTCATCATCTTGAGTATTTGGCCTGGGGGCAGCCCTGATGGCAGCTTCCATGAAGCCTGGAGACTCTCTTGAACTTTCTCCCCTTAGCTTCCTCTTCCTCTCTCTTTCCTCCTCCTCAATCTCCTTAGAAGTCAGTTTCCTTTTCCCTTTGTCACTCACAGGCCTTGGTGACTCAGGATGGAGAGAGATTTGGCCTTCATTGCTTGATTCAATAGTCAAGCTCCGGCCAGAGAGAGGTTGTGAAGCACCTTCACCAGCTGGTGCCTCACCAAGGGTAATAGGTGCTGAAGAAGTTCTTGTCTCAAGGTTCACAGGTTTAACTTCTAGGCCTTTAGTCAAGGCTTCCCCTTTGAAGCTAATCTTAGGGTCCACCTCAACATCCAGTTGACCAAAAGTCTTACCTGCTAGCCTCTGTCTATATAGTCTTGACCTCAGCTTGTATTCTTCAAACACCCTTTCTTGAATCCTTTCTGCTAATCTTGTAGCTTGTCTATTTTCACTTGGGTTGACAAGTGGAAGATCAATCAGATGGATGCTCTTATAGAAGCTCAGGTTGAAAAAGTTGAAAATTTGTAGTTGACCCTGAGATCTAGAGATGACTAGAGCTCTTATATCAGTGTCATATCTCCATCCCATGATTGGATTCTCAGAGCGAGAAGATGGGTAGGCATAGCTCTGGGAATACCTTCCTCAAACAAACTTTGTATGAGTGAGTCCACATCCATGTAGACTTGGGCAAGTAAGTTCATATCCATGTAGACTTTGAGGAGGTTGTTAAGTATGGACCATTGCAAGTGAGGGTGGTGAATCCTCCAAGTTCATACTCTATGAAGAACTCCTAGTTTCTATGATTGTTTAGACTTTCTCCCCCTTTTTGGTAACATCACCTTCTTGCATAAGTGAGCTTAGGGTTGGGTCTATCACATCCATAGGTTCTTGTGGACCTGGTTGAGTTCTCCATAGTGGTCTCTCAGCTAACTTTCCGTTGAGATCGGTGATCTCAAGTTGCTGGTCATTGACCCTCCTTTGTAAGACAGTCACCTGAGATTCCAGGTGACTTATCTTTAAGACTAAATAGGTGCATGTTTTTGTCAGTTTTTGCACCTTTAGTTTTAGACTCCCCTTATCTTCATCAAAAGAATCACGGGGGATGAGAGAAAAGGACCAAGGTCTTCTTCCTCATCACCAGCACTTTGTTCTTGGCTGCTGGATTTCCCCTACCCTATGACAATTTCAAGTGAAGTCTCAATGGGTTGGGTTGCCATGGTTAAGGTCTTAATAATGTAGTCACTTACTGAAGTGAGAGCCTCTTCCATATGGACCTCTTGAACAGGTTTAGGGAGATCCACCTTAGTAGTAGGTGGATGATGTGAGCTAGACATGGGAGAAATAGGAGTACTCATCTATCCTTAAGTAGGGGTGGAGAAGAGAGACTCATGATACTCATTGATGCCTACGTCTTCATCATCATAGAATTCAAGGTTTGGGTTTGGTTGGTTTAGATCAAGAGGCTGGGGCTGGTAACTGTCCCCTGAAGGTTGTTTACTAGAGTTTTGAGACTCTGAGTGAAAGCTTAAGGATGTGAGGGGTTCGTTTGGATTTCCTTTGGTAGGTGATGGTTATTTTTGGCTGTATTGGTAGTTGAGAAGTAGAAGGTGTGGGTTCAACACTAGCTGGTGCTGCTAGGTTGTCACCTTGAGCAATGAGCTCTAACATTTTTAGAACAAGGGCTGTTTCTACCCCTAAGAAGCCAGTAGTTGGCTTCCTTATAGTCTTGAAGATGCCAGGCTTTATCTATCCCATTTAGAAAACCCAAGCCTTGGTGTTGGGCTTATCAAAGTGATTTGAAGACAATGTAATAGTAACTGATCCTATGTTTAAGCTTTGAGGATCATTAGCTGTTGTTGATGAAGAACTTTCAATCACTTAGTCTTTCTTCATCTTCCATACCATCTTTGAAAGATTGGACTTGACCTTCAACACTTCGGAAGTTTTGAGAAACTTCTGAAGTTTTGGAGACCGGACCTTCAGAAGATCTTGCTTTCACTACAGCAGGCTTCAGTACTTCGGAAGCTTTCATTTCTTTCGAGACCAAATTTCTTCCGAAGGCAAGTTTTCACTTGTTTTCTTTTTCACCTTGGAGCTTCCAAAAGGAAATGATTTTCCTTTTGAAGCTACTTCTTCTCAGATGTTAATCACTTTGATCATGTGAATAGTACTTTTAGGATTGTAGATGCAATCCTTAGCAAGAAAAGATGTACTACCACATATGATGCAATCCATTTCCTTCCTTCTGAGAGTCTTCTTATGAGAGAAATACTGAACTTGATCACTTTCCACCTTCATCTTCATCTTCATCTTCATAGATGATGTAACAAGCTTCTTAGGGTGAGGCTTGCTCTTGGAACTGGATGGTTCAGGTTGTGTAGCAGTGATACACAACTAATCAGTCTTCTTCTCTTTGCTGGGATGAGTTGCCATGAACTAGAACTCCTGGTACTAGAGTTCATAGTTGAGTCTTTAGCCTTCACTACTTCAAATCCTGCAGAGATGAACACTTGCTTCTGCTTAGAGTTGAAAGTGGCCTTGATCTCTTAAGCCTTCTTTGATTTTCTCTTTGCTTTCCTAATCAAGTTCTTCCTCTTAGACTTGGTCATCCCAGATTATTTTCTCTCCTCAGGAGAATAGTGACCTCTTTTAGGATGATCTTCTTCACTCTTCTCAGATTCATCCTTCACTATCTCCTCTTTATCCTCTTCATCAACGGGGTCTATGAGGGGAAGCTCATCTTCATAAGATCCACACCTTGGAGATCTTACAAACAATAGAGTGTGTGAAGGATTTATCTTAGTAGATCCCAGTCCCTGCTTATTCTGATAACAAACTTTTGCATGGAGAGATGAGGATATCATGTTCTTGAAGGTCTCTTCTTCAAGAACATATTTTTCTGCCCTGGCTTTGCTTATCACAAGCTCAGCCTGGCATTTAGTTAACTTAGTGATGAGATCTTTTATCTGAGTCCTGTAGTTAGTATGTTCATGCTTAAGAGTTGAAATGGTTTTCTCTAAATCATTCGAGACTTAATTGCTTTCGGAAGAATATTGTCCTTCAAATACATGTAAGTACTTAGAAGCATATTTAAGCTTCAAAAGATATCTTAGAATTTCTTTCGAAGGTAAATTTCTTATAAGTAGTTGTTTGACTTGAAGACATAATGTTCTTCCGAAGACAACTTGAAATCTACTTTCGAAAGAAAATTGTCCTTCAAATACATGTAAGTACTTAGAAGCATATTTAAGCTTTGAAAGATATCTCAGAATTTCTTCTGAAGGTAAATTTATTATAAGTAGTTATTTGACTTGAAGACATAATTTTCTTCCAAAGACAACTTGAAGTCTTCTATTTTTTAATCATTTTCAGCTTATTTGAAATCAGCTTTTAAAATTTTTTAAGGACTCAAGATCAGTTCTCATCTCTTAGTTATAGGACCTATATCAGTTAACTTTAGCAATACATTCAGGTGTACAAGGATGTTCCAATACCTTGGCTTCTTTATGATCTGCCATCAGTGCTTGGTTTGGAGATGTATCCTCAACCTGAAAGCTCCAGTCAAAGCCTCCTTCTTCAACAGCAACTGCAGCTTGCTACTAGGGCTTCTCATTCTGGGGAGCTCCATCAGTATAGTTTGGTCTGGTTTGTACTTGGCCACCATTTGTCTTTGGTGCCTTGCACTCTCTAGCAAAGTGTCCCATTTGGTTACAGTTGTAACACTTCACTTTGCTTTTGTCCAGCCTAAACTTTCCACTGGTTGCATTGCTAGGAAACTTCCCCCTTGTCCTGTTGCAAAACTTCATGGCTCTATGAGTGAGAAGAGCCATTTGCTGGACTATTTCCATGTACTCCAGATCATCTGGATGGATACAGTCCAGGTCTTTAAGGGTAAAGAGAAAGTTGCCTGTGCTTTCATCAGTAGACACAACGGCTTGTGAAGAGCTTGTCTCTTGGAATGGGCTTCCTTGGATGTAGCTCTCTCTTGGTGTCTTCGGGAAGGTGATGAAAGGACCCTTTTGTGAGTTGTCAGGGTAGCAGATGAGATGATGTTGTGGTTCTCTGCAATCTCTTTCAACCACATGAAGGGCTGAACTATGCTGATTGTTGGAGTTACCAGATGGATTTTGCATGTTCATCTCCATCTGGTAGCTACCGAGGATACCATACAACTCAGTGAGAGTAAGGGTCTTGAGGTTCTCAGTCCTCTTAATGACCACACAATAGTGTGTCCATTGTCTGGAAAGAGAGGACATGAACTTCCTCACAATATCCCTATTCTCAAGAGTTACTCCAACATCCATTAGAGTATCCACAATCTCAACATATCGGAAGTATTGTTGAGTCATGGTTTCACCTGTTTTGAAGGTGAAGTTCTCAAACTGCTGTTTGAAGAGGTCCTTCTTGTTTTCTTTTGCTTCTTTTAAACCCTCATACATCAGCTTCAGTGCATCCCATAGTTTCTTGGCAGTCTTACACTTCTTAAAGCCTCTGTAGATAGAGTTTGGAAGGGCAGTTTAGAGAGCGGTCATGGCCTTCTGAACTATGTCTATCTTCTTTCAGTCTTCATCAGAATAATCAGCCATTTCCTTTGGTATCATACCACCACCATTAGCAGCTGAAGAGGTGGATGCTACATGAGGTCCATAGACAATAGATCCCCACATCTTGGAGTCTTGAGACTTGATGAAGCCTTTCATTCTTTGGCACCAAGTAACAAAATCATCAGGAGTGATCAGTGGAGACTTTGTCATAGTACTATTTTCCATATCAGCCTTTATGATAGCTGCCATTTGAGATGTTAAGTGTTTTGTGAAACTGAAGGGATTTAAGATGGTGAGATCTTACAATCAAGAGCCTAAAATGCTCTAATACCAATTGCAGGACCGGTTAAGGGATGATCAATACAATTAGTCTCATAATGAGGAGATTTTTAGAACACTTAACAGATCAAATGGGGTACCGGGCTTGTGTAAATGATACTAAGAACACAAGTAACTGAGACAGAACTAAGAACAAGAACAGAGTAATTTGGTTTTCAAGGATGCTGTATATTGCTCTCAAGTTCTATTACAAGTGTTACAAAGTATAAAAAAGAAATACAAGGACCTAAGATACTTTATACTACATCCTACTGCCATCCATACTATGATAGCCAGCTGGAAGCACTAATCTAGACAACAAGATCAATGTAGAGTCAAAAGGCAGATTGCCTTTTGACTAGTGACTATGACATGCCATAGCTCCCATCCTTTTATATTATAAAAAGGATAACAAGACCCAAGACCATAATCTACAGTTTACAAAAGCATGGACATTTTTACCATCGTGTATAAGTTGGTGAGTCTTTAGAGTTGCAGCAGAAAGTAAGTCAGCTTTATGAAAAAGTAGATCAGAGAAATCATGTCCTCTCTGTCTTTGGAAGAAATCAGTCTTCACTTTATTTGGCTTCAGAAGACTTTGTCTTTGAAGCTTCGGAAGACTTCATCTTTGGCTTGGAAGATTTGGACTTTGGCTTTGGAAGATTTTACACTTAGAATAATTTATATGGAGAGTGTAAAACTTCCGAAGCAACTTCTACCTTGTACATCAGTGCATGCATGCAGGAAGCACCTTGGTTGTTTTGGCTTCTTTAGTTGCATCAGCCTTCTAATATAACCTTATAGGTCTCCTTTTACAAAAAGGAGAAAAGAGATCAAGAGAGATGTCTACTAGTCCTCTTAAAAAGGGAGAAAAGAGATCAAGAAAGATGTGTACTAGCAGCTCAAATTGAGTTGAAAGGATTCGACTTCAATTAGGTCATGGAATGGAGCCTTGCTGAGATGAGATCAAAGCTGATACCTATAACTAATGTTGAAATGGAGAAATCAACAAAGTTAGCAAGAATGAATAGAGATGAGTCAGAGAGAAAACAAGCAGAAAAAGTCAGACAGTAGACTAAAGACAAGCAACTAAGGAAGATGTTCTTAAAGCTCTATGGTTTTTTAGTAAACAAGTAGGACCAATGAGTATGTCTAATATTGATCTGAACATTAGAGAAACAAAAAAAAAGGTTGCAGCTAGAGAGCTACCAAGGTATGAAATAGCCAAAGAGCAATAGGAAAGACAGTAACTAAAGACCAAGAAAACTATCCTAAGGTCTTCCTATCTATCAACTGAGTCTCCAGCATACCTAATTCAGACTCCAGTACCTCTTATGACAATCAAGCAATTTCATCAACCCTTTCCAAAAGTAAGATTGTTTCAAAAAAGTGGTAAGATTGACCCAGAGGTGGAAGAGAAGATACTTAAATGAACCAAGGTTTTGAGTGCTGGTTATGTGTCTCAAATGAGTAAATTTGCTGTCATGAGGTGAATTGTGAGATCATTTACTATGAGAATGAGAATGAAGTACTTAATCTACCCCTTGACATCTTAGAGCAAATTGTTGAGTATCTTAGAATCTTTGGATGTAGAAATGACAAGTCCAAGATACTACCTCAAAAGGTACTGTCCTTAGTCAAGCCTGAATCTGGTTATAAAATCCCTGAAACAACTCCACTATAAGCATATGATCCAATAGTGAAGTAGGAATATGATAAGAAGAAAGACACATACTTCATCACCAGATCAGCAGGTGGAACGTTAGCCTACTCAAGGAATCAACTAGTTTGATTTAACATATTTAAAATAGTTGACCTAACTAGTCTAAGGCTAAGGAACATAAGCAATGATTCTGAGGCAAAGGAAGTAGAGAAGGTGCTAATAAGAATCTACAAGTCTCATATAGAAAAGTCAAGGCAGGTTTCAAAACAAAGAAGAAAAGTGAAAGAGTTTGAAGCTGCTAAAGTCACCCTATCAGTCGATCCTGCACCCAACACTCAACAACAACAATCATCTTCTTCCACCATCCAAACTGCTTAAACCATCGAGCAGGTTTCTCCAACAGTCCAACAAGCTCTTGAAACAGCTAAATCTCCAACATAAAGCCAGTCTGATATTTCAGCAGATGAATTGATCATCACCATTGCTGTCAAAAGAATAAAATAGGGATTGGACAATCCTAAGAAATAAGAAGAACTCCTAAAATCTAAGGAAGAAGAAGATTTAGAAAGTGATGAACAACCATTATCAAATAGGGATATGACCTAAAGACTAAGGGTTTCTTTATTGAAAGAAAGAATAAGTCCAAGTCTTTCTTTATAACTAAGTTGGAAGTTTTGGAACCTCAACCTTGAATACTTAAAAAATATGTTCACCTTAGTCTCAGAATATGAAGGCATGCCAAAAAATACAAGACTGTGGCATCTAGTCTGAATATAAAGATTGACAACAAGGTTGAAGCCGAACAAAATGGAGACAAAGAGGAAGAAGTTCTACTTGTGACTACTTGAGCATTCATGACCTAATCATACATTAGAGCTACAATTCCTCAACCAACACCTTTTGTCTAACCTTTGCTGGTTCCACAAAACTAAAGTCAAAGAGTATGATCTCTTTAGGCTATCTTAGCATAACATGAAGGATTTGGTAAATCTAACTTTTGAAAACCCCTCAAAAGATAGAAGGGGATACATGCATGAACTACTACTGATCAGGATGCAAGAAGGTTAAAGATAGTGTTTTGGTAGCATCATCCTAGGGGGAATTTGTTGATCTATGAAGAGGATGAAGCTGCCGAAAACTCAAAAATTCAGCACTGGCTGCAAACTGCCGAAGTATGCCAAATGCTGATCCACTGCCGATCAGCACTTCAGCAATGAAAGTGATGAAGTGCTGATTGACTGCATATCAACACTCAAATTGATGAAATGTTGATTTGCTGCATTTCAACACTCAAATGGATGCACTGCTGATCTATTATAACATTGGACAAGACTGTTTGTGTTGAAGTACTCTGGCGGCTGCTGTGTTCTACCTTTTGAAGACAACATAGTATGGAAACTACATATTTCTGATGTGTTGATTGTCTGTCTTGTTGTATATTCTGAACATAGAATAGTTTATTTCAATTGTTTAGATCTCATAATATAAAATCCCATACTTGTATAGTTGAGAGATAAGCTTGCCAAGCTACTTGTTTTATCTGCTGATTGTAGCTCTTTGAACTTAGTTCTTATTAATTAAGTGAATTCTTTGAAAGACATTTTATGCACTTATCTTTACTCAACGTATTTTTGTTTCTTAGTAAGTAGTTAACTTAGATTTCATATTTGTTTAACTACTTATCAATAGAAAAGTCTTGTTAAATCTTTAACACAGATCCAATAGAAAGAAACTAAAAGATTAATAATAACACATTTCGTTATTTTAAGGGTTAAGGGCAAAGCGATCATTTAAAAAAAATAAGTTTATAAATATAAAAGTGACTAGAAAAGAGAAAAAAAATAAAGAAAAGTAAAGTAGATAAAATAAAAACAATAAGGAAAAAATAAAAGATTAGTGAAAATTACAGATTTTGTCCTTTAAGGAGTAAGAGCAAAATGGTATTTTACACAAAACTAATTGAAAAAATTAATTTTTATTAGTAGAAATGACAGAAAGCGTGTTAAGTTTTCAAATAAAAGACGCGCAGTATACTTATCAAAGTTTAAGAACAAAATCCGTAATTTTAGATATACTTAAAAGGATAATATTTGTAATTTACTCTAAGATGAATCATTTGTTATAAATGCAGAGATTTGAGCCCAACCTAATATGTATGGGCTTAGGGTTTCATATTATATTATCTATATATCTAAAGTATGTATTTGATATGTGAGATGAATGGAATGAAGATCAGTTTCCTCTCTACTCTTTCTTTATTTTACTCTTTTGTTTATCATATGTTATCAGCACGTAATGCTTTATAGAATTCTATTTTAGCATACAACTTTATTTTTTTCCTTTAACCTAACTTCTTTCGTTCATCTATCATGGAAATTCCCTTTAACACCGCCATATATTGATTCGAGTCAGGAACCGTCTCTATCTTAGTTTTGCCCGTAAGCCATGAATTAATAGAAGCCCTTGTTTTTATCATTGTAATTTAAAGCAAGATGCTCAAGGACAAAGAGTGTGATTTTGATGAATTAGATGGGCAAATGGATTTGTGTAATTCTATTGACAAAGGTACAATCTATTTCTCAACATTATTAATATGCTTCAGTTGGTTTAATTTTCATCACCGTCATTGATTTCATGATCATCATCTCACCTATTTTCCATATTAAAACTATTCGGAACGAATTCCTGTCCTTTTTCGTCGAACTTGTTCAATCAGCATATCTTTTTTTCTCGCCGGAAAGTCAGAAACACGATATCATTGTGTGTTATCTATTATCACACCATGCCGATAAAAACATCCAAAACGACTTCAATCGAAGAATCTGTTACGCTGTCGTGAAAGAAACCCCACGTAACTGCTTGAGACGTTGCGCAAAGATATCGAAACCGAGTGTTTCAAAAAAAAAGGAGGTTTAAACTATCCCTCATCCAAAGTTTTAATGAATAAGGAAACAGCTAAGAGAGGACGTCTCCTTCGAAGAAGACGATGGAAGAAGAACATGCGAGATTTTCTTTGACTAGGTTAGGTATTATCTAATTGTATTTACATTTCAGCCCCTCAATTAGAATGCATTAACCTTTTAGTTAAAAGCAGCAGCAACAATAATAATAATAATAATGTAACAATAATAATAATAATGATAACAATAATAATAATAATAACAATAACAATAATAATAACAATAATAATAATAATAATAATAATAATAATAATAATAATAATAATAATAATAATAATAATAATAATAATTTTCTCCCCCTTTTTGGTAGCATCACTTTCTTACGTAAGTGAGCTAGGGGTTGAGTCTATCACATTCACAGGTGTAATAATAATACTAATAATAGTAATAATTATAATAGTATTTAAAATTTAGTTATCAAGTAACTTTAATAAGATTAAATCCACTATTATAATAGTATTTAAAAAATTCATAGAAAATTAATAATATATGTAATTTAGTTATTAAGCTACCAACAATTTTTTAGTTTTTTCTATAACAATGGACACCCATTAATATGCTTAAGCAGTAGTTGTTACAACTTATGAAAATGGGTTGGGATTCAAGTATTTACAATTTTTAATTAATTAGATTTTATAATTAATGAGCGAGTAACTACCCTAATTAATGAATAGTTTCTGTGTATAAATCTCAAGGAATTTATTTATTCTCTCAATTCACAAACTTTTCAACAATCTTATTCATTCAATCCCAAACGTTTAATCATGTCTATAAACATTATGATATGTAGCGATGAAACATGGAAGTTTAATAATGAAGTTGAAGAGTATGTTGACAGGTTCAAATGGATCGATCTGTGATGATATTGTAATGCAATGATCAATTCAAATACTAAGAAATCAAAACACGGGCAATTTCTTTAAAAAATTCATAGATCTTATTGATGTCAAAAGCTGTGGATACAAAGTGTATGGGTGAATTATAGTAGTTTACTTCTCCCTTTAACACAATACATAAAGTATCCTATTTATACTATCAAAAGAATCAAGGAACATATATTTGCAAAACAAGTCCCTATACTATGACAAAAAGTAAAAGACAAATGTTAATCTTCTACGGGCTCTAACAATACTCCCCCTAAGATTGGCATTGTCTTCAGTCCAACATGAACTCTTCTGGTTCATCTTTGATCTTGAACACGGGCTTCTCTTTGTAGAGTTCCAACTCTCGCAAAGCCTTCTTGATCGCAAACTTGAACTTCTTGGCAAGGATGGCATGCTCAGGCTTTGAATCATTAGTTTTGATCTCCATCTTGTCTATTGCTTCCAGAGTGTCTTTTGACAGACCTGCGATGTCAATGTTAGCAAAGAACTCATAAGGTTTTGGATGATTTTGAGAGTGATCTTCCAACACTCCTTTACTGGATATTCTCACAAAGTCAATATACTTTATGTCCTTCTTCGTAATATTTGGAAATGCTAGAGCTTTCCGTAATGAAATTCGCTCCATAGCAGCATCCATTACCTTAATGATCATCATGAAATATTTTCAATCATTATCAGCAGCTTCCGAAGCAACACACTCAAACTTCTAGTTGGACATGAAAAATATATAACTTGGATGGAGAAGCTTAAGCTCATAAACTCCAAATAAGGATATCATATCATGATCCCAATCATCCAAGTTATGAACTAACTTCAATTGAAATGAGTCTGCATGATAAAACCACCTCAAAATCGGCTTAGAGGTTTGTGTACCATCTATCACTTTTAAGCCTGGGTTAGTGACTTTCTCAAAATACTGGTCACAATACTTATTCAGGAAATGTTCTTCTTCCTTTGAATTAGCAGCCACCTTCCTTTTGCTCTTTAAAGACTTGAAATATTCTTTATCTTCTTGATCACATCGAGTTTTAAGATAAGTATCCATCCTGGTAATGTCACGATTGAGAAGTTTGACAAAGTTTTCACCTCGAGCTGCCTTGGAAGGATTAATCAGAGGCAACTTGTTCAACTCCTTTAAATCTTGTATTGGCAATGCAATGATGCTCGTGTAAAAGTGATAAACATCACAAATTGCATTTACACGTTTAATCAAAAAAGCATCAAAGATCTCATCGTATTTCCAGGTGATTATCTTAACCTCCTATGTATTATCATGCACAATCATTGCATTAAGCAACCCAGATATAGATTGGCCTTTCTACAATACATTTCTGACTAAGTCACCTGCAGATCTTGCTTTGTTCCACAGTTGTTTTTGTTCAACCGAGACTTTATACGCTTGCTTCTCAGTCTCAGGGAACATATCAATCAGTTATTTTCTTTTCTCATGACCGCTTTTTACCAACTCCGTTACCTTTATCTCTTAAGGCTTTAAGATTCAAGTTCTTTTGGCAATCTCCAGATACTATGGGTTGTCCATGTCTAACATAATCATCTTGTTATTTTGCTTCTCAGTCTCTTGAAAACTTCTAACCAAATTTCTTAGAGACTCGGATTGCAGCCTGTTCAATCTCTTCCTTGGATAATTTCTTGATTGTAACCATAATCTAAGCTCAACGGTAGTCATATTCTCAGGATCTGGATGATAAAGTTATAATGCTAGAAGATCTTTAATATTGATACTTTCTTGCATTGGAACCCAATCTCCATGTTCAACAACTATTTCATTCAGATCAACTAGAGCTTTTGTCTTTGTTATCATACACTTTTCATACTCCTCATTGATTTGAGAAACTATGAGACCATCCAAGAATACACGATTGTACTTCTTCTGGACCAGATAGTTATATCTGTCCTCAACGTCTAAAGGGATGTCTTCAGAAACTACTTCAATCGGAGAATATGCAGCTTCAGCGATGTCTTCTTCCTCCAATACCTCATCGTACCAAGCATCTGAGAACTCTGGAACTAAATCATCTAATGCTCCAATTTGCTCTTGAACATCTGTTTCTGCACTTTCCTGTATAGAAATATTATCTACATTCACTGCATAAGAAAAACAAATTAGATTCAAGCATATAAGAAATTAAACAACACCAATAATCAAAAATGTCATTTAAACTATTTACAAGATTCAGAAATGATTTTCTGCATTTTTGATGGAGGGTTGGAGGATGATTCTGCCAATGATTGAAAGTCAGAGTCATCTATCTTTCTTTTGCCTTTGTCAGCCTCAGATAATTTCTCAGCTTCAGTAGATTGAAATTCAGGTGCAACAATGATTTCTTGTGAAACATGGCTCATTGCTCTAGTATACACTCGAGACATTTCTCTTGATTCAGTTTCAATAAGCAAATCTTCATGAACAACCTCTTTCTTTGATGGTAATGGTTCTTGGTCTTGTGGTTGAGTAGATTTAGATTTTAAGTTATCTTTCATAATCTCATGCTTTTCTTTCAGCTAATCATACTCTTCCTTCAACCTTTTGTATTTTTCATCCATCAAGTCATAATCTCTAAGAAATACATCAAAGTTCTTTAAATTCATCTCTTGGATTTCTTCAAACTCTGTAATCTTCAAGCCTTTCTTTAATGTTTCTGCTTTCAATTGATCATTTTCATCTTTCAGCTTCTTAATCATCTTAAGCTGACGGATATTCTCGTCTTTCAAAGATTCTATGATCTACTTAGCGTTCAAGTTCTCAGAAAGGACTATAACATATTGTGTTGATCTTCCACCTTCATCTAACATATGAATAGGAGAACCAGCAACAGCTTTGATGACCTCGAGGGAAGACTCCTCGGCAATCATATTCTCTTGTGCTGTCGAATTTGGTGATTGTACAACAGGTGATCTACCTCATATTACAAACTTGATTACATCTAAATTATGAAAATTAAATTCTATTTGTTGTTGTTCATTTACTTCGTTAAAATCTTCATTCACATCATTTGAATCATCAACATCATTAACATCTTCATTTTGATTTTTAGATTTTGTTTCGTCACTATCAATCTCCTTATCAACTTCTTTAACAACTTCAACTTCATTACATCCAACATCATCATCATCATCACTATCATCACTTGAAGAAGAACTTTCTTCATTCTCAGATTCATCATCATCCTCATTATTTTCATCATCATCCTCAGATTTAGACTCAGAAAGTCCTTATGGAACTTCTTCAATTAAATCATTTGGATCAATTGGTGCATCATCAAACAAATGAAAGTGACTTTTATCCATATTCACCTCATCTCTTGCTACTGCTCTCATATAATCAAACATCTGAACATTCTGAGCACCGATCACAATAGCAAGTCTTTTGTACACGTTTTTAGTCATGTGCTCCAATATCAATCTTTCTCCTCTTACTCCATATGCATGAAGATCTGGATATTCTTCATTTATAATCAGTTGCAGAAATCTGGGATACATTAAGTATTTATTCCTGATTCCTTTTTCCAGATTAAAAATAAAGCCATTCATGATCCACTTCGCCATATTAAACCTTCTGTTAGTGGCATCAACTACAATTGGAGAAGCAATGTCTACAGGAAATGAGTTCCATCCTGCACTCCTCTTGGACATACCATGTTGAAAGATATAACACAGGAGTTTCTAGTGATTATATACTCTAGCTCTAAAAACCTGTTTCTTAGGAAAGTGATCTAGATATCCCATAGCCAAAAATGTGTCACTACACTCATAAAATGTAAGTTCAGCCAGATCTTGAGGATCATTATCACCCAGTCTTAGAGCTTCTCTAATCGACGGCTCAGAAACCTTAATCATACGATAATTGGAGATAAAACCTCTGACAACTTTCCTTCCTACATCATCTCTAGCAGTTTCTGCAGTTCTCCAAAATCTTTTGATAAGACGAGCATATATAATCAGTTGAGCACACATGGCATACACAAACTTCATTCTCAACAAAAATCTGATCATTTCTTCGTAACAAACTGCTTCATGAACATCCTCATTTAGAAAGGCTGCTACGTTATGCTTAGGCTCGAACTTAAGATCTGTCATCTGTTTACATTAAACAAAATATTAATCACCTTTGAATTACAATGATTTCATTCATATTTTATGTTATCAATCTTGAACCAATAACACTTTTAAAAAAAATTTCAAAGTGTTTTGTACAACCCATTACATGAACAGAGTATGCACTTGATTCAAAATTTGAATCAACACATTTATGATTAAACCAAGTAATACACCATGAAACATGAACATTGATTGAGTTTCAATTGAGTTAGCACATTTTAAGTTTTAAAACCTAACAATTTACACTTAAAATTTCTAAGTGTTGAATACACTCTACCATGAGCAGAGCACATTCATGTTTAAGTTCAACTGATTTAAAGTGTACTAAATCAAGTAAAATCTTCTCAATATCAGTTGAATAGATGAATTATGATGATTAACACAACAATTTTGATGAAAAAAATATGAAATGACAGTTCATTTCTAGTTCTTATGAACCGACTGATGAACACTGAATCATCAAGAACACATGATGATGAAATTGAGTTTTGATTCTTACAATCTGTTCGAAAACATGTTATAACAACCACTTGATATTCAATTTTAATTATCATAACACATTTAAATCACAGATTACAAGTTTCTAAACACCTAGGTTCGAACGCCTTAATAGAGTTCAAACGCCCAATCAAAGACTAAATTAGGTAATGAAATTTGATGTTATAAGATCAAAATGATGTTTAGATTCATTGACTATACCTATATATCACACGGATTAACAGGTAACAATCAAATGATGAATGTATGAATGTATCGGGTGAGAGAATGAGTGTAACAGAGAGTTTGAGCTTGTGAAAAATGATGAAAACTACCAAGTGTTGAATATATATAAGTGTAAAAAGTCTTAGGCGCATGACAACTGTGAAGGCACATGAGGCTTAGACGCATTGCATACTTAGCTACATTTCACAGTAAATCTTCAGATGCATGAACACTGTTCAGGCGCTTGGGTACTATTCAGGCGCATAGCTAGACAGAAACGCCTACACTTGGAATATTTTCAACATCACCATATGTCTGAGCAACTTGCAAGGTTAAATATTGTTCAGGCACATGGGACTTCTTGAAACGTCTAACATATAGAGTAAACATCACATTTAAACGTCTAACCACATTAGAAAGTCTAGAACTGTTCAGGCACATGAGATTAAGTTGATACGCCCCACACTTACCATTTTCAGCAACATGAGAACTGTTTAGGCGCATGTACTTTAACAAAACGCTCAACACTTGGACAAATTCCTGAAATTCATCATACTCCTGATTTAGACTTTTGAGCACTGTTCAGGAGCATGAGAAACCTTCCATGAGTCTGACACTTTGAAACTTTCACAACATCCATCTGAACACTGTTTGTGCACATTACCACTGTTCATGCACATTATCTCAACACTTAGTCAAATTTTTAACTATCACCCAATATGAACATTAATTACCCTCAAATTTAATAATATCAAATTGTTTTTGTTTAAGATCACCACAAATCATTTGAAACTCATATTTTCATTTTTAAACATGAATTTTCAATTCAAACACCAACCAAGTACATTTTGAAAGACAACTTTGAACCAGTTTTTATTTTTGATTTTTCAAACAATTTTCCATCATTCTAGTCTCTATTTTGAAACTTTTACAACACAAATAGTCTCATTTTTGTTTTTATTTTGTTTGCAAGAAGCTTTTCCACTTATTTTGAATTCTTTTTAGGTTCATTTTTGCATTATATCAAACACACACATGCTTGAATTTTTTAGCTTCATCCTTTTGATCCAAAACACTTTATTTTTTATTTCTTTTTCATATTTTGACACTTTCAATTGATTTTCTATTTTACAGTTTTACTCCCTCTAAACTTTTAAGTTCACAAACTTATAAGTTTTTTTTATTTTACAAGTAGAGCAAACCAATCAGTATCAACATGCCTGCACACAGAAACTCATGCAAAAACCAAAATTAAAGCAGAATAAAAATCTACTATAGACATTTGAATCACATGCCTGCAGTGAGATCATATCAGTTAAGATCAGCACATTAAAATAAAATAAAATAGTGGATAGTCATAGACAGTGATTAAATCCTGATCAAGTGTGTTCCAGGTCAGCGTTCCCGCAGCAGAGGAGACACGAGATCTAAGGACAGAAAATGAGTGCTTTTGGCAAGATAATCAGCACACTTACTTTTTCAATTCTTGGATTGCTTAAGGTTCTATTAGATATGACAGTATGGAACCCACACTTAGACTTAGAGAGCTCAAATCTCTTCAAGATATGTAAGAAAGCACTTTTCTCAACTTATTAACCTGACATATACTTATAACCAGATCTCATGTTTAGGTTGTGCATATTGGCATCTTTTGCATCAGGTGAGAATACCCAAGTCTGTAATGACTTACAACAAAGGATATCTCATCACGTTAGGTCTATGATGACTCATAATAGAGAAGTGAATAGATGCTTTAAATAGATCTCATGGTTATTCATATCGCCACCAGGTGTGAGTTTATGACTTTACAAGCAATCAATTAGAAAAGTCAACACTATTCATTGGGACTAAGATGGACAACCACGAAAGCATGATTGATTTAGTTTAATCACAAGAATTTACTTTCTCAGTATAATTGCATGAGCTTACCTGCATATCATATCTAATCACGTCAGACTTTATTAGCGAGTGGAGTATGCAACCGATCAGAACCAATGTATCTATCATTTCTCATAAATTGCAAAGGCAGATTCATTCCTAAAATAATAAACTAACAAATAAACTCTATTTTTTGTGGGTTTTTATTTTATAATTTTCTCTTTTCTTTTTGCAATTTTCTATTTTTGTACTTGTCTTTTCTTTTTCTATTGAGCATGCACATATAATATATACAATCAGGCAGTCAATTTTGATAGTTTCTCTTTTATTTTTCTTATTCTGCTAGGGGAGGGATATTTTCATTTTTATGATTCAGACAACTGAAATAAACTCGATCAAGTGATCAAAACGACCTTGTAAAAGACTCTTGACACGATCAAAACCAGTTTTTAAACATGGTTAATAAGTCTAACTGACTCGACCAAATACTCAAAACGACCTGGTAAAAAGGCTTTTGTAAATAGGTCAGCCAACTGTTTTTCAGTTGAGATTTGAATCAAAATTATTAAACCTTTTTCAGAGTTATCTCTGAGAAAATGATATCGAATTTCGATATGCTTTGTTTTTGAGTGCTGGACAGGATTAGCTGTAATAAACATAGCAGCAGTGTTATCAATGTAAATAGGAGTTTTAAGAAAATTAAACCCATAATCCAGCAATTGGTTTTGTAACCAAAGGATTTGAGAACATCCTGCTGAAGCAGCTATGTACTCAGCTTCTGCGATTGAAACAAAGATTTTTGTTTGTTTTTACATTGCCACGAGACTAATCTAGGATCCAAAAACTGACAACCACCCGTCATAGATTTACGATCTTGGCAACATCCCCCATAATCACTATCTGTATATCCATGTAACTCGAAGTTTCCTTCATAAGGATACTACAACCCTAAAGCTGGTTTTCCTTTGAGATACCTAAATATTTGTTTAAGAGCGATTAGGTGAGATTCCTTCAAGTCAGATTGGTACCTGGCATAGATACAAACAACATACACTATATCAGGTCTAGATGTAGTAAGATACATAAAAGATCCAATCATAGATCTGTATAGAGTTTGGTCAACTAATTTTCCTTTCGAATCAGGTTCAATCTTGGTATTGACGTCAGCTGGAGTTCTGATTGATTAACAATCTTGCAGTTTAATTTTTTAAGAGTTTTTCAATGAATTTCACTTGAAGACCAAGGAAAAAGTTAATTTCTCCCATAGAACTCATTTGGAAACAAGACTTCAAGACTTCTTCAAATTCATGACACAATTTTGGACTTGTAGAACCGAATATGATATCATCAACATACACTTGAATACATAAGAGATCATCAGCATCCTTCTTTATAAACAAAGTCAGATCAATTTTCCCTCTCATGTATCCATGCTGGATCAAATGCTATGATATCGTATCATACCAAATTCTAGGGGCTTGATGAAGACCATACAATGCTTTACTAAGCTTGTACACATGATGAGGATATTCTGAATCTTCGAAACCTAGAGGTTGCTTGACATATACATCCTCAGTGATTGGTCCATACAGAAAATCACCTTTAACATCCATCTGATACATCTTGAATTTCATATATGATGCATAAGCCAGGAAGACATAAATTGATTCAAGTCTTGCAACTAAAGTGAATACTTCATCATAATCTATTCCTTCTTCTTGGGTGTAACCTTGTGCAATGAGTCTCGCTTTGTTACGAACAACAATTCCCCGATCGTCTGATTTGTTTTTGAACAATGATTTGGTGCCTATGGCATTTTCTCCTTCAGGTAAATCCACAAGCTTCCACACTTCCTGTTTGAGGAACTGCAATATTACTTCTTGCATTGCCTCAATTCAACTATTGTCCTATAACGCTTCTGTGATATTTTTAGGAACAATTTGAGATAGAAAACACGAGTATAAGTAGAGATTTGCTTGTTCTGAATGACTCCTCGTCGTTCTCTCATTCAATGGACCGATAATCTGAGACGTAGGATGGTTCTTGTGAACACGAGATGTTGTAATCTCATTTTCTTGAACATTAACATCTAGATTAGACAAGTTCAAGTCAGAAAGCTGATGCAATAAGTTTGAGGTATGTGGATTGAAATTAGGAACTTGAGTCGGTGAATTGATAAAGTAATCAAGATTATCAGTAACAACTACATCATTAGAAACCGATGAAGTTCCAGACTCAGGTTGTACAATTTCAGGACCATCATTAGGAATTAGTTGTGAAACATTGGACTTTCAGAAACGGGATGTTCTTATGCTTGTTGAGATTGAGATTGATCATGAGATTCAGAATGAAATACAGGATCTTTAACAAATGAAAAGAATGGGTAATCTAGGCTAGAATCATCCATATCATCAAAATCAGAATCATCATTAAAAGATCCAAGATCTCCTCCTTGTTTCTTTTCTCACCTGGAGATTTAAACAAGTTAGAATTGAAAGAGTTTGACAGAGAATCTAAATCAAACAACCAAGCTGGACCATAGCAACTGATGAAAAAGAGTTTTCAAGAAATTTAACATTAAAAGTTTCAAGGATAACATTCATTCTAGAGTTATAAACTCTAAAAGCTTTTAAGACCGACGAATATCCAACTAAAAATCCATCATCAAATTTTGCATCAAATTTTCCTAGCTGGTCACTTGAATTTAAAATCAAAACTAGACAACCAAAAGACTTAAGAAAATCTATATTAGATTTCATGCCAAACATCAACTCATAAGGAGTTTTCTGTTTATCTTTCACAAGCAATGTACGATTTTGCACAAAGCATGCAGTGGATATGGTTTCATCCCAGAAAGATATTGGAATCTTTGCATCTACTAACATGGAACGTGCGGCCTCAATCAAAGTTTTATTTTTCCTTTCAGCAACTCCATTTTGTTGTGGAGTTCTAGGAGCACTGAACTGACGAGCAATTCCTTTTTCTGCACAAAACATATCAACATTAGCATTTTTAAATTCAGTTCCATTATCACTTCTAATAATTTTCACCTTTTGTTCTAATTGATTTCTACTTTAATTATGAATTCTTTTAACAATTTAGCAGTTTCAGATTTAGCATGCAAAAAGAAAACCCATGAAAATCTTGTAAAGTCATCAATGATAACCAAACAATAATATTTCTTTCCAATACTCTGCACATTTGTTGGTCCGAATAGATCCATGTGCAACATCTGGAGAGGCTTGGAATTTGAGTTTATCAGCTTGGGCTTATAAGACGCTCTGTGTTGCTTTCCTTTTAAACATGCTGTGTAGTGATCTGTTGTAGAGAACTTCTTTGTTAGAATTCCTACTACATGGTTTCCTGCTACAAGCTTGTTCATGTTCTTGAAATTGGAATGCCCGAGACGTCTATGCCATAACTGACTTTCGACATTTGATGCTTGAGCAATTAGGAATGTTGTTTCTGTAGATGGATCAACTTGAGACATATCTAACTTGTATACATCTCGATCACGTACAGCTTTAACAACTACCTATTCTTTGCTTATCTGAAAACCTGGCTTCAAAATATAATAAAAAGAATCATCAAATAAAACAGAGTAAGATTTGTAATAAATTTGGGAATCACTTAAAAATTTTAAAGTTCAACTATGAACAATAGTTGACTTTATTAAAGCTAATAGTCCCATTGGACACTGTTCCTTCGCCTGTTATCTTACCACCTACATCACCCCCGAATGCAACATGAGTACCATCTTTTAACTTAAAATCTTGCAGCAAGGCATGGAAGCCTGTCATATGCCACCTACACCCACTATCAACATACCACGTGTTAATAAGTCTTCTTGTGCGTACCTGCATTTCAAAGAGATTGAAGTTGAGTTATCAACCCAAGCCGATATGGTCTTGGGCTTGCTAAATTTATCAACAATGGTAAACTGTTTAAAATGAAGCTTATTCAAATCAGGATTCTTTTGCTGTTTAAGTTTATCAATTCCTTTTTTGACAAATTTTTGATTATCTTTGTTTTGCTTAATCCATAAAGCATGGTATTCCAGATCATCGTCAAGGTAATTTAAACCATCAATAGGAACATTTTCAGAAATATTTTGATTACCAAACTTTCCATTGTTCATTCTCACAGATCGTGGAATGAATTTTCCTTGTTTATAATGCTTTGTTTGCACAACATAAGAATTGTCACAATCAGAATCAATCTTTCAGAAAGATCTCAAGCCTAAGGATGTGTAACACCTGGAAATTTCAGAAAAAGAAAGTAAAGAAAAGTAAGGGAACTAACAGGAAGTTAGTTCAAAAGCAAGGGTTTAAAAGCGTGCAAGGGCCAAATTTGCGTATAGTGGGTTCAAAAAGGTGATACGGGTGCCCATACCCTCTCTTTCAAGTACATATCGGCTAGAAAAAAAAAGAGGAGAAAGTTCCCACCCAGTTTTAGTGAGAGAAAGTGGAAGAAAATCTTCAAAAGGTAAGATTTCAAGGTGTTCTTCTTGGTTTCTGCTGGGTTCGAGCATCTGGACCGAGATTCTTGTGTTTAGTGCTCGTTTTTGTGGGTTTTAAGTGCTGGAACTTTAAGTGGGTTCTCGGGTTTGGGGTGTTCTACTCGAAAGCTGTTCAAGGTGAGTTCAGATCCCCTCTTTTTTACTAGTTTTATACGTGTTTAGGGCTGTTATGCATACTGGACAGAAGGATTCTAAACCAAACTATGAGTTATAACATGACGTACGACTGTGTGCTGTTGATGTATATTTTTTAGATGATTTCTAAGTTGTTGTATGATGTTTAGTATGTTTTACGCTTGTGTAACATGTTAGATCTATGCTTAGTTTAAGTCAGAATGATGCTTGGGGACTGGAAGTACATTTGATGCATTGTAGATGTATGCATGATGTCCGGTGTGGACACTTAGAAAAGTCATGCATGGTGTCCACTGTGGACACTTAGGCATTTAGGTTGTCTGTTGTGGACACTTTGAGATGAATAAGTTGTCCGCTGTGGACACTATAGTATGACTGTGTGTCCGCTGTGGATGTTGGTCATCCGCTGTGGACGCTGTCCGCTGAGAACACTTAGAAAGATTTGCCGTCCGCTGTGGACATTCTTAATCCATGGTACACTTTTAGTTATCTGCTGTGGATGTTATTCATCTGCATTGGACTATGGCCATCTGCATTGGACTATGTTCGTCCGCTGTGAACACACTTAGTGTTTTACTCATCCGCTGTGGACTTTGGCTGTCCGCTGTGGACCTTGGCTGTCTGCTGTAGACTTAGGCTGTCCACTGTGGATACTTAGTACTTTAAGCCATCCACTGTATATGCTACTCATGTGCTGTGAACACTTAGGATTTTTCTGAAATTTTGGGAAGTAGTGCTTAAGTGTTAAGAAATGATGTCTTGGGTGGCTTATGCTTGTTTATGATGTGTGTGCATTATGTGCTGTTATGATGATGATGTTGTTCCATGCTATGTATACGATGTGACTTTACGTGGTATGTTATACTTATGTACGTAAGTAAAGTATTACGTAATAAAAGTGAAAGCTAACGAATGACGAAAATGGAAGTAATGAATGATGGAGTCCTTGTCGCATACCCTGGTACTGTGTCGGCTTTTGCTTGATGTGGGGGTTTACTTACAAACCCCAGCACAGTATTGGCTTTTGCTTGACCCGGGGGTATAGCGTATGAGTTGTGAGAGATCCTTGTCGCGTCTCTGGTATTGTGTCGGCTTTTGCTTGACGTGGGGGTTTATTCATAAACCTGGCACAGTATCGGCTTTTGCTTGACGGGGGGTATAGCGTATGACAGGATCTAGATAGGGTGGAAGATATTAATGAAAGAAAGTACAAATGATGAACGATGATGAAAGTTAATAATTATTATCTAGTTGACGTACGATGTGTGATCACGAACGAAAGTAAAAGATATGTTTTAACGTAACGCAAAGTATTTTATTATTAAACTAGGACTCACTCAGCGTCATTGACTTTTGTATGCATAATAGTTGGCAGGTAACCGTTTGATGCTGAGGAGGTGCAGGCATGGATGCATAAGCAACTGGGAATGTTTTGAGTTTGGCATCCACATTTTGAGATGATATTGTATTAATATGATTTTTGATGATGTAATCTAAAGATATGATGTATTGACATGTTTTTAATTGTTAATGAAAAGTTTAAATTTCCGCTACGAATGATGTGCTTTAAAAGTTTTATGCGATGATTGACCAACTATAAGCGTCCCGGGAACGGGGCCTTACAAGTTGGTATCAAAGCCAAAGTTTAAGAGAATTGGGTAAAATATTTTCAAAGAACCTAAGCTTAAACTAAGAATGGGACGAAAGGGAAATGGATGCCAGTCCTAGTAGCTACATGCCTGCAGGTAAAGGTTTTATGTAAACGTTTTATGAAGGTTAATAAAAGGGAATTATGTGCACGTGTTATGTGTATTATGTGCCTTTTTATAGATTTGGATACTGATGTAGTCAGGATAGGAAATGCTTAGAGAGTGAAGAGTAAAGTAAGTGGCTAATTACACCTGGCCACTGTAATTAGGGACTTACTATACTTGACATACTCTGAGCTATTACCTTGAATGATCGTGTTGGTGTTTGAATCTTGTAGTGCTAGGATGGCTGGTGGTAGATCTTCGGAGGCTTCTCAAGGTAGAGGTCGTGGTGGATGTGGTGTTGGACCGCGTGTCACAAGGAACAGGGCTAAGACTGCCGAAATGGCTCCTGAAGAGCCCGAGCCTCATCACCATGACGGTGAGGATGAGAGTGCTAATCTGAGGGCCCCAATGAAAGAGGCAGTAGCGGAGGAAGTTCATCAGGTCATGCAGACGATTCTACCATCAGTGGTAATCGAGGTTATTAAAGCTGTGAGGGAAAATGAAAAGAACAAGAAACAGGAGAAGGAGAATGCCAATAGGCGAGAGGACAAAGAAGGAGGTTCAAGAGAAAGGGAGCAACCAGAGACTGAGATGGTTGTTTCCAGTGATGATGAGGAGGAGGAAGCAGTGCAGGAAACTGCAAGAGGGTGCAACTATGGAGCATTCCAGAGATGCAAGCCCCCGACATTTGATGGGAATGGGAGTGCTGCTGCTGCTCACCGATGGGTGAGAGAGATGGATGCTATGTTAAATATCAGCGAGTGTAGGGAGGATCAGAAGGTGAAGTTTGCTACCCACTCGTTTATGGATTCGGCCTTGTGCTGGTGGGACAACATTGTCCAGGTCGAGGGTAGCAGGGCGATCGGGAAGATGAGATAGGGTGAACTGAAGAAGATGGTGATCGAGGAGTTTTGTACTCATAGGGAACTCGACAAGATCGAGAGAGAATTCCTGCAGTTGGAGGCGGGTACTATGATGCACCAGCAGTACACAACTAAGTTTAATGAGATGGCGAGGCTGGTACCAGAGCAGGTGACACCCGTGTCATGAAGAATAAAGAGATACATTCAGGGGTTGCCGGTGGATATCCGTAGACATCTAATTTCCACCCGGCCAGGCACGTTTAGGTAGGTGGTTGATCTGGTAGGGAGACTGTACGATGAGAGGGAGGAAGTGACTACAGAGGAGGTGAGTAAGAAAGGTGATGGTGACAGAAAATAGAATGGGGAACGAGTTGGTTGTGGTGGTTTCACTCCAAAGAACAAAAAGGCAAGGGTGGATGACTGGAGAGTAGTGACGACGGGTACGGGGATAAAGAGGTGTAACAAGTGTGGGATGGAGCATGCGGGGGAGTGTAAGTGGGGACCGAACATCTGCTTTCAGTGTGGAAGGGAGGGCCACATGGCAAGGGATTGTCGTGTGGTGAAATGTTACAACTATGGCGAGACTGGGCACATGAGCAGAAACTGCAAGAAGTTGAGTGCTGAGAGCTCCGGGGCAAAGAAAGGGGCTGAGAAGGAGAGCAGAGGATGAAGATCAGAGCATGCATAATGACCCGGGAGGAGGCTAGGGTGGATCCCGATATTGTGTTAGGTACACTTCTAGTAACCCGAACTTATGCGTCTTTACTTTTTGATTATGGTGCTAGTAGGAGTTTTATTTCTGCTGCCTTTTGTAATAAGTTGCTCGTAGGAGTAGAAAGATTGATGATCCCTTTGATGTAAAAACTACTATCGGTAAGTCCACTAGGATACATGATGCCCTAGAGGATTTTGTGAAAGAATCGGAAGGCCATAGGTTCCCTGCTAAATTATTCGTAGTGCCCTTAGACAAATTGTTGTAGTCCTAGGGATGGACTGGCTAGGGCCTATGAGGCAAACATCGTGTGTCGCGAGAATATGATTCGATTAACCACACCCGATGGGAGTTCGGTGACAATCTATGGCGATAGAGTTAGTACAATCTCAAAAGTAATTTAGATGGTTGTCGCAGAGACGTGGAAGTGGTGCCTATCTAGCCTATGTGAAAGATGTGGATGCGTCAGTACCACGATGGCCCGACGTACCGATCGTGTGTGACTTCCCAAACGTATTCCCGGAGGACCTATCAGGTGTGCCACCGAAACTGTGAGATCGAGTTCCAGATTGAATTGATACCTGGTGCCCAACCTGTTGCTAAGGCGCCGTATCGTTTAGCTCCCTCCGAGATGAAGGAATTGATGACTTGGCTGCAAGATTTGTTAGATAAGGGGTTCAGTCGACCGATTATCTCTCCCTGGGGTGCTCCGGTCTTGTTTGTGAAGAAGAAGGAAGGTAGCATGAGGATGTGCATCGACTACCGTGATTTGGACAAGCTGACTGTGAAGAATCGGTATACGTTACCAAGGACTGATGACTTGTTTGATCAGCTCCAAGGTGCCAATTGGTTCTTGAGGATATATCTCCGATTTGGCTACCATCAATTGAGGTGGAGGAGCAGGATATCCCTAAAACAACATTTCATACGTGTTATGGACACTACGAGTTCCTCGTGATTTCCTTTGGTTTAACCAACGCGCCAGCTGCTTTATGGATCTGATGAATCAGGTGTGCCGACCTAAGTTAGGTAGGTCAGTGACTGTGTTCATTGATGATGTTCTGATTTATTCGTAAAGCGAAGAGGAACATGTCGGTCATGTCCGGGAAGTCTTAGATACGCTTCGAAGGGGAAGCTGTACGCCAAGTTCTCCAAGTGTGCGTTCTAGTTATGTGAGGTTTAGGTTTTGGGTCATGTGGTTAATCCTGAAGGGATTATGGTAGACCTGACAAAGGTCAAGGTGGGGATGCAATGGAAGTCTCTAAAGACGCCATCCGAGATTTGTAGTTTCTTAGGTTTGGACTTGTAACACCCGGAAATTTCAGAAAAAGAAAGAAAAGAAAAGCAAGGGAACTAACAGGAAGTTAGTTCAAAAGCAAGGGGTTAAAGCATGAAAGGGCCAAACTTGCATATAGTGGATTCAAAAAGGTGATAAGGGTTCCCATACCCTCTCTTCCAAGTACATATCGGCTGGAAAAAAAGAGGAGAAAGTTCCCACCTAGTTTTAGTAAGAGAAAGTGGAAGAAAATCTTCAAAGATAAGATTTCAAGGTTTTCTTCTCAGTTTCTGTTGGGTTCGAGCTTCTAGACCGAGATTCTGGTGTTTAGTGCTCTTTTTTTTGTGGGTTTTAGGTGCTGGAACTTCAAGTGGGTTCTCGGGTTTAGGGTGTTCTACTCGAAAGCTGTTCAAGGTGAGTTCCAGATCCCTTCTGTTTTACTGGTTTTCTACGTGTTTAGGGCTGTTATGCACACTGGACAGAAGGTTTCTAAACCAATCTATGAATTATAACATGACGTATGACTATGTGCTGTTGATGTATATTTTTTAGATGATTTCTAAGTTGTATGATGTTTAGTATGTTTTACACGTGTGTAACATGTTAGATCTATGCTTAGTTTAACTCAGAATGATGCTTGGGGACTGGAAGTACGTTTGATGCATTGCAGATGTATGCATGATGTCCGCTGTGGACACTTAGGCATTTAGGTTGTTCGTTGTGGATGTTGGTCATCTGCTGCGGACACTTGGACATGAATAAGTTTTCCGCTGTGGATGTTGGTCATCCGCTGTGGACACTATAGTATGACTGTGTGTCAGCTGGGGATGTTGGTCATCCGCTGTGGACTCTGTCCGCTGAGAACACTTAGAAAGATTTTTCGTCCACTGTGGACTTTCTTCATCCGTTGTACACTTTTAGTTATCCGCTGTGGATGTTATTCATTTGCATTGGACTATGGCCATCCACATTGGACTATGTTCGTCCGCTGTGAACACACTTAGTGTTTTACTCATCCGCTATGGACTTTGGATGCTGCTGTGGACCTTGGCTGTCCGCTGTAGACTTAGGCTGTCCGTTGTGGATACTTAGTACTTTAATCCATCCGCTGTATATGCTACTCATACGCTGTGAACACTTAGGATTTTCTGACATTTTGGGAAGTAGAGCTTAAGTGTTAAGAAATGATGTCTTATGGTGGCTTATGCTTGTTTATGATGTGTGTGCATTGTGTTCTGTTTGATGATGATGTTTGTTCCATGCTATGAATATGATGTGACTTTACGTGGTATGTTATATATTATGTATAAGTAAAAGTATTACGTAATAAAAGTGAAAGATAACGAATGACGAAAATGGAAGTAATGATGATGGAGTCCTTGTCGCGTACCCTGGTACTGTGTCGGCTTTTGCTTGACGTGGGGGTTTACTTACAAACCCCAGCACAGTATCGGCTTTTGCTTGACGTGGGGGTATAGCGTATGAGTTGTGAGAAGATCCTTGTCGCGTACCCTACTATGTCGGCTTTGCTTGACATGGGGGTTTACTTATAAACCCCGGCATAGTATCGGCTTTTGCTTGACGTGGGGGTATAGCGTATGGTAGGATCTAGATATATGTGGAAGATATTAATGAAAGAAATTACGAATGATGAACGATGATGAAAGATAATAATTAGTATCTAGTTGTACGTATGATGTGTGATCACGAATGAAGGTAAAGGATATGTTTTAACGTAACGCAAAGTATTTTATTATTAAACTAGGACTCGCTCAGCGTCGCTGACTTTTGTATGCATAATAGTTGGCAGGTAACCGTTTGATGCTGAGGAGGTGCAGGCATGGATGCATAAGCTACTAGGAATGTTTTGAGTCTGGCATCCACATTTTGAGATGATATTGTATTAATATGATTTTTGATGATGTAATCTAAAGATATGATGTATTGACATGTTTTCAATTGTTAATGAAAACTTTAAATTTCCGCTTCGAATGATGTGCTTTAAAAGTTTTATACGATGATTGACCAACTATAAGCGTCCCGGGAATGGGGCCTTACAGGATGGTTGTTTTGTCAACCTTTGAAAACGAACATTTTGATTTCTTTGAAATCTTGGATTTACATATACATTCCTTGGCGGGGTCCTTTGAAAGTAGCAATTCTTAGTTTTGTGATTTCTTTCATCACAAATGGTACCAATACAGTTGAAATAACAATTAGCTGTTGAATGGTTTTTCATATCACAAATGTGACAATACCTGTTAAAAAAACATTTAGCAGTCTTATGATTATACATATCACATTTCACAGTACCTTTGTTGAAATTTAAACAATATTGATTAACCTTAGATGTGGAAGCCACATTGATCGTGTTTGATTTAGGAGGTAAAGTTAATTGTTATTTTTGATTTGAGAGTTTTTCTTTTGAAATTTAGGTTTTGACTTTGTTCATTAACACCTATTCCTAGGCTCCTTAGATACAAATCTTTTGTGACAATAGAGACTTTGGACCTAAACCTGTTTTCAGATCGAGTTAGATTTGTTCTTTGAGTTGATTTGATTTCTAGAAATGGTGTTCATATCAAAAGTACCCGCAGACAAACATCACTGGATTAAACTGATTAGATTGATTGCTCTTTGAGTTTGATTGTTTTGACTTTGATTCTGAGAGGATTTAGCTTTAGCATTTTTCCTTATCCTTCTCTGGTTTCTTGATCTTGATGATCTCTGCTTGCTTTGAGATTGAATATCTCCGGGAAAAGACTCTTTTGCAGTTTCTTTCTCTTTTTGTTCTTTCTGCCATTTGATGAAGTCTGGATTGTTGAATCCATAAGGAAACGAATCCTCAGATGTTGCTTCATCTTCTTTTGCTTTCCCTTTCTTCTTTGTGTTTTGTTTGTCATTCTTTCCAATGACTTCTTGAACAACATACTCATGATCTTGTTCTTTATTTCATCATATGAGATCCTCTGGAAACAAATATCTTCTTATTCTTGGCGTGGTTCATAAGATTTAACTTTCACGGGATGACCATTTTTAATCTTTCAGAATCTTGTTCTAAATATCTCAACATTAGTCTTCTCTTCATCCTTCAGAGTTTTTTTCTTATTTTGAAGGCTTTTAGCTTAGCTTGGTTTTCAAGTGAGTATCATGTGTGTTAAAGTTTCTGGTAAAGTGTTAAGATAGATTCATGCATGGGCTCATGTGTGAAACCTAACATGTTGTTTTATCTTCCTCTCACTTACCAACTATTCACAATGTTTTTAGAACTCTTAACTTTAGCTAGATCCACCTTTGTTCAGCATGAGCTATTTTCCTTCTAAATTTTTAGTCATCCTCAAGTTCTTTTTTTAGCAAGTTCAAGTTCTTTTAGAGTTTTATTCCATGAGGTTTGAAGAGATAATATTTTTTCATCAAAGACTTTGTTATCATTTTTTAGGTTGTTGTGCATTTCTTCTTCTTGTTTAAGTTTGTCAAAAATTTTAAATGAATATATTCTGTAATGCTCAACTTGATCAAAACATGCTTTTGTGCACATTTTTTCTCTGACTTCGACATGAATTTCAAGATAACTTAAAGAAGAAGTCTCAGAATCAGATGATGGATGCTCAACCTTTGGTTGTTCGGACTGAGCCATAAGTGCAATTTCTTCTGAATCCTTTTTTGGGTCATATTTGTCACTCCAATCATAATCTTCATCATCATTTTCTGAATCACCATCTGCCTTAGGATCATTTTCTTCAAACCAGTCTTCATTTTGAACTTTAGCAATAAGAGCTAAACTTGATGTCAGATCAGCTGTAAATTGTTCAGCATATGCACTCCATTCATAGCCACCTTTGATGCTTACAATAAGAGCTTTCTTTGGCTCTTCAATTGATTTTGATTCATCTTTAAGTTCTGGCATGGGAAGACTTTGATAAGGCTTTTGAAAGGTTTTCTGAGACTGATGTTGATATCTTTGACTACTAGAACCAGCTTGACTATTTCCGCCTTGATTTCTAGGAGCTTTACATTCCCTTGAGAAATGACCATAACTGTTGCAATTGAAACACCTTGACTTTGATTTGTCATAGCCAACAGTTTTGTTTGCACTGGGCTTGTAATTCCTGTTAACATATGAGTTTTCTATGTTCTGTAAGCATCATTACCATCTTCCAATTCAAGTCCATTTCTTCCATATCTTAGGATCTATCTCAACAAATCCTGCAAAATAAGATCTACCTGGGTAGATGACTACCTTGATAAGCATGAAAATTTGCCATGAAAGCAGTAAAAGCAGATTTTGATTCATCATCATGTAAAAGGATATAATAACTCTTTAACTTTGCTGGTTTTAACAGAGTTAGAAGATGAAGTCTCAGTTTGAGTTTAGAAGTTGAGTTTAGGAGGAGACTGAGGTTGAGTTGTATAAACAGGGCACTTGATTAAGAAGAATCTATGAAGAAACCAGCTCCAACCAACAAATCACCTCATCTTCTGGAGAATTATCATCTTTGCCAGAAAAGCATTCTCCATGGTTAGTTGGAGAAGCAATGTACTTATATTGAGACACTGATGCAGCTCTATCATTGTTTCTGGAGCTTTTATCAATTTCAACTGATTCAATTTTGGCAATCAAAAGATCTAGATCCATCACGGAAACTTTTCAGTATGCTTCAACAATGTGACGTTGTTCCATGAAGATAGAAGAGCATTAAGAAGTCTGTCATTTAGATCTTTGAGATCATTTTTTTGATACAGCAGTTGATATTTAAGTAGTAATTGCACGAATGGTTCATCATTTGATTGATTGTTTCCCCAGAAAGATGCTCAAATAACTCTAATGCCTCTTGAGTTTTTGCTTTTTGAGATCTTGTCTCTCTTTACCACCTTCACAAATAATCTTCAAAGCTCTGTACATGGTTGTAAACCAGTTTGTAACCTTCAATCTAGTCAAGACTTCCAATGTAAACCCCTTGCACATCAGTGAGAAGCTTTGATGTCATTCTTAACCTCTTTAAGTCATCACCTTGCAGACCATCCTCGGATTAAGGTCGTGAGAGTCTTTTGTATAACAATCCTCTGTTCAGACCATCGGATGTAATTGGGATATGTGGCCTTTCTTATTGACGTCAATAGTCAGTGTCAAGGAGTTTAGATGCTGTTTAGTCTTAGAGACCACTTTTTGAAATCAGCTCTGTTTTGAGCTTGGGAACCCTGTTCTCTGAATTCAGACTTAACCATTATGTATTTGAATTAATGAAAATAACTGGTTTTTGGTGTTTTTAAAATTTAAATGAAACTATGAAATGAAAATATTTTGGATTTTAGTTTTGAAAATCTAAGTGTTAATTTGGACCAAAAGAACCAATGAGCCTGATCAGAAAAACCTTTAAGTCCCACAGACATTACAACAACTGAAGTAGTCTGCAACAGCTGAAGACATCAACTGATAACAGGTCTGAAGACAAAGTCTGAAGTGAAAGAGCTGAAGACAAAGTCTGAAGTGAAAAGCTGAAGACAAAGTCTGAAGCTAAAGAACTGAAGACAAAGTCTGAAGACAAAAGCTGAAGACAAAGACTGAAGACCAAGTTTCAGATGTTGTCACAACAGCTGAAGAAGACCTCTTCAGTAGTTGTGATGGTTTCCTTTCAGTAGTTATATTTTTCTTCAGTTCTTTTGTAATCAGTAGTTTTATGTTTCTTAATCAGTACTTGTAGTTTCAGTAGTTTAGTTTCATCTTGTACTTAGCATACTCTGAGATGTTCTCAGTTGTTGTGAACATTCTCAGTAGTTTGCTTACTTTCAGTTGTTTGTAATAATTCTGTTAAATGTCACTATCAAGTGACATCAGCAGACGTCACATTCCTTTATATAAGGAATGTTGACCTAATTGTAAGGTGCGAAGCTTAGCGGCTGATATACCGAAGCATTTGTGCATGAATGATATTATCCCTTTTGCAGAAAACCCTCTTTCTCTATAACCGTGTACTGTTCCATTGAATATCTATTGTGTTCTTGCTATATTTGTCTAATTCTTGTTCTAATTCCGCTGCAATTCAACTCTAATTGATCAAACTTAGATCGCTGATCCTGTCAAATGGTATCAGAGCAGGTTAATCATTGATCGGTTTAACAATTGATCATTGAAACTGCTATTTCGATATCTAAAGTTTGATCGAATTAGCATATTTGCAAGAATTGGTTATAGAGATTGATCTTCTGCTGCTTCTGGTTATTCAATTTGAGTTTCTTCTTGGTTCATATTGAGTTTGTTGTGTTTTTGTGCTAAATCTGTTGAAACTTGATTGAATTGGTTTGAATCTGAGAATGACTACTCCATCTAATGACCCTAATAATACTGGCTCCTCAACCAAGCCTCCGATGCTGGTTAGGAGTGAGTATAACATATGGCAACGAAGAATGCTCCATCACCTGTCTGTTAACAGTTCAGGTTGTTGGACATCTGTGGTTCACGGTCCACACAAGCCTATGGTGAACAATCCGGAGACCAACCAAATGGTTCCGAAAAAGAAGGAGCAATACTCAGATGAAGATCATAAACTGTTTGAGATTGATGCTAAAGCCCATGGAATTCTGGCCATGGCACTGCCAAATGAAATCTATTCTGGGCTTATGCATCATGAAACTGCTCATGACCTCTGGAATGCTTTGAAGGAACAATTCGGAGGAACTGATGAGGTCTTAGCAAACAACAGAGAAATCCTTGCCCAACAATATGAGACATTCTCTCATAGGAAGGGTGAGACACTGACTCAACAGTTTGAGCGTTTCTCCTGCTTGATCTCTGAGCTGAAAATGGTCAAGCATGAGTATACTAACAGCCAGATGAACAACAGATTCCTCAGATCACTGCCTGAGAGATGGGACACATACACCATTGTCCTACGCTCCAGTGCAAATCTGGATAGCCTATCTCTCACCCAACTCCATGGGAAACTGCTTACATTTGAAAGAGAGATAGAGCAGAAAAGGAAACTGGCATCATCAGGAAAGCTCACTGATGACTTTGTACCAGGGAACACTGCCTTGGTCGGTCATGAGTCAGAATATGCTGGATCAGAAAGCCATTATGATGAGCATATAGATTTCTCTTCAAACAGTTCTGATCATGCATTTGTTGGTGTTGACAGTCATTCTGGGTGTAATAGTGATAATTTATGCTTTATCATGGATGATTTGATGGGTATTGCTGATGATGATTTAGAAGAGATGGATATTTTGAGCCAAATGGCCTTGATCAATATCAGATCTCAAAAGTTCTACAAGAGAACTGGTAGGAAATTTCCAGGACTCTCTGGCAAAACCAAAGTTGGTTTTGACAAGAGTAAGTTGAGGTGTCACAAATGCCACAGGCTTGGGCACTTTGCAAGAGAGTGTAGATCAACTGGATCTAACTCCTCTGCACCCTTTGTGACCTTTCCAAGCAATAGTTCACAAAACAAAGGGCAACATCCTGCTAGTTCTGGTCATCACTCACAACCTCAATCTCCTGCATATTTTGTCCCTCAGGGTCCAATGCCATATCCATATCCCTGCTATTACATGCCACAGCCAAATCCAGTTCAAGTTCCTATAGCACAACAACCTCAAGCCCTACCTGAGCCTCAACCATCTCCATCACAATCTCAACCTCATCACAGCTTCTTCACACCAGGAGTTGTTGACTGGAGCAGCTTACCAGATGATCTTTCTGGTTTCAATGAGCAATTATTTGCTGGTGCTGGTCAACATGGTGGTGAACATCCTTTTGGGAATCTTGCTCTCATGGCCCTGGAGTCTACTGAGGGTTCCTGCTCCAATGCAT
This sequence comes from Flaveria sonorensis, assembly GCA_025506505.1. NCBI lineage: Eukaryota > Viridiplantae > Streptophyta > Magnoliopsida > Asterales > Asteraceae > Flaveria > Flaveria sonorensis. The sequence goes on along the minus strand of CM046425.1, from coordinate 34,296,134 downwards.
CATCTTCACAGGTAACCCAGGTATCTTCTGAGGCTAAAGCCAAGTTATGTTCTGAATCATGCATAGCTGCCTTTGTCTCTATTAGAGAGGCAAATGTAGCTTTAATCAATCAAAATCTTGAGCTTGAGAAAACTATTTCCAAAAGAAAAGCTGAGTATGAGTCTGCTCTTAATGACAAAGATGATGAGATTTACAAGCTTAAATGCCAACTTAATGATGAAAAGGCTAAGGTAGAGGTCATACTTGAGAACCACAGAAGTCTCAAAGAGACACTTGCAGCTACCCAAGTTGAGTGTGACCGCTGGGTAACATCCTGCAAGGGATTTGAAATGCTTCTCAGCAAGCAAACAGCTTCAAATGTGAAGTTTGGAATAGGTTACAATCATACTGCACCACCTACTGATTTTACTTCAAAATCAATAGTAAAATCTGAAGGTGAAAGTAATTTCCAAACCACATCATCATGTGATTCATCCTCAAATGATAATACAAAATTAGAGGATGAAGTCAGTGTTAAGATCTCAGCAAATCAATTGCCTGATGGTTTAAATGCTGATAAACACATGAAGCTGAGCAATTCAGATGTTGTCCCTCAAAGTACTCCAAGTACTGAAGGGCAAGTCACAACATCTGAAAAGCATTTCAAATCTGCTGAAATAAAAGGATTAACAACTGCTGAGGAATCTATCATACGGTCTTTCAGGACGGATAGAGAACAGCTGAAGAACAAGTCTTCAGTTGTTACCGATCCTTCAGTACTTAACACAAGTACTGAAAGGAGGAAAGTACTGAAGATCACACCTTCAGTAGTTTCCACTTCAGCAGTTGATCAATCCAAGATGAAGAATAAGCCATGTGAAATATGTGGTAAATTCAATCATCTATCTGATGAATGCTGGTACAAAAAGGGTTCCAAACTCAACAGAGATAAGCTCATTAAAGAAGAGATTAATAAAATGAAAAATGAGTTTGAGACCAAGTTTGTACCACAGTCATCTCAAACTGATAAACCCAAGGCCTCACCAAAATCCAAAAAGAAGGATGGGGTTTATCAGAAAACAGCTGATAGTGTTCCTCATGATAAACATCAGACTAAGTCTGTGAATTTCAAGAAGGAGGAAATGGTGGGTCACAGGAACTCATCAAAAACAAGTACTGATGTGTCAAATGAGCTGAAGGCTTTAGCAACAAATCAGACACAACTTGTTATGATGGTTCAGCATTTGTTGGGGAGAGTTAACCAACTAGATGCACCTGTGATCAAACCACTGAAAAGGAAATCCAAGCCCAAATCTAAGAAATCCATTTCAGCACCATCTCCACCTTCATCAGCTGTTAATCATGAGAAACAAGTTATGGTTAAATCTGTTGATGAAAACAGACCCAAAACCAAAAAGGTTTGGGTCTCTAAAGCTAACTAGTTTCTTATGATAAATGCAGGGTTCTTCAGCATGCCAAAGAAGCATCTGGTATGTAGACAGTGGAGGATCTATGCATATGACTGGGAGCAGTTCTCTTCTTAATGACTACTCTCAAGGAAAGAAGGGATTTGTCTCATTTGGAAATGATGCTAAGGGTTACATCATCGGGAAAGGATTTGTGTCAAATGGAGAAATCAGATTTGATGATGTTAACCATGTGGAGAATCTCAAGTATAATCTACTGAGTGTCAGTCAGATGTGTGATAAAGGGCATGTTGCACTTTTCACAAGCCAGAACTGCCGGATTCTGTCTTCCAAAGTTCTGAGGCTGATTGACAAGGTATTGGATGAACATACTCTCCTGAAGGCCAACAGGATAGGAAGAGTATATGCCTTGGATTTGTCAAAGAAGATTGATTTAAAAGGTCATCCTTGCCTGTTCTCCAAGGCCTCTCCTCAGGAATCTAAACTGTGGCATAGAAGGCTGGGTCATGTTAATCTCAAAAACATGAATCAGCTGATCCACAATAGTTTAGTGAGAGGTCTACCAATAAAGGAGTTCCACTGTGATGAAACCTGCACTGCTTGTTTAAAAGGAAAACAACACAAAGTTTCATTCCCTCCTATAGAAGAACCAAAGTCCACTGCCTGCTTGCAATTACTGCACATGGATCTCTTTGGTCCTGTGAGAGTAATGAGCATGGCAAAGAAGAAATACTGTCTGGTAATTGTGGATGATTACTCCAGATTTGTATGGACCTTCTTCTTGCATTCAAAGGATGAGGCTGCTCAGACAATTATTAACTTTGTGTTGTATGTTGAGAAGCAGTATTCCCTATCAGTCAAGTGTATAAGAAGTGATAATGGAACTGAATTTAGAAACCATACACTTGATGATTTCTACCTTTCAAAAGGAATCAAGAGGCAGTATAGCATCCCAAGGACTCCAGAACAAAATGGAGTAGTGGAGAGAAAGAACAGGACCCTAATTGAAGCTGCAAGGTCCATGTTGGCTGACTCTGGTTTGCCACTGACCTTTTGGGCTGAAGCTGTCAACACAGCATGCTATGTGCAAAATAGAGCTTTAGTGAATCAGAGGTTGATGAAGACTCCTTATGAAGTTCTACATCATTTGGCTCCTCTAATTTCATTCTTCAGAGCATTTGGGTGTCCTTGTTACATTCTCAACACAAAGGATCAACTCCAAAAGTTTGATTCTAAGGTGGATGCAGGGTATTTTGTTGGGTATTCATCCACTTGCAAGGCTTACAGAGTGTTCAACTGCAGAACAAAGATGGTTGAAGAAACCTTGCATGTGAAGTTCAATGAATCTCCTAAGGACAAAATCCCACAAAACCCTGTGGAGTTGTTTGATCTGGACATACTGCAATATGTTCCTTATCAGCCTCCAGCTGTTGCAGATCATGTGAATTCATCACCTTCTGCAGCTAGTCATCCATCTGGTGGTACTGATGTTGATGATGATCCCAGTACTCACCTATTCAAGTTTAGTGATCAACTGCCTGAGTCTACTAAACTTGATGTTCCTGTAGCTTCAGTAGCACCATCCACAACAAATGCTGATGAGATTTCTGAATCCTCTACTTCATTTGACTTGCCATCTAATACTTGGTTTCAAGAATCTGGATCAACATGTTGCTGCTGAGCGTGCTACAAACACTTGCACAGATCTCATAGTGTACCAAGAGCTGAAGAATCACCCAATGTCTCAAATCATTGGTGATATCAATGCTGGTGTCTCAACTAGAAGTCAAGTGTCCAACTTCTGCTTCTATGCTCTCTTCATCAGTCAGCAAGAGCCAAAGAACTATCATATTGCATTAAGAGACAATGGATGGGTTGATGCCATGCAGCTTGAGCTTCTTCAGTTCAAAAAGCAGCAAGTGTGGGAACTGGTTCCTCTACCCCCAGGTAAGTGTGCAATAGGCACTAAATGGGTGTTTAGGAATAAAACAGATGAAAATGGGCAAATTGTCAAGAACAAGGCCAGACTGGTTGTCCAGGGGTTTTCACAAGAAGAAGGTATTGATTATGATGAAACCTTTGCCCCTGTAGCCAGACTGGAGGCAATTAGATTGTTCTTAGCCTATGCTGCATTCCACAATCTTAAAGTTTTTCAAATGGATGTCAAAAGTGCATTTTTATATGGTAAAATAAAAGAAGAGGTTTATGTGTGTCAACCACCAGGTTTTGAGGATAATAAACATCCTGATTGGGTGTATAAACTTGATAAGGCTCTTTATGGGTTGAAACAAGCTCCTAGAGCCTGGTATGAAACACTGTCAAATTTTCTTCTTCAGAATAATTTCACTAGAGGCTCCATAGATAAAACTTTGTTCATTAAGAAAGTGGGTCAGCATAAGCTCCTTGTTCAAATTTATGTTGATGATATTATTTTTGCATCCTCTGATCCACAGTTGTGTGATGCATTTACAAAGTTGATGCAACAAAAATTCGAAATGAGTGCCATGGGAGAATTACAGTTCTTTCTAGGTTTGCAAATCAAACAAAAGGCTGATGGAACTTTCATTCATCAGTCAAAATACACAAAGAGTCTTTTGGAAAAGTTTGATTTACAAAACTGTAAGCCCTGTTCTACTCCCATGTGCAGCACCACACAACTGGATGCAGATCAGAAAGGTAAAGCTGTTGATGAAACACTTTACAGATGTATGATTGGGTCCTTGATGTACTTAACAGCTTCTAGACCAGATATTATGTTTGCAACTTGTGTTTGTGCTAGATTTCAGGCTGCTCCTAAAGAGTCTCATTTGATTGCAGTCAAGAGGATCTTTAGATATCTGCAAGGTACTCAATCTCTAGGTCTTTGGTATTCCACTGGGCACTCTTGCAAATTAGTTGCTTTTTCTGATAGTGACTATGCAGGGTGTAAATTAACTAGAAAATCAACTTCTGGTGGATGTCAATTCCTAGGCAACTGTTTGGTTTCTTGGCAGAGTAAGAAACAAACATCTGTTGCTACATCCACTGCTGAAGCCGAGTACATTGCTGCTGCAAGTTGTACATCTCAGGTACTCTGGCTTCAGAATCAATTATTGGATTATGGCATTACAGAGACTAAGACTCCATTACTAATGGATAGTGCTTCAGCTCTTTGTATTGTCAAGAATCCAGTCCAGCACTCTAGGACCAAACATATTGAGATCAGACACCATTTTATTAGGGATTGTTTTGAAAAAGGTCTGATTGATCCAAAGTTTGTTCCTAGTGCTGATGAGCTTGCAGACATATTTACTAAGCCTTTGGACAGTTCAACTTTCCAAAACCTAGTGTTAAGGCTTGGTATGCTGCAGCTAGAATAAGTGACAACTACTGATGATCTCAGTCAACAAGTACTTATGAGCATTCGTATACTATTGTCACAAATAAGTACTGATAAGGTCTTTTATCCTCAGTAGTTTTCATAACTACTGAAGACTAAATTACTTAAAAGTACTGAAGTACTCTATCTGTTGAAAAGAACTGATGTGGTTACAACTACTGATGTAGTTACAACTATTGATGTCAGTATAAAAGATAAGTACTGATGACCAATGAAACGTCTGAAAATCAGAAAAAAAGTCTGATAAATGTTGAGGTCAGAATGAAACAGCTGATGAGCTAAGAATTGACGACAACAGCTGATGAGAAACTTTTCTCTTCAGTTGTTACAACTTCTGAAAGTTAAACCAGGTCTTCAGTTGTTTTCAAACAACTGATGACAGCACCAACACTTTCAGTCGTTTATATCAGCCTTTTCTTACCCTATAAATACCTAAACCTACTTTCAAACGTTTCATTAGCCGTTTTATGTCTTTCACTCTCTCAACAATGGCGACCATGAAACTCAAACCCAGACACAACTGTGTTGCCTACCTCTCGAAATCGGCCTTTTGGAACAAATTTGATAATGCCATCGATCTTATGGTAGATTCCCAGTACCGAACCGCTTTTCTTCTGAATCCTACCATATACCCCGATTCCCTAAGCCAATTCTGGACCAACGTCTCTGTGCAAACTGGTGAGAATGATCGCCAAATCACTCTCCAGTCGTTGGTTAACCAAAACAGGTGGTCATCACTCCAGACATCATTCGACAAACCCTAAATCTACATGATGCCACCTGTGTCACAGAATACCCGAAAGGCACAACTGATATGTCTTTCATCAATAACGGGTATGAAGGAGACTTAAGTGCTACCACCATTCTGAAGAAGCACTTCCATGATGCTGAACGTCTTATATTCCACATGGTGAATGTCTGCCTTGCATCAAAAACCTCCTCATGGGATCAGATGTCCTCCCGATGGCAACAGGTATTATACTCTATCTTTGAACGACAAAATCTAAATTTTTCTGAGATAGTTTTCATGGAACTAAAGGATCTGGCTTTGAAACCTGTGGCAAACAGATGGATATTATATCCCAGGTTTCTCATGGCCATAATTTTAAATCAGCTAAAATCAGACGGCCTTGTTGGCCTTGGAGTCCCTGCTCCGGCTGTATTGCCTGAAGTATACTCCAGGCACAACTCTGACCCTACACTGAAAGGGGCTGCCCGGCTGCTAAAACCCAAGCAGCGGGAACCCACAGCCTCCACTTCCAGATCCAAAGTCCCCACCAAACCCAACACCAAAAAGCCCAAAAAGGCTACTCAGGGAGATGAGTCCCCTGAGGATGCCCCTGTACCACCAATACAGGAAACACTTACTGGTTCTAACCCCCCAGTAGTGTCAAAGACTCCACCAGCCCTAGCCGCTCAGGCATCCTCTCAACAGGATCCTGATGCAACCATAATTGGGGATACCACAATGCTGGAACCTATCTCAATTGAGAAGGTTACCATTGAAGAGCACCAGTCACCCCGGGTGCAATCTGCTTCAAACCTATCTCCAAATGCAACCGCCCCTCAAAGCCCAACCATTATAGTTGCACAAGTGCTGAGTCAGCTGCATTCCTCTCCTCCTCCCCAGAAACCAATTACAATGGGGAGAACCTCAACAGCTGAGGAAGAGGACCAAAATGCTGCTGATAACCCAAGCACAGGGGTTATAATGTTCAATCTCCCCGTGTAGAGGAGGAGGTTAGAACATCTGGTGAGGCTGCCACTTCTACTGATTCAGCAAATGAACAGGATGCAGTTGGTAACATCTCTAAGACCTCACCAGAGGCAACTGCCGATGAAGGACTCAGTCCTGAGGCAGGAAGTCCCCAGAACCAAGAACAAGGGGCACATGCTACAACTGATCTACACTCAGGGCATGTACATCCTGATTCAATCAGGAGGTCAGGTGATTCAGCAAAGACTGATGATGACCTGGGCTTTTTCTTCGATGTCTTAGCCCATAACACAATCCTTGAGGCTGAGGTGAGCAGACTCAAAGAACTGCTTGCCAAAATGTCTCAGGATCAAAGTCCATCTGCCCCAATAAACCCACAGATGGCACCTTCATCTGAAGGTTCACCAAACACTCAGCCACTACACTCAACTGAGCCACCAGCCACTGCTTTTGGCACCACCTCTCAGGGACAGAACCCCTCTGAGCAGATGGTTGCTACCTTTCAACATTCCTTACCTCTCATCACTCCCATCATCAATGAGATTGTGCATAAAGCCATTGATGAGAGGATCTCCTCAAATCTACAAACACTTGTTGATGATGCTGTGCAAAAGAAGCTTTCTGCCATTCAAACCCCTGAACCCAATGCACCCAAAAAGGGGGAGTCTAAGGCAGTGAAAGAAAGAAAGAGAAAGAGAGTGGAAGATGAGAAACAACAAGAGAAAGAAAAGGAGTTAGAAAAGGAAAAACAGCTGATCACATACAAGAGAAAGAAAAGTGCTGAAACTCAAAAGCCTGATGAAGAGAAATCATTGGAAGATCTGGTTAAAGAAGCTGATGAAGCTCACAGCAGATCAATGGACAGAATAATAGACCAACTCTTCAGACAGGGCTTTGATACAGCTACATTAGACACTGAGATCAGAAGGCTGGAGATTAAAGAGATACAAGAGAGATGGGCCAGTTACAGTGTGATGGAAAGGGAGAGGTTGGAGATAATGATCAGGTTTATTGCAAAATACTTGGGAAGATCATTAATTGAGATTAAATCATGGACCAGAGACAGTATTCTGGCAATAACCACCAGAATCTGTGCTTCTGAAGCATTCAATAAGGGGTTGATTATCGAAGCCTTAGATGAAGCAGGTGCTGGGAAGAGAACTGATATGGCCAAGCTTTCCAAAGCCAAACTTACCACAAAAATGCTAGATCAGCCTTCCCAAACTCCCACTCAAAAACAACCAACCCCACAACTCTCCAAACCAATCCCTAAACCTAAACTTAAACCAACTCAACCCTCAAAACCAACTCCCTTACCCCAAAAACCACCTCAAACCACATCCAATGATGCACCCAGAAGGAGGAGAAGGGTGTTGAGGATGGAAGAAGAAGAAGAAGAAGATGATGAAGAAGACAGTCTGCCAATCTCTGCTGTTCTAAAAATACCTGAGCCCAGAAGTCAACAAATGATCACACCAGACTTTCAGAGGCAAATGGTGAAAGTTAAGATTGAAGAAGAAGAACAGCAGAAACAGCACGATGAGCAACTTTTGAAGATGGTTGACAAAGAGTTTCCTCAGTCATCATCTATACAAGCCATGAAGAAACACGCTCAAAGGCTGTATGCTCTCAGGCATACCTTTCAATATCAAAAGGAGAGAGTAAGGATTTGGCCAGACCCCAGGGTTAGTTCTAGAATTCATAAGAAATCCATACCAAGTAGATACAATGGCCAAGTGAGAAAGACCATAGATGCTGTTATTATGTTGGCCATTGTAGTCTCACCCTGGGAGATACTTGAAGACTTCAAGAGAGCCTACAAGTCAAAGATGACCCCTCAAACTCTAATGGAGAACAAAATGGTCAAGAAGGGGTTGTTATACAAGAGGCTTGAAGAGATCAAGAAAAATGAACTCCAGTTGTTATTAGAAGGGACTCACCCAGATGAATTTGCTTACAGAGAGATAACAACTGTTGAGTTGAAAAATGGAAAGACAGTAAAGTACCTATCAGAGTACTATGGCCCAGAGTTCTTCTTCGAAGGAGAAGCAGAAGAACTCACTAAGGAGGAACAAGTTGTTCTCCTTGAGGCCTACGTCAGAGAGTCTTATAGACTCATCAATGGGAAGTAGGTTTCATGGTTGGGATAACAGCTCTGTGTCCAGTTCCCCAAGACAGAGTTCCCTTCCATCCTTTGACATTCACATCTACTGAAACCTGTTCCCTGGCCTGTGCTTATCTGATATCTCTGAAGCTGATCAAGAGAGTATTTCTGCCAAGAATAAGTGGGACCTCAATAAGCTTAAAGGTTTTGGCTGCATTGGTTCAGGGGAGTTTGTTGGACCAAAAGAACCAATGAGCCTGATCAGAAAAACCTTTAAGTCCCACAGACATTACAACAACTGAAGTAGTCTGCAACAGCTGAAGACATCAACTGATAACAAGGTCTGAAGACAAAGTCTGAAGTGAAAGAGCTGAAGACAAAGTCTGAAGTGAAAAGCTGAAGACAAAGTCTGAAGCTAAAGAACTGAAGACAAAGTCTGAAGACAAAAGCTGAAGACAAAGACTGAAGACCAAGTTTCAGATGTTGTCACAACAGCTGAAGAAGACCTTTCAGTAGTTGTGATGGTTTCCTTTCAGTAGTTATATTTTCCTTTCAGTTCTTTTGTAATTAGTAGTTTTATGTTTCTTGTAATCAGTACTTGTAGTTTCAGTAGTTTTAGTTTCATCTTGTACTTAGCATACTCTGAGATGTTCTCAGTTGTTGTGAACATTCTCAGTAGTTTGCTTACTTTCAGTTGTTTGTAATAATTCTGTTAAATGTCACTATCAAGTGACATCAGCAGACGTCACATTCCTTTATATAAGGAATGTTGACCTAATTGTAAGGTGCGAAGCTTAGCGGCTGATATACCGAAGCATTTGTGCATGAATGATATTATCCCTTTTGCAGAAAACCCTCTTTCTCTATAACCGTGTACTGTTCCATTGAATATCTATTGTGTTCTTGCTATATTTGTCTAATTCTTGTTCTAATTCCGCTGCAATTCAACTCTAATTGATCAAACTTAGATCGCTGATCCTGTCAAACTGATACTGAACTTTGAACAAGAAACGCCTAAGGGAATGCCTTAGTTTAATTCTGAAACGCCTGCCTGATGATGGGCCTGAATAGTTTTCAACACCCAATAGTGAAGAAACGCCTGGGGTACTTGGTTAAATTTCTGATTTTAACCTAAAACACCCAAACAATCTTCAAACGCCTAGAATTGCTTAAAGTTTCAACAAAGTCCACAGCTACAATGCGTCCAAACAGTTGAAAACGCCTAGTTGAAAATGCCTCAACAGTAATAAAATGCCTAAACAATTGTAAAGTGTCTGAACACTTAGCCAAATTTCAGAAGTTTTTCACACAACAAGCGCCTAATTCATCATCTTCAACAGAACCAGATCTTATTAAATTCTTCAAAATCAGTTGATCTAAAAACCTTCAATTAGGTAGTAAATAGATCGATTAACAATCATCAATCATCATTTTGATCAACAATAACAACAAATATGTTTTCTGATGAATTAAGATTCGAAAATGAAGAACACCTTTTCACACACAAATCTGATCAATACTCAGATCTGAATAGATCAAACACCAAATTGTGATTCAATTCATGTTTCTATGGATGAAACACAACTGAAAACAATAATTAATCGATCAAATTGCAATCAACATAGATTTCAAGTGATTCAAAGAGCTCAATTATGCCGATAATAAGCTTTAATCACTGAACCGATAGCTCTGATACCATTTGATAGGTTCAAATGGATCGATCTGTGATGATACTGTAATGCAATGATCAATTCAAACACTAAGAAATCAAAACACAGGCAATTACTTCAAAAATTCGTAGATCTTATTGATAGCAAAAGCTGTGGATACAAAGTGTATGGTTGAATTACAGTAGTTTACTTCCCCCTTTAACACAATACATAAAGTATCCTATTTATACTATCAAAAGAAACAAGGAACATATATTTACAAAACAAGTCCCTATACTATGACAAAAAGTAAAAGAAAAATGTTAATCTTCTACGGGCTCTAACATATGTACCTTTAAATGTTTGATAAAATAGACAGGTTTGATTTGTAGCGATGGAACATGGAAGTTTAATAATAAAGTTGAAGCGTATCTACTTGTAAATGTTCGATGTAATAGTTAGGTTGTGTCTCTGACAGTAAATATTACATTTCAGGAATTGAAATATCTTATCTTCAATATATTTAGTTTTAAAAAAAGTATGCGTTTATGTTATAAAATGTCTACATGCACTCATTTAATTAACATATTGTATGATAATGATTGTTCATTTTTTATAAACCTTGTTGTTAATCATCCAAATAATGTTTTTACATTATATGTTATGGAGGAGGATGTTGTTGGTAGTAGCTTAGTAATTAAAGAAAATCATGTTTTGGAAAACAAAAATTTGGATCTAAATGATGATTTTAAAAAGGCTAAATTTTCAACTTTTATGGATAAAGGTTATGAGTATAAAGTTCCAATTGAAAATTTTCATTAATTGCCTGAGTCTTTGCTAGACCCTACTGATAATGAACTTAAAAGTTATAAGTCAACATCTTTAAATGTGAAAGAAAGTCAATGTTTTAATAATAAAGATGACCTTCAATTGAAACTAGGTAAAATGTATGTTAGTAAGTGTTTTGAACTAAAAGTCAAGCAATCATCAAAGAAAAGATTTGAAGCATCATGTCTTAACAAAGACTGTAGTTGGCGTATCAGGGCATATGCATTCGAAATTTCTAACATTTTTCAAGTTAGATATTTTAACGATAATCATACTTGTTCGAAAACACAGAATTATCCCAATATTCGTTTGGCAAACAAGAAAGTATTTGGTCATATTATTAAAGATCTACTTAAAGACAGTGGACGAATATACCAGGGTAAAAAAATATGAACAATTTTAGGCTACATTATAAAGTTGATTTATCGTATCAACGAGCTTGGAAAGGAGTTAAATGGTTCCCTCAAGAAGTCAATTGAAGAATTTCATGTTTATTGTTATAACTTAAAGAAGGCGAACCCTAATGCAGTGGCTCACATTGCAACACATGAAATTAGGTGGCTTGAAATGTTTTTTGTGACTATTGGTGCTATGGTTAGTAATTTATTATAGTGTTCTAAAATTATAATTCATTATTTAATAGTAGCATTTATATAATTTTGTGTAATTTTATTTAGATTAGAAGTTTTGCAAGACATTTGTGGCCTTTGATAGTCATAGACGGGGCACATCTAAAAGGTAAGTATTTGGGTACTATGTTTTTGATAGTAGGAATGGATGGCAACAATCAAAATCTACCAATAGCATAGGGTGTCGGGAAAACCGAAAGCGGGGAAGCTTGGACCTGGTTTTTCATGAGGCTTAAAGAATGTATGAGTAGTAATTCACATTTAGCAATCACATCTGATAGGGTAGCATAAATTAATATAGCAATAAGAACATTGTTTCTCGAGGCCTTTCACGGCCTATGTTGTCATTATTTGATGATGAACCTACAACTTAAGTCAATGAAAGGAAAGAATTTTGAGTCGTTATGGTGGAAAACTTGCAAAGCTTACATAATATCTGACTTTGAGGAGGGAATGTTCAGGCTAACTTCTACTCTTCCTTGTGTGTAGAACATTTTATTTAATTGCTTTAGAAAAATGGTCAACAACACACTGCTTTGGTAAGTGATATAATATCATGACGTTTAACAGTGTCGCGTCTATCAATGCTTTATCTCGACATGCAATAAAACTCCCAATCACCGACCTTATTGAATTTTTCTATGAGTATTTAAAGAAATGGTGTTTTAACCGTAGACAGCTTGGAGGTAATTTATATTTTATTTAAATAACATATTAATTGTATATTTATTTCAATTATTAATTTTAATTGACAACAAATTTGCATCATATACTTACTAAATGGGCTGAGAATAAAATTATGAGAAGAATTAAAAAAGTGTGACATGGATGGTAACAGGCATCAACGATTTTTCCTTTGAGGTTGCTGATGGTGGTAAGAAAAAGTTCTGTTAATTTGCATAATCAAACATGTAGTTGTCATTAATAGGAATTAACTGGTTTACCATGTGGTCATTGTAGGATGGGTTTTTGTCTCACAATACAGCATCAACTCACAAACTTACTTAAGATCACTCAAGTTTGATGAAGCAGAATCTCTACTAAGTTCACAAGTAATATAATAAGTTAATGAGAACAAAAGAACACAAGAGTAGATTTCAATATACTTGTATATATTACTTCTCAACTTAGTATTACAAGACTCTTACAAACATGTTACTTAAGTTACAATGAGAAACTATATATGCTACTATCAATAGCTGGTTATACTTAGATAGCAGCTGGAATTTACCACTAGACAAATACTAAATTGCTAGAAGTAAAGTATCTAAGATAAAGTACTATCCTAGATTAGGTAGTCATGACAGGTCTATGACTTGCCTTTCGTCACAAACTAAGAATGGTAACTATACTAACTGATAATGGATGAACAATGGATTAAAGTATGGTCAACTACATGGGAATAGGAAAGCACCATGCAGTATATCAGAGTTTGCAGTGGACCGTCAGACAAACCATACTTATGTCCACCGGTTCATAGTTGGTTCTTCCGAAGCTAAAATGGCTTTGGAAGAATAAGTTCTTCCGAGGCCATTTATACCTCGGAAGAATCAACTTCTTCCGAGTCTTCTGCAAGTCTTCAGGACTTCATTCTTCGGAAGACCATCATTAGAATCTTCTAAGTTGTATACTTCGGAAGGAGAACTACTTAGTCTCAGAAAACTGAGTTCTCTCTTCGGAAGTGTTGGGTCTGATAAGAATAGTCTATATTATCAACATAGTCAAAGTCAACAAAGGTCAACATCACTGTCAAAGTCATCGGAAAAGGACAAACAGACGCGTTTGAGACGAAGAACAGAGACGAGACATTGAAGATATAAATGACTAGGAGTTTATTGTTAATAAATATATTTTGTGTCAACAAAATATATTTATTTATGTTTAAGTCATTTTTATGTTTTATATGTAATTTCTCTAATTGTCTAAGTCTAGGGGCTTAATATGTCATTAGTGAATATTATCTCTATATATAGATTAGTGACAATTAGGTTTAGAGAGCTTGAATGAGCCATTGATTGAGGGGCTTTCACTTTGTAATATCTTTAACAATCAATTCAGATCAAACAAGGGTTTTATTTGTGTTCTTGAGTGTTCTTCATATATTCATCCATTTTATATTTGTTTGATCTAGATTTCACACAAATATCATTGATATCTGTGTTATCAGTGGGATTTGTTTGTGTTTATCAATCAAGTGCACTGTTATATCAATCAAAAGGACCAACAATATGGTATCAGAGCCATTGTGCTCTTGATTATTTGAGTTTTGTTTGGTTTTCTAGTTCAAAGTCACTGTTCCATTCATTTTCGATCTGATCTGCGTGTTTTGGACATGGAAATTGATTGAGGATTGCTCGATTTTGGTGTGGGAAGCTTTAGAAGTCATCAGATCTCAAATTCATTATTGGATGAATTTCGGTTAATTTCGTGCTAAAAAAGCTGTTCAGATATGTTGGGCGAAACTATAGCTCGTCTAGCGAAACTACATCTTCATTCAGCTCGTCTAGTGAAACTACATCTTCATTCAGCTCGCTTGGTGAAACTAGAGTTCTTTCAGCGAAATTACACAGTTCTTGGTTTTTGACTCTGGTTTTTTCATCCCTGCGAAAGTACATGCGTTGAACGAAAGTTCATGGTGTCTGTGTGCCAAACCCTGCGAAATTGCTGCCAAATTGATTTCTGAACGAAAGTTAAACTAGTTTTGAGCGAAACTACCCTACGAAACTAGCATCAGCGTGCAACTGCTGGGCGAAACTGCTATCGAAGTTACTGGCGAAACTACTAGCGAAACTACCAGCGAAATTGCCAGCGAATTTAGTGAAATTTCAGCGAAATTAATTTCTGATCATGTCAGAAATGGCTCTTTCAGAAGTCCCTGATTCCTTTAAATCTGATAATCTAATATCGGCACAAAGTTTGTTTGATTCTTTTGCAGCCATGAAAGATGAAAGATATCTGATTTTGTTGATCGATTTCTGATGGTGGCAAACAACCTTAAGAAGTATGATGACCAGCTAGAGAATCATGAACAAGTCACAAAACTTTTGGAATCTCTTCCTCCATAGTGGAGTCCACAAGTTAGATTGTTAAAGCAGGAAATAAATTTTGCTTACTACAAACTCATTGAAGTTATCAACAAGCTAAAGTCATTTGATTTGGATATGAAAAGAGGAGAGTATAATCAATTCATGTATGGTGGTGTATCTTCAAGTGTTGAGATCAAAGAAACTAAAGAAGAAGTCAATCATGCATTGATAGCTGAGGTGGTAAACAGTGATGAGGACTCTGTTGAGAGTGTTGGTGATTGTGCAAGTTGGTGTAAAGTTCAGGATGAAGAAAAGCAAGAGGAAGTTAAAGTTGAATAAGCTAAGAAGAGAGCTGCTGAGGAGGAAGAGTACAAAAAGAACACTCCTGTCTATCAATGTTAAAAAGCCCTAGCTACTGAAAAGATAGTTATGGGACTTCCTTATGAGGTTGTTCAAGACATGTGTTCTCCTCCCTGCAAAATTCGTTTATTTGGAGTTATAAAGCTAACAGATTATTGTTAGAAAATGAAAAAGAATTAAAACAAATAAACAAAGAACTTAAAATCAATAAGTCCAAATATTTTATCAAACTAAGAGAAGCTTTAAAAGAAAATGATCTTTTAAAAAGAAATCTTTTAGAAAAGAATGTCAAGATTAATGTTTTGAGCGAACGAGTCACATTAGAAGAATTTGAGACTAGCAAGCTTAAAACTAAACTTGATAAATGGATGATATTAGGGATGAAACAGGAAGAACTATTCTATAAGCAATGGGGAGCTAGAATCAAAAAGGGTGTGGGATGTGGTGAAACTTCATATGTTTATCCACCTCCTAGCACTCATTGTTACTCCTCTATGCCTCAACCTCATCCATCTAATGATTTAATTGAAGTTGCAGATACTAACAGTCTACATGCAAGTTTAAGCAGCGTTAATCACAAAGAGGTTCGAGATGAATATGATTCTCCTGTAGGTTTGGGACTCATCAAACAAGGATTTGATAAGAAAAATGATAATTCCACCCTTGATGCTTCAAATCCAGTACCAGGTGTTTCCCGTAACTTCTTTAACAAATTCAAAATAGGTAACATCCCTTCTTTTGTTCCTGTCAGGTTTGTCAAAGAAGGAACAACAAGTATATACAACAAGTATCAGGTGGAATCGTCAGGCAATCAGAACTCAACAAGTGGTATCAATCAAGATCCGTTGGAAGCAGACTTGTGTATACAAGACTAGACAAGCTCAAATGATGAATCAAAAATCATTAAGTCACCTGAAGTTGTCAAGTCTCAAATGCTTCCAAAAGTTGAATCAAGACCTATACGGATCTCATCTCCAAATGCTAAACAAATCAGTTGTCCCTCTAAAACTTAGCAAAAGCACTCACCATCTTCATCTGCTATCCATCAAGGTCACCACAAATTTGCCTCCAAGTCTGCCAAGTCACTAGTCATACAAAAGGGTTCTCAAAAGAATGTTCAGATCTCATCTCTTCAAACAACACACATATAATCATAGCTCAGTTCGAAATCCATATCGACAAAGCCCCAAAAAGTTCAATCTTCTGATATCCGAAAGAAGAAGCTTCAAGGTTATCAACAAGCTGCAACAACCACAAAGCAGGCTCCACCCTCTCCGGCTTTCCACGAGACTACAAAGAACCAAAAGCCTTTCAAGGCTTGCTTTAGATGTGGAAAAAAAGGTCATGTGCTAAAGAAGTGCCCTCAAGTTTAAAGACAGGCTTGGGGCACGGGTTGCTTCTCTGGTTCAAATGGTAAAAAGCACACATCTTTGAATGGTTGGATGAGGAACAATCTATCCAAACCTTCTCATGTGAAGCCGGTTTCACATGATTCAGAGATGAAAAGGACCAATGTTTCAAAATCAAAATCTCAACCTATGGGTCTCAAAAAGAAAATGATTTCCAAATTCAATTCTTTCAAATCTAAAGTAATTGAACAGAAACAAATTTGGAAAGTAAAACAAAAGGTTAAATAAATAAATGATTTTTCAAAAGGGTGTGTGCTAAAATAGGTTATGTACACTGATGAAAAAGGAACTCCTAGGACCATGATGGCCTGGGTCCCCCTCTCTAACTAATCTATTAATGTGTGCAGGAACAGTTCAGGAGGACTGTTAGTAATTCGTTTTACAGACAGAGAATGTTCCTCGGTCAAATTTGAAGCAGAACAAACAGGTTATGGTTTTGGTATATCATCCATATTTTGGATACTTATCTGCAGTATTACAGTTCACACTTCACAATCACTGTACTTTTCTTGGTACTTCATTTCTCATTTTTTTATTGGTATAATTTGGAAGACTTTCTTTGCTAGTATAATTGAAATGGGAACTAAGAACTTGATTAGGGATCACTGAGATATGATAGTATGGTTTTCTTTGTATGCTTGGGTACATGACTTGTACCTTTATGAGAAATGATAGTAATTGATGTAGATGTCTGTATCACTTAAAATTCTAAAATTTTAAAAGACAGTTTCATTATATGATATGCATGGTAGGCTCAGCCCAAAAACGAAGTAAACAGTGATTCTGTAGCCTAACTAAAGCTTTAGAACTCGGTGATAAGGATCATTTCCATGACATCTCGGCCTGCACAAAGTTACAAGTCTCATAAAAAATGGGTTGAGAGTATCTGACTTCTGCCTTGATTCCTTCTATTCCTAAATCACCCTCTCCTTTGTTTCTGAATTGATGCTTCTTATAAGCTCTTCAGAATCCTTTTCGTGCTTATCTCCTCCGCTATGCGGAAGCATTGACCTGGAGTGATGATCTTCTTTGTTATACGTAAGTATAGACCTGAAGCTCTCATCAGCACGCTCAGATGATCATCTCCTCTGTTATACGTAAGTATAGACCTGGAGCTCTCATCATCGATTCCCCAAATAAAATCACAGTGATTCTAAATTAAGATCATTGTTGAACCTCAAAAGGAAGTCAAGCAGAGTTAATCATATTACTCAATAAGCCCTGATGACGGGATAAGTTCTTTGCCGAATGTCTGTGGGAACCAAGTTACCTGAGCTTCTCTAATCTAACCTAAAACATGATAAAATCAGTTCCAGGTCACTCGTTGAAAAGAATAAGGCATGGGTTTAAATTGGACAAATATACCAACAATCATTCTTGAACTATTTTTGGCTATCAAAAATTTAAAATTATGATCAGACTCTGTGTCAGTGTGATCTCACTAACTTGTCGATGTTTAAATACATCTTTGTGCTTAAGTATATCTTGAGGATGTGATCTCATGATCAAATTAGTTCTTGGTGTAAAATAAAATAAAAAAATTATATATATATATATACATATATATATATATATATAAATACATATATATATATATAAATATATATATAAATATATATATATATAAATACATATATATATATATATATATATATATATATATATATATATATATATATATATATATTATGCTATTGAAATGATCTCATATTTTCATGCATTGCATGGGGAATTTCACACACAAACGAACATGGTTTCACGTGTTTATATTCACAGATAAACACGGGTTTATTAGTATTGTTGAAATGATCTAACGAGAAATGTGTAGAATGTGTTTATGATTGTGTTGCAGATTTTTGCTTCATATGATGGCCGATCATCTGCTGAGCAAAGTACCTGACCAGATAACCTGTTCTTCATGTTTGCAGAAGATACCTAGCTAGGATTCCTCCTCCTACATCTTCTGAAGCACTCAAGAATAGAGAGTTGGAAAAGTTGTTCCTGATCATTCACAAAGAATGCACACGAATAGAGGGAGCATACAAAAAAGGGGAGCATGTAAGATGAAAGATCTTCGGTAACAGATCATCAATCTAGGGGGAGATTGAAGATCATTATATGGTTGACTTATCGGTACTGATCACGATACAAGACGTTGATAATGATAGACTAAGGGGGAGTATTGTTGGGTCTGATAAGGATAGTCTATGTTATCAACACAGTCAAAGTCAACAAAGGTCAACATCACTGTCAAAGTCATCGAAAAAGGACAAACTGACGCGTTCGAGACGAAGAACCGAGATGAGATGTTAAAGATATAAATGACTAGGAGTTTATTGTTAATAAATATATTTTTTGTCAACAAAATATATTTATTTATGTTTAAGTCATTTTTATGTTTTATATGTAATTTCTCTAGTTGTCTAAGTCTAGGGGCTTAATATGTTATTAGTGAATATTATCTCTATATATAGATTAGTGACAGTTAGGTTTAGAGAGCTTGAATGAGCCATTGATTAAAGGGCTTTCACTTTGTAATATCTTTAGCAATCAATTCAGATCAAACAAGGGTTTTATTTGATGTTTTTGAGTGTTCTTCATATATTCATCCATTTTATATTTGTTTGATCTAGATTTCACATAAGTATTATTGATATCTGTGTTATCAGTGGGATTTGTTTGTGTTTATCAATCAAGTGCACTATTATATCGACCAGAAGGATCAACCAGAAGTTTTTCATACTTTGAGCTTTGAAAGATCTTTGACTTGTCTTCAGAAGAGCAGCTTTGTCTTCAGAAGACCACTTCAATTGTACATCAAAATCTTCTAAGTGTTAGTTTTGGTTGCACCAGCCTCTTTTGATCCAACAAACTCCCCCTTGGCTGATGCTACCAAAACTTTACTTATTTCTACTCCTCAAGGTCTTCAACACTAGGGAAAGCAAATATTTGTCTATTTCATTGTTTTTCCCTGATGTGGTGGTGAGGAGCTTGTACAAGTCATTCGTAGATAATAGATCAAGTCCGTTGCTCTGAATGACATGTATCTTTTGTTCTGTCCCTCTAAAGAGAGTTAGTTGATGGGAACTATAGTCATATTTCCATCTAACTATTGGTTCCAAAGTTGGACCTTCAACCATCTGCAGGAATGTTCTTCCTTGTCTGGTTGCTCCTTCTTCTTCTTCCTTCTCTCTCTTCTTCAACTCTTCTTTAGTTTTGGCTTTCTTTGTAAGCTCTTTGACATGAAGGCTACTCAGATGATTCTTGATGTGAGCAGCTATCTGAGAGTTGGAGGGATTGGAGGATGGTTGCTCTGCTAACTCAGCAATGTCAAACCTGCTAAAGTGTAGTAGAGCTGATGCATCAAGTTTGTGTACTTGACCATCCTCCCTTTCCACAGCAAAGCTGTTTGTAGCTTCATCAAACCTCCACTGGACAATTTGGTTTCTTGGATTGAGGGGATTGGTTGGCAGCTTGTCCCCTTTTCTTGTGTCCAGCAGAGTCACCAATCTCCTTCTTAACTTCTTCTCTTCCTTATTAAGTACATCTGAGTTAGTTGCCAGAAGTTGTAGAGCTTGGTACAGTGTTCCCCTTGGCAAGTCAAGGAATTCCTCTCTTATAAGGGAATAGGAGTAGCCATCAGTGTACTTCAGTTTCATAGACTCTTCCTCCAAGAAATGTCGCTCAGGGTTGTGCAGTTGATGAGCTTCCTTTTAATCTCCTTGAATTCTTCTAAGGTCAGGGGTTTAGATAGGTCAGAAGATGGTTTGGGTAGTGATTAGGTTCGAGGTTGTGTTTTGGGTTTAATGGTTGGTGAAGGTGGAGGTTGTTAAGAGATAGTGGGTGAAGGTGTAAGTATGGCTGATGGTGTGGGTTCAGAGGTGTAAGGTTCAGTGGTTGGCTCGATGTTAATGGGGAAGGAAAAAGGTGTTGGCATAGGTTATAGTTTGGGTGCTGGTTTAGGTGCTATCTTTTGAGTACTTTGCATTAGTGGTACCACCTGCCTTCTTCCTAAGCGAATGTCAGCCTTGATGTCACTGACATGTCGCTGTAGGGTCTTTAGAGACATAGGACCCACTTGCCTTCCTGTGAATCCGTGAGCTTTGAGATAGACTTTCATCCAGTCCCTATCACTTTCACTTATGGCAGCTGCAAGCTTTGCCTCTTCCTCCTCCTTCTTCTTCTCCTTCTACTCCTTAACAGTCTTCTTTCTTTCTTTATTGACCTGATCTTGTTCTTTGTGGAAAAGGAACAAGATCGTATCATAGTCATGAGGTGCTAGCTCCTTCTGAGAATAGCCTCTAGTACAGAGAAAGGCTATTCGCTCCATCCTTTCCTTCTCTTTTGCCTCCTCCTTATTCTTCTTCTTTTTCTCCTCTAAGGCCAACCTTGCTGCTTCCTCCTTTTCTTTTTGTAGCATGGTTGCCTTCTCCAGCTTTACAAGCTCATCAAGTGGGAGTAGAAGTATTTCTTCATTGTTTACTCCTAGGTTGATGAGCCTGTCAATGACCTCAACTCTCCTTTTCTTATTGATACTTTCTTGGACGGCTACTGCTGCTTGCAGTCAGTAGCTTCCCAGTATCAAGTCTTCCTTTCTTCTTTAGTTTTTCCAACCTTTCTTCCTCTAGAAGCTCTTCAGTAGTAAGCTTCCTCTTGCCTTTAGGATCAGAGGAAGATTCAGCCTTTAGAGACTCAGGCTTAGAGGGTTCAGGTTGGGGGGAGGAGATCTGAACTTATAGTGCTTGGAATATTGGAGTTGTAAGAAAGTCCTCACTGTTGACCTCAGAAGCCAGATCAAGAATGGCCTCTTTGATAATCAGGTCATCAAACAAGGAACATAATTCAATTATTCCATCCGCAGCTTGGACTTCAGCTTCGGAAGAGATTTCCAAAGCTTCGGAAGTGAATATAATTATTTCTGAAGTTTGAGCTTCCACTTTGGAAGTTGTTCTCAAGGCTTTGGAAGTAGCAAGGATTGCTTCATCTATCCCTCTTGATTCAGTTGCTGGGCCATCAGTCTTTGTATCCCCTTTGAAGTCAATCTTGGGTTCAACAAAGACCTTAGGTTGACCGACTTCCTCCTTAGAAGTAGATGATGCAGTCAACCTTTGAAGCTCTTCAGCTCCAAACTAAGCAATGGCTAAGTCAGGTGAGGGTTGTTCAAGTGAGGAGCTTATCAGAAATTGGGTTAAGAATCTGTTAAGATTGATAAGCATCCTTAGGTCCACTTGAATTGTGATAAAAGGTGGTTGAGGAAAGATGGTTGTAGGGTGTTACTGTATGGGGATAGAATGAAAAGTGGCATCAAAGTGAATAAGGGCAAGATTGGGTTCCTCTTGAGTTGATATCTGCTCCAAAGATTGAGCAGATATTGCCTCATCATGTCTTTGTTTCTGTACATTCTCCCCCTTTTTGGTAGCATCATCTTAAGAAGTAGATGAGCTAAAGGAAGAACTTAAAAGAAACTTGAATTGGTATATCAGTCTGTTTCTCAGCTAGTTGAGCCTTGAGATTGAAGTTGCTGAGTGGCAGACCTATCTTATTAAGTCTTAACCTTTAATTCAAGATCTGTGACTTTAGAGAGTAGGTCTTTGAAAATGAGTTGCAGACTACCCTCATCTTCTTTTGAAGAGTCATTAGGAGGTGAGATAACATACCTAGTATGTTCATTATCACCACTAGTGGTGGTTTCTTGGTGCCCTGGATACCCTTGCATACTGATGTCTCTTTCAAATGCATCAATTGGCAAAGTTGCTGTAGATTCAGTCTCACTTATGTTACCACTGTCCTGAGAGGCTAGTGAAACACTCTCTGTAGTGGCAGCTAAAACTACATGAGTCACCTCCACTCTAGTAGGACTTACCTCAATTTGGCTTAACTGATGTGGGCTTGACATCAGAGGTTCCATAGGGCTCAGTTGATCTGGAGAGTGGTGAGGTAGATGAACTTCATGGCCTAGATGAAACATAATTTCTTCATCAGGTCTGGTTAAAAGGTCAAGAAAAGATAAAGAGGTTATATCTGATGACCCGGGATGTTGGTCAGCACCTAATGGCTCCTCTGCCAAAGCAGTTGAGTCAAGGATGTGGCTATCCCTTTTTGGCTGCTCAGGGGAGTGTTGAGACTCACCTTTAGGGCTTAAGGTTTTGGTAATGGGCTTATCAAGTTGAGACTGAGGAAACTCAATGTTGATATTGAGGTCAATGGTGGAGGATGGTTGGACCTCTGGCTGAATGGGAGCCCTGAGTTCCACTCTAGCCTTTTTGGTTTGAAGAGAGGGGACTTGACCAATCAGAGTAGATTGATTAAGGGTTCGTTTAGGGCATCTTTTGAAATTAAATTTAATTGGGTGGGAAGAAGTAGATCGCATTGTAGTTATGGTGTTTGGTGTGGGTTCATCACCTGCTGGGCTTGCAAGGATGTCACCAGGAGCCATTGGCTCAATCATACCTAGAAGCAGATCAGTGAATCTTCCAGTAAAGTTGGTGGATACCTTCTTCAGAGTCTTGAAGATTCTAGGCCTCATGTGAGGGACCAGTAGAATATTTTCGTATTGTAGTCTGTGCTGGTCCAGCTCACAGTTGATGATGTGCTGAATGATCCTGGGATACATGTAGAATTGATCCTTGGTAAGATTGTTACGTAGGTTATTCAGCACAAATCTTGAGTAGTTGAATCTTAGGCCCTTTAGCAACCCATGAACCAGGTAGCCCAAATCATATGGGATTTGAACCAATACCCCGAACTTGTTGGAGAGGAAGTGTAGAACGATGTGCTGCAAGAACTTCCAAATGTAGGAGAAGTTGAACTTGTAGACTGTTGACGTGTGCACATCACCGCCATATCCCATTTGAGTGTAAGTGTCTTCCAACTCAGATTTGGGGAATTCTATTGGGGTGCCCTCATTATGGAGCTCCAGATGCTCCCTGATGGTAGATTTACTGATAATGATTTCCTGTTCGCATACCCTTGATCGAATAATCCTTTCATCATTTAGGGTTTCACTATGACCATTGGCCTAAAAATCGGCCAGATGGTTTGAGTAGATGGTAGGATTTATGGTTAGGGCTGTAAAGTATGTGGGCTGTGACAAAAAGTGGACAATTGGGGCAAAATCTTCATCCTTTGAAAAATCAAGGATGGCGACCTGGTTATGTTGAGGATTCAAGGCCATTGTTTTTTAGAAGAACCGGGTAATGGAAGTTTGAAGATAGTAGAGGAAGATGAACAATGAAAATTTGGGGTTTTGGACAAACGGTAAAGAAAAGTAAGAAAGAGAAATAGCCGGTACTTTTATACGGTGAAAAATCCACTGGATAAGATGAAATGATGAGTGAAAGGATGTTTTGAGGTCCAAGTGGATGTAGGCGGCAGATGATATGGTGAAAAGGTTTAAAAAAAATTTCGGTTACTTACTATTCTTCGACAGTATCTTTACAGTAAAATCAAATGGGGCCCAAAGATTTTCGTTACACAGTAAATGTTTTCTTCTGAAGGTAAAATTGCTTCCAAGAGAAAACAATTGTTTTTCTCAATATTGTCTTCCGAAGTCATTTTACTTCCAAAAGCAAATTATGTCCTAAAGACAAATTTGTTTCCGAGAGTACAATCTTCTTCTGAGAAAAGAACTTAGTAAGCTTCAAAAGTATATTAGATCTTTGATTAAATGGTCTTCCGAGACTAACAACTCTCCAGAAGAGAATATTTATGCAGAGGAGTTTGCCTTCAGAAGATAGATAAAGATCTCTTCCATGGGTAAATTTCTTTTCGGAAGAATTTACACTTAGAAATCTGAAGAAATCCTTTTTGTAACAGGGCTTAGATTGTATTTAGACAACATGGACAAGACACATTTTAAAAAGATTTTTCAAAGGAGATAGACTAGTCAATGTTAATCATCCCAATAGCTGTGATTAAGTATTTAAATCTTTGTTCATCAAAGGCTTTTGTGAACAAGTTAGCATACTGCTCATTTGAATTGACTTTGACTAGCTTTATAAGATTTTTCTCATGAATATCTCTAATGAAATGGTACCTGATGTCAATGTGCTTTGTCTTGGAGTGCTTGACTAGATTTTCTATAATAGAAATGACACTCTTGTTGTCTATGTGGATAGGAGTCTCCATGAAGTTGAAACCATAGTCCAGCATCCGATTCTAAATCCATAGCAGTTGAGCATAGCAGCTCGCAGCAGCAATGTATTCAGCTTTAGCAATTGATGTAGAGATGCATGATTGCTTCTTGCATTGCCAGGAGATGATCCTTCCACCAAGAAATTGACATCCTCTGGATGTGGATTTCTTGTTGATGTTGCAGCCACCAGAATCACTATCAGTGTAACCATATAGATTAAAATCCTTATTCTTAGGATACCAAAGACCCAGTTTAAGAGCTCCTTTGAGGTATCTAAGAATTCTCTTGGCAGCAATTGGGTGAGACACCTTTGGAGCAGTCTGGTATCTTGCACAGATGCATGTTGCAAACATAATATCAGGTTTAATTGCAGTGAGATACATCAGAGATCCAATAATCGCCCTGTACTAATGCTGATCAGTATCCTCCCCCTCAGAATCAGGACAAAGATTGTGATTTTTGGGTATAGGTGTCTTGGCTGGCTTACAATCTTTCATCTCAAATCTCTCTAAAATGTCCTTGACATACTTAGATTGATTAATAAAGAACCCTTCTTCCATCTACTTCACTTAAATTCCAAGGAAGAAGTCCATCTTTCTCATAGAACTCATTTCAAACTTCTTCCTCATGATGCTTTCAAAGTCCTTGCACATTTGGTCATTTGAGGAACCAAATATGATGTCATCAACATAGACTTGTACACGTAGCATGTCCTTCCCAGACTTCTTTATGAATAATGTCTTGTCAATTGTGCCTCTGGTATAGCCATTCTTAAGAAGGGACTGAGACAGAGTTTCATACCACAGCCTAGATGCCTGATGCAGCCCATAAAGAGCTTTATCAAGTTTGCACACATAGTTGGGGTACTGTGGGTCTTCAAATCTGGGTGGCTGGCATACATAGACTTGTCTATCAATATCCCCATACACAAATGCACATTTGACATCAAGTTGATAGATTGTGAAGTTCTTGGATGCTGCAAAGGTAAGGAAGATTCTCACAGCCTCAAGTCTTGCAACAGGTGTGAAGACATCAGTGTAATCTATGCCTTCCTCCTGTGTATATCCTTGAACTACAAGTCTTGCTTTGTTCTTAATTATCAAACCTCTATCGTCTCTTTTGTTTCTGAACACCCACTTAGTGCCAATGGGGACTTGGCCAGTTGGTAATGGACATAAGTTCCATACCTTTTGCCTCTTGAACTGAAGCAATTCCTCTTGTATTGCTTCAACCTAATTGTTGTCCTTGAGAGCTTCTTCCACCTTCTTTGGTTCCATATGAGAGAGAAAGCATGAGTATAAGCAGATGTTCCCATTATGGGTATGACTTCTTGTTCTCACACCTTTTGAGACATCCCCAATGATGTTTTTAGCTGGATGAGTGTTGTGTATCCCTAGCCTAGGAATCACATCTAGTTGCATACACAGATCCAAGTTTAAGAGATTTTGCTTAGGATTTTGAACACCTTCCTCAGCTGATGTCTCACACTGATTCAATGAGGATTGATTAAATGAATGTGTGACAGCATCAATGATATTTTGCTAAGAAGCAGCATCAACAGTTGCCTGTTCCTTCAGATTACTGTCTTCATCAGTTTGATATTGAGTACTTGAGTCGTCAGTTGTTGAGTTGTGAGGCTCAGTTGGCTGACCACTTGTTGAAGCTCCATTGTTTCCTGAGATATTCATGCTTTCAGGACTTCCAGTAATAGGAGCTTGATCTTCAATTCCTCTTAGAGAACTAGGAATAGGTCTGGGTAACTCAAACATTTGATCTTCATAGGGGTCATTTTGAGTTCCTGTTCCAGCTGAAACATTCTCACAAGATGGTTAATAGTTTGGAAACAATTCTAAATTAAAGATATATTTAGGACCATTGCCCTTAACACAAGGAGTGTGCTCATTTACAACAATGTGGGATGATTTCTCAAATTGTTGATTTTTGATATTATACACTCTATAAGTAATAGAGGTTGAGGAATATCCAACAAAGATAGCATCATCCGGCTTTTCAGCAAATTTTGCTAAATTGTCTTTTATGTTAAGTATGGTACCCCTACTACCAAAGGACCTAAGAAAGCCAATGAACGGTGGCCCCTTGTTCCATAACTCATAAGGGGTCTTTCCATGGGGCTTGACAATGAGAACCCTATTCTGCACATAGCATGCAGTTCTGACTGCCTCTGCCCAGAAAGTTAGAGGAAGCTTTGAATCAGCTGACATATTTCTTGCAGCCTCAATAAGTGTCATGTTCCTCCTCTCAGCAACACCATTCTTTTGACGAGTTCTAGGAGCACTATATTGTCTGGCAATCCCTTTTGAGTCACAGAATGAGTTAAGAACTTGATTCTTAAACTCAGTCCCTTGATCACTTCTAATGATTTTTGCCTTGTAATCTATCTGATTTTCAATTTTAAGAAGAAAAGATTTTAAAGTTTCAGCTGTTTCATCTTTAGTTCTTGAAAAGAAAACCCAAGTAAATCTGGTGAAGTCATCGATAATCACAAGGCAATATGATTTCCTTCCAATGTTCATTATACTTGTGGGTCCAAAAAGGTCCATGTGCAATAAGTGTAATAGGGTGGTGATGGAGTTAACCTCTTTGGATTTGTGAGAAACCTTGTGTTGCTTTCTTTTCAGGAAAACAACACAGTTATCTTTACATATAAACTCCTTTTTGGGCACACCATGCACCAAATTATTTTTAACCAATTTATTCATGGTTTTAAAATTAACATGGCATATTCTTTTATGCTAAAGAGTTGACTCATCACCATTTGCTTTGAAAAGAAAGCATGATACTTCACCCAGTGGGGAAGCAATGTTGTAACATCCAGAATATTTTAGTAAAAAGAAAAGAAATGCAAATAAGGGAGAAAGAGGGTATTATTTCAAAGCAAGGGGTTAAAAGTGTGCAAGGGACAAAGTTGCCCATAATGGGTTCAAAAAAGGTGATATGGCCGCCCATACCCCTCTCTCTCATGCATAATTATTGGTTGGAAAGAGAGAAAAAGCTCCATCTGATTCTAGAGAGAGAAAGTGGAAGAATTCTTCAAGAAGGTAAGATTTTAAGGTGCTCTTCTCGGTTTCAATCGAGTTCCAACTTCTGGACCGAGTTCTATGTGTTTCTATGTGCTTAATTGTTTGTTCTCGTGTGTTTAGGAGTTAGAACTCCAGGTATTGCTCTTGGATTTGCTGTGTTTGACTCGAAAGCTATTAAGGTGAGTTCTAGATCCCCTCTTTTACTAATTTTCTACTTGTTTGGGGCTGATATGCATACTGAAAAATGATGTTACCGGATAAGTAATGTTTTCTGTTGCTAAAATGATGTTTTCGTAAAATATATGTGTTTTAAAGATTTCTATGAAGTTTTATGGTTGTTTATGGTGTTCTAAGTGTATAACTGATAGATCTAAGCTAAGAATATGATTAAAATGATGTTTGGGATTAGAAACTAGGTAAGTTGGATTGCAGGTGGAACATGCTGTCTGCTGTGGGCTTTGTATGTCCACTTTGGAAACTTAGAGAATTATGCATGCCGTCCGATGTGGATACTAAGTGTCTGCTATGGACACTTATGATCTAGACCGTTGGCTATGAACATTGTTTGTCCGCTGTGGACACTTTAGGAATTCACGCACGTCCGTTGTAGACAATTAAGTGCTTAACACGTCAGTTGTGTACCCTTTAGGTACTTTAGACTGTCCGCTGTGGACTTGCATGTCTGCTGTGGATTATGCATGTCCATTGTGGACACTTAGGCATTTAGACTGTCTGCCGTGGACTCGGTCATCCGCTGTGGACTTGGCTGTCCGCTGTGGACTTGGCTGTCCGCTGTGGACACTTGGAATGTTTTAGTCATCCGCTGTGGACACACTTAGTGTCTTATTAATACGCTGTGGATCCTTATCCGTCCGCTGTGGACACTTAGCATTTAAGCCATCCAATGTATAACTTACTCATGCGCTGTGGACACTTAGAATTATTCTAAAATTTATGCTTGTTTAATGTTTCTAATGTTTGTTTCTTTTCTTATGGCCTGCTGTTATGGATAATATTTATTATGTTTCATGTTATGTGATTATAAGGCGATGAATATTTTAAAATTATTATTCATAACCAAGTGGACACAAAGAAATAAAAGAAGATAGTGAAACTTAATGAATGTTACCCCCGGGCCCTTATAATAAATGGAAAGCCATGCAAGCACAATAGAATGAGGTGCACGACCTTGTTGTCATTAGCTCAACTGATGTGTGGCTAATTCAGGATGCATATCTAGGGTCTAATTTTAAAAGTATTATGTCCTGCTTGTACTACGTCAATCATATTTTTATGTTATGTGATTGAGTAATGTGCATCTTAATAAGTATTATCCATAACAAGTGGACATGAAGGAATAAAAGAAGAACAGTGAAACTTAATGAATGTTACCCCGGGCCCTTATGATGAATGAAAAGCCTTGCAAGCACAATGAATGGAGGTGCAAGACCTTGTTGTCGTTAGCTCAACTGATGTGCGGCTGTATAGCCCATGAGGATGCACATCTGGGGTCTAATCCTGGGGATTGACCAATGAATGAATGGGATCCTAGTTCATGAGCAGGCTTCATGCCTTGCAGTGTGGATCAACTGTCGATGGGTTAGCTACCATGATAAACGTTTGCCAACAGGGGTTCGGCATCTGTTGCCAACCAACAATGTAGGCTCTTGCTTTGTGCAATCCTAGTTAATGAAAGAGAAAGATAATGAAAGAAAGAAGGATAATGAATCACTTAATGATTGATTTTGTATATTGATGAATGATCACCAAATGAAGTTTACAAAGTGTATTTTTTCTATATTATTAAACTAGAACTCACTTAGCAACGCTGACTTTTTATATGCATATCAGTTGGCAGGTAAGGGTGTTGCTGAGGATGGCAAAGGGCTGAAGCTACTTGGTGATTAGAGACTGGCATCCATTTATGAACTTATGATATTTTTGTCTTGTAATGCAACTAAATATTCTTTTATAACACTTAACAACCATGTATTATTTGGCAAAAGTAATCATTAATGCAAGGAATGGTTTTTGGTTAAGTTATTCCGCTGCGATTGTTTTCCTAAAATAATGTGACTTGTGGTGTTTTTAATAATGAATGATGCTATGAATGACCAACTATGGGGTTCTCGGGAATGGGGCCTTACAAAAACAAACGTATAGAGTCTCGTGGTGAGCATGTCACACCTACTTTTTGTAGTCGATGTAAAACAGAATGACATCACCTTGACCGGTGTAAGAGCACAACCCCATCTCAAGTATCAAGAAAATCAACAGGACGTGAAAGGAGGAATCTTAATAAACCCACCACTTATGTCGATCCTCAAAGTTTCTATGATTATGGGTCAAATCAGGGAATTCCAAGATGAGGCATTAAAGGATGATAGGATCAACTCTGAGCGAATGAAGGGGCAGGCGACGGATTTAGGGGAAAACACCCTTGGCGTTAAAACCCATTTCAGGCGGATATGGATTCCTCGTTATGGGGAGCTGAGGGGAAGGGTCATGGATGAGGCTCACAAAACACGGTATTCCATCCATCCTGGTGCTACAAAAATGTATCATGATCTGAAAAAGGATTATTGGTGGCCAGGGATGAAGCGTGACATGGTGGAGTACGTGAGTAAGTGCCTGACCTGTTTACAAGTGAAGGCGGAACATCAAAAACCATATGGGAAGATCCAACCCTTGGATATACCCGAATGGAAGTGGGAACACATCACCATGGACTTCATCACAAAGTTGCCTCGCATTGCGAGAGGATGTGATACCATTTGGGTGATCATAGACTGCCTGACAAAGAGTGCTCACTTTCTACCGATCCATGAGACATATTCATCTGAAATATTGGCGGATCTATTCATCAAGGAGATTGTGACCCATCATGGTGTACCAGTGTCTATTGTGTCTGACCGTGACACTCGGTTTACATCTAAGTTTTAGAAAAGATTCCATGATGCAATGGGTACGAGGTTGCATATCAGTACGGCTTATCATCCTCAGACAGATGGTCAGTCGGAAAGGACTATATAGACGCCTGAGGATATGCTCCGAGCCTGCATCATTGATTTTGGAGGAAGCTGGGATGAACACTTACCGTTAGCTGAATTCTAATACAACAACACTTATCATACCAGCATTGGTTTGCTACCATATGAGATGCTATATGGTAGGAAGTGTAGAACGCCCACATGTTGGGGAGACATCAGACAGAAGGATTTGGGGAGCGTAGAAGTGATCAAGGCTACGACTGAAAAGCTAGAAAAGATTAGGGCTTTTATGAAGGCGGCGAAAGATAGCCAAAATTCGTATGGGGACAAAAGGCGTACACCGATTGAATTCCAGGTGGGTGATAAAGTGATGCTGAAGGTTTCACCTTGGAAGAGGATCATTCATTTTAGAAAGAGGAGTAAGCTGAGCCCAAGGTATATAGGACCTTTCCGAATCATTACACGAGTAGGAAAGGTGGCCTATAGGTTGGAGCTACCCGATGAGTTAAGCAGAATTCATCCAACATTCCATGTATCTCATCTGAGAAAATGC
Organism: Flaveria sonorensis; assembly: GCA_025506505.1. Lineage (NCBI taxonomy): Eukaryota > Viridiplantae > Streptophyta > Magnoliopsida > Asterales > Asteraceae > Flaveria > Flaveria sonorensis. The sequence goes on along the minus strand of CM046425.1, from coordinate 34,264,909 downwards.
CTAGCTGATGAAGATATGATTGTACCACTGGAAGACATTGAAGTGGATGAACGGTTCAATTATGTAGAGCAACCGGTGGCAATCATTGACCGAAAGGGGAAGAGATTACGGAATAAAGTGGTTCCACTGGTGCGAGTACAGTGGAGGCACAGGAAGGGATCTGAGTCTACGTGGGAGACTGTGGAGGAGATGAGACAACATTAGCCACGACTGTTTGAAAAGTGACAGGTTTTGGGGACGAAACCTCTATAAGGGGGGTGGACTTGTAACACCCAAAAATATATTAAGAAAAGAATAAAGACAAAAGGAGAAGTTGCATAAGTGGAGGGGCTAAAGTGTACAAAAGGACAAACATTATTATTTTAGGTTTAAAGTGGGCATCGCCGCCCACTACACTGCTTCACCAACTGCTTCGACTGCTAGAAAGAAGAAAAGCAGAAGTTCCATCGGTTCTAGAGAGAAGAAGAAGAAGATTCGGCTTGAAGGTGAGTTTTTGTGTGTTTTGTTCGGTTTCAGCTAAGTTTTCAGCTTCGAGACCGATTCTTATGTGTTCTTTTGTGTTTGGTTTTGTGTTTTGGTGTGTTTAGATGTTTGAACTCTTTGTGCCCTCGAGTTTGGTGGAGTTTTGCTTGAAGGCTGCAATAGGTGAGTTGTAGATCCCCTCTTTTAAATGTTTTCTGCTTATTTGGGGTCGGTATGCATATTTAACTGGTGTTTTCGAAACTAGTTATGATCTTTCATGTATGGTGCGGACGATTATGATGATATAGTTATATTATGTGATTCTCTTGATGATCGTTTAAAGTTTATGATGTTCTAAGAGTTAGAATGATAGATCTAAGCTGTGTTCATGTTAGAATGATGATTGGGAACATGTAATGGCATAAGCTGCATTACAGGTTAGTTTTTATGTTCATCCACATTTAACAGTTTAAGTCTTTTGCCCATGCGCATTTGCTAAGTCTTCATGCGCATTTGTTAAGTCTTCACATTTGCTAAGTCTTCATGCGCATTTGCTATGTTCATCCGCATTTGACTTTAGTACAGTCAAAGTGTTCATCCGCATTTGTTTTGCCCATGCGCATTTGCTACAGTATCCATGCGTATTGCTTTAGTCATCCGCATTCGGTTCATGCGCACTTCCTGACACTTAGAATATTTCTTGAAAATGTTCATCCGCATTTGTTGTGTGTTCATCCGCATTTGTCTAAAGACTGGGGATTTTCTGAAATTTTGGGGAATAGAATTTAAGTATGGAGAACTCCTGAATAAGAGAAGATCATGCTTGTTTAAGGATTATTATGCTTGGTTCTTTCTTTTATGCTGCTTGTACTATGTCAATCATATTTTCATGTTATGTGATTAAGTAATGTGCATCTTAATAAGTATTATCCATAACAAGTGGACACGAAGGAATAAAAGAAGAACAGTGAAACTTAATGAATGTTACCCCGGGCCCTTACGATGAATGAAAAGCCTTGCAAGCACAATGAATGGAGGTGCACGACCTTGTTGTCCTTAGCTCAACTATTGTGTGGCTAGCCCATAAGGATGCATATCTGGGGTCTAATCCTGGGGATTGACCAATGAATGAATGGGATCCTAGTTCATGAGCAGGCTTCGTGCCTAGCAGTATGGATCAACTGTCGATGGGTTAGCTACCATGATAAACGTTTGCCGATAGGGGTTCGGCATCTGTTGCCAACCAACAATGTAGGCTCTTGCTTTGTGCAATTCTAGTTAATGAAAGAGAAAGATAATGAAAGAAAGAAGGATAATGAATCACTTAATGATTGATTTTGTATATTGATGAATGATCACCAAATGAAGTTTACAAAGTGTATTTTTTCTATATTATTAAACTAGAACTCACTTAGCAACGCTGACTTTTTATATGCATATCAGTTGGCAGGTAAGGGTGTTGCTGAGGATGGCACAGGGCTGAAGCTACTTGGTGATTAGAGACTGGCATCCATTTATGAACTTATGATATTTTTGTCTTGTAATGCAACTAAATATTCTTTTATAACACTTAACAACCATGTATTATTTGGCAAAAGTAATCATTAATGCAAGGAATGGTTTTGGTTAAGTTATTCCGCTGCGATTGTTTTCCTAAAATAATGTGACTTGTGGTGTTTTTAATAATGAATGATGCTATGAATGACCAACTATGGGGTTCTCGGGAATGGGGCCTTACAAAAACAAACGTATAGAGTCTCGTTGTGAGCATGTCACACCTACTTTTTGTAGTCGATGTAAAACAGAATGACATCACCTTGACCGGTGTAAGAGCACAACCCCATCTCAAGTATCAAGAAAATCAACCAGGACGTGAAAGGAGGAATCTTAATCAACCCACCACTTATGTCGATCCTCAAAGTTTCTATGATTATGTAAATGATGCAACCAGTGAAGCCTCAACGAAATGGGAGTTTGACTTGAACCAACCTTAATTAAAACATGTAAATTTATTTTGATTTATGAATTGTATTAGTATTGTTTAATATTATATATTCGTGTTTGAGAAAAAAAAATATTGATTTAATTTTGTACACAATCACAAATACAAGAAAGTTAATGATTATATGCATTAATAAACAAACGAGAATTTACATTTACAAACAAGCTATTGCAATCAAATAACAATAAAATCTCCATTACAAAGTTATTAAGAACCTATGAAATCTTCAATAGTTTATCTTCACGCAACACTGTTATACATTTCATGCTTGTATGAATCACAACACGAGATAGATAACTTTAAGGCGAATCGTTTTCTTGTATGATAAAATAAAATGATTTTATGGGCTCTTGTTATTAAGAATAACATAATTTTTTTATCAGTGTTATGTAGATAAAGTATGAAAATTGAAGTGTTTATGGGAGGTTTAGAAGTAGGGCGTTTTATTAATAAGAAATCCATAGAAGGGTTAAGTTGTTTAGTTCTTGTAAACAAAAACCTTGAATGCGTATTTATAGAGATTATAACTTTTTCAAGAAAAAATCTAATTTGTATTAAAAATTAAAAAGTAGCGATGTACTAAACATATGTCATCGACCTTATAGAGATATGTTAGAGATACGTTTTGACTTCTATATCGCCAAGGTGACGTTATCTGGTATGTTCACACTTTACCATAAATATTAGTCAAAGATTCTCTGAAGCAATACAGTGACGATACAGTGGTGATATGAGTTGACATGTGTATCGCCGGACACATGTTCACATGTTACTAGACACACGTTACTAGACACACGGTAATCTAGGTGATACGTTGGCGATATGATGTGACCTACTTATCACCCAACCTAACTCATTAAATGTTTTTGACACTTGGCTATTTGTTATTGGTTACACATTATTTGAGATGGGTGTATCGCTCGGTACGAAAATCAGAGAATATTTCAATTTTCTAGGCTGATAACACATATATCGAGGCCTTACATCAATATATGATTTGACCCGCGTATCGCTGCTATTAATTTTGTATATATATATAGCGATAAGTGTTCATTGTTAAGCGATATCAGAGCGATACGACAGATTAAGCTGTTGATTTGAAGATTAACAAGAAGTACAAGGCAATGGATACACAAGAAAATGACATTACACTTTGTAATACATTTCTAAAGTATTTTTATGATATGTACCGATAAGAAAATGTATTTGCCCTAGGTATATTTTAAAGGTCATGTTTGTATTAAAATGAATCATATCGTGATTAAAAACATTTCATTACGCTTATAAAATCACCCAAATAAGTTGGAAATATTTAATTCAACATGTTTTAAATACCGATTGTTAAGCGAGTGTGCTAATAACGACCCATCAGTGGTACACGTAATGTTAGAACATCAGATTTCTTGTAAAACCTAGAAATGGGTTTAATATTTTTAGTTAAAGGTAGTGAATTAAAATTTGGGCCAAAAAAATTCTATCTAATAAGTGGGTTAAAGTTTGGAGACTTTACAAGAAATTAAATCTATCAGTTTCACCTTATTTTATAGACAGAGTATTTGGTAAATATGGTGTTATTAAACTGACATTGGATAATTTAAAAGCTATTTTTGAAATAAAAATTGAGTATTTAGATGACATGGACACCATTCGTGTTTCTTGTTATTACTAGTTGAGCAAGGATTTTGGGGGTTAGAAGGAAAGAAATTTTAAATAACAAAATTTTTAGAAATCTTCAAGCTTGGAATGATTACCTATAGAGTTCTATTATATGGTGACGCAATACCCAGATATTCAAGATGCGTTAATAAAAAAAAATCAAAGAGCTCAACGCAAAGGTGATTCGAAGATAAACAACTCGTTGAAAGGATTTATAGGGGCGTTTAAGGTAACTTTTTTTATTATAAATTATCATTTTAAATTAATTAATTTGTATTTTAATTAACTGTTTAATTTATCTTGTAAATGTGATTCTTTGAAATATAGCCTGAATTTCATATAAATAAAAGCTTGTGTGGATATCTACCAAGAGGCATTGCATGGCCTCATTCTAAAAATGTAACGTGGAAACGAATGTTAGCTATTGTTAGCTATTGTGTATCAGTAACTATTTTATTCTTAATCATTTTAAAATACAAGTTATTTAAATAGATTATTTTTTATTTTCAGACTGCATTATATCCGATGAATATGATTCTAAGTGGACTGGAATTACATGAGCCTTTTTATAGGGATATTTGTTTTTTTGGGAGAAAATGTAATAAAAAGGCATTTTTTTCGGCTACCAATAACTTGGCCGGCATCCGTGGGCTCCGAGAATAGAAGTGGTTCGTTTTCTTTCTATACGAAATTAAAGATTTCATTTGTGTTCATGTTGGCGATTTCAAATGTCAATTCGGCGGTTCGTCCCCCCTTCCTACGAGTTCCCCCACCCCCCTAAATAAGTAAGACCCCAATCTTTCTAATAAAAAAAGAGGGGCGAAGCGCCCGTTTGAAGTGGCGAAGGCCTATGCTACAGTATGAAAAAAAAGTAGGTTTCAGTTACGAAGTCACTTAGTCAAACTATAAAGAGAAAGAGGCTAAGGTTACGAAGTAAGGTCAACTGGTTAAGGAAAGTGTAAGGCCCCGTTCCCGGAAACCTCACAGTTGGTCAACCACAGCATTAACTACATAAAAATACATACATATCATAGAACATAGTAGCGGATTAATTTTAACAAAAGCCATTCATGCATTAATATTTAATGTTGCCAAATAATACATCATTGTATTTTAGGAGTTACAAAAGAATCGTTCAGTTGCATTATAAAACAACAATATCATTATGCACAAATGGATGCCAGTCTTGCCCGCCAAGTAGCTTCACCCGCGTGCCATCCCCAGCAACAAGTTACCTGCCAACTGAAAATGCATAAAAGTCAGCATTGCTGAGTGAGTTCTAGTTTTAGAATTAAAATCCTTAGTTTAAATATATAAAATATCATTTTCTTAAAATACTTCCTATTCATAAATCCGTTACTTCCGTACGTGATCACACATCATACGTACAACAAGATAATATTCATTATTATCCTTCATCATTCTTCTCATTCATTCCGTACTTTTATCATTATCTTTCACTTTCTACCAGACCAATGTGCAATACCCCAAACATTATGCACGAAGCTGGTACTGGGCCTGAGGTCTATAAATAGACCCCGAACAATGTACACTAAGCTGACTCCAGTACCTGGGGCAAGCAACAAGGGTCCCGTCAATCTGAAAGATTGACCCTGCATGCATCCTCATGGGGTAGCTAACCCGCACATAGTTGAGCTGACAACCTGTGGCTGTGAACCTCCTTTCATTTGGCTTGCAAGACTTTCATTCATTTGTTAAGTTCTACTTTTCATTATCATTAATCTTTCACTTCATTTATGATAATACTTTACGTATACGAGCATAAACACATCACGTAAAGTCACATAATAATACATAATATGGAACATAAGAACAGGCCATAAACAAGCATAACATCAACAAACATAACCACCAAAACATCCCAGGGTTAAGTCTTAAAATTTCTATTTCCCAAATTTTGAGAAAATTTTCTAAGGCATTAGGCGCATGGGCACTATGTAGGCGCATGAGTACTATGCAGGAGCACGGCACTCGGGCGCATGGGAAAGACTTAGGCGCATGAGGAAACCTAGGGGCATGAGGTACTGTTTGGGCGCATGAGCCTTACTTAGGCGCATGTGCACTTAGGCGTATGAGGTCCTGTTTGGGCGCATGAGCCTTACTTAGGCGCATGAAAAATTTTCTGGGTGCACGGGTACTATTGGGGCGCATGGGCTGGTACTTAGGCTTTTTGCAAAATTCTCAAGCGCATGAGCCCTATTTGGGTGCATGAGATGGGACTTAGGCGTCTGAGCGAATTTCAGGTGCATGAGCAGCAGTTATGTTAAAACTTATAAATTTTCAGTCCCAAATCATCATCCTAACTTGTCCTTAACTTAAATCTAGCATGATAGGCACCTAAAACCAGCATAACCCCACAACATACAAGAATCCATACATACGTACATACAGTTAACATACATATAAGTTGTAAAATGTTTTTACATGCATTTTCAGCCCTGAAAGAAGTTGAAAACACAAAACCGAGGATCTAGAACTCACCAATTGCATCCTTCAAATAAAACTCCACCAAACGTGAGGGCACAACGAGTTCAAACAACCTAAACACACCAAAAACACATAACCAAGCACAAAAACACATAAGAATCGGTCCACAAGCTGAAAATTCAGCTGATACCGAACCAAAAACACAAGAAAATACTTAACTTTGAAAATATCATCTTCTTCTTCTTGAAAAACCCGATAGAACTCTGTCCTTCTTTCTTCTTTCTTGTTTTCAGTCGAAAAGCAGAAAGTAGAGAGGAATGCATGGGCGGCCATACTTTTAATCATAAAATAATAGTGTTTTGCACCTTGTACACTTTACCCCCCTCCACTTGCATCCATTATCCTTTCTTTCTAGATACTTTTCTTTTCCTTTATTTTAAACAAATTTTCGGGTGTTACAGAAAGCTCAGGTTATGAAAAAGTTTACTCTTGAGTCCCGATACGAGTACATTTAAAATTCAAATATGATATCTAAGGATGTTTTAAAAGAACTACATGAGAATATAATGGTAATATTTTTAATTATATATTTAAATTTAATTAAATATTTATTTGAAATATAATTACTAATTATATTAATTTTGTTAGGATTTGAAAAAAATATATAATCGTGTGGACATGGAGAATTTAGAGGTAATTATCTCTCTAGTTATTGTAAGTAATTTAATTTTTCATAATTAAACTCAAATTGTATGCAAGTATCGATTAACAATTACAATTTAATTGTAGGAAAATATTTTAAAACACAAAGGTCTAGAGCTTCAAACGCTTATGATTATAAGAAACTCCTAATCAGCAATTTTCAAATGTTGATCCGTTAAAACCCTCTGTTATTCTTTCTACTCTTCCCAAAGTGATAATTTTTTAAAATATAGATTTAATAATTTTATGTCATTCTAACGAATATTAATTCATGTTTAATAAATTCAAAATGTTGCACACCCTTCCTCTGGAACAAAGGAGAAATGTGTTACTAAGCCGGGGCCAGCCTTGTCGGCCTTTTGTTCACCGCATAAAATTTTGTCAACGACTCCGTTGTTGAGAAATACAATAAGAAAAGAGCGAAAAATGCCCTAGAGTTATTCAGTAGTGGTGATAAATTCAAGACACCACTCGTTTTTTATTATGAACTTTCAAAGGGATATCTAGGGAGGTTAATGGGGATGACTGGATATCTTGATTGGCTAGAGTGGGACGTAAGTAACTTATAGAAGTCGAAATTTTTTTTATATTTTATGTTACTTTAATTATTTTCTATGATTACAGCATTTATTAGCTTGGCAAACATATCTCTATAGATCACGTCCTGTAAATGCAAAATGGACGCTTTTACCTCCATGGTTTGCACATTCTCTACTTAAGGGTGACGGTTGTAACTCCTATGCCAATGGAACAGAATCTCCATATCCTATTATATGGTCAGTTGATGAGGTAAAAAATAATATTAATTATTTAATTTATGTTCTTGTAAATATAAACGTTTTCAACAAACACTAATACATGTTTGAACACTTACATGTATATATTCCAATTAACATAACAATTTACATTGGTTACTAATAAAGGTAGACATTATTAACTGGACCGTTACTGTATCTGACAGGTATAAAAATTTAATTTATTTTATTTTTAATTTTATCACTTGTAATTATAATATTTCATTTATTTTATTAACAGTCTTCCTGCATTGAAGAGTCATGAAACTAATCAATTGATTGTCATGTTATGAAACCAATCCGTAATTGGTTATTTAATAATTAATTTTTATGATCATCATGAAGTTGTAGTTCCACTTCAAACATACAAGATAATTACTTCGCCTAACATGCCCAAACAAGCAGACGAGTTGGGAGATTGCGGGGTGTGGGTGTGCATTTTTCCGAAACGCTTAATTTCCAGTGAATATGTTATTTCACCACTCGATGCCAGTGAAACTCCCCAAAACTTTCGTGGCACACTAGCAGAATTAATAGTAGAAAATGTAATGAGTAGAAGTAAACAAAATGTAAGAAAAATATAGATTATATATGTTTTAAATATAATATAAAGTGAATGATGTTGGTAGTTTTATTATTTTATCTTTTTTAACTTATGGTACCACTAAATATACACATGCAAGAACATCTATCCATCCATCCTTTCTTCTTCAACACTTATTTCAACCACCAAAAATCTATCCATCCATCCTCCAAAAAATCCATCAATTAAAAATCATCAAACATGTTATTCATCTTCTACAAATGTCCTCCTCCAAAACCTTTCTACAAAATATAACTACAATACCACTTTATCTACATGATCCTGATAAAAAAAATGTTCTTATATCTTGTTCTTATTTTTTTTATCAATGAGATAAAAAAAAATTAGAACGGATAGTAAGAACTCTCACACTTGAGTGACTAAGTTGTGTACTACAACTTGCATCTTGCTTGGCCTATTGAACTCGGCAATCTCTGATTATGGGTTGCATTTAACATTGATAGAAGACATACGATGTGCTGATAGGAAAAATTGAAGACATATTATGTGTTGATAGGAAAAATGAAGAAATACTATGTGTTGACAGGAAAAACGAAGACAGACTATGTTTTAACAACAAAAATAAAAACATATTATGTGTTGACTGGAAAAAATAGAAAATAATATGTGTTGATTCCTTGTATTTATTTTTGTATTTTAAAAAAGTATTTATATAAATATTATTTATTTTATTAGTGGTACATTTCCTAACCTAACCTCATAAATTCAATCATTCAAATTCATTCAACTTATCAACTTATCTTTATATTACAATGACAAACAGATGAAATAAAGAAATAATTAAAAACCTTCAACAAATAATTGATCAGCTTAAAACATCGATCCGTGCGATGGAAGATAATGATAATGATTATCCATCTAAACTGATTCTTCACTCTTCTACTAAGAATACTGTTGGTAGGAAAAGACATTATAGAGATAAAAATGAAATCAATGCATCATCATTGTACGTTGTTGAAACACCAGAAGAACTCCAAAAAACCACCTCTATTTGGGCAATGCCAAGTGAAAAGTCAAAATGTTGGTAAAAAATGTAGATATATTTTATAGGAATGGAGATAAATCCATTTTGTTATTCTGTTTTCCTTGGTGGTTCATGATTAGATAAAAGATTTGGGGTACCCTACTTGAATATTTGTATGACGGTTATCTATCTCTATACGTAAGTATTCACACTTTCTATTTTTCAATATTATAAAAAATAACACAATTATTAAGTTTTAATATTTTACAACATATACATGGATGGGTTAATAAATTGCTGAAATATAGATGGTCATAAATCAATGAACATTGCATTTTAACGAGAAAGTTTTGATGGACGATCTATCCACTCACATTTTTTGGTTACATATCTAACACTAAAGACGAAATAGACACAACGATGATGAACGGGAACAAAGATTTTTTTCCTCCATTATGGGATGTATATCTGATGTTTTAAATTATTTAATTTTATAGTTATAGATACTTAATTTTTTTTTATATTTTTATAGATTTATTTTTCAATTTGTATCGAAGATAGAGTTTGGATACTTACCCGCATCGATATGTGCAGGATCGGTGTTGGTCTCTCAACACAAGTTTTGTATCTCACAAACTCACTAAGTCTCACTCCGTTAATGAAGCAAAATCTCTAACTAAGTTGACAATAATATAATAAGTTAATGAACACAAAAATGGTTTTCAAGATACTTGTATTTATTACTTCTCAACTTAGTATCACAAGAATCTTACAAGCATGGTTACTTAAGTTACAATGAGAAACTATATATACTACTATCTACAGCCGGTTATACTTGAAAAACCAACTAGAATTTACCGCTAGACAAATACTACATTGCTAGAAGTAAAGTATCTAAGACAAAATAATATCCTAGATTAGGTAGTCATGACAGGTCCATGACTTATCTTTTGTCACCAACTAAGTATGGTAACTGTACTAACTGATAAAGGTGAACAGTTGATTAAAGTATGATCAACAACATGGGCCTGGGAAAGCGTCATGCAGTGTATCAGAGTTATCAGCGGATGTCAGACAACCCATACTTATGTCCACCGGTTCGTAGTTGATTCTTCCGAAGGCAAAATGGCTTTGGAAGAATAAATTCTTCTGAGGTCATTTATACTTCGGAAGAATCAACTTCTTCCGAGTCTTCTGCAAGTCTTCATGACTTCATTCTTTGGAAGATTTTGTCTTGGATCTTCTAAGTGTGAATGCTTCGGAAGGAGAACTACTTGGTCTCGGAAGACTTGGTTCTACCTTCGAAAGTTCTTCATATACTTCGGAAGGAAAACTACTTAGTCTCGGAAGACTTAGTTTTCCTTCGGAAGTTCTTCATACTTAAGCTTTAGAAGATCTTCAACTTGTCTTTGGAAGAGCAACTTTAGCTTCGAAAGACTTCTTCAATTGTACTTCAAAATATTCTAAGTGTTGTTTTGGTTGCACCAGCCTCATATGATCCAACAATATAAGATCTATAAAAGTACATATATACTTAACTAAAACATGTGGTCAGTCGATATGCAATACTTACAAATGCATTCATCGTTTTATTTATCCGATGTTTCTTAAATGTGAGTCGGTGTATTTAACTTTATGAGATAAAATTTCTTATTGGAAAAAGTTAGTAAAAAATAAGATAAATCAACTAATAATGGAGGAAACTGAACTATGCTTTGCAAACGTCAGTGTAGCTGAATGTGGCTCGGTGGTTAATGGCTTTCTAATGGAAAAAAATTGTGAGTAACGAGACCCTACAAGTTGAAGACGACATTAAAAATATATGTGTCAACTACTGACGTTACATGGCATATGAGTTTTACAAATGGCGTCACATACCACAAAACCCAGACTTCTAAATTTTCAAACTTGTATTTTTGTTTCTTAATTAACGTAATCTATCAACGTGTGTATGGTTTAAATTTAATTTAATAAAAGTTTACTCATAGAAACATCATTTAAATTTACTCTTAGAAATTAAAGTTTACTTTTAACTTTTAGAAATAACAGTTTCTAATTTACTCTTAGAAACATCGTTTAAATTTAATAACAAAAATAATAATATAGAAAAAAACATCATAGAAAAATATTATAATTAAATCATAAAAACTAATACAACAAAATTCTAACAGGGATGGGGTAAGCTGCGCCACAAATAGAATTGATCAACCGTGAACCGCCTATACAACTTACATGTCTCCTTGAAATTTCCTTCCTAATCTACTGGTTTGCCCGTAACTAAATATTCCATCAACATGCAAACATAAACTCCTTTATTACCTCTCAAGTCTTTGGGTGATGTAAGGTAATCTTCACTTATTTCAACCCCAAATGGTTTTAAACAAAGGTTTACTAGTAGAGCGCCAAAATACACAAAGACTTTCATTAAGGCTGGGTGAACCAACCGACCAAATTTATCACCACCTATTTCTTCACCACAAAAAATCTCCAATTTTATTGTTTGTGAACACGAACAAGTACCCATTCTTGACTCTGATTATAGAAAGTAAAATATACATAATCAACATCTAAAAAGGAAGGATACGGGTTGAACTTTCCATCAGCAAATGAAACAACATTCTTGCTACATAAATCGGTTAAGAAGTCAAAAACTTGTGGAGATGGTATAGTCCAACACATATTTGACGGTCCATCTTTGCATATCTCTCTATGTCTCTAATTTATCATTCTCAACACCCAACCTTCAACGTGTTTTTTAAAGTACATTTATTAATATATACAAGTATTAAATACTTCTATTAATAATGTGTACAAAAGTTCACTACTGAGGTTAAATAACCGTTACGTCATTAAACTAGTAAAATACTTTAAAAATTCTTGTCAAGTTTTATGGCTGTCAAAATATAGTAGAATAACAAAAAACAGCATCACCCTTATCATAAAACTCTATAACATCTGTTGACCAATTTTTGCTTCATCATCTGATAGCCCATCTACATATAGTAGCTTGATTGATTTGGACGTTTTCATGGGCATGTAATGATAAGTTTATAGGAGGGTTTTCTTTCGGGTTTTGAACATCCAAAGTTAAAGATTGGATTGATTTTTTGGAAGCCTCCATTTATTCATGATCCACAATGATGGTTGTGGAGGGGTTGAAATAATTATTGAAGTTTATCCATGAATGTATGAAATGAGAAATGAAAAGTGTATTGGATAGTGAATGAAGTGTAAATGAAGTTATGCTATTTATACATATCATAACATATTATTAATTAAATTAAAAAGCAAAGTTTTAAATTCCAAGGCGATATCGGCTGCCTGGCAGCTGGCGTATTGCCGGTGCCAGGCGATACCGCATGGTTTGGTATCGCCATGTGGCGATACAATTGCTAAAATGGCAAATCAGCTGGTCAATGACTATTAATGAAAATTAGATTGGTCAAATAACTAATCTGGTAAATTTCCCTTTTTAAAATGGGCTATTTTTTAATAAACAGACTGTATTATAACGTTTCCAATATTAAAGGGCCATATCATATCAAAGGGTTTATTATATAACTATTGAGGGTTACAATTTGCTATGAGTTACTATTTGATATCGTTTTTTTTATGATTAGTTACTGTACTTTAGTTTCAACGAATTGTTCCTATGTTAGTCAACTAATTTTGTAGATGATAAAACATAAGTTTAGAGTTATTATATTTCTCAATTGAAGATTAGAGATGATGTTAAAACATTGAGATAAGTTTAACTCTTTTTTAAAGTAAGAAACTTTATCGTTAAAAGGTTCTTGATTCAGTTATCACACATGTAAAATAAATTGAATTTCAGACAAGTCCTGAATCAATACAAAGAACTTAAAGGCCATAACTATTACTAATGATCAAATTAAACATGAATGAGCATGTAGGTCTACCATGAATATTCATTATAAGAACAAACGGTAAATTAATCCAAACTTGAGTTCGTCGTCCTCGACATCTCCAATTACAACTCACTCATTTGGACCCTAGTGTTAAAGTCTACTTGACAAAATAAATAGCCTAGGTGAGACAATCATTGACAAAAACATATCTTCTTTCCAATTGAAGGCTAAAGCCATGCTTCTTCCAACGTCAACTCTATGAAAACCTAAAAATAGCATATATATCCCATCCGAAATTAAAACTATGATGAAAGAACATCACTATGACCGACATACTATAAATTTTTGTCAATGTCTCACCCATGACCTACTAGTGTCATTGTAGTACTAGATATGTACCTATAAAGTCCCTCAAAATCTCACATATTGTCTTCTAATCATAAAGGCAAAATAAATAAGCTCCAATGTGATAAACATAAAAATGTGATCATTTAGTGTTAACCTACTCTTGGAGCAAATAATTCTACGTTACAATGTGGATAAAGGCGAGAAGAGGTCGTGACCCCAACAGAGGCCATGAGCATGGGAAAACAACTTAATGTTTCAAGCCAATAGAACAATGGGTTTATGTCGAGGGGGAGGCATTTCAAAGCGCAATAAAAATCATACAAAATGATAAAAATGCTAATACACTACTAAAAACTTCCAGCAAAGCTATAGGGAAAATAAGACACAGACCCCTAGTATAAAATGACACAATGAACATTATATGAAATAGTTATGAAGTATCTCTAAATCTCATGCTAAATATAATATCACCATACGATATAACTAGATATGTCACTCAAGTAGAATTATAATGAGGTGAATAATCAAGAGTAGCAACAAGCAGCCCCTCAAAATTTTCAAAAGTTTTTTTTACTGAAAATACATATCAAGTGTGGCTGACTCTCATGGCAATTTAATCTTATGCCTTTCAAAAACAAATTTCTATTAGTAATCCTTATTATTTTTAGATTTTTTTACATGGGATATATGAGGACATATCAATCTTCATATGAATGTTTTAATAATTTATCATCTAAAAAGATTTGCATCTCTATGAGGCCACATGTAGGTTTTCCGGTTACCAAAATATAGCATTTGCCGGACAATATGTAACATTGTTATTTGACATTGCTTAAGTGTTGTTTAATCAAGCAATTATAAGGAGCATTGTTGGGCATAATATGAAGTATAGTGAAAGGTGTATGTAGTTGAGATGAGAGGAATGTTGAAAATCACTCTTGATAAGATGTGAATTGACATCTCCTACATGAGGGCAAACCAATCTATATGGCGCTACACTAATAAGTTTCCAACTACTGATAACAAACACTCCTCCCTAAATTTAATCTCCAAAAGAGAATCATACATGTCCCATATAGAAATATTTGGTTATGCAGTCTACATAACAATACTGCCACTGCAATATATCAAATTATATCACAAACAAAGCTGAATATTTATATTGATATTAAAGGTAATAAGATTGACCGGGGAAAAATATTTATAATACTTGAGCATGCTAACTGTTAGTGAAATATGACAGTATCCCAGTCTTAGGGGGAGGTAAGAATATCAAAAGCCTGGTAATACAAGAAATAACATGAAATGTGTCACAAATATTATATTTGAATCCCAGAAGAGATCGATATAAATCTGAAGTCTAATATGTCATACATATGTAAGAGTAACAAAAAAGTTACTAGATGCATTCATAAACACAAAAAGAGTGAGAATATTATATATATCATACTAAAATCAACTTCTCAAATTGAAATAATCATACAATCAAAACGTGGAAAATAAATCAGGTCCAATTATAAACATCTGCGAAAGTGAAAAGAGTAGAATAATGTAGTTGGTTTAACCTCGTATGTGACATCCGTCACCAAAATAGATGTATTGAAAATTGACTTTAACCGATGACTTTGACTTTTGACTTTGACTCTTTGACTATGACTTGATCTGTGTATAGTACATTAGACGCGTGTAGACACGCTAAGTCCTAAAACTGTGCACTATAGACTTAATATGTTTTAGTGGGCCTTGGACATGGTGATAGTGGACGTTCACCGAATTGGACTTAGCATGGTAGTTGTGTGCTTAAAATTGGGCTAAAGACTTAAAAATGTAAGAATATACATTTTACGTTAAGCACGCAAACAAACTCGGACATCAATGGGTTTGCCTAAAGTCTACAAAATACGCTTAATTCAATTTAAAAATATAAATTTTATAGTTTATATAGCGTTGTCCGTTGGAATCATATTGACGCGTAGAATTTAAAAATGCAAAAATTGGACGCCACGCTTATCGGGACGAGACAAAATTGGATGAAATGGGCAAAGGGCCGGGAGGCCCATCTAAGGCCCCCCCTTGGCTGAATCCACATAAAGGGGGCTTCCCTCTTGTTCTCTCTTCATTTTTTTACAAATTTTTATCCTAGAATGCTCTCTAGTGAAACCCTAGCCGTCACCATCCATCTTCTTCTTGTTCTTCATTCCAGTCAATCGAAATTATGATCAATTACTTCAATTTTGATGTTATTCTAGCATTCAAGGTTGATTTTTGTGCAAGACTTGATCATCTACACCTTCTCCGGTAAGAAAACCGTTTATTTTGATGATTTTATCCTTGTTTATTCATGTTCTGGATGTTATTCATCAAGAATCATCAAAATCATCATCTAATATTCTTGTGTTCTTGGTTTTGGGTATTGGATCGTGAAGATCTATGTGTTTTGGGTGTTCAACTCTCCAATCGGTAAAACCCTAACCCTCAATCTTTGTATATTCTTGGATCTATCAAAGTTGGGTTGTAATCTTGTGTGACCTGTCAAAATAGACATCTTGGTCTTCTAAATCGTTTTTGAAATCATTAATTTTGTTTCTTGAATGGATGGACGTTTTGAACGATCAAAACTATCTAACGACTAAGTAATGTCGCGAACCGGAGGACTAAAATCCAATTAACTATTTGGGACTGAAAATTGGAATGATTTTAGTGTTTAATTAAGGTTTTGGTCAACTGGAACATGGAATAAACATTATTTAAGTAATCGAGTCAATAAGGGTCAAATATGGAGGTTTGGAATGCAAAAGAACAAGACTAATGAACTGGATAGTTTGCTGTCGAAAAAACAGGACGTTTTGTTCAGGTCATAACTTGGTCATAGTATGTCCAAATGGGTCGAATTTTTCGTCTAAAAACAATATCAATGAGTTCTCTAGCAAACCCAATTGGTCTTGTGTCGTTTCGACATCGTTTGGTCCTCCAAACGCGACACACAAAACTGAAGGTCAAAACTGACGAACCTGGGCAGCAGGTTGGTCTGTGTTCGTCGAGTTATATCTTTCTCATATTTTATCCAATTAAGATGATTTTTTTTGTTGTTTAATTTAAATTCTTATATTTTAAATGATACCTGTTACGCAATATTTCGTTACAGTTTCAACCTCCAAATAGTTTACACAAAACTGGTGCGCAATCAGATATACATGCTGAAATATTTTGATAACTTAAAACTAAGAATTTGAAACTAAATAATCAAATAAAGACAAGTTTTGTATTTAAAAGTGGTTAAAAATGACTTTTTAAAAGGATAATCTAATAATGTCTATAATTCATTGAATATGGACTAATAGATGTGCATCGAAGGGAATAAATAAAATACTATAAAACGACAGATATAACCCTAAAAATGGCGAGACTTAAAGTTTAAATCTGACGTTGGACTTGTTCTATTAGTAAATCATATTTTCGTAAAATAGAAACCATGATGGATATTAAGGACTGGGCTACAAGGATTACACCCATACTGGATATTTTTGTTATTTAGTAATCCTTTTGTGATTTGTACTTTTAGTGCTTGCTCTGCGTATTGTGGGATTTGGACTGTACTATTTAAAAGTGAGTTTTACGGCCCCTTTTTAATATATTTTATTTGAGGGAAAAGCATGCTCATGGTTTTGGACTATGCCATGTCTTAAAAATTATGTGGTTTGGGACACGGTTTGAGTCTAGATCTTCATTCATGAGTGTGTACTTGTGCTTGTGCTTGTTCTTGGGCTTATTCTTGTGACTTCGACGTCATGGAGAGGTATTGTTAGTACTAACGGGTTGAAACCCCCACCCTTGTCGTCGGTATACTAGTCGAGACTGACTTGGCATGGGCTTGCCCTTGGGTGAATATAATCTAGGTAATTGGACTTGGACTGATCTTAAACTTGTGATGATATATTAACTGCTATGTGCTCTTACTCACATGCAACTTTCTGTACATGTTATACATGGCAAACTATTTGTACTTTTAAACCTGTGAACTCACCAACGTATGTTGACTTTTTAGAGCATGTCTTTTCAGGTAATGAGGCTTAGGTGCTTGGCTGTGGACTTAGACAAGACCACTCCTTTGGGAGCAATAGACATTTCATGGGACTTTTTGGACTTGTTTGAACTTGTTTATTTTGTTGAATTGTAATTGCTGAATTTGTACTTAGGATTGTTTTGGTACTTGTGCTTCTTTGTTCCTGAATGGAACTTTGAAATATTTATGCATTTATGGTATGACGTTTTGGAATTGACTGTACTTGACATGTGTTCCTATGTGTCGGGTGACGTCATGACCCATTTACGAAGAATACCTTTAGTTATTCTCTTAGACCTCCAATGTGTTATGACAATCCCATCCATCGTATCCTCGTGTTTCTGTTTCTAACGAGGGTGTGACAGTTTGGTATCAGAGCCATTGGTTATAAAAAATTAGGTGGATTATTCGACCTAGACTATAACCTAAGTATTCACATGTTTCATAGGATTATGTGTGTACAGCTATACATATGAATGTTTTATGTGCATTAACTATTATGCTTTGTAACCTGCCTTATGTGTTATCCATGATCTTCTTATTTGGAGAACTTTGTTTGTTGTATTATCTATGCATGCCTTGAGAAAGCATTAGGTAAGGACACCCTCTTATTATGCGCTTGACTATTATTTGGTCTGGATTGACAAGTGCTGCAATAAGGATTCTTTTAAAAGGCCTAGGTTATTAAGCCAACCTTAATATGTGCGTCTGCCGGTGATACCTATATTATGAGTTGAATCTTGGGAGATGAACACACTAGCTGATATGACACCAACAAACAAGAGCCATGGCGTACTCAGGTCAGATGATTACTTTATTGGATTTCAGACTATACTAAATGGATAAATTTGACTGTTCCTTACCCAAGTGAATGCTTTCTCAATCTATTCCTCTATATAACTTTTGTTACTTAACCTTGGGTTAGTAACCATATCCTTGATTCTCCAATCATGGTAGCACTCTGTACTTGGCAAGATGCGTTGACTCCGGCAGGAGGAGCTAGGGGGACCATGCAAAGCAAATTACCATTACGGGTGCACATGTTGCATTTTGCAGTGCATGCGAAATCTGGCAAACCCTTTCATGAGATAATGCTCATAGTTAGTAGGAATCTTCCATTCTATACATGGGACATTGGTGTTCATGTTCTTGTAATAATCAACGGTGTGGAAACACCAATCTCATTTGCCCTTGCAAATGTACAAATAGATCTGGAGCCTTCATGGGAATCATACTAGGATATTTTAGCCCAATATCTATGAGAAGTTTCTCTCGCTTTTGTTTTTGTGATCGTGTAAATTGTCTATATGTTCAAAATGTACTTGGTCTTTGAAGAGTTGAAGTAGAGAGGTGAGACTCCTTGTACCTATGATGCTTTGTTCAAACTGATCTTAATACTTGGAGCTTTGTTCAAATTGATCATTGCATTACATTTTCATCACAGATCGATCCATTTGAACCTGTCAAATGGTATCAGAGCTATCGGTTCAGTGATTAAAGCTTATTATCGGCATAATTAAGCTCTTTGAATCACTTGAAATCTATGTTGATTGCAGTTTGATCGATTAATTATTGTTTTCAGTTGTGTTTCATCCATAGAAACATGAATTGAATCACAATTTGGTGTTTGATCTATTCAGATCTGAGTATTGATCAGATTTGTGTGTGAAAAGGTGTTCTTCATTTTCGAATCTTAATTCAATCAGAAAACATATTTGTTGTTATTGTTTGATCAAAATGATGATTGATGATTGTTAATCGATCTATTTACTACCTAATTGAAGGTTTTTAGATCAACTGATTTTGAAGAATTTAATAAGATCTGGTTCTGTTGAAGATGATGAATTAGGCGCTTGTTGTGTGAAAAACTTCTGAAATTTGGCTAAGTGTTCAGACACTTTACAATTGTTTAGGCGTTTTATTACTGTTGAGGCATTTTCAACTAGGCGTTTTTCAACTGTTTAGACGCATTGTAGCTGTGGACTTTGTTGAAACTTTAAGCAATTCTAGGCGTTTGAAGATTGTTTGGGTGTTTTAGGTTAAAATCAGAAATTTAACCAAGTACCCCAGGCGTTTCTTCACTATTTGGGTGTTTGAAAACTATTCAGGCCCATCATCAGGCAGGCGTTTCAGAATTCAACTAAGGCATTCCCTTAGGCGTTTCTTGTTCAAAGTTAGGCGTTTCAGAAGCATTAAGCGTATCAGTATTCAGACTTTTCATTAAATGACAGGATCAGCGATCTAAGTTTGATCAATTAGAGTTGAATTGCAGCGGAATTAGAACAAGAATTAGACAAATATAGCAAGAACACAATAGATATTCAATGGAACAGTACACGGTTATAGAGAAAGAGGGTTTTCTGCAAAAGGGATAATATCATTCATGCACAAATGCTTCGGTATATCAGCCGCTAAGCTTCGCACCTTACAATTAGGTCAACATTCCTTATATAAAGGAATGTGACGTCTGCTGATGTCACCTGATAGTGACATTTAACAGAATTATTACAAACAACTGAAAGTAAGCAAACTACTGAGAATGTTCACAACAACTGAGAACATCTCAGAGTATGCTAACTACAAGATGAAACTAAAACTACTGAAACTATAAGTACTGATTACAAGAAACATAAAACTACTGATTACAAAAGAACTGAAAGGAAAATATAACTACTGAAAGGAAACCATCACAACTACTGAAGAGGTCTTCTTCAGCTGTTGTGACAACATCTAAAACTTGGTCTTCAGACTTTGTCTTCAGTTCTTTAGCTTCAGACTTTGTCTTCAGCTTTTTCACTTCAGACTTTGTCTTTAGCTCTTTCACTTCAGACTTTGTCTTCAGACCTTGTTATCAGTTGATGTCTTCAGCTGTTGCAGACTACTTCAGTTGTTGTAATGTCTGTGGGACTTAAAGGTTTTTCTGATCAGGCTCATTGGTTCTTTTGGTCCAACAAACTCCCCCTGAACCAATGCAGCCAAAACCTTTAAGCTTATTGAGGTCCCACTTATTCTTGGTAGAAATAATCTCTTGATCAGCTTCAGAGATATCAGATAAGCACAGGCCAGGGAACAGGTTTCAGTAGATGTGAATGTCAAAGGATGGAAGGGAACTCTGTCTTGGGGAACTGGACACAGAGCTGTTATCCCAACCATGAAACCTACTTCCCATTGATGAGTCTATAAGACTCTCTGACGTAGGCCTCAAGGAGAACAAGTTGTTCCTCCTTAGTGAGTTCTTCTGCTTCTCCTTCGAAGAAGAACTCTGGGCCATAGTACTCTGATAGGTACTTTACTGTCTTTCCATTTTTCAATTCAACAGTTGTTATCTCTCTGTAAGTAAATTCATCTGGGTGAGTCCCTTCTAATAACAACTGGAGTTCATTTTCATTGATCTCTTCAAGCCTCTTGTATAACAACCCCTTCTTGACCATTTTGTTCTCCATTAGAGTTTGAGGGGTCATCTTTGACTTGTAGGCTCTCTTGAAGTCTTCAAGTATCTCCCAGGGTAAGACTACAATGGCCAACATAATAACAGCATCTATGGTCTTTCTCACTTGGCCATTGTATCTACTTGGTATGGATTTCTTATGAATTCTAGAACTAACCCTGAGGTCTGGCCAAATCCTTACTCTCTCCTTTTGATATTGAAAGGTATGCCTATGAGCATACAGCCTTTGAGCGTGTTTCTTCATGGCTTGTATAGATGATGACTGAGGAAACTCTTTGTCAACCATCTTCAAAAGTTGCTCATCGTGCTGTTTCTGCTGTTCTTCTTCTTCAATCTTAACTTTCACCATTTGCCTCTGAAAATCTGGTGTGATCATTTGTTGACTTCTGGGCTCAGGTATTTTTAGAACAGCAGAGATTGGCAGACTGTCTTCTTCATCATCTTCTTCTTCTTCTTCTTCCATCCTCAACACCCTTCTCCTCCTTCTGGGTGCATCATTGGATGTGGTTTGAGGTGGTTTTTGGGGTAAGGGAGTTGGTTTTGAGGGTTGAGTTGGTTTAAGTTTAGGTTTAGGGATTGGTTTGGAGAGTTGTGGGGTTGGTTGTTTTTGAGTGGGAGTTTGGGAAGGCTGATCTAGCATTTTTGTGGTAAGTTTGGCTTTGGAAAGCTTGGCCATATCAGTTCTCTTCCCAGCACCTGCTTCATCTAAGGCTTCGATAATCAACCCCTTATTGAATGCTTCAGAAGCACAGATTCTGGTGGTTATTGCCAGAATACTGTCTCTGGTCCATGATTTAATCTCAATTAATGATCTTCCCAAGTATTTTGCAATAAACCTGATCATTATCTCCAACCTCTCCCTTTCCATCACGCTGTAACTGGCCCATCTCTCTTATATCTCTTTAATCTCCAGCCTTCTGATCTCAGTGTCTAATGTAGCTGTATCAAAGCCCTGTCTGAAGAATTGGTCTATTATTCTGTCCATTGTTCTGCTGTGAGCTTCATCAGCTTCTTTAACCAGATCTTCCAATGATTTCTCTTCATCAGGCTTTTGAGTTTCAGCACTTTTCTTTCTCTTGTATGTGATCAGCTGTTTTTCCTTTTCTAACTCCTTTTCTTTCTCTTGTTGTTTCTCATCTTCCACTCTTTTCTCTTTCTTTCTTTCACTGCCTTAGACTCCCCCTTTTTGGGTGCATTGGGTTCAGGGGTTTGAATGGCAGAAAGCTTCTTTTGCACAGCATCATCAACAAGTGTTTGTAGATTTGAGGAGATCCTCTCATCAATGGCTTTATGCACAATCTCATTGATGATGGGAGTGATGAGAGGTAAGGAATGTTGAAAGGTAGCAACCATCTGCTCAGAGGGGTTCTGTCCCTGAGAGGTGGTGCCAAAAGCAGTGGCTGGTGGCTCAGTTGAGTGTAGTGGCTGAGTGTTTGGTGAACCTTCAGATGAAGGTGCCATCTGTGGGTTTATTGGGGCAGATGGACTTTGATCCTGAGACATTTTGGCAAGCAGTTCTTTGAGTCTACTCACCTCAGCCTCAAGGATTGTGTTATGGGCTAAGACATCGAAGAAAAAGCCCAGGTCATCATCAGTCTTTGCTGAATCACCTGACCTCTTGATTGAATCAGGATGTACATGCCCTGAGTGTAGATCAGTTGTAGCATGTGCCCCTTGTTCTTGGTTCTGGGGACTCCCTGCCTCAGGACTGAGTCCTTCATCGGCAGTTGCCTCTGGTGAGGTCTTAGAGATGTTACCAACTGCATCCTGTTCATTTGCTGAATCAGTAGAAGTGGCAGCCTCACCAGATGTTCTAACCTCCTCCTCTACATGGGGAGATTGAACATTATAACCCCTGTGCTGTGGCTTATCAGCAGCATGTTGGTCCTCTTCCTCAGTTGTTGAGGTTCTCCCCATTGTAATTGGTTTCTGGGGAGGAGGAGAGGAATGCAGCTGACTCAGCACTTGTGCAACTATAATGGTTGGGCTTTGAGGGGCGGTTGCATTTGGAGATAGGTTTGAAGTAGATTGCACCCGGGGTGACTGGTGCTCTTCAATGGTAACCTTCTCAATTGAGATAGGTTCCAGCATTGTGGTATCCCCAATTATGGTTGCATCAGGATCCTGTTGAGAGGATGCCTGAGCGGCTAGGGCTGGTGGAGTCTTTGACACTACTGGGGGGTTAGAACTAGTAAGTGTTTCCTGTATTGGTGGTACAGGGGCATCCTCAGGGGACTCATCTCCCTGAGTAGCCTTTTTGGGCTTTTTGGTGTTGGGTTTGGTGGGGACTTTGGATCTGGAAGTGGAGGCTGTGGGTTCCCGCTGCTTGGGTTTTAGCAGCCGGGCAGCCCCTTTCAGTGTAGGGTCAGAGTTGTGCCTGGAGTATACTTCAGGCAATACAGCCGGAGCAGGGACTCCAAGGCCAACAAGGTCGTCTGATTTTAGCTGATTTAAAATTATGGCCATGAGAAACCTGGGATATAATATCCATCTGTTTGCTACAGGTTTCAAAGCCAGATCCTTTAGTTCCATGAAAACTATCTCAGAAAAATTTAGATTTTGTCGTTCAAAGATAGAGTATAATACCTGTTGCCATCGGGAGGACATCTGATCCCATGAGGAGGTTTTTGATGCAAGGTAGACATTCACCATGTGGAATATAAGACGTTCAGCATCATGGAAGTGCTTCTTCAGAATGGTGGTAGCACTTAAGTCTCCTTCATACCCGTTATTGATGAAAGACATATCAGTTGTGCCTTTCGGGTATTCTGTGACACAGGTGGCATCATGTAGATTTAGGGTTTGTCGAATGATGTCTGGAGTGATGACCACCTATTTCTGGTTAACCAACGACTGGAGAGTGATTTGGCTATCATTCTCACCAGTTTGCACAGAGACGTTGGTCCAGAATTGGCTTAGGGAATCAGGGTATATGGTAGGATTCAGAAGAAAAGCGGTTCGATACTGGGAATCTACCATAAGATCGATGGCATTATCAAATTTGTTCCAAAAGGCCGACTTCGAGAGGTAGGCAACACAGTTGTGTCTGGGTTTGAGTTTCATGGTCGCCATTGTTAAGAGAGTGAAAGACATAAAATGGCTAATGAAACGTTTGAAAGTAGATTTAGGTATTTATAGGGTAAGAAAAGGCTGATATAAAACGACTGAAAGTGTTGGTGCTGTCATCAGTTGTTTGAAAACAGCTGAAGACCTGGTTTTAACTTTCAGAAGTTGTAACAACTGAAGACTTGGTATTAGTCATCAATAGTTGTGAAACTACTGAAGACATGGTTTTGGCTTCAGGTGTTGTAAACAACTGAAGATTTGGTGTTAGTCATCAGTAGTTGTAAAACTACTGAAGACATGGTTTTGGCTTCAGTTGTATGAAGTGAAACAGCAGTTGTAGAAACAACTGAAGAGAAAAGTTTCTCATCAGCTGTTGTCGTCAATTCTTAGCTCATCAGCTGTTTCATTCTGACCTCAACACTTATCAGACTTTTTGTCTGATTTTCAGACGTTTCATTGGTCATCAGTACTTATCTGTTATACTGACATCAGTAGTTGTAACTACATCAGTACTTGTAACCACATCAGTTCTTTTCAACAGATAGAGTACTTCAGTACTTTTAAGTAATTTAGTCTTCAGTAGTTATGAAAACTACTGAGGATAAAAGAACTTATCAGTACTTATTTGTGACAATAGTATACGAATGCTCATCAGTACTTGTTGACTGAGATCATCAGTAGTTGTCACTTATTCTAGCTGCAGCATACCAAGCCTTAACACTAGGTTTTGGAAAGTTGAACTGTCCAAAGGCTTAGTAAATATGTCTGCAAGCTCATCAGCACTAGGAACAAACTTTGGATCAATCAGACCTTTTTCAAAACAATCCCTAATAAAATGGTGTCTGGTCTCAATATGTTTGGTCCTAGAGTGCTGGACTGGATTCTTGACAATACAAAGAGCTGAAGCACTATCCATTAGTAATGGAGTCTTAGTCTTTGTAATGCCATAATCCAATAATTGATTATGAAGCCAGAGTACCTGAGATGTACAACTTGCAGCAGCAATGTACTCGGCTTCAGCAGTGGATGTAGCAACAGATGTTTGTTTCTTACTCTGCCAAGAAACCAAACAGTTGCCTAGGAATTGACATCCACCAGAAGTTGATTTTCTAGTTAATTTACACCCTGCATAGTCACTATCAGAAAAAGAAACTAATTTGCAAGAGTGCCCAGTGGAATACCAAAGACCTAGAGATTAAGTACCTTGCAGATATCTAAAGATTCTCTTGACTGCAATCAAATGAGACTCTTTAGGAGCAGCTTGAAATCTAGCACAAACACAAGTTGCAAACATAATATCTGGTCTAGAAGCTGTTAAGTACATCAAGGACTTGTATTGGTGGCCTGGAATGAAAGGGGACATAGCAGACCATGTGTGTAGTGTTTGACTTGTTCAAATGTTAAAGTGAGGCATCGAAGGCCAACAGTTTGAGATTCTGGGTCGGAAGTGGAAAAACATGATTGTGGACTTCATCACAAAGCTAATAAGAATTAGTACTGAGCTTGATTTGATTTGAGTCATTGTGGATAACATGACCAAATATGGTCATCTCCTTACTATTCATGAGGACTACAAGATGGAAAAGTTGGCAAGGATTTATGTTAGTGAAGTTGTGGATAGACATGGAGTACCTATGTCGATCATCCCTGTTCGTTCCAGTCGCTTTATGAAACGATTCGGCATAGCTCATAGTAGGCGCTGAGTACACATTTGGACATGAGTAAGACTTACCACTATCATATTGATTGTATGAGTGAGCGTCCTATTCAAACATTGGAGGATATGTTAATGTCTTTTATCATTGACATGGAGGCAGCTAGGAGACTCACCAACCATTAGTTGAATTTCCTACAATAATAGTTGCAATGAGAGTCTTATAGGAGCACTGTTCGAGGCACTAAATGGATGTAAGATCCGATTGCCGATGTAATGGGCAGAAGTTGTGTAAAGTTAGATGACTGGACCATAAATAATTCAAGGGACGAATTATTAAAGGCTTTGGATCACAGACAGACTAAAGGCAACTCAAGATCGTTAGAAATTTACACTGACAATCAAAGGAACCCTTGCTTTAGGCACGTGTTCTCAGACGTTGGTTGATTTGATAATTAGATACGGTAGGTGACTGGTACACTATCAAGGTGTAAGAAGTGTGGTGGGTTAGTTGTGGTACACCCTATATATAAACACTATTGATACCATGAATGTCAAATCAGAATCTGGACTGGAATCTAACTTTCGGTAATGGACAACAGTCATACTCTGGAGATATTAGTAAATTGTTTGTAAAACCTAAAAAGCCATCTCAAGAGACTTTGTTTTTATGGGTGGTATACGAGTTGTCACCTTAGAAGGCATTGTTTGCTTTGGAAAATGAGCAAATTAGCACCTATATTGGTAAGTGCAATTAAGACTTCCAAACATATTTGGTCATGTGATTATCGATTTGAGTTACAGCAAGAACCGAGAGGGGTGCATGACACATTCCATGGACGGTAAACTTTGATTCATCGAAGAACTAGCTGAGATCATGGATAAAGAAATTGAACTTTGATAATTAGTAAAATCCTGATCCTAAATATTAGATGGAACTCAAAGAGAGGACCCAAATTTATCTGTACGCGGGAAGGTAAATTGAGGACTAAGTACT
Organism: Flaveria sonorensis; assembly: GCA_025506505.1. Lineage (NCBI taxonomy): Eukaryota > Viridiplantae > Streptophyta > Magnoliopsida > Asterales > Asteraceae > Flaveria > Flaveria sonorensis. The sequence continues at coordinate 34,237,832 of CM046425.1, read as the reverse complement.
TTTTACCTATTCACGGAAAGGCATCGCAGTTGATAACTCCGACTGAATTTCGGGATGAAATTCTATCAACGGGGGGATACTGTGACATCTGTCACCAAAATAGGTGTATTGACCATTGACTTTGACCATTGACTTTGACTTTGACTTTTGACTCTTTGACTATGACTTGATCTATGTATAGTACGTTAGACGTGTGTAGACACGATAAGTCCTAGAACTGTGTATTATGGGCTTAATATGTTCTAGTGGGCCTTGGACATGGTGACAGTGGACGTTCACTGACTTAGACTTAGCATGATAGTCGTGTGCTTAAAATTGGGCTAAAGACTTAAAAATGTAAGAATATACATCTTACATTAAGCACGCAACAAAATCGGACATAAATGGGCTTTGCCTAAAGTCTACAAAATACACTTAATTCAATTTAAAAATAAATTTTATATATTATATAGCGTATAATAGTCCGTTGGAATCCTATTGACGTGTAGAATTTAAAAATGCAAAAATTGGATGACACGCGTATCGGGACGAGACACAGTTGGACGAAATGGGTAAAGGGTTGGGAGGCCCATCTAAGGCCCCCCTTGGCCGAATCCACATAAAGGGGGCTTCCCTCTTGTTCTCTCTTTATTTTTTTACAAATTTTTTTCCAAGAATGCTCTCTAGTGAAACCCTAGCCGTCACCATCCATCTTCTTCTTGTTTTTCATTCCAATCAATCGAAATTATCATCAATTACTTTGATTTTGATGATATTCTAGCATTCAAGGTTGATTTTTGTGCAAGACTTGATCATCTACACCTTCTCCGGTAAGAAAACCGTTTATTTTGATGATTTTATCCTTGTTTATTCATGTTCTTGATGTTATTCATCAATTATCATCAAAATCATCATCTAATATTCTTGTGTTCTTGGTTTTGGGCATTAGATCGTGAAGATCTATGTGTTTTGGGTGTTCAACTCTCCAATCGGTAAAACCCTAACCCTCAATCTTTGTATATTCTTGGATCTATCAAAGTTGCGTTGTAATCTTGTGTGACCTGTCAACATAGACATCTTGGTCTTCTAAATCATTTTTGAAATCATTAATTTTGTTTCTTGAATGGATAAACGTTTTGAACGATCAAAACTATCTAACGACTAAGTAATGTTGCAAAGCGGAGGACTAAAATCCAACTAACTGTTTGGGACTGAAAATTGGAAAGATTTTAGTGTTTAATTATGGTTTTGGTCAACTGGAACATGGAATAAACATTATTTAAGTATTCGGGTCAATAAGGGTCAAATATGGAGGTTTGAGATGCAAAAGAACAAGACTAATGAACTGGACAGTTTGCTGTCAGAAAAATAGGACGTTTTGTTCAGATCATAACTTGGTCATAATATGTCCAAATTGGTATAATTTTTCGTCTAAAAACAATATCAATGAGTCCTCTAACAAACCCAAATGGTCTCGTGTCGTTTTGACTTCGTTTGGTCCTCCAAACGCGACACACAAAACTGAAGGTCAAAACTGACGAACCTGGGCAGCAGGTTGGTTTGTATTCGTCGAGTCATATCTTTCTCATATTTTATCCAAATGAGATGATTCTTTTTTCTAGTTTAATTTAAAGATTTATCTTTCAAATGATACTTGTTACGCAACATTTTGTTACCGTTTCGACCTCCAAACAGCTTACGTAAAACTGGTGCACAATCAGATATACATGCTGAAATATTTTGATAACTTAAAACTAAGGATTTGAAACTAAATAATCAAATAAAGAGAAGTTTTTTATTTAAAATTGGTTAAAAACGAATTTTTAAAAGGATAATCTAATAATGTCTATAATTCATTGAATATAGACTAATAGATGTGCATCGAAGGGAATAAAAAAAAAGAATATAAAGTGACAGATAAAACACTAAAAATGGCGAGACATAAAGTTTAAATCTGACTTTGGATTTGTTCTATTAGTAAATCATATTTCCATAAAATAGAAACCATGATGGATATTAAAGACTGGGCTACAAGGATTACACCCATACCGGATATTTTTGTTCTTTAGTAATCCTTTTTGTGATTTGTACTTTTAGTTCTTGCTTTGCGTATTGTGGGATTTGGACTGTACTATTTGAAGGTGAGTTTCATGGTTTCTTTTTAATATATTTTACTTTGGGGAAAAGCATGCTCATGGTTTTGGAGTATGTCGTGTCTTAAAAATTATATTGGGATATTGTATGTGGTTTGGGACATGGTTTGAGTCTAGATGTTCATTCATAAGTGTGTGCTTGTGCTTGTTATTGGGCTTGTTATTGTGACTTGAACGTCATGAAGAGGTATTGTTTGTACTAACGGGTTGACACCCCCACCCTTGTCGTCGGTATACTAGTCGAGACTGACTTGGCCTGGGCTTGCCCTTGGGTGAATATAATCCGGGTAATTGGACTTGGACTGATCTTAAACTTGTGATGATATCTTGACTGCTATGTGCTCTTACTCACATACAACTTTCTTGTAACACCCGGAAATTTACTAAAAGGAAAAGAAAAGAAGAGTAAAAAGAAAAAATGTGAAATATCCTGTAACCTTTCGTGTTTTCGTTAATTAATAGTTAACTCTGTTATGTTCTTGTAAGGACCATTTATGTCATTTAAGAAACTATATGGGTTGTTTATGAATGTTTCTTTTATTGAGCATTAATTCATTAATTTAAGAGTTAATAATTTATTTTTACTATAATAAACATAATAATAATAATAATAATAGTAATTATAACTTTTGTAATTTATAAAACTTAACATTAAGTTATAATAATAAAGTAATAATAATAGTCAAAATAAAATAATAATAAAAATAATAATAAAAATTAATAATTTATAAATGTTAAACAATTGATAAGTTATAAAAAACATTTAAAACTTAAAGTTTAATTAAGTTGAGGGGGCCTTTAAGACAATTTGCAAACTTAAAATAGAAGTTTTGTACATAAAATATTAAGTTGAAAACCGCAGGGACTAAAGCAGTAAATATTCAAAACCCAAACCCCCTCCCCTCTTTTCCCCCGTGATTCCGGCGGCCAACCACCGGCCACACTCCGGCGACACTCCAAACGCCCAAATCGGTCGAGTTTGATTCAATTAAACCGCTCTAACATCTCCGGGGGTGTTATTCGAACTTGATTACCTCAATTAATTCGCTTAAAGAGCACGTTTAACAACCTTAATCGAAACCAGAACATCGGATTATCCTAATCGATTCAACACCAGGAATACATCAAATTAAGTCGTTTAATTTATCAGAAACGTTTGTATAATCATTGCAAAGCTAAATGCGTAGTTTAATTCGAGTTAAACAATCAATTACTCACTTAATCATAACTGAAATAGTCGAATCAAAATCGAAACCCATCCGGCACATTAACGTACAAATTGAAACTATTTAACAGAGGGGAAAGCTTCCATTCGACCCCTTTCAACTTTCTGAACCTCCAATTGCTCGAAGAATCCACTCGATCATCGATTTCAAGCACCCTTTTCATTCGCGTGTGAACCGAAGTTTACCGGACGTAATTACACCGATTTGTTCTTAATCAAGTAAGTTTAATACACCATTATACTCGATTATACCTAGTGATCAAAAGCCCTAAGGGTAATCGGGTTGAAACACTTGAATTGATGCTCAATTTTGGATTCAATCGATCTAGGGTTCATTGGTTTGGGGGTTTCATTGTGTTTGTGTTTTTAAGATTTAAAACCCACACTCTTACCAGGCTTAGGCGCCCTCGCCTACTGGTTAAGAGCTCATGTTTCATCCTTGGGGTCCCGAGTTCGAACCCGGGCACCCACACATTTTTTTAAACGCTTTTTCTTAACAAAATTAATTACAGAAAAATCTTAATAATTATAAAAATTATTTTTGTAAACTTTAATTATTTTTAAAGACACCAAATTGTTTTATGTAAATTTCTTAATTTAAATACTTTAATATTCTTTTAATAAAACAATATAACAAAAATTATTTTTAGTTAGTTCTTAAAAAAATAGATTTAAAATGATAGTTTAAATTAATAAATTATTATTGGTCCAAACGTTACTTTTAGTTTAATCGTGTTATTTTAAATAATTATAGAAATTATTTACACTTTATATTTAATTTTACCGTTATTATAAATACTTTAATTTCGTTAAATTATCTAAATGGTATAATACTTTCCGTTGAAATAAAATATAATTGATTCCATTATTAAATTCCATCTATATCAAAAACCCCAAAATCTCTATTGAAACCCTAGTTCACGTTTAATCGTTAATATTACCTTTAAACTTAACTTTGAAATATATACGTTAGGTATCTTGTAAAAAGAATCGTTGGAGCACCATTTAATTTCTTGTTATCATCTTATATATATCAAGTGAGTTTTCATGCCCCTCTTTTACTTTATTTCATACCTTTTGGGGTGAAACATGTTAACTTTATAAATTTACACTTGTAAACATCTTGGTACTTGTAAATGCACATGCAATTCATCTTTACTTTTTGTCATGGTTATTTGTAATATTGTGAGTCTTATATGATGGACATTATATGTTGACAATCATTAACTATTGCTAGCCTGGCAACGTCATAGATCTATGGGCCTGACAAGCCTATTTGGTGCTAAAGCCGAGGTTATTGCCGGCTCCTGATGACGTATGATTGTTCATCACGGGAACCAAGTACACTTAGCTAATCGTTATAACTTGTAAATGATATTCTTGGTCAAGGTTTGATTATAGCTATATGTTATCTATAAACTTGCTTTACTTGTAACCATTGATATGAATTGCTACTTGTAAACTTTTATATATATATGTATGCTTAACCCATGGAAACTCACCAACTTTCAAAGTTGACCTTTATTTTTAACATGTTTCAGGAAATGCACAAGGTTGATGATTATCTTTTGAAGCATGCTTACACTTAGGATTTGGACCTAGGAAAAATAAATAAAATATCTTGAAACTTGGAAGTTGAACTTTGTTTACTTTATTTCGTTGAGACATTTGGTTGTAATGTTTATTTCAACTTATGAATAATTATATTTACAATTTATGGTAGTGTTATGTGGCTGTGAACAATCTTAACCCTTACATCTCGACGTTTCCGCCGTTAAGGTTAGGATGTGACAGATTGGTATCAGAGCCCATAACTATAGGGATTTAGGTTATTAGAAATGGTAACCTAGACTATAGTTGATGCATGAACCTCATAAGAAAAATCTTTATGATCTTGTAAATATATATTGTTGCATGCTACATGATGCTACCTATTTAGGAAGGCCTTTTTATGTGCAACATGATGTCTTTAGTTAGGATTGCCTTGTAATTAAGAAACTTGGTTGCCTTGTCTCCCCTAAAACTTATTCTTAATCCTTTATTCTCTCGACGATGAAATCTCTTAAACTTATTCTCGACGACACGTGGGAACGTACGCTTTATATCGAAAGGTTCAAATCTTTAGACTTTGTGTCTAATCTATGAAAATCTCATCAAGGTTTTAATTCCATGAACCTAAAGAAATATTGTGTGACACATAGACACCTGTATTCTGGATTTCCTGGCAAAAAGCCTTCGGGCTAAGGTAAGCATTTCGCATAAATCCCATGGGACTAGCTATGCTTACCTGGGGATTTCTGGGATGAGTAATAAAGTATGGTCAATATACACAAGTTTCTAAGGCAATTGGAGTTAACTCACCATGATGTGTCAACGTTTCCAAATGGTAATGCGTTACCAAATGGAATCATTCCATGTGTGTTTTACAAGTCTTGAATAATCTTTGTTTGATTTATTATCTGCTACCTCCAAATTTCTGTGACTAACGTACTTTGTATCCAGCATGTCTTGTCATCATGGAAAGCGTGGTAGCTCCGACCGCAAATTAGCTGCCATGATTGCCCGTCAAATGGCTGCTGTCATTCCGACCATGGTTGCCGAACTGAGTAGCACCTTGATGGCCAACGCTGATAACAACACTAATGGCAATGGGCAAGGAGAGAATAATGCAAATCAAGGAAAAAACAACTAAACCTGCACGTTTAAGCACTTCAACTCATGCAAACCCACTAGCTTTAGTGGGAAGGAATGAGCCACTGGACTTCTCGAGTGGTTCGAAAGCATGGAAAACACCTTCATTAACTGTGAGTGTCCCGAGGCGCTCAAAGTCCATTATGCCACGAGTATGTTTCAACAAAGGGCACTTACGTGGTGGAATAGTGAGAAGAGGAACCATGGTGCTGATGTTGTGTTGACACTAACTTGGGATGAATTCATGAATATTGCCATCCAAGAGTTCTGCCCGAGAAGTGAGCTGCAAAAGTTGGAGGAGGAGTTTTGGAATCTCAAGCAAGATGGTGGAGATCATTTGGCCTATTCAAATAGGCATCACGAGTTGAGTATCCTGTTGCCTCACATGGTTGACACTGTTCCTAGAAACATTGAGAAGTTTATCAAGGGGGTGCCACCTCAAATCCAAGATGTCATGACTTTGGAAGATGCCATTACCATCACCGCTCAACTTACTAAAAACCATATTCGAGCGGGCACCTTGTCTGTCAAAGGTGCTAAAAAGACTGAAATGGCGGTCCCTGAAGCAGCTAAGGAGAGTAAGAATGAACTGTCTTACAACAACAAGAAACGCAAGTTCACACCAGCTCGTAATTTCGCTATGGCTACACCCAAGGTACCTCAAAGACAACTCGTTCCTGTGGCACAAGCACCTGTTGCTAGGGCCTATTCTGGTCCTCTACCTTTGTGCAATGTCTATAGGTATCATCATGCGGGTAATACCCCGTGCCGCATCTGTACACTGTGTGGTAAGTATGGACACTTGGTGGCCACTTGTCACCATGCACCAAACAATGCCGCATTAGTTGCTAATCGTGCTTGCTACAATTGTGGGGAACCTGGTCATTTTCGCCAACAATGCCCTCGTCTTGCGGGTAATGTTCCACAAGCCCGAGGACGTGCCTTCAACATCAATACAAACCAAGCAGAAGCAAACAACAATGTGGTGAACGGTATGTCAAATCCAACCCCAACTTTATGATCTAAGTTCTTTTGTTGCTTTACCTGTATCGTTAAATGTCTTTAAAACTGAACAGGTATGTTTCTTATTAATAATTCCTATGCTTACGTTCTGTTTGACTCTGGAGCCGATAAGAGTTTTGTCTCGTTAGAATTTGAGCCTATACTTGCTAAGCCACATACGAGATTAGAAAGACCTCTTACTGTCGAAGTCGCCGATGGAGAACCCATCATCATTGATGTCATTATTCGTGATTGCATTTTGAGCCTAAACGAGCATGATTTCTTTATCGACCTTATTCCTATGAAACTTGGAAGCTTTGACGTTATCATTGGCATGGACTGGTTAGCCAAACATCATGATGAAATTATTTGTTTCGAGAAGTGCATTCGAATTCCTTTGCCTTCGGGGGATACATTGAAAGTATTCGGCGAAAAATCCTCCAAAGGACTCAAACTCATGTCGTGTACTCAAGCCCGAAAATGTCTAAGCAAGAATTACATGGCTTTCTTGGCTTACATGGTCAACACAAAATTCAAAGAGAAGGACCTTAAGGATGTCCCGATTGTACGAGACTTTCCTGAAGTACTTCCCGATGACCTTAGTGGTTTACCTCCCGTGCGAGAAGTTGAGTTTAAGATCGATTTGATTCCGGGAGCGAACCCCGTGGCTAAGTCACCATATCGACTTGCACCGTCGGAAATGCAAGAGCTAGCTAGTCAACTTCAAGAACTGTCCGACAAGGGCTTTATCCGTCCTAGCTCATCGCATTGGGGTGCACCTGTTCTGTTCGTCAAGAAGAAAGATGGATCGTTTCGTATGTGCATCGATTATCGTGATATTAACAAACTTACCATCAAGAACCGCTACCCTCTTCCTCACATCGATGATCTTTTTGACCAACTTCAAGGCGCTGCTATTTTCTCAAAGATTGACTTACGTTCTGACTATCATCAATTACGAGTTCATGATGATGATATCCCAAAAACTACGTTCTGTACTCGATATGGACACTATGAGTTCATGGTTATGCCCTTTGGTTTAACAAATGCTCCTGCTGTCTTTATGGATCTCATGAATCGAGTATGCAAGCCGTATCTAGACAAGTTTGTGATTGTCTTTATTGATGACATACTTATCTATTCCAAGTCCAAAACCGATCACGAACTTCACTTGTGACAAGTTCTTGAGCTATTGAAGAAAGAACAACTGTACGCAAAGTTCTCAAAGTGCGAATTTTGGCTTGAGGAGGTCCAATTTCTAGGACACGTGGTGAATAGCCAAGGAATTCACGTTGACCCTGCAAAGGTGGAAGCTGTGAAAAATTGGTGTGTTCCTACAACTCTAGCCAAAGTTCGTTCTTTCCTTGGTCTTGCTGGTTATTGTCAACGTTTCATTGCCAACTTCTCTAGAATCGCGAAGCCTCTTACTTCCTTGACTCAAAAGAATAAACCATTCGAGTGGGGGTCTGAACAAGAGGAAGCCTTTGAAGCATTAAAGCACAAGTTGTGTAATGCTCTATCTTGACCCTTCCTGATGGAAACGATGATTTCACCGTGTATTGTGATGCATCTAAACAAGGCCTTGGTTGTGTTCTCATGCAACGAGGAAAGGTCATAGCATATGCATCGAGGTCCATGAGGTGAATTACACGACACATGATCTTGAACTTGGTGCTGTGGTTTTTTCCCTAAAGATTTGGAGACATTGCCTTTATGGCATGCAATGTATAGTCTACACCGATCACAAAAGCCTACAACACATTCTCAATCAAAAGGATCTCAACATGAGACAATGACGTTGGGTCGAGTTGATTAGTGATTATGACTGTGACATTTGTTACCACCCTGGAAAGGCAAATGTTGTAGCCGATGCACTAAGTTGTAAGATTCATAATAAGATGATCTCGTTTCAAGAAATTCGCGATCGATGACAATGATTTGATACCTTGGGAGAATTTGATACTGAGATTCGTCTGGATGTTAGCGAGACTACGATGCTGCTGCAAAATTTAAGGATTGAGAATGACATCGAGACTTGTATCATGGAGGCTCAACAAGCGGTTCAAGAAGAAGGAAAAATGGGAGAGGAATTGGAGTACAATCTTCGAGCTCAACTGGAAACGAAACCCAATGGGTTGATGTATTTCTTGAATCGAATTTGGGTTCCAAACTATGATAATCTTCGTACCTTATCATGAATGAAGCTCATCAAACTCGTTACTCAATTCATCCTGGTTCCGATAAGATGTATATGGATCTGCGTGGTCAATACTGATGGCCTGGAATGAAGAAAGACATAGCAACTTACGTAGCTAAGTGTCTTACGTGTACGAAGGTTAAAGCTGAACATCAACGTCCTAGTGGATTGCTTGAACAACCCGAGATTCCTATGTGGAAATGGGAACACATATCGATGGACTTCATAACCAAACTACCTCGCACCTCTCGTGGTCATGATAGCATATGGGTGATCGTTGACCGATTGACCAAGTCGGCACATTTCATACCCATACGTGACACTTACAAAACATCAAGGTTAGCTCGTATATACATTGATGAGATTGTGAGTCGTCATGGTGTACCTTTGCATATCGTATCCGACCGAGACGCTCGTTTCACTTCGCACTTTTGGTTGTCTATGCAAGAACTCTTGGGTACTCAACTGGATTTAAGCACGGCTTACCATCCTCAAACGGACGGTCAAACCGAGCGAACCATTCAAACCCTAGAGGATTTTCTACGTCTCTGTGTCCTTGACTTTGATGGTGACTGGGATACGCATTTACCATAGTTACCACTCGAGTATCAGGATGGCACCTTTCGAAGCGCTTTATGGTCGTAAATGTCGTTCCCCGATCTGCTGGACTGACATTGGTGAAAATTTCATCACTGGTCCTGAGCTCATACAAGAAACGACCGATAAAGTCTCCATGATTCGCAAGAACCTTGAAGTGGCTAGAAGTCGACAAAAGAGCTATACCGATAAACGACGCAAGCCATTGGAATTCCAAGTTGGGGATATGGTTCTTCTTAAAGTCTCACCATGGAAGGGAGTCGTTCGCTTTGGGAAGAAGGGTAAATTAGCTCCACGATTTGTAGGACCTTTCAAGATCCTAAAAAGGATTTGGAAAGTGGCTTATAAACTGGAACTACCTTCCAATCTTAGCGGGGTTCATCCTGTTTTCCATGTCGCAAATTTGAGAAAATGTTTGGCTGACGAAAGTCTGCATGTCCCATTAGATGACATCCAGAACGAATAGTCATTACATTTTGTTGAGAAACCCGTTGAAGTCATGGATCGTATCATGAAGAAGACTAGGACCACTACCACCCCAATCGTCAAGGTTCGTTGGGAGAATAAGCGTGGACCTGAGTTTACTTGGGAACATGAGGAGCATATGAAGAAGAAATACCGGTATTTGTTCGTTTAGTTCATTCTTAATTTCGGGACGAAAACCTTTCGTGTTTTCGTTAATTAATAGTTAACCCTGTTATGTTCTTGTAAGGACCATTTATGTCATTTAAGAAACTATATGGGTTGTTTATGAATGTTTCTTTTATTGAGCATTAATTCATTAATTTAAGAGTTAATAGTTTGTTTTTACTATAATAAACATAATAATAATAATAATAATAATAATAATAATAATAATAATAATAATAATAGTAATTATAACTTTTGTAATTTATAAAACTTAACATTAAGTTATAATAATAAAGTAATAATAATAGTAAAAATAAAATAAAAATACTAATAATATTAAAAATTAATAATTTATAAAAGTTAAACAATTGATAAGTTATAAAAAAACATTTAAAACTAAAAGTTTAATTAAGTTGAGGGGGCCTTTAAGACAATTTGCAAACTTAAAATAGAAGTTTTGTACATAAAATATTAAGTTGAAAACCGCAGGGACTAAAGCTGTAAATATTCAAAACCCAAACCCCCTCCCCTCTTTTCCCCCGTGATTCCGGCGGCCAACCACCGGCCACACTCCGGCGACACTCCAAACGCCCAAATCGGTCGAGTTTGATTCAATTAAACCGCTCTAACATCTTCGGGGGTGTTATTCGAACTTGATTACCTCAATTAATTCGCTTAAAAAGCACGTTTAACAACCTTAATCGAAACCGGAACATCGGATTATCCTAATCGATTCAACACCAGGAATACATCAAATTAAGTCGTTTAATTTATCAGAAACGTTTGTATAATCATTGCAAAGCTAAATGCGTAGTTTAATTCGAGTTAAACAATCAATTACTCCCTTAATCATAACTGAAATAGTCGAATCAAAATCGAAACCCATCCGGCACATTAACGTACAAATTGAAACTATTTAACAGAGGGGAAAGCTTCCATTCGACCCCTTTCAACTTTCTGAACCTCCAATTGCTCGAAGAATCCACTCGATCATCGATTTCAAGCACCCTTTTCATTCGCGTGTGAACCGAAGTTTACCGGACGTAATTACACCGATTTGTTCTTAATCAAGTAAGTTTAATACACCATTATACTCGATTATACCTAGGGATCAAAAGCCCTAAGGTTAATCGAGTTGAAACACTTGAATCGATGCTCAATTTTGGATTCAATCGATCTAGGGTTCATTGGTTTGGGGGTTTCATTGTGTTTGTGTTTTTAAGATTTAAAACCCACACTCTTACCAGGCTTAGGCGCCCTCGCCTACTGGTTAAGAGCTCATGTTTCATCCTTGGGGTCCCGGGTTCGAACCCGGGCACCCACACATTTTTTTTAAAGGCTTTTTCTTAACAAATTAATTACAGAAAAATCTTAATAATTATAAAAATTATTTTTGTAAACTTTAATTATTTTTAAAGACACCAAATTCTTTTCTGCAAATTTCTTAATTTAAATACTTTAATATTCTTTTAATAAAACAATATAACAAAAATTATTTTTAGTTAGTTCTTAAAAAAATGGATTTAAAATGATAGTTTAAATTAATAAATTATTATTGGTCCAAACGTTACTTTTAGTTTAATCGTGTTATTTTAAATAATTATAGAAATTATTTACACTTTATATTTAATTTTACCGTTATTATAAATACTTTAATTTCGTTAAATTATCTAAATGGTATAATACTTTCCGTTGAAATAAAATATAATTGATTCCATTATTAAATTCCATCTATATCAAAAACCCCAAAATCTCTATTGAAACCCTAGTTCACGTTTAATCGTTAATATTACCTTTAAACTTAATTTTGAAATATATACGTTAGGTATCTTGTAAAAAGAATCGTTGAAGCACCGTTTAATTTCTTGTTATCATCTTATATATATCAAGTGAGTTTTCATGCCCCTCTTTTACTTTATTTCACACCTTTTGGGGTGAAATATGTTAACTTTATAAACTTGCACTTGTAAACATCTTGGTACTTGTAAATACACATGCAATTCATCTTTACTTTTTGTCATGGTTATTTGTAATATTGTGAGTCTTATATGATGGACATTATATGTTGACAATCATTAACTATTGCTAGCCTGGCGACATCATAGATCTATGGGCCTGACAAGCCTATTTGGTGCTAAAGCCGAGGTTATTGCCGGCTCCTGATGACGTATGATTGTTCATCACGGGAACCAAGTACACTTAGCTAATCGTTATAACTTGTAAATGATATTCTTGGTCAAGGTTTGATTGTAGCTATATGTTATCTATAAACTTGCTTTACTTGTAACCATTGACATGAATTGCTACTTGTAAACTTTTATATATATATATGTATGCTTAACCCATGGAAACTCGCCAACTTTCTAAGTTGACCTTTATTTTTAACATGTTTCTGGAAATGTACAAGGTTGATGATTATCTTTTGAAGTATGCTTACACTTAGGATTTGGACCTAGGAAAAATAAATAAAATATCTTGAAACTTGGAAGTTGAACTTTGTTTACTTTATTTCATTAAGACATTTGGTTGTAATGTTTATTTCAACTTATGAATAATTATATTTACAATTTATGGTAGTGTTATGTGGTTGTGAACAATCTTAACCCTGACATCTTGACGTTTTCGCCGTTAAGGTTGGGGTGTGACATATCCCAAGTCAAGGGGTTAAAGTTGTGCAAGTGGCAAACTTACCCATTATGGGATTTAAAAGAGGAATGGCATCCCACTCTTTCCTTTTCAGACTTGGTTCTTGGCTGCTTGACAGAGAGAGAAGCTGCAATCAGTTTCTAGAGAGAGGGAGGAGGAAGAGCTTCTTGTAGGTGAGGTTTTCTTGTGTTTTCTGCTAGGTTTTCAGCTGTGTTCGAGCTGTTGGACCGATTCTTACGTGCTTCTTGTGTTGGCTGCTTGTTTCGGTATGTTTAGGTGCTAGGACTCCAGGTCGCTCTCGGGTTTGGAGGAGTTTTACTCGAAAGCAGTTAGCGGTGAGTTCTAGATCCCCTCTTTTACATGTTTTCTACTTGTTTTGGGGCTGATATGCATAATAACTGCTGTTTTTCCTAACTAAACTATGAGTTTTACATGGTGTACGGTTGTGTTTGAAGTATGTTTGTTTTAAGTGATTTCTATGATGTTGTGATGATGTTTGTTATGCTTTAAGCTTGTAACATGTTAGATCTATGCTAAGTTCAGGCTAGAATGATGTTTAAGATTGGAAAACTTCATAAGTTGCATCGCAGGTACTGAACAAGTGTCCGCTGTGGATGATGGTCATCCGCTGTGGACATTGTGTGTCCGCTATGGACACTTAGAAATGTAGGACGTCCGCTGTGGACTTACATGTCCGCTGTGGACACTTAAGGAGTTTTAAGTTGTCCGCTGTGGATGTTGGTTATCCGCTGTGGACACTGTCCGCTGTGAAGCCTTAGAAAATTTGTACGTCCGTTGTGGATGTTGGTTATCCGTTGTGTACTTATTTCATCCGCTGTACACTTTTAGTTATCCACTGTGGATGTTATTCATCCGCATTGGATTATGTTCATCCGCTGTGAACACTTAGTGTTTTGCTCATCCGTTGTGGACCTTGGTTGTCCGCTGTAGACTTAGGTTGTCCACTGTGGATACTTAGTACTTTAAGCCATCCGCTGTATAAGTTACTTATGCACTGTGAACACTTAGGAGTTTTCTGAAATTTTGGTTATAGAGTTTAAGTGTTAAGAACTTATGCTTAATGGGTGTTTATGCTTGTTCTATGTTTCTAATGTTTTATTTACCTTCTTATGGGCTGCTTGCTATGAATAATTATTACTGTTTCATGATATGTGATTTTAAGGTAATAATATTATAAAAGTATTATTCATAATAAGTGGACACAAAGGAATAAAAAAGAAGGACAGTGAAACTTAATAAATGTTACCCCAAGGCCCTAACAAAAGGTGAAAAGCCTTGCAAGCTTTTCCAACGTAAGTTCATGACCATGTTGTTGTTAGCTCAACTGATGTGTGGCTGTTTCAGCCCAAGAAAGGCACATCCGGGGTCTAATCCTTGTGATTGACCAATAAACTAATGGGATCCAAGTTCATGAGCAGGATTCATGCCTAGCAATGTGGATCAACTGTCGGGGGTTAGCTACCACTTATAAATATGTACCGACAGGGGTTCGGCATTTGTTGCCAACCAACAATATAGGCTCTTGCTTTGAGCCAACCGAGACAATGAAAGCGAAAGATAATGAAAGAAAGAAAGATAAAGAATCCCTTAATGATTGATTATGTATGATGATGAATGATCACCAGTTACAAAAGTATATTTTCTATATTATTAAACTAGAACTCACTCAGCAACACTGACTTTTATATGCATTTTTAGTTGGCAGGTAATGTGGTTGCTAAGGGTTGCACGGTGTTGAAGCTACTTGGCAAATAAAGACTGGCATCCATGACACGTTGAAAAGTTATTTTTGTTTTGAAATGCAACTAGATGTCCTTTTTGTAACTACCAACAACAATGTATTTCCTGACAAAAGTAATGGTCAATGAATGCTATGGTTTTTATTAAATTATTCCGCTGTAAAGTTTCCTTTTTTTGATAAATTTGAATGTGTTTTATTATGAAAAGTGCTATGAATGACCAACTGTGGGGTTCCCGGGAACGGGGCCTTACATTTCTGTACATGTTATACACGGCAAACTATTTGTACTTTTAAACCTGTGAACTCACCAACGATGTTGACTTTTTAGAGCATGTCTTTTTAGGTAATGAGGCTTAGGTGGTTGGCTGTGGACTTAGACAAGACCGCTCCTTTGGGAGCAATAGACATTTCATGAAACTTTTTGGATTTGTTTATTTTGTTGAATTGTAATTTGTTGAATTTGTACTTGGGATTGTTTTGGTACTTGTGCTTCTTTGTTCCTGAATGGAACTTTGAAATATTTATGCATTTATGGTATGACGTTTTGGAATTGACTGTACTTGACACGTGTTCCTATGTGTCGGGCGATGTCATGACCCATTTACGGAGAATACCTTTAGTTATTCTCTTAGACCCCCAATGTGTTATGATGATTCTGTCCGTCGCATCCTTGTGTTTCAGCTTCTAGCGAGGGTGTGACATCGTAAAAGTTTATATATAAAACCCTAGAAGTGGTTATGTCTAGAAGGACTACTACATTTCAAGAAGAAAAGAATAAAACTCTAAAAGAGATAAATGTTCTAGAAGAAACTAATATAATCCCTAATGAGATTAGTGAAATCCTAAAATAGAAAAATGGAGCTCCATAACAAACTCAGTTATTAAACAAATTTGAGATCTCAATATATTACGTACGATACAGTGCAATATGGAACCGAAATAAAGTATGTATTTGGAAATGTTATAGCAACAAATGTAATCAATGAAAAAGATTACTTATACCAAACTCCGTAAGAGTATATACACATATATGACTTGTTGAAATAGCAAGATGTCTGAAAGGCTAAATTTCATTTTGTTTGACAAGCAAAACGTTTTCGGACCAGAAGTCCGAACACCCATAGACCTAAAACCAATAGGTTAAAAATGGGTGTCCATGAGATAAAAAGAAATGTAAAGAAAGAGATTGTGTGATGTAAGGCTTGAATTGTAATATATGGGTTTTCTAAAATCCTAGTGATGATGATAAACGTAGTCCCCCGAAGAGGATACGATAGCGCTACCATGATCATCGGCTTCACAATATAATAAAGACTTCAGATTATAGTGTCATCACCGCGTATTTAGATGGGACATTTGAAATTATCTACATGAAAATCCTTTTATGGAATAAAACTGCCTGAAGAATTAAAATTAGTACCTCGAGATATAAATGCTTGATATATATATGGTATTAAACAAGCTGATCTATGTGATACAATCGACACAAAAATTAATCCGAGGTACAAATTTGATAGATTTGTAGCAAATGTGTTTTACACAACTTAATTATTTCTTGAATTATAGTTCGAGTATATGTGTTACGCATTAGTCTGTCAATTTACACTTAGAAGTTGTTAGCACATTTTATATGATCAATTCTAATCATGTACGCATACCTACGAATGCTCAATCATTGTACATAGATCCTTACGGTCCCTAAGCGGAGGGTGAAGAAGTACTTGGTCCAGAAGTACCATAGTTATGCATTATTAATGCATCAGTGTGTCTAGTAAACATCGCGAGACATGGTATTGCATTTATTAGCATATGTGCTAGTGAAGTATACTTCTAATACAACACGTTGCACTCGTTTTCCCTTACTAAGTTTTTGTCGCTTAGGGTTTTTATTAGAAAGGTTTTTAATGAGACAACATAATTGGTCAACTTGAATCAGTTTATTATATAAGCCCAAAGTGCCGATTTAATATTATCCTGAAGTATTTTTTCAATTGAATATGATGCGTGCTGTATGTTTTTCCTTAGCTATGATTTTGTCCCATTGAGTTTTTATAGCAAGGATTTTATCGTGACAGCTTCACAAGCATATCAAAGAATAAGTTAACTTTTAAAGGATTCAAGACATTCAATATGATGAGAACATAAGTCTTGACTAATTGATTATGATCATGCAATATTTATGGGGCCCATATAGAGTTCAATTATAGAGATATGACAAGTTCATACCAAGCAAAAAAAGTCCAACTACACCATATGAAGACAACACAAAATGTCTCACAAAATAAATAAGACTGCATTAAAGACCAAGCAAGCCGCTGTCATAGAATATTAAACTCCAAAGACTACACTGTATAATATTTAATTGAGGGGGAGTATTATAAACGTTGTATTCTTTTTCTGTAACTAATTTTTATCGCACTGGGTTTTTTTAGTAATGTTTTAACGAGGCAGCATAACCGATCATGTTGTATCGGTTAATATCGGTCCTAAAAAACTAAACCAACGTTATCCAAAAGTATAATATTAATAGTGTATAATATAAAATGTCTCAGGGAAGAGTTATAAATGAAGACATTTGAGCCCAACCCAATACATATGGGCTTAGAGTTTCACATTGTATTATCTATATATATGATGTATGTATTTGATATGTTAGATGAATGGAATGATTTTGTTTATCAAATCATTGTCATTTTATTTTTTTATTATTATGTAAGAATTAAATAAATCATTATTTTGTAATGTTTGATAGGCTGAAAAAGATAAAGAAGTAAAAAGTGGAATATGACGATGGTGGTGGAAAAAAGAGGGCGGGGATGAATGATTTTATGGGAAATTTCGAAAATATCCATTTTTCTCAAACCTTTCTTTAAAATGTCCCCTCCAACAATTTCTTCTCATAGTATCTCCTCCAAACAAAGCGCGAGCGTCACTAAAGACAGGCGCGGGTGCCTAGGCCCACTAAAAATCAGACACGTAGTTAACACAGACGCCACCACCCGTAAACTAGAGTCTTCCGACTCCAAAGAAGAGGCGGTCGGCTGTGCACCCACATCTTTGCAAACTTTCAATTCGTTTTATTTTTTAATTTAATACTTATATAATTAATTATTTTGTATTTCTCTTATAATTTTTAAAACATAACTTTTTTATACAATTTCATATATACCATTGCGAAATGCTTATATTGATCTACGTGTCGACGTAAAATTTATTCAAAACCGATTCGGGTCAAATTAATATAAATTTGACTTGAATCCGTTTGAATAAAATTTACGTCGGTACATAGATAAAAATAAGTGTGTTCCAATAGTCTATTTGAAATAAAATATCAACGTTATATTTTAAAAGTTATAAGAGAAAAACAAAATATGAGTAAAATTAATTATATAAATATTAAATTTTAATCAATTCAAATCACATTTGGCATATTGGGTGCCCGACCTTATTTGGAGTTGCCTGCCTCAATTTCGCGGGCGGCAACCTTGTTGGTCCTGTCTAAGGAGGCGTCGATGCCCTGTCAACAGAGGACATTTTGAGAATAAAATTTTTGGGGGATATTTTGCTAGAAAAATAAGACAAAAGGGACATTCTGAGAATTTTACCATGATTTTTATGGTGTTTAGAGGAAATGAAAATGCTTATGTAATAAGTGATTACATTCCGACCACCTAAAACAAACATACATCTCTTTTTCAATTCCCTCACAATGGTTCATTTCATTCCGCATGTCATATCTACATACCAAACACTACCTTAAGTTTTTTTTTCAAAATCAAATTAAGAGCATGGATCCACATTATACTATTTATGCATCTTTTATGTCGGTTACCACAGTAACCTATAAATATGATAATGGTAAAGGGTGGGTCTCCATTTTCTTGATTTATCGTGTGGGTTAAGTTTTCCATTGAGGGGTTCGATTCTCATATCTGGAGAGGGTAAGTGAGGGCTCGGTAGTGTGGTCTTGGTGGTGGTATGGTGGTTAGAAGCGATGGAGGTGGTGGAAAAGTGAAAGAAAGAGTCTTTGTGTGTTTAAAGAGATAGATAGAGGGAGGGAGGGAGGAAGGGAGAGAGGATGACAGAATGTGAAAGATGTTAAATAGTTATTAGATAAATATTATCAATTCTGATTAATAGTCGTTTGAAGTCCAGTGAAATAAATAACAATTAGTAATTTTTGTATATGAGGCCATTAGACTCATTTGGCAACTTCAGTGGCTACAATGCCACTAACCAGGGGTATTTTAGTAATTTTCATGATGGTGGCATCAACCTTTGTTCCTTTAGTTTATTTTTTTTAGCTTCAGGTAGAGTTTTCATCCATTTCCAATTCTCAATGGCCTTCAACGTCATTCAAACGCTCTTTAGAGATGAAAATATACAGCACCGAAGGCTACTACCACAATTACCTCCTACCGGGTTTAGTTCTTTTGCTGGAAAAAGACTCGAAACTAACGTGCATGAAGGTCATTGAACCCATTCATTGTCGTTAGAGATGGCAAGGCAGCCGGAAGTAGGTCGTTGAGCCTACAATTAGCAGCCGTGCCTTCATAGGCGAAAAACTAAGTGGGAAAAAATAATGATCTAAGGCTGAAGACAAGGATTTGTCCATGAAAGTGAGGATAGGATGATGAAGACAAGGACCCGAAGACAAAATCCATCATCTATATCTAATGGTGGTGGTGGTAGTAGTTAAAGAGGGTGGTGGTGGCCGAAGTCTGGTGGTGGTGGTGGCTATATTGTTGTAGTAGATAAATAGAGTGTGTGCAAAGAAACTTGAGAGATGATGATGATGATGATGACTCAATTATTTTTTAATGATGACGAATAATAAGATCTATGGACTTGAAAAAAAACCTTCAATTGCATTTTACTTTACAGGGGAATCAAGTCCGTGGGTTGTCTTCGCTAATTAACACATAACTATATTAGAGTGTTCATAGTAGGTCCCTTATATATATATATATATATATATATATATATATATATATATATATATATATATATATATATATATATATATATATATGTGTGTGTGTGTGTGTGTGTGTGTGTGTGTGTGTGTGTGTGTGGGTGGGTGTAAGTGTGTTTATTATATTATATGAAATGATTATGAGTAGTTGTGAGTAAATAAAAGAGAAAATGTTATTGTTGTCTGTATATTTGGTATAGCACTATTCATACCTATTAATTTTTTAAAATGGTTGTGCTCGGAGAAGAGAGAAAAATTAATGATAAGATATAACAAAGTATTAGTAATTGAAAAAAAGGGAAAAAAATTAATGATCTTTAGTGTGATTATAAAGTTATAGATAAAAATGTTGGGTACGATCTGCCCAAGACACATATTGAATTGATGTGGCTAGTATGTTATGACTCAAGTCGGGTCATACCCAATAACAAGCTAGACAATCACCTACGATATTTATTTTATGATATGATCATGTAAGTAAATATTGACACTTGAAGTATTTAGAAATTGGGTTTCTAAATATTTGCACTAGTGTTATGAATAAATTATATAGATAATTTATTCTAAAGAGAGAGTACTATGTATTGTTATTCAAATGGTTGAACAAACAATACAAGTGTTTTGTCCGCATTTCTTTTGTTCATTCGCATTTACTAATGCGGATGTGTAACTGAGGAAATGCGGATGAATGTTCCTCATCCGCATTTACTAATGCGGATGTGTATTTGGGGAAATGCTGAAGGAATTATCTTATCCGCATTTACTAATGCGGATGAGCATTTAAGGAAATGCTGATGAAACTGATCATCCACATTTACAAATGCGGATGTGCATTTTGGAAATGCTGATGGAGTTACTTATCGGCATTTACAAATACAGATGTACATTTGGGAAATGTGGATGAAGTTTCTTCTTCCGCATTTACAAATGCAGACAGAGTTTGTTCATTCGCATTTACTAATGCGGATGAATATTAGAGAAATACGGATGGGTTAAAGGGATAGGTCCCACCCATTATTCTCTCACATTGAAATTCAGTTTCATAGGACGTGTAATATATATGATTGTATTCAACCACTCTCTTTGATAACTTACAACACACACAAAGGTGCAATCGATGTTCCTGTTGCTTTTCTCTCTATCGGTCGAGAAAAACCAATAACTGAACCCGATTCAAGCAAGAAAAATCCTAGCAACCTGGTGTATTGTTGGAAGATTGGGGTAGACAAGCTTGAGGTTTCCTGCTTTGAAAGCTGCTGTTCAAAGATCTTCTTCCTCTGTCCCATTCGAGAGGTAGAATTCTTAACACCCTATGGTTGTTTGTGTAACACCCGGAAATTTATAAAAGGGGGAAAGATAATAGTTTTCAAAAGTAAAGGGGGTTAAAGTGTGCAAGTGGCAAACTTGCCACTAGTGGGCTCAAAAAGCAGGGGATGGCTGCCCACACCCCCATTTCCATGCATCTGAATTTGGCTGCAAGAAGAGAGAGAGAAGTTCTCAACCGGTTTTAGTGAGAGAAAGTGGAAGAAAATCTTCATAAGGTAAGATTTCAAGGTATTCTTCTTGGTTTCTGCTAGGTTCGAGTTTCTGGACTGAGAATTCTGGTGTTTAGTGCTCGTTTTCATGGGTTTTAGGTGCTGGAACTTCAAGTGGGCTCTCGGGTTTGAAGTGTTTTACTCGAAAGCTGTTGAGGTGAGTTCTATGTCCCCTCTTTTACTGACTTTCTAAGTGTTTGGGGCTGTTATGCATACTGGACAGAAGATTTTCTAAACCGAACTATGATCTTTTATGAAATGTATGACTGTTACAAAGATGTATGTTTTTAATCGATTTCTATGTTGTTGTATGATTGTTAGTGAGGTTTAAGGGTGTTAACTGGTAGATCTATGCTAAGGGTACGTTTAGAAGTGATGTATGGGGCTAGAATTGCATGATTTGTATTGCAGGAGCTGAACTTGTTGTCTGCTATGGACATTAGAGTGTCCGCTGTTGACACTTGGCCATTTTAGTTGTCCACTGTGGATCTCGTATGTCCGCTGTGGACACTTGGGAAGGTTGTCCAGGTCATCTGCTGTGGACACCCACTGTCCGCTGTGGACACTTGGACATTATTAATGTGCCCGATGTGGACACTTTGGCATTTGGCTGTCCGACGTAGACCTTGCATGTCCGCTGTGGACACTTAGAAGATTTTATGGCTGTCCGCTGTGAACTTGTTCATCCGCTGTGAACTTGTTCATCCGCTGTGGACTTTGGCTATCCGCTGTGGACTTTGGCTGTCCGCTGTGGATACTTGGAATATTTTAAGTTGTCCGCTGTATGCCTTGTCATGCGCTGTGAACACTTAGGATTTTCTGAATTTTGGGTTGTAGAGCTTAAGTGTTAAGAAATGATGTTTTATGGTGGCTTATGCTTGTTTGTGTTGTGTATGCTTTGTCTGCTGTTATGATGATGATGTTGTTCCATGTTATGTAGATGATGTGGCTTTACGTGGTATGTTATACCTATGTACGTAAGTAAAGTATTACGTAATGAAAGTGAAAGATAACGAATGACGAGAATGGAAGAAATGAATGATGGGGTCCTTGTTGCTTACCCCGGTACTTTATCGGCTTATGCTTGACTCGGGGGTTTACTTATAAACCCCGGTAAAGTATTGGCTTTTGCTTGACATGGGGTATAGCATATAAGTTGAGTGAAGATCCTTGTCGCGTACCCCGGTACTGTGTCGGCTTATGCTTGACGTGGGGGTTTACTTATAAACCCCAGCACAGTATCGGCTTTTGCTTGATGTGGGGGTATAGCATATGACAGGATCTAGATAAAGGTGGAAGATATTAATGAAAGAAAGTGTGAATGATGAACGATGATGAAAGATAATAATTACCACCAAGATGTATGTATAATGTGTGATCACGTATGAAGGTAAATGAAATGTTTTAAACGGAAGTAAAGTATTTTAATATAAAACTAGAACTCACTCAGCGTCGCTGACTTCTTGTATGCATAATAGTTGGCTGGTATTTTGTTGATGCTGAGGAGTTGCAGGCATGGATGCATAAGCTACTAGGGACATTTTGAGGCTGCCATCCGCATTTTGATATGATGTTGTATTTTGAAATTAATATGAATGATGTAACGTAATGATATGTTTTAAATTATAAAAGAAAAAAGTTTTAAATTCTGCTGCAAAAGTAATGTATGCTTTTAAATATTTTATGCGATGACGGTCTAGCTGTAAGCGTCCCGGGAACGGGGCCTTACAGTTTGTAAGCATGATTTTTCATATAACGATCCATTACGGGTTTTTTTTACAGATATTATAAATCAGTTTATATATTAACTGTAACAAGTTTTTCTTTTCACTTCCGCTGCGGTTTTCATTTTATAAGGATAAAATGACTCTTATAAACTTGTGAAAACCCTACACTGGTATCAGAGCCGGTTATATGGATACATGCTTCATCTGGACTGAATTCTTGATTTCTTGTTGTTATTCACCAACAGACCAAAAATCAGGTCTATGTTTCCCTTGTTTTTCAAGATTCTACTTTACATGCATATAGTAATCTTGGAAAATCTTAATCATTTGGATGATTTAAGTTGTTTGAAAACCATCCAAATGATTAAAGGTCACCTAACCACCTATATGTGTAAACTCACACGTGTGTGTAAGTAGGACGACTTGAATTGGAAACCATGTGAATAGGGTCACCGAAGCATGGCGTACAATGGTGTTGATGGGATTAATCATGCCGACTAAACATAAAGATGTTTAACCGATCCCATAAACTAGAAGTTGCAAAGGGTTGCAATTGTCAAAAGTTGACTACCTTGTTAATTTAAATAATGGGATAAAGGTCACCTAACCATTATTTGAATGTAACGTTGGATTCTAGATTTTAATTATTAATTGTCTATGAGACATGAAAGGGTATTAATAGTTAAAATTCCTTTTTATAAATACTAAAATTGAACTTTGTTTATATTGTAGTAATGGCCGCTAATAATAACAACGCTACCTCCCCGACTGTCATAACCTATCACTGAGGACTATCCTGGAAAAGGATCGTCTAAAACACAATAATTTCATGGATTGGTTTTGAAACTTGAGAATTGTTCTCAAGCAGGAAAAGAAATCATATGTGTTGGACGATCCTATTCCCGATGAACCCAACATTGATGATGTGGACGATCCTATTCCCGATGAACCCAACATTGATGATGTTGATGCCTACGAGGATTGGGTTAAGCACACTGAGGATTCTGTGTAAGTTTCTTGCCTCATGTTGGGAACCATGATTCCTGAGCTTCAAAAGGATTTTGAACATCACGGGGCATACGACATGATTACCTAGCTGAAAGAAATGTTCCTTTAACAAGCGAGGGTAGAGCGGTTCGAAACGGTTCGAGCGCCTCATGTATGTCGAATGGAAGAAACCCAATCTGTGTCATCTTATGTGATGAAGATGGAAAGCCACATTGATCTCCTCGAAAGGCTAAATTGTCCCGTCTCAAAAGAGTTGGCCACGGATTTGATCCTCAATGGTCTAACCAAGAAGTTTGAGACTTTTATCATGAATTATAACATGAATGGATGGGACAAGAGCATTGGGGAACTTCATGCAATGCTCAAAACAGCCGAGGCAGGGATGGGTAAAAGGGTTTTACCAGTTCTCATGATCGATGAGGGTGGCAACAAGAAGAGACATCACCCCGAACCCAAGGCAAATGTTGCCAAAGGCAAGGGGTACATCAAAGGAAAGGGTAAGGAAAGACTAAAGCGGGACCACCAAAACCGAGGCTTAAGAAGCCAAAGGTTACGGAGAACGATCCATGCTTTGAGTGTGGTCAGATAGGACATTAGAAGAGGAATTGTCCAATCTATCTCAATGAGTTGAGAAACAAGAGGGATGCTGGGCAGACCTCAGGTACAGCTTTCATGATCCATATTGAATTTAATGTTATTTCTTCAAACACATGGGTATTAGATACAGAATGTGGAACTCATATTTGTAATTTGTTGCAGGGGTTCAAAAGAAATAAGCATGTTAAGAAAGGTGATACTAGTCTCTATATGGTCAACGGAGCAAAGGTTGACGTCGAAGCTCAAGGAGACTATATCTTGAAGCTTCCAAGTGGTTTGGAAGTCATTTTGAAAAATGTTTTGTATGCTCCTAGTTTGACTAGGAACATAATTTCAGTTTCCCTTCTAAAAAAATATGGTTATGTATTAAAGATGTAAATGATGGTATTGTGTATTTATGGATGATATATTTTTTTAAGGCTATGCCTTTTAATGGTATTTATGAATGGTTCATGATGACTCATCCTTAATAACTCGTTATACCAGTCGAGCACCAAGAAACTTAAATGGGTTTAAGTGAATTATATCTTTGGCGTTGTCGTCTTGGTCACATAAACAAGAATCGTATTCAAACACTTCAAAAGAATGTTCTTTTGGAAGCAATGAAGGGGTTCATTTGATAAGTGTGAATCTTGTTTACAGGAAAGATGACCAAGGAACCCTTTAGTGGTACTAACCTAAGGGCAAAAGACTTATTAGGAATCATACATTCAGATGTATGTGGTCCTGTTAAAATAATGACAAGGAATGGTGAAAGATACTTCATTACCTTCATCGATGATTATAGTCATTATGGTTATGTCTACTTGTTGAGACACAATGATGAAGCTTTTGAAACGTTCAAAACCTTCAAGAATGAAGTAGAAAATCAACTCAACAAAACCATCAAAGTTCTTTGTTCGAATAGAGGAGGTGAATAACTTGGTGATGCCTTTCAAGATCATCTTAGGAGTTGTGGGATTGTCTCACAGCTTGCTCCACCCGGAACACCACAGCATAATGGTGTGTCTGAAAGGAGAAACCGAACCCTATTGGATATGGTTCGATCTATGATGGCTAGAAGCACACTACCTCTGTCATTTTGGGGTTTGCATTGCTCTCCGCGGCCGTATTCTGAATATGGCCCCAACCAAGAAAGTGGATAAGACACCTTTTGAAATATGGCATGGAAGGGTTCCATCGTTATCATATTTAAAGGTATGGGGTTGTGAGGCTTATGTTAAGCAAAACACCCAAATAAGTTAGAAAGCCGATCCACTAAGTGTATCTTTGTAGGATATCCCAAAGACTCGATGGGATATTACTTCTTCAATCCAACAGAGCAAAAGGTATTTATTGCTCGAAAGGCTGAGTTCTTGGAAACTAAATTCCTTATGGAAGGAACTACCAATAGAATAGTGGAACTTGATGAGGATCGAGAACCACAAGCCGATACATAATTGGTTGATACTAGAAATCAAAAAGAGGTTGTTGATAATGATTAAGTGGTTGATCAATACACACAAAACGTTCCCAGATCTGGTAGAACTAGCTATCCACCCGAAAGATATGGATTTTTCATGACTGGATGCTATGTAGTTGACTCGGATGAACCAACTACATATCGTGATGCAATGCCCAATTCAGATTGTGACAAGTGGCTTGAAGCCATGAACGTAGAGATGCAATCCATGTATGACAACCAAGTGTGGGAATTGGTTGTGCCACCGCTTATCTCCAAACCGGTTGGATGTAAGTGGGTTTTCAGGAAGAAAACTGATATGCATGAAAACTTGGAAACTTATAAAGCAAGACTTGTAGCAAAAGGTTTCACTCAAACTCAAGGGGTTGATTATGATGAAACCTTCTCGCCTGTGGCAATGCTAAAGTCAATTAGGATATTATTTTCCATAGCTGCATATTATGATTATGAGATTTGGCAAATGGATGTCAAAACTGCTTTCCTTAATGGACATCTCGAAGAGAATGTCTATATGGTTCAGCCTGAAGGTTTTGTCGATCCACAATATACTAATAAAGTATGCAAGTTAAAGAAATCAATCTATGGATTGAAACAAGTATCAAGAAGTTGGAATCAATGTTTTGATGAAGAGATCAAAAGGTTTGGATTCATCAAGAACACTGATGAAGCTTGTGTGTATAAGAAAGCTAGTGGGAGCATCATCACATTCTTAGTATTGTATGTTGATGATATATTACTGTTTGGAAATGACACTCCAACCATGGAAGGTGTTAAAACCTGCCTTGGAAGTTGTTTTTCCATCAAAGATCTTGGTGAAGCCGCCTATATTTTGGGAATAAAGGTCTATAGGGATAGATCAAGGCGGTTGATAGGTTTAAACCAAAGTGCATACATTAATAAAATCTTGAAAAGGTTTAAGATGGAGAACTCAAAGAAAGGTTTGGTACCTATTCAAAGAGGGAAAATATTGAGTGCATCTCAATGTCCAAGCTTAAAGGATGAGCAAGAAAGGATGAAGGACATCCCATATGCATCTGCTATAGGATCCATCATGTATGCGATGATATGCCTAGACCGGACGTGTCATGCGCTTTGAGCATGACAAGCAGATATCAGCAAAATCCAGGAAATAGTCATTGGATGGCTGTTAAGAGTATATTGAAATACCGTAGGAGGACTAAGGATATGTTTCTAATAGACGGATCTGGTGAAGAGGAACTCGTTGTAAAGGGTTACACGGATGCGAGTTTCCAAACTGATCGAGATGATTCTCGATCACAATCAGGGTATGTCTTCATTATGAATGAAGGGGCAATGTCCTGGAAGAGTTCAAAGCAGGATGTGGTAGCATTGTCCACTACAGAATCAGAATACATCGCCGCTTCATTGGCAGCACAGGAAGCTGCATGGTTAAAGAAATTCATTGCCGATCTAGGGGTTGTCTCTACCATTCAAGATCCCCTAGAGATCTTTTGTGATAACGAGGGTGCGATTGCTCAAATCAAGGAACCCCGTGCACATCAAAAGACAAGGCACATTGAGTGGAGATTCAACTACATAAGGGATGAAGTTGAAAAGGGAAAGATATGTATTCACAAAGTTCACACTGATAAAAATATTGCGGATCCACTCACGAAGCTCCTTAAAAGGCCAAAGCATGAAAGTCATACTTGTGCCTTAGGACTTCGATATTCTAGTGATTGGATTTGATCTATTTAGTATTAAATATTGGAACAATTGTTATTTTAACTCATATTTAAATATGGTTATAATACTATGAGTTATGTTCCATTTTAGCATGTTTAAATCCATGAATATGTTTATTATTCTAAATGTCCGTAGTCGATCATATTTGTGGGAACAAATATGAAGTAAGACTATAGTAAACTTGGATTGGTGGATATTCATAAGGTATGAATATAGAGCAAGAGGTTGCTACCAAGGTTCATAAATATTTGTGGGATACAAATATTGGACAGACCCGCTCTCAAATTTTACTGCATGGAATTATGTAATTGATCATAAGTAAATTTGAGTAAAGGCAAATATCGTTGTATCCTCTGACCTGAGATACATATTGGGTTTCGATATTCACCAAATATTATACTTTGATCTAGTTCTTCATTGTTCTGAAATAATAGACAGTACATAAAGCCAGTTTCAGGTGTGATACAAGGTGATTGTGAGAAACGTATGTAGTCAAGATGGGATTTGTTCCTCTTATTCGTTGAGAGTATGATGTCTAAGGCCTGATTAAGTTAAATCAACAGAGAATGGTCATTCTGTGTCTCTGGATTTAACATGACATCTGTAACAAAAGGATAAATGATAGATTCACCTAAATCATTTTCAAGTAAGGAACTTGAGTAAGATGATGTTATTGAATGGCACTTAGTCATGCGTATTAGGGGTAGTAAACCGTTGTTAGGCGGTATTTACTGCTTGCATCAATTCTCTATGTATCTTGTGCAAGTGGGAGATTGTTGGGTACGGTCTGCCCAAGACACATATTGAGTTGATGTGGCTAGTACGTTATGATCCAAGTCGGGTCATACCCAATAACAAGCTAGACAATCACTTACGATATTTATTTTATGATATGGTCATGTAAGTAAATATTGACACTTGAAGTATTTAGAAATTGGGTTTCTAAATATTTGCACTAGTGTTATGAATAAATTATATGGATAATTTATTCTAAAGAGAGAGTACTATGTATTGTTATTCAAATGGTTGAACAAACAATACAAGTGTTTTGTCCGCATTTCTTTTGTTCATCCGCATTTACTAATGCGGATGTGTAACTGAGGAAATGCGGATGAATGTTTCTCATCCGCATTTACTAATGCGGATGTGCATTTGGGGAAATGCTGAAGGAATTACCTCATTCGCATTTACTAAAGCGGATGAGCATTTAAGGAAATACTGATGAAACTGATCATCCGCATTTACAAATGCGAATGTGCATTTTGGAAATGCTGATGGAGTTACTTATCCGCATTTACGCGGATGTACATTTGGGAAATACGGATGAAGTTTCTTCTTCCACATTTACAAATGCGGATAGAGTTTGTTCATCCGCATTTACTAATGCTGATGAATATTAGAGAAATGCGGATGGGTTAAAGGGATGGGTCCCACCCACTTTTCTCTCATTTTAAAATTCAGTTTCATAGGACGTGCAATATATATGATTGCATTCAACCACTCTCTCTGATAACTTACAACACACACAAAGGTGCAATCGATGTTCCTGTTGCTTTTCTCTCGATCGGTCGAGAAAAACCAATAACTGAACCCGATTCAAGCAAGAAAAATCCTAGCAACCTGGTGTATTGTTAGAAGCTTGGGGTAGACAAGCTTGAGGTTTTCTGCTTTGGAAGCTGCTGCTCAAAGATCTTCTTCCTCTGTCCCATACGAGAGGTAGAATTCTTAACACCCTATGGTTGTTTGTAAGCATGATTTTTCATATAACGATCCATTACGGGTTTTCTTTTATAGATATTATAAATCAGTTTATATATTAACTGTAACAAGTTTGTCTTTCCACTTCCACTGTGGTTTTCATTTTATAAGAATAAAATGACTCTGTTAAACTTATGAAAACCCTACAAAAAAAAGCTGCTGTGAATGATTTTGCATGATAATCAAACTACCTAATTCATAATTATGTTATACAACAATCAAATTACATAATTTTTTTTTTAATTTTTTTCTTTAATAAATATATCTTACCTTTTAAAAACTTTTTAAAGTTAGTTTTTTGTTGCATTGTTACCATCCTTTTTAACGTATTTACGTTTCAATGTTAAGTTCTATTTTACGTCACAATGTGAGAGACATTATATCTTTTACACTGCAACTTTAAAAGTTTCTACTATTACTTAACAACATAAATGTCAGATACGCAACGCGCATTACGTAGTTTGCAAATGCATCACAAAACGCGTAACGTAGTTTGCAAGCTC
This sequence comes from Flaveria sonorensis, assembly GCA_025506505.1. NCBI lineage: Eukaryota > Viridiplantae > Streptophyta > Magnoliopsida > Asterales > Asteraceae > Flaveria > Flaveria sonorensis. Next base: position 34,207,678 of record CM046425.1, on the reverse strand, counting down.
ACTGCATCGCGTGGGCCTAATTCCCATATATATTCATTTAGCAAGGTCGGTAGAGGTTCTACCAGCCTTGCCACATGGCATAACCTCATTGGTCCGAAGGTTTTTCTATTTATTTTTTTCCGAAGTGAGTTAATAACGAGTAATTGTTTCATAAAACCAAACTTAATTGTTAGACTGGTGGAGATGGCAAGCTTCCTCTCCTTATTGGTGAGAGATGCGGGTTTGATTTTCACTACCGCATTATTTTTCTTTTTTTTCTTTTGCTTTTCTATATTTTTCATTTAAATTATTTCCCCCCTTTTTCTTTTGTAATATGCAATATATTTAAGCTACCTTAATATCATCATACGACTCTGACATAACTCGCAATTCTTTTATTTAAATTACTTTTTTAAAATAGTTATGTCGCAACATGCGATGCATATTATTATTTTAATATGTTTCTCTATATACTTAAGTGTGTTAATGTATATACTATAACGCATATAACAGAGTTTGCAAACATGATGCTATGGGAGGTCGCACTGCAACGCGAGTGTGCGAAAAATGACCGGACTCCCGCCGCGTAGCGCAATGTTAAAGAAACTAGTTTTCATTATTCATGATTTACAATATATGCTGCATAATGTACAACACACAAAATGCTGGGTTTTGGGTTTTTCCAAGAGAAACTTCCAGAATAGTAAGCAAGTTTTAAAAGTGTTTCGATTAGATCACTCATATTTTAATTTATTCCAATCAGGTCACTAAAAGTTTAGGAGTATTTCAATCAGGTTACTCATTTTTTTTAATTTCTTTAAATAATTTGCAATTTTTTTTAGATTATTATGTTTTTATAAATATTGTTAATTTTTTAAATATTTTAATTCTTTTATAATATTTTGTAATTTATGAATGACATAATTAGAACAATCCTAAAACTTTAGTGACCTGGATGGTACAAAAGAATTTACAAGTAACTTAATTGTGAAATTTTTTTAGGAAAAATTACATATATCCCCATCTTCACCCTTAAAATTACATATTATTCAACACACAAGTTTTCAATGTATAAGTACAACGCACTTTAAGCATGATTTGGGAAAAAAAATTATGAGTGATTCAATTAGAACCATCCTAAAATTTGATTATTATTTTATATGGCATGCTATCAAATATATAACTAAGTGATTTTCAAGATCTGATTAAACTGATCACTTACGTAATGGCATGCTCTTAAATTTATATTTTTCTCCCTCGAATTTTATTGTAGATTGTTGTGTCACGCTCAATTTAATTAGTTTTTTTTTCGTACAACTTTTAAAATTTACGTTTTAAAAAATTCTAATTATATTATTACGATGAAATTATTTCTTTACATTTTGATGAAAGTTAATTTAAAACGGAGTTGTGCTTCATAGTATACAAGTAATGGAAACAAAAACGTACTGGTCGTCAAAGCTTTTAGTTTTTTTCTTTAAATATGTATGCCACTCTTACATATTATTTTTTTCTCCTAATATGTATGTGTTTTGACATAAATTTTATTCAAAACCTATTTTTTCTTCTTTTTAAGTACGCATCAGTGTCACCAAGTGCTCCTTTATAAAGACGTAATTTTCCTTTATTTCTAAATGTACCTCTTCGATTTGTTTGTCTATCAACATTTCGATTTCCACAATTTAAACGTCACAACTTCATACGCTTCTCTTTACCCCGTTTGTTAAACAAATTAAAAAGAACCACGCAACAACATGTGTGTTCAATCACTAGTTGTTATCTAATCCTTGTAATTTAAGGGTAATCATAAATTTAATCTATTTTTCTTCTACATCAAGTTACTCATCTTCATTCCTCAACACTAAACATTACACGGAAACTAAAATAACATAATATTTGAGATTTCACTATTCATCAAACCCAATATTTTTTTGAGTGAAAAAAAATTAAAAAGAAAAGTTATTGGATTTTAATAATCTCAAGTTTTATTCATTGGCCGAAACTAATCGCAACTCAGGAATATTTACAAACACTTCTAACTTTGAGTTTATTTCACTCTAACGATCTCTTATTAATTGAGAGCTAATGTTGTTAGTTTTTTTACTACTTTTGTGTCCAAAACACTAAACAGAAGGTTAAAACCTACCATCAGGTCTGTCAATCTGAAACTTTTGCACTCTAAAACCCGTCAATCTCCACCTTCTTATTTGAACCACTTAACTCGTTGGAGGTAGATTTCAGGTGACGATAAAGGCTAGACAACGGTACACAGACCTAATAGATGCTAGGCCACGCCAGAGTTGGAAAATAGCTTAAAGTTGGTCCCATTTCATAAAAAAACTAACATGGTTAACTCTCAGTTAGTAAATGATCATTGAAGGAATATAAGCTCAAAGTTGAGAGTGTATTTAAACATTTTTTGAGTAAGGATTAATCCCGTTCAATAAATAAAAGTTAAAATGATTAAAATTCAATAAAACTAGAAAGAATAAAGAGGTATTGTTTTTCTAAGTTAAGAATAGATATATCAAATACTCTCATTAAACCTAATTTTTGACCTATATAAACCCTAATTATTTTCTAAAATAAGAAAACTGAATTTTAATAATCCAAACTATTAATTATCGGCTAATATTCATCCCAACTAATTTGGCAAGTGTCAATCTCACATGGCATGTCATGAAAACAAACAGTACTCTTTAAACAAAAATACCATATAAACAATATGTTGCTCCAATAGGAAAAAAAAAACAATTATAGATCAGAACACATAATAGGAACAAAAGAAATTGATTAAAACCTTACCTCTTGGATATTGATTAGAATTTGGAAGAGACGAAGTTAATTGGAAAGACGCAATCGGTTGAATACATTAGAGATGAAGATACATCACATGGATGAATACTTTCAGAAAGATGATATTTTATATAAAAAATTGAAAAAATTCCAAGTCACTATCATATAATTTTCATCTCATGTCACATCATCTGAAATAAATGATGTTAATGATTTATTAGACTGAGATTTAATTGATAATAAAACTGAAAGTTAAAATTGACACTGGTTAAACTGTTAGTTGGAACTAATATTAACCAATAATGAATATTTAAGATTATTAAAATCCATTTCTTTAAAATATTGCCTATAAAGTTATTTCAACTATTATGTAATAGTTGTTTACTAGAAGGGGTTCTTTTAAATTAAAAATATTTTTAAGATCCGCAATATCACAAGAATAAACTTCATTATGAACATTTTATGAAAAAGATTGCATCTTAAAAAACTAGACACCAAAAGAACTTATGAATTGACTAGCGGGAGTCTAAGGATGGACACTGCATACAAAAGTATAAGTACATGTATGTATGTGCCTGTGTGTCGTGCGTATAGTTATGTGGAGACAAATCACTCATGCGTATATAAGATCATAAATGTAAATAATTATAAGATGAGATCTTATGATTCTAACCGAAATGTTCTCTAGTTTAACTACCACAACTATTAAGACTTTTGCATTGCGGCGGAGGCACACAAGCATGAAAAATAATTGACATTGAAGCGTTTTCTCAAAATCACTCACTGAATGGTATATTGATAACATAAGTAACTTTATATAAGAATAACAAATTCTAGACATTGTTGATTACATTTAGAACCTTGCATAAAAAGACGAAATATCACATTACATTAGGGGCGTAAAACTGTGAAAAAACTAACGTTGAAGCATTACCATGAACCCGCTCGTTGAAGGGGGCATCGATAACATATGTAAATTTTATACAAGAAAAAAGAATCTTGAGTGGATAACAATCGAAATTTATATAAAAGAAGAAATCGTCGTAAACTCGTGTGTTGCAGATCCACGGAGCGGTAAATAGTCCGTACTTGCCTTGATGGAATTGGCTTAGGAATGGATGTGCGCGTCCAGGGGTACATGAATCTACAGGGAAAGGATATCCACCCGTCAGGTCAAATGAGATAGTCAAATCATCTTCTAATGACATACGACATTAGCCTCGTAAGCGGCTTACCAATACATCCCTAGGACTACATCAAACCCTTCTAAAGTTATAATGAATAGCTTTAACTTAATCATAAAAAAAGAAGCCATCAAAAAATGCATATCAAAAAGTTGATAAAAATAATCACGTATAAATTTGAAGTTTATAATAAATCATAGTTTTAAAAGTTGGAAAAAAAAAAGAAACTATAAAAATTCAAAATGTTTAATCAGGTTTAACCATTTGTACGTTTGTGCTTCAATAAATTATATATTATAACGCAAACTTTGTTTCGAATGAAATTTATAACGAAACATAGGTCAAATGAGATAGTCGAATCATCTTCTAATGACATACGATATTAGCCTCGTAAGCGGCTTACCAATGCATCCCTAGGACTACATCAAACCCTTCTAAAGTTATAATGAATAGCTTTAACTTAATCATAAAAAAGAAGCCATCAAAAAATTCATATAAAAAAATTGATAAAAATAAGCACGTATAAATTTGAAGTTTATAATAACTCATAGTTTTAAAAGTTGGAAAAAAAAAGAAACTATAAAAATTCAAAATGTTTAATTAGGTTTAACCATTTGTACGTTTGTGCTTCAATAAATTGTATATTATAACGCACAACTTTGTTTCGAATGAAATTTATAACGAAACATAGGTCAAATGAGATAGTCGAATCATCTTCTAATGACATACGATATTAGCCTCGTAAGCGGCGTACCAATGCATCCCTAGGACTACATCAAACCCTTCCAAAGTTATAATGAATAGCTTTAACTTAATCATAAAAAAAGAAGCCATCAAAAAATGCATATCAAAAAGTTGATAAAAATAAGGACGTATAAATTTGAAGTTTATAATAAATCATAGTTTTAAAAGCTGGAAAAAAAACTATAAAAATTCAAAATGTTTAATCAGGTTTAACCATTTGTACGTTTGTGCTTCAATAAATTGTATATTATAACGTACAACTTTGTTTCGAATGAAATTTATAACGAAACATAGATAAAAATAAGCACGTCATAATACATTAAATTTAATTAAAACTAAAATTAAAAACTCACAAGAGAAAAGAAAACATAAAAAAGAAGAAACAAAAAGCAAATATATAAGTATAGGTTATAAAAACGTATAGTTAAATTTGAAAAGGCCAAAAGGTTTAAGATGAAATCTAAGTCGTAATTGGTTATCAGGGATTGGCAAGCTTTCTTTCTTTCTCTTTTTTTTTTTTTTTTTTTCTTTTTTTTTTGTCTTGTGGCTGTAACGGACGGCATAAGAATGTTCTTGTTTTGTTGAACTAGATGAATATATTCGAAGCTTCCTAAGAAGACATCTTAGCGGTAAGGTTCAAAGAAGCCAAAGATTCAGTTCCTGCAATATACTAATGATTTACATGAATAATATAAGTAGATTAGAAGTCATTAAAAAAAAGATGAATAGGCTTGAATTATAACAACTTGTACCAATCTCTAATTGACAATTAGAATAGTTGGTATTGATTCTTAATTGTCTAAACGCATTTACCATATAAACAAACTAGAAGTTAGTTTGAACATCTTGACAAAGAATTTTTGGATAAGGAAGCAGTTAAAACAATCTATAAAAGAATAAGACATGTAAACCTTATTAAGAATGATTAGATGTACATAAATCCCAAGAAAATAAAATTTGGAAAACAAATATAAAAGCTCATAAACAGGGACTTGAAGTAAAAATCATCTGAAATGTTAAATCAAAAAGAAAGCAAGTGTATATGAATAGGAATATAGGATGATCAAGTCACAAGGAAAATAATGGTCTCTCATCAGCTTTTGTTAGGCTTAACTTTGGAAAAATTAACCAAGTCTCCAAAAAGCTTGTCTTCTGTCTTTGTAGGCTTCCCGGATGGCACATGCACATACGACGCATTGGCCATGGAAGGACCAGTGTAAACTGTTGTACTGTTATTCAAAGACAACCCTGACATTCTTTGATCAATAAGCTGAGCATTTTGCTGCTGACCATACCCGTATCCATAGCCGTAGCCGTAGCCATAACCATAGCCATAGGGTGATTGTTGTGGCATTTGATTAGTGTACATTTGCTGTTGAGGGTACATTTGAATCGTACCAGGTTGAATTTGCTGCTGCGGGATCATCTGTTGTCCTTGAAATTGTTGTTGAGGGTATATAGACTGATTGTTCAATTGTGGAAGATGGGTGCCGGTCATTGGTTGCTGAATGTACATGCTCACCCGCACATCATTGGTTTGTAACCCTTGTGGCTGAGGGGAATGAGGATCCCCTAACTTGTTATCATCCACTGACTGAGCTTCCCACGGTGGCGGTGGTAGTCCGTCACTTCCTGCAAGATCACTTAAACTAAGTGCTAGAGGGGTGTCATGTGATAATGCTTCGGTTTTGGTTATACTTTACTACATGGTTGAAAAAAATTTGAAATGACAGCTAAATGAGAAATGGGTCAAAGTGGGAATAAATGGTTAAAACTTGCTCTTGACATAATCATGTGTTTTACAACCTCTTAAATTCCATTATTCAAGACCTTGCAACATTTTTTAAAAATATAAATAACTTGTTTATAAAATTAAAGCCAACCAGAAGTCCAGACACAACCGGTTTTTGAATGTCCTAAAACTTACATGTTTCGACCCATTACACAACTTACATGATCCATGCCACAAAGAAACACATTGTACATGACGACCTACTTGGATAGTATATAATCTTAGAGCCATGTACATGCTTTCTGACTAATTCTTTTCTTCAACGTTTTAATAAGAGTCAGATCCTCCATTATATAGGGTAAAAGTTCTTGAATTAGATGTTACAATAAATGGGAGGATGGAACTGCAATAAAAAAGTTGAACTTACCATAAGAAGCAGGAGGTGAAGGTGCTTGCTGTTGAGGCAGATGCCCGTTCCATGAAGAAGTAGATCCTAGATTGAATGGTGTCTGTAGGTCAAATGGGGTGTTGGGAGTAGTTGCATTGGGGTAAAGTGAATCAAAATTTTGCGATTGTTGAAATTGAGGTGGTGAAGAATATGCTTGTCCAGCCGCACCTGTAGCACTTGGCACATTATTATTTTGTGAAAGCATGTCCACAAGGGCTAGAGCATTGTGCTTCTGAGATGCAGTAGTAGTGGACTCCGTTGGCACTGGTACAATAGCTAGGGAATTTTCAGAGCTAAAGTCATCTCCACTCAAAAGGTCAAATTTGGGATTGACATCTGCTGTTGATGCTGATGCATTAGTTGTAACAGGAGTAACAGCCAATAACTCTGCCACCACACCATTACCAGTTCCGGAGGTAGACCTACGTACAATGGAAGGACGTCATATACTTGTACTAAATTATCAAACCTATAGCAAAATACCCTAATGATGATAACCTAGAAGACGATATAAACACAAAGTGTTCATTCACATGCTGAAACCTTTTCATTTTGTAGGCCCAGAAATTAGTATAAAAAAGAAGATAAATAAGTTGAATGATTACCCAGCAGTAGGTTGTTTGGTGTCTCCTGTATCAATTAGAGAGGCTTCAACAGGTACCAGTGCTTGACTAGCAGTTTCAGGCTTTGATTTCTGTGAGCTTCCAGAAACAAGTGATTCATGTTTGGCTAGGACGCGCTGCAGGTCATCATTCAGAGCTAAGCCTTGACATAAAAGTGATTCATCCCTGTCAAACAGCTCAACAGTAAATTACTACAAGCAAATTCAAACTGCAGGTGACGTTTGTGGTTAGACATATCCTTACGAAGTTGAGTTCACAAGGTGCACCACTCTTTGCTTGTATGTACGGCACTGTTCAACAAGGTCTACAATAACCTCTTGCCTAAGTCCCTGGACACACTCATTGTTAAATTGTTTTTATTACACAAATTATGCAATCAGAAACAATATATGATTGGTTATTTATTAATTGAATACAAGACAAAAAACAAAAGTAATTGTGTAGCTAGCTATTCATGATATACTTTACCTCTTTCTTGTCTGGATCTATTGCAGTCAGCATTTCAGCAAGTACATCCATGATACCACGTGCATTCTGAAGTTCAGTCAAGCTGAAAAGGAAAGTACCAGAATTAGACAGAGAATAAGAAAACCTATCCAAGATAACATAGCCACATATAATAAGATGGTGCAAATACCATCAAAACAGATAAATTTATGATAACAACACCATGTATAGCTTCCAACAAACATTTTACAACCTGAGACGCATGCCTATTAAAATTCTTATGACTTACGACAAGTAACACCAAATCATGAGTAATACAAAGAGGTGATGTTCCATTACATCAGAATAAGACTACCAGCAGCAATATGACAGAAAAAAAAAATCCAAAAAGCATGTAGAGTTCATCAAGAACCTTGTGAGACAGATGCACCGTTCTAGGCCGCTTCCAAAACACTTTTCATGTACATCCATAATCATATAGTTGAGACTCTCCATTTCAAATCTTTTTTCAAATACAACTCTAAAGGTAGGTAGGTGTATTTGTAAGTATATAATATGTTGAATAAATATCCATATCAAATGTGTTTATCATCAGTGTAAGAATACATGAACATGCTTTACCTGAGAGTGAGTGCAAAGATCATAAAGCCAATGAAAAGAGAGGAAACAAGTGTATGCCACATTAAAGTTCCCAACAACTTTGCACTCACTCTCAGATAAATTGCTTCTAAAATTCAGCAGAGAGAAAAGAGTCATGCCAAAGATGAGAGGCAACAAGAAAGAAAAAGAAGCCATCAAAGTGCTGTTAAATATAGACATTCAATATCAGTCTAAGGCTCCTCTCTGACGCACGCATTACAAGGCCCTGCAATCAGCTGGTAGTATTATAAAACCATAAGGAGAGATTTTACAAGGATTAATGTTCCTGTCTGTCCTGGATGTAAATGCTTATCACGGAGAGAATGGTTATCAAGACAGCATATTCTATTACAGCCATCTAAATTCCTTTACTGGTTAGGCACTTCTTCTCTCAATTAATTTTTCAATATACAACAGTGCATATGTCAACATTGTAAAATATAGCCACACAAAATGCACAAATTTGACAGTTGCTCAAACAGACTATAGTATTTAAAAGCCAATAGTCAGGCATATTTTAAATAAATAATAAAATTTTCCATATAAGAAACTGAAATGTGATATACCTCAAGGCTGGAAACTCAGATGATCCAGCTGCTTCATTGCCATTATCTGGATTATTTGCATACGATGATGACCTACTACTCTGTGTCTGTTGGTTTGTTAAGACCTGTGCTGGCCTGTCAGACTTCTGCGGAAATACTGCCCCAAGACGCTGAAAGAACATAAACAAGTCTAAGTGTCAGCAATGTCTTCAATTTCAAGGTAAATTAACAAAAGGAAAAAGAAAATAACTATGAAATCTTAATCGAAATGATCAACGCCATAGCTAACGTACCAATAACTCATGGTAAGCTGCGTAATACTGTGGATACCTTGCCCTTGCCCCTCCAAAAGCTTCTTGCCAAGTATCTATTAGAATTAAGATCTTCTCTTTTACATGAAAATCAGGCTGCAATTCAGCAGAAGAGAAATTATGTCATGCTTGCATCAATTTACCAAGAGATGTCAACTTTCTAAACCATGCTCTAGCTCTTACCTTCTTTTTCACTATTTTCACCATCTCATGAAGTATATCTCTTTCAGCTACATGCATATGGACAAAATCCCCGCAGTTCTTCATAATTGTTTCCAATAGCTTAATTACCATAAACAAGTTGATGTTAATAAACATATCTAAAAGGATGTCCTGTCTAAATTCAAACAAATCATGTCCCACATAATTGGAGAAAATAAAGCAATATATGTTAAAATTCATCTTTCAAGCATCTCAGAAAATTTCCAGCGAATATGTCAAGTTTCGCAACTAGCTTTGACCCATCCCAAAACAAACAAAGTTAACAACTAATGAGAAATATAATTAAACACCAACTCTGAATCAAACAAATAATGATCCTCAACAGCAACTACAGGGTAGACTCAGCGCTGGGTAAAAAATCTACACACAAACAAGTAGTTTTTTTTTCCTTTTTTTGTGCTTACTGTTAATGCAAGAAGCTGAACTTTTGGATTCTTGCTTCCAATACGCTTTTTTATGCCTTTAACAACATCCTTGGCTCGCCTGAATAACAATTACATTCATCTATTAGTGCCACATGAATGAAGGCCAAAAGTGAACATCATTAGATTGCAAAGCATAAAAGTGCACATAAACATGTGACCAGTAAACACCAACCACTATGCAAATAAGAACATAATATATCTTATAAAAGCTAGCACAACTATGTTCCAAGTCCTTTAATGATTACATTCGATTAAGTGGTTCAATAAACTTAACCAAGTAATTAGAAGAAGAAAGTTTAATGGTTAACATGGAGAAGAATGGCAATAAGAAGGGATGCATTGGTCGTTTTAAGGCGATGGCTGATAGTAGTGACGCCAATGACGGCCATCAGGGTCAAAGTTTTTGCAATGGCTAGAAAAGAGAGAGTGGGTGAAGAGAAAGATCGATATCATGCTATACATGTACGGCTTGTAAGAGTGTACCCCAAATCATAATGTACTATTGATGAACTCTATATAGGGTTACAATGAGGATAGATAATATACAATTAGAATTTAAAAACAATAATATCCCCTTTTCCTTCATGCAACCTATAGGCCAACCTAGAAAGCAGAAGACAATAAAGGTACAAATGTCATGAGTGTAGTAGGCCATTAACAAACAAATCACCTTCTCATTGATCATAGACTCTAAATTGATGTAAATAAGACCTACCGGATCAAAATATATTTTAAACAAATTAAAATGTAGCAAACCATTTATGTGACGAAGTTTTAACCAAGGTTTAAAAGAACGGAATCGAGCCTCGAGGCGTTTTCCCATCGCCTCACGAGGCGTAAGCCTCGAGGCGAAACGAGAAGTAAACCCGTGGCGGAAATAAAAAATAAATATAAAAATTATATATCTTATAATTAACTGACTTGATGTTAACGTTAGATACAATTAATTCTATTTAAGCCCATTACCCAATTAATTCTATTTAAGCCCATTACCCAACTTAATGAACTTAAAGGCCTATTCTAAAAAAACAAATCTGGGCTCACATAAAAGAAACATTCTCAAAATTTTGGTTTTATCCTCTGATCAAACCACAATTTGCAGCCGCTTCCAATATATCGTTCCTCCACACCTCCACTCTTTGGAACATTAGGTAACAAAGAACCGAAGGCTTACAGGTCCGGATCGAAGGCTTGCAGGTATGAAGACTGAGGATCGAAGGCTTTCAGCTCTCTATTAAGGCTGGGTCAGTTTCAAAGCCGAACATAAAGTGAAAATCGAATGCTTCATCTCAATCTATGCTCTTGCTCTTCATCTCTGTTCCAAAACCACCCTATTACCATCGCTGGGAATTTTTTTATCCCGTCCAAAATAGACCCGCCTCAAAAGAAATCCCCGCCACTGGTTTCTGCGTACCGCCTCGGCCACCAGAGGCGTACGCACAAGCTTGACCCCCTGAGGCGCCGCCTCAGAAACGATTTCTGGCCGCCTCGCCTCAAGGCGCACGCCTCAAACGTTTTTTAAAACTATGGTTTAAACAAACCTCATAGAGACTTAAATAAACCTAACATGAGTCTAAACAACCATAACTAACCTAGAAAGACTTGATTATACCCATATTGATATGTATTAGTTTGAATGGTGCTAAGCTTGAGTATCATCCCTTAATCGTGAATTTGACTTATACATAGTTGTCAATAACGATAATAGCGCTCGCTATAGTGCGCTATGTAGCATATAGGTCATCTATTGCTAATTGGCTGTAGCGTATAAATAATGATGTTTTTATTTTTATTTTATTTTTTCTTATTTTATCTTTATTTTTTCTACAAATATAAACGATGAATGTTTATTTTAGCTATAAAGAAGTAGGATTTAGTGCTATTTTAGCTATTTTGGTGGTGTGAATGTTTATTTTTTTTTACTAGTGTATCTCTAAACATGAAATACCGTTATTTGCTACGTAGCATATAGGTATTGACTTCTACTTGCTATTGACAACTATGGACTTTGTAGACTTGAATTTACCTCCCTCAATCAACATGCATTGATCTAAAGGGTGTTATACTAAATTAGAAATTCAACCATATCTGTGTATCGTATTTCTTGAAAACGTCATGCATAGTCTAGGTTTTTTGGGAGTTAAGATGATCAACCAAAACAAGATAACATGTTTGTAAGGCCACATAATCCACTCCATATAACTGAGCAAGAGAGCACTCTGAATTGACTTTCATCTTGAATCCCATTGGCAACCATTTCCTATTCATAGACACACAAAGTGTCGTTCTCATCAAGGGCCTCTAACTCCCAATCATAACATTACGTCATCCGGTGACCGATGTAAGCCAAAGGGTAATTGAATAAATGTGTCTACGAGGCAACTGTAGTGATAGTTTATCATAAAAAATAAAGGATGCAAGTGGATAAGCACAAGTCCGTTTATCTTTACGAAGAGCGGTAGGAAAATTAATGTCAAAGGGGTCATTGAATGAATGTGTCTACGAAGCATTTGTATAGGATTGAAGTGATGGCGCCTAATACTTGGAAAAGAAAAAGAATGCTTACAAAAGACAAAAGGTGTGCAAAGATTGAAGGCTGCTCAAGGATAGATGTGATGGTAAGTGGTAGGCTAATAACTTGTTATTCTCCCTTGGATCAGGAGAGTTTTGACCTAGAAAAAAGGTGAATCTTCAACAAAGTAACATCCTTTGAAGACAGCTAAAGAATCTTTTGAGATAGTGAAGACAAATCACCCTAATCTGCGTCTCTTCCACTCGGAAGCAAACCGCGAAACGTTGAAGGTGGGGAGAACTTGTTTTAAAAGGCATGAGGCGCTTGAGGCACCCAGGTCCCAAAAGTCAAGGCGTGAGGCACTAAAAACAAATTGAGATATCCAAGTACGTGAGGCGCCATGTATTATATAATATTCATAAATTAATTCTAATATGACCAAACTTTTAATCACTGAATACCAAAAAAGTAAGATAATAACATAATAACACATATTTTTGAATCTCTATGTACAATCAAACAAGTTCAACATACAACCAATTAAACTTGAAAGCAGTAGAAGCAAAAAAAAAAATCCAAAAAATGAATAAAAACAACCGTTCATAGATTGGAGTCTACAACCAAAAGAACACACACACACACGCAAAAAAAAAAAAGAAAAAAGAAAAAAAAAACTATCTAAAAATATAAAGTTAAATTAAAAAAAGTTAAATTTTAAAAACACATGGACAAACGTAACATAAATTGGATTATGCACTTACCAATCATTTTGCTCAAATACACAAATAGGACTATGACTCACCAACTTAAAGTTTGTCTTTTCACTACCATTTTCTCATGCCCTCCTCTCACTTTCCTTCTCTACAGCAAACATGTAACTCCAAAAAATGTCAACTGAAACACTAGAACCGAGCAACTCAAGCTGTCTCCCCCCAATTTACATAGAAAAAGCTTGAAGCGCTGCATACAATCGCTTCATGTAATTGTTATTATTCACCATAACTGAGGCGTTTCCCCAACCGTTTGCCTGCAGTGCGCTTATTAAAATCAAGGGAGAGGAACATCGATATTCTTTTTGAAGACGAGAATAGCCACAAAACACACACTTGAGAAACTTGAAATCTAATTTAGTGACCTAAGGATGGGCATCTTGAACACTAAAAGTGCTACCAAATTTCTTTAGCATGATAGCATTGGTTACGTTAGTTATTGAACCGACAATGGAATATGATAGAAACATGAACTAGTAGGCTTGATTGCAATTGAACAAAAAACAAGAACATTGCAGTCTTTCGAGATGGACCGGTCTCCAAATTACAAAACCAGAGAAAACCAAATACTCCTCTCCTAAACTAGAACATTATAGCAATTATAAATAAAGCAAGATACTACTAACCGCCCCACTAAATTTTACCTCACCATCCCCAATTTTGCTACTACCTTTGGTCGACTCAAAACAGGATCCACGACCCTATTGGATCTGCCCCATAACCCACGATAACGTATCACTTCTTCGGCCCTGAGAAACGACTTGTCCTCAAGTCGGGTAGGGAAAACAAAGTGCTTTCATTCAGTTCTTTCTCGAAGGTTCCACAGCGAGATGGTGGAACTGTGCAGAATTTTGACTTTCTGGTGGTTGACCTTGCACCTTATACTCCCGACCTGAGATATTAAATACCAAGACCATTATGTTCCAGTTAGCTTGTACGTTATTGGGAGTGGCCAACCATTGAACTCCGAGTACCACGTCAGCTCCCCTTAGCGAAAATAGATAAAAGTCTTGAGTGATGTGTAGATCCAAGATCTTTAACATAAAATCCCTACAAATCTTATTACAACTAATGATCTCGCTGTTGCAGATCCTCACACCAAAAAAGGGTCATTGTTTCTATCGGCAGGTTCACTTTCATAACAAAAGAGTTAGCAATAAAATAAAGGTCGACCCGCTATCAATACCTCTGATAAATTAATGGTACCGGAAATAATTAGAGTAGATGTGCGACTTCCCCAATATGGCATGAAGGCTGATTTCCACCATGTCCTCATGATTAAACTGTTTACACTCAACGTTGGTGGCAGTATGATCCTCTGTTTCGTTGACTGCTTCTATCAGCCAGAAAGTACCTGTTTTGCAACAGTACCCATCTTTGTACTTATCCCCGCAACGGAAACACTCTCCTTTAATGTACTGGGCCTATTTTTCCGCATCAGAGATACCGAAAGATGTTTTATGTTGTTCTGGAGTTGAAGATGCAAGTGATGAAACGGGTTGGAGTTCACTAGATCAGCTTTGTTGCTTGCGAGCGCAAGAGAACTCTTATTGTTTTGAATCTGGCCCAGTTTTGTTTCATACTCAAAGCTAAACTCATGGTGTTGTAAACCGTCCGACGTTTATGAATGCGATCATCTGATTTCAATTCTTCTTTAAGCCCATTTAAAAACACCTCGAGAAGACAGTGGTTCGGCAAATCCTTGACGATGTTCGTACCTGGTGCCGGTTTGCTTGATACTACAAAGATACTCGTCAGGGTTCTGAAATTCCGCTGGACCAAAATTCTTTTGCAACATGTGTACCAATTCCTCCTAGTAAGTGATAACATGGTCAACTGACAACCAAGAGTAGAGATCTAAAGCTTCCCCTTCCAAATGCATGGCAGCTACATTCACTTTACCTTCGTCGGCAATGTTGTAAAATCTGAAATATTTCTCAGCCTTCGTTATCCATCCTCTAGGGTCACTACCATTGAAGGCTGGGAATGTGATTTGAGAGGTTGGTCGATAATTGCGGTTGTGGTTCCAAGAAGAATCTCCATCTTCAAACCTTGTCTTCCCAACGCCTGATTTCTTTACGTGCGATTTCAATACCTCAACATCCTCCTTAAGTGATTCCATGGATTCCAACCTTGGAAGCACTTCCTTCTTACGAACTCTAGGTCTGTGGCGCCATTTGATTTCCCGGCCATGAAACCAATTGAAATAAACGAAAACTAGTAAGCTTGATTGCAACAAGAAACAAGAACAGTGCAGTCCTTCGAGATGGACTAGTCTCCAAATTACAAAACCAGAGAAAACCAAATACTTTTCTCCTAAGCTAGAACATTAAAGCAAGATACTACTACATGCCCCGCTAAATTCTACCCCATTATCTCCATTTGTGCTACAGCCTTTTAACCGGCTCAAAAGAGGATCCACAACTCAGATGGATCCACCCCATTGCAACTAGGTCAAACCTACGGTTATGTACCAGAATACCACTATGAATAACAAACAACATTTGATTAATGAGAAAGCAAGCACATGAGATTGCATCAGCCCAAAAGGTATAGTCATTACAAAAAGAGCTCAACCGATATCAAGGAGTCGTTTTTTGTGTTTTTAGCTGCATCATTTTAAGCTGGAGTGTCTACACACGATGACTCATAAAGAATGTCATGTTTGAAAATATATAAGAATGAAAGGTTGCAAATAGGCACTATTTGGCATAATCTTTTCGTAAGGTGTGAACTAATATAATTACTGAAGTTTTATTTCGACAACAAAGGAGCCAACAATGGGCTTTCATGAAATAAAGCCAATTAACAAGTAATAATCATCAACAAAGGTAACAAAGTGCTTAAATTAGTTTTAGACATGGACCCAAACATCAAAAAAGACTAACTTAAGATTTACTCAAATCAAAATCCAACAAAATCAGTTATCAACAAAAGAGATTTAATAATCACTCAAGATTGACTAAAGCAGCCCATAGTCATTATAGAGCTATTACTTTGATTAAGTAATCCACCAACAAATTTGTTAAGAAAAAGAATAATGTATTCAAAGGAACATAATGTATAAAGCTACAAAACCAAACACTAAATCATAGCATACCAAGGGAGGCAATGATGGAAAGGGTGGCGTATCAAAATCGTATAGTGACTTTAATAAAAAAATTCCTTGGTCTCATACGCTGATACATTGGCGACAATGGTAGAGGTTGGCAACGAGTCAAGCACAGGAGTAACAATGTACTTAATGGGTACGATCATTGTGAGTCAAAAATTGAATGGTAATGGCCAAAGGTGCAAAGGAGACTTAAACACAACACTTGGATACAAAGAGGGTACTTACAAAACCAAAAGTACTCACAAAACCAACAAGTTTAAAAGGGTAGGCTTTGATTACATGTGATAAAAAATGTGAAAGGGTTTTATTAATTTTACTTCTTGTGTGTGTTTACATCATATAGGGGTTATCATATATAGGATAGGAAGCTACCTCTAACATGAACCATAAGCCCTATTAGGCTACATAGTAGGCTATAACATCGAGTATTGTGTATTATGTAATCTAACATTCAATCACTAAATACTCATAAACATATAACAAATTTACGCTTGTTATCAACCTTTCCTTCTTTGTATAAACATAAACTCCACTTGCTAGCTTTAATTTCAACTCATCAAACTATTTAGATATACACACATATGAAGCACACAAACTCAACAATTCGTCAAGAGTAACAGAAATGCATAGTGAGCCATGTTGATCACATTTGTATTTGAACTCTAAATATTAATAGCTTTTTAAGATTTAGTAGGTTTGCTAAATCGAAATTAATGAATCCACCTTATCATGAGAAGAAAAATCCTTGAAGAAACAATACCCAAGAAGATCTCGCTAAGCTATTAACTATGAACATAATATATGTAACTAAACATTTTACTTCAACAAAGGATATCATTCCTTTATTTTGATAACTTATATTGACTTCTTTTACAGCATTCATCTCCTCGAACAAGTTCCAGATTAACAAGTGTAAAGCTTAGAAATAAAAAACAACATTGATGTGATCAATGCTAGTAATGATGTCATCATTATAGAGCTGAAACAGGTCATTTAAACCCTGTCCATGAGGCACAAACTAGGATCGCAGATCTAGTCATGATTTTATGAGTGACAACTTTCCCCCTTATTTTTCCTGTTTGTACTTAATCTTTTCCATCATCAAATTAGCTTCTACTATGGTCCAAGCTTCTTTTCCCCTTGTTCTCTCAATTATAAAATATCCATCACAACAAACAGAGCCTAGAGCCTACAATTACCACTCTTCTGAATTCTTCAAATGCAGATCATAACATAACAAGACATGGTAAAAATGAATGGAATGACACTCAAACTATAACATGGATTAAACCAACTGTCAGCATGGACCTAACTTCTACTTCATTATGTGAATTTCATAAACTTCACATCGTAGTACACAATCAACAACCAAAAACTAGAAGATGTAAACTCAAATCATGATAAAGATGTATTTTAATAACCCCCACAGTTAGCTTAGCCAGATCAGAAACAGGCCCAAAAATTCTCAAATTCCATATCAAACTTGCACTTCAGAGTAAATTATTTGATCTAATTATCATTTAGTTCTGACAAACTACAATCAAATAACCCCTGATATAACGAAGTCCTAAAAGTAGAATCACGTTGAAGGCATACACATCGGTTATCTTGTTCAACAAAGATAAGAAAACAAGATCACTTCGTAATGCTTAACATAATTTGGAATTAAAACAAGATCAGAAAGGAGAGAGCACGTACGCAGGATCATGGTTGCAGATATCGCAGATCTCAGTATTCATGGCCCAGTCAGGCCCAATAAGCATACTGCTTGTTGCTCTTTCCACCATTGAATTCACCATTTCTTTCAATGTGATTCGAAACCCTACAAAACCCTCGGGGGTATTGTTGATCAATTGCCGGCGAATTCCGTGCAGTTGTATATCAAACGGGGGATTGAGAAAGAAAAAAACCTAATTTGGCAGCAAAAAGTTTACGGATCAAAGAGTGAAACAAAACAGGTGCCTGCCTGCCTGTCTATCTAAAATCTAAATCTTTGGCTTACGATCCGTGATCGCTGTTTCTTATTCCTTCTCCCGTATTTTGCATTAGCGATAAAAGAGAATGTGAAAAGCAAAAGCACCCAATCAAGGAACGAAACGTGGACTGTTAATTACTGCTTGATGCTGTTGGATCAAACGGTTAGGATATTTTCGATTCAAGTTTAGGGATTTACCCAAACAGAGCACCATACCTAACGGGTATTGCCGTATTGGTAACTATGACTTCACATCTTATTGTATTTTATAGTCTTTTTACTACTCATTATTCGTCGGGTTACTCGCACATATACTATTGTGTGGTGGGTCTACATCGCGTACCTCATCACTACTAGTTAAGTCACGAGACAAAAAAAAGGGTGAGTTGTGGTTTGTCTGCGACACAATACACTCGTGACCAGAAGGAATGAGCAATAAGAAGTCACGACTGAAGAAGAATATATCAAGTGGACATAAAACGCAACCAATTCAAGTCAAGGGTAGATACGCTTTAGCACGGGTAATTAGGTTTAGGTCGCAATTGGGACCGAAGTAGTTAAGTCGCAATGGAGAGTAAATGCCTTGGCTACAACTAGATGAAACTAGTAATAGCAAATTGCGGCTAAGAAAAAAATAAGGCGGAGCTAGCCAAATAAAAAATGGTCACCCGTGACTCGATGCAAGTAGGTAGTACGTTACCCCTAACGTTAGAATTATTTAGAAAATTAACAAAAGTAGAAGAGAAACTTAATAGAAAAAGAAGAAAGACATTGGTCATAAAAAAATATTGTCATGACAAAGTATAATAAAGACAAAGGTCAAAATATCAAATTGTTTTTTAAATAGTATTTTTTGGAGATACATAGTGACAAGGGGTTTTTTGGGTTTTTGACGTGTAGGGTACCCGCCCTTGGGAAGGGCGGGTTCCAACACCTAAGTTAACACATCCCGTTTAAGATTCACATGTATTTGTCTTTTTGTTAGAACTCGCCCATGAGAAAGGCGAGTTCTCAAAAAACTAGTGTCACATCAAATCACTGATTCACACAATTCACATGCATTTTGTCTTCTTGTTAAAACTCGCCCATGGGATGGGCAAGTTCTCAAAAAGCTTTGTTGTGTTTCGTGCTCAATTATTCAAGACGATAAACACTATAAATTTTTTCCTTCTTCTCGTAGCTTCACTGAAAATACATTACTAAAGCTCATTTATTATTATGTCTCGACCATACTTCATATAGTTATTTTGGGTGGTAATATTTCATTTAAAAATGGAAATATTACATGTGATGATTGTACGAGAATGTAAGGTAATATTAGAGGATTATAAAGCTGATGCAACCAAAGAAGCCAAAACAACCAAGGATCTTCCTGCATGCATGCACTGAACGTACAAGGTAGAAGTTGCTTCGGAAGTTTTACACTCTCCACAGAAAAAATATTTTAAGTGTAAAATCCTTCGAAGCCAAAGTCCAAATCTTCCGAAGCCAAAGATGAAGTCTTCCGAAGCTTCAGAGACAAAGTCTTCCGAAGCCAATTTGCTGTGAAGACTGATTTCTTTCGAAGACAGAGAAGGCATGCTTTTTCTGATCTACTTTTTCATAAAGCTGACACACCATCCGCTGCAACTCTAAAGACTCACCAACTTATACAAGTTGGTGAAAAGTCCATGCTTTTGTAAATCGTAGATTAAAGTCTTTGTCTGTAACTTCCTATTATTGTACCTGTTAACCTTTTTATATTAGAAAAGGATGTGAGCTATGGCATGTCATAGTCACTAGTCAAAAGACAATCAATCTTTTGACTCTAAATTGATCTTGTTGTTTAGATTAGTGTTTCCAACTGTCTTTCTAAGTATTGACGGTTGTATGATGTAATATAAAGTATCTCAGGTCCTTGTAATTCTTTTATGCTTTGTAACACTTGTAATAGAACTTGAGAGCAATATACAACATACTTGAAAACCATACTTCTCTGTTCTTATTTTTAGTTCTGTCTCATTACTTAATTGTGTTCTTGGTATCATCTCACATAAATCCGGTTCCCCATTTGATATGTTAAGTGTTCTAAAACTCTCCTCATTATGAGACTGATTGTACTGACCACCCTTCATACGGTCCTGCAATTGGTATCAGAGCATTTTAGGCTTTTGATTGTAAGATCTCAGCATCTATAATCCTTTCAATTTCACAAAATACTTAACATCTCAAATGGCAGCTATCACCAAGGCTGACATGGAAACTGGTACTATGACTAAGTCTCCACTGATCACTCTTGAAGACTTTGACACTTGGTGCCAAAGAATGGAAAGCTTTATCAAGTCTCAAGACTCTAGGATGTGAGGATTTGTTGTCTTTGGACCTCATGTACCATCCACCCCTTCAGCTGCTTCTGGTGGTGGTATGATACCAAAGGAAGTGGCTGATTATTCTGATGAAGACCGGAAGAAAATTGACATAGATCAGAAGGCCATGACCGCCCTCCAAACTGCTCTTCCAAACTCTATCTATAGAGGCTTCAAGAAGCGCAAGACTGCCAAGCAACTATGGGATGCACTGAAGCTGATGTATGAGGGGTCAAATGAAGCTAAAGAGAACAAGAAGGACCTCTTGAAGCAGCAGTTTGAGAACTTCACCTTCAAAACAGGTGAAACCATGACTCAACAGTACTTCAGGTATGTTGAGATTATGGATACTCTAGTGGATGTTGGAGTAACTCTTGAGAACAAGGGTATTATGAGGAAGTTCATGTCCTCTCTTCCCAAACAATGGACACACTATTGTGTGGTCATTAAGAGGACAGAAAACCTCAAGACTCTTACTCTCACTGAGTTGTATGGTATCCTCAATGGCTACCAGATGTAGATGAACATGCAAAATTCATCTGGTAACTCCAACAACCAACAGAGTTCAGCCCTTCATGTGGTTGAAAGGGATTGCAGAGAACCACAACGTCATCTCATCTGCTACCCTGACAACTCACAGAAGGGTCCTTTCATCACCTTCCCGGAGACACCAAGAGAGAGCTACATACATGGAAGCCCATTCCAAGAGACAAGCTCTTCACAAGCCTTTGTGTCTTCTGATGACAACACAAGCAACTTTTTCTTCACCCTTGAAGACCTGGACTGTATCCATCAAGATGATCTGGAGTATATGGAAATAGTCTAGCATGTGGTTCTTCTCACTCACAGGGCCAAGAAGTTCTACAAGAGGACAGGGAGGAAGTTTCCTAGTAATATATCCAGTGGAAAGTTTGGACTGGACAAAAGCAAGGTGAAGTGTTACAACTGTAACCAAATAGGACACTTTACTAGAGAGTGCAAGGCACCAAAGACAAATGGTAGCCAAACACAAACCAGGCCAAACTACACTAAAGGAGCTCACCAGAATGAGAAGCCCAAGCAGAAAGCTGCAGTTGCTGTTGAAGAAGGAGGCTTTGACTGGAGCTGTCAGGTAGAGGATGCATCTCCAAACCAAGCACTGATGGCAGATCATGAAGAAGCCAAGGTATTGGAACATCTCTGTACACCTGAATGTATTGCTAAAGTCAATAAATATAGGTCCTATAACTTAGAGATGAGATCTGATCTTGAGTCCTTAAATATCTTAAAAGCTGATTTCAAAAGAGCTAAAAATGATTACAAACTTAAAATAGAAGATTTAGAGAAAACCATTTCAACTCTTAAGCATAAACATACCAAGTACAGAACTTAGATAAAAGTTCTCATCACTAAGTTAACTGAATGTCAGGCTGAGCTTATGATCAGGAAAGCCAGGGCAGAAAAACTTGTTCTTGAAGAAAAGACCTTCAAGAACATGATATCCTCATCCCTGCATGCATAAGTTTATTATCAGAATAAGCAGGGATTGGGATCTACTGAGATAGCTCCTCCACATACTCTATTATCTGTAAGATCTCCAAGGTATGGAACTTTTGAAAATGAGCTTCCCCTCATAGACCCTATTGTTAAAGAGGATAAGGAGGAGATAGTGAAAGATGTGTCTGAGAAGAGTGAAGAAGACCATCCTAAGAAGGGACACTATTCTCCTGAGGAGAGAGAAGAAGCTGGGATGACCAAGTCTCAAAGGAAGAACTTGATCAGGAGAGCCAAGATAAAGTCAAAGAAGGCACAAGAAATCAAGGCCACTTTCAACTCTAAGCAGAAACAAGTGTTTATCTCTGTAGGATTTGAAGTGGTAAAGGCCGAAGACTCAACTATGAACTCTAGTACCAGGAGTTCTAGTTCAGGTCCAAATCATTCCAGTAAAGAGAAGAAGGCTAATCAGCTGTGTACCACTGCTACACAGCCTGAACCATCCAGTTCCAGGAGCAGGCCTCTCCCTAAGAAACTTGCAGCAGCATCTATGAAGATGAAGATAGAGTTGGAAAGTGATCAAGTTCAGTCTTTCTCTCAAAAGAAGACTCTTAGAAGGAAGTAAATGGATTGCATCATGTGTGGTAGTACTTCTCATTTGGCTAAGGATTGCATCTACAATCCTAAAGTACTATTCACATGATCAAAGAGAAAACTTTTGAGAAGAAGAAGGAAAAGCTAGCTTCGAAAGGAAAATCTTTTTCCTTCGGAAGCTCCAAGGTGAAAAAGAAGACAAGTGAAAACTTGCGTTCGGAAGAAAATTTGGTCTTGGAAGAAAGGAATGCTTCCGAAGTATTGAAGCCTGCTGCAGTGAATGCAAGATCTTCCGAAGGTCCAGTCTCCAAAACTTCAGAAGCTGTTAAAACTTCCGAGGTGTAGAAGGTCAAGTCCAATCTTTCAAAGATGGTGTGGAAGATGAAGAAAGACGTGGAGACTAAAAGTTCTTCATCAACAACGGCTAGTGATCCTCAAAGCTTGAACATAGGATCAGTTATTGTTACATTGTCTTCAGATCACTTTGAAAAGCCCAAGACCAATGAGGCTTGGGTTTCCAAATGTAACTAACCACTTCTTTATTATGCAGGAACATCTAAAGACCAAGGGAAATGTATGGATCATTGATAGTGGCTGTTCCAGGCACATGACTGGCAATCGTTCTCTGCTTTAAAATTTTGAGAAAATTGATGGAGGGCCAATTGCTTTTGGAGGAGATGCTGGAGGTTACATTACAGGAAGGGGCATGGTCACAAATGGTAAGCTCACCATTGAAAAGGTAAATTTTTTCAAAGAGCTTGGGTACAATCTACTGAGTGTATCCTAATTTTGTGATTAGAGACACAACATGCTCTTTATTAAGCATGAGTGCATTGTTCTCAAGCTCAGGGTGGTCATTCCTCAAGAGCATATCCTGCTTTGAGCCCCCAGGAAAGGGAACATGTTCAAGATGGACTTGTAGGAAACATCTCCCTCAGGAGAAGTTTCTTGCTTTCTATCTAAAGCAAATAGTGATGAGTCTTTCCTCTGGCATAAAAGAATATGCCATGTAAACTTTAAAAACAAGAATAAATTAATTAAGAATGATTTGGTAACTGGAATGCCAAAGAAAGAGTTTACAAGTGATGGCCACTGTGTTGCATGCCTGAAAGGGAAGCAACACAAAGTGTCTCATAAGCCAAAGGAAAGGAATTCTAACACTACTCCCCTACACTTATTACATATGGATCTTTTTGGCCCTACCAGTGTAATGAGTTTAGGAAGGACCTCATATTGTTTGGTGAGCACAGATGATTTCCCAAGATTCACTTGGGTCTTTTTCCTTAGAACTAAGGACGAGACTCCTGAGATCTTAAAGAACTTCATTCTGAAAATTGAAAATCAATCTGATCATAAGGTCAAGACCATAAGATGTGATCAAGGAATAGAATTTAAGAACCAAATCCTTGATTCATTTTGTGATGAAAAGGTATTTCAAGACAATATAGTGCTCCCAGGACTCCTCACCAAAATTGTATTGCTCAGAGGAGAAACAGGACACTTATTGAGGCTGCAAGAACCATGCTGTCTGACTCTTAACTGCCCATCACCTTCTGGGCAGAGGCTGTTAACACAGCCTGCTATGTGCAGAATAGAGTTTTAGTAGTTAAGACTCATGGTAAGACTCCTTATGAGCTGTGGCATAAAAGGAGACCATTCACTGGTTTTCTCAGGTCATTTGGATGTCCTTGCACCATCTTGAATACCAAAGATCAGGTAGCCAAGTTTGCTGAGAAGTTAGATGATGGACACTTTATTGGATACTCTTTCCAAGTTAAGGCTTATAGAGTATACAATCTCAGAACTAGAGTAGTTGAGGAGTCAGCCAATGTGACCTTCAATGGGCATACTCCTAGTGTGAAAGGTTCTTGTTTGGATTAGCTATTTGATCTTGATTTAGTTACCAACTGTTTTAACAAGTCTTGTGAGAATGTTTCAGGATCTATAGGTAACTTATCAACAGGAGATCCTGACCCAAGATTTGAGCTGAGAAGACCAAGCAAGAATACTACTTCAGCTCCAGTGGTAACTAACCCTACAAGTGAAGATCATATCAACACAAACATGACAAATTTAGCTGATACATCTGAGATGCCTACAAATTCCAGCTTAGAGGTTCAAAACTCAGGTGAAGGAGCTTCAAATGTAGGAGAACATGGAGGTGGTGACAATGATCAAGAATTTCCTGATGCTGATAACCACTCCATAGAAGACAACATAAATGATGTCACACACTCATTGGATCAAGCCTCTCTTGATAAGTGTGCTGATGTGGTGGGTGATACTCCATTGCCAGATCTAAATTTCTCTAATTTAGATCTATCTAATCCACTTGCTGTGATCCCTCAACTGAGGATCCACAACTCACACTCCACCATAAACAGTATTGGAAATATTGATATACGGGTGAGAACAAGAGGACAAACCCATGACAAAAATGTTTGTCTATACTCTTGCTTCTTGTCCCAGATAGAGCCAAAGAAAGTTGATGAGGCTTTGAAGGATGGAAGTTGGGTTGAAGTAATGCAAGAGGAGCTGCTTCAATTCAAAAGACAAAAGGTTTGGAACGTATGTCCTCTTCTTCATGGGAAGACTACCATAGGAACCAAGTGGGTTTTTAGAAACAAGAAGGATGATAGAGGACTTGTCATCAAAAACAAGACCAGACTAGTTGTTCAAGGGTACACACAAGAAGAGGGAATTGACTACATAGATGTTTTTGCTCCTGTGGCAAGACTTGAAGCTATAAAATATTCCTGGCTTTTGCTGCATCCAAGGATTTCAAGGTCTACCAACTTGATGTCAAGTGTGCTTTTCTATATGGGGTGATTGATGAAGAGGTGTATGTCAAACAACCACCTGGCTTTGTAGACTCAGATCATCCTGTTATGTCTGCAAGCTTGATAAAGCTCTTTATGGGCTGCACTAAGCTCCAAGAAAGTGGTATGAGACACTATCTCAGTATCTCTGTTAACATGGTTACAAGAGGGGTACTATAGATGGAACTCTCTTCATTAAAGGAACAAGGAATGACTTAATGCTGGTTCAAGTATATGTAGATGACATTATCTTCGGGTCAACTAATTCAAAGCTCTGTAAAGACTTTGAGAGGCTGATGAAGAATAGATTTGAAATGAGTGCCATGGGGGAACTTAATTTCTTTCTGGGAATTCAAGTGAATCAAGTTGACAATGGCATATTCATAAGTCAGTTAATGTATGTACAATACATACTTAGAAGATTCAACATGACTGGTTGTAAGGTTGCTAAGACACCCATAGCCAGAAACCACTCCCTTAGACCTGATCTTGAAGGGGAGTGTATGGATGAACATCTCTACAGGGCTATGATTGGGTCTCTTATGTATCTCACCGCCAGCAGGTTTGATATCATGTTTTCCACATGTATCTGTGCAAGATATCAAGCCAACCCCAAGATGTCACACCTGGTTACTGTCAAGAGGATTCTTAGATATCTCAAAGGTGCTCCCAAGCTTGGCCTTTGGTATTCAAAGAATTCTGACTTCAATCTGTATGCCTATACAGATAGTGACTATGGTGGCTGCAGCATGACTGTAAAGTCTACATCTGGGGATGTTAATTCCTTGGTGGAAGGATTGTCTCATAGCAATGCAAGAAACAATCCTGTCTGTCTACATCAACTACTGAAGCTGAATACATTGCTGCTGCAAGCTGCTGTGCTCAAGTGCTTTGGATTCAAAATCAGACGCTGGACTATGGATTCAACTTCAAAGAGACTCCCATCCATATAGACAACAACAGTGCTATCTCTATTACAGAGAATCCTGTGCAGCACTCAAGGACAAAACACATCAATATCAGGTATCATTTGATTAGAGATAACTTTGAAAAAGGATTAATCAAACTAGTCAAAGTTAACACAAATGAACAATATGCTGATCTATTCACTAAAGCTTTTGATGAATAGAGATTCAAATATCTTGTATCAGCTATTTATGATTAACTTTGAGTAGATTTTCTTAAAACTTAAATCAACTTTATTTCTAAAACCTGTGTGTCCTAAGTTGTCTATTTTATCACCTTCATAAGCCTAGTTTACTTTGGAAGAAAATCTTTAAAATGATATTCCTTAGATTTTTAAAAAAATTTCCAAACATATTTTCTTTCGAATGATTTCAAGTTACATTTGGAAGAAAATAATGTTTTCAAATCAAATAACTACTTATAAGAAATTTACCTTCGGAAGAAATTCTGAGAATATCTTTCGAAGCTTAAATATGCTTCTAAGTACTTGCATGTATTTGAAGGACAATTTTCTTCCGAAAGCAATTAAGTCTCGGAAGATTTATTCTCTTTAGAATAAAACTCCCAAGTCTAAATTTCTTCGGAAACCAAATATGTCTCGGAAAAAAAATTCTCTAAGTATTTTTCTTCCGAAACACAATTTTCTCAAATCTTAAGAATATCTTCCGAAGCTAAATTGGCTTCGAAAGCTTTTTCTTAAAACTTCAGAAACAAAATTACCTTCGAAAGATTTTCAACTTCCAAGAAAACTACCTTTTTGGTCACTTTTTTAGAGGTGGGATCGACATTCGGATTTCAAAGTTTTTTCTTTTGCTTTAACTTTGTCTCAAATCCATTTCATATATATATTCTCACAATGGTTCCCCCTTTTCTCACTATCCTCTTCATCTGCATTTTTCTCTAACCTAATTTCACCCACAAACTGCCTTCATTCTTATCTTCCTTCACTGTAAAGCTATCTCAAATGGCCAACCCTGATCACAGAAACCAACCCGATTTTTCCATGCATCTTCATAGGAAACATAATCAGGTTGCTCTGTTAGACTTTAAGAAAGATCTCGGTTTCTCAGAGGTTTGTTGTTACCTTTCTTTAACGAACTACTTCACCTCCCTCACCATTGATCCTCCTCTCTAAATTAATGGAATTCTGGAGGATATGCCAAGAGGTCACCATGGATGGGGAGAAGGCACTATCTGCTACAGTGCAGGGAAGGACAATCTTCATCACTCCAGCCTCCATAAACACTCATCTTTAGCTGGATGATGTAGAAGGTGATTTGTCCTTTCCCAAATCTGCTGTTAACCACTCCTTTGAGCAGATGGGCTATGAAGGTGACTTTTCAGTCAGGACCTTTAGAAAGGGGAAGGTCTCCTCTCAGTGGAAGTACCTCCTCCATGTCGTTATACACTGCTTATCCAACAAGCATGGAGGTTGGGACCAGATTCCTGAAGACCTTTCCTTTATAGTCCGTGGGATGGTTCAGGGGGTCAAGTTCAGGTATTCACAATTTGTCTATACCAATTTACTTGCAAACTTAGACTCCTTAGAGTATTACATGTTTCCTAGATATGTCCATCACATTCTTAACTGTGAACTGGGTTCATAGTTGAGGGGAACATGTACTATTCTAAAATTAGGACAGATGAAGCCCAACATCTTCAAAACCATGAGGAAGCCAACTGTTGTCTTCTCAGGGGTAGAAACAGCCCTAGTCCCTAAAATGTTAGAGCTCACAACCTAGCAGTACCAGCTAGTGTCGAACCCACACCTTCTACTTCCCAACCACTTATACAACCATAAATAACCATCACCTACTAGAGAAAAACCAAACAAACCACTGCACATGCTACTCAGTTTGTGCAGGCCCCTATATCATCACCCATGTAAGAGGAAGTGAACACTCGAGCTCCCACTTCTCCTGAGGAGCAAACCACTCCTATCTCTCAAATGATCAGTGCTGAGGTTCCTCATGCTCAACCTGATGAGCTCATAAGCCCCACAGCCTTAAGCCTTCACTCAGAGTCTCAACACTCTAGTGAACAACCTTCAGGGGACAGTTACCATCCCTAGCCGCTTGATTTAAACAACCAATCCAAGCATTGAATTCTATCATGATGAAGACATGGGCTTCAGTGAGTACCATGAGTCTCTCTTCTCCACCCCTACTCAAGGAGAGATGAGTACTCCTGTCTCACCCATGTCTAGCCCACATCATCCACCCACTATTGAGGTGGATCTCCCTGAACCTGTTCAGGAGGTTCATATGGACTAGGCTCTCACTTTAGCAAGTGATTACATCATTCAGACCTCAACCATGGCAACCCAGCCTCTTAACACTTCTCTTGAAGTAGTCATGATGCAGGCGAAATCCAGCAGCCAAGAACAAAGTGCTGGTGATGAGGAAGAAGACCTTGGTCCTATTCTCTCATCCCCCCGTGATTCTTCTGGTGATGATGAGGGGAGTCTAAAACTAAAGGTGCACAAACTGACTAAAACATGCACCTATTTAGTCTCTAAGATAAGTCACCTGGAATCTCAGGTGACTCTCTTACAAACAAGGGTCAATTACCAGCAACTTGAGATCACCGATGTCAAGGGCAAGTTAGCTAAGAGACCACTCAGGAGAACTCAACCAGGTCCACAAGAACCTATGAATATGATAGACCTAACCTCTAGCTCACTTATGCAAGAAGGTGATGCTACCAAAAAGGGGGAGAAAGTCTGAACAGTCACAGAACCTGGGAGTTCTTCACAGAGTATGGACTTTTAGGACTCGCCACCCTCACTTGTAATGGTCCATACTTAGCAACCTCCTCAAGTCTACATGAATGTGGACTTACTTGCCTAAATCCACATTGATGTGGACTCACTCATACAAAGCTTGTTTAAAGGGTACCCCCAGAGCCATGCCTACCCCATCTTGTCACTCTGAGAACTCAATCATGGGATGGAGGTATGACACAGAAAGAAGAGCTCTCATCATTTCTAGAGCTCAGGGTTAACATGAAATCTTCATCTTTAACCTGAATTTCTATGAGTGTATCCATCTGATTGATCTTCCACTTGTCAACTCAAGCCAAAACAGACAAGCTGCAAGATTAGCAGATAGGGTTCAAAAAAGGATGCTAAAAGAATTCAATCTGAGATCAAGATTATATAGACAGAGGCTAGCAGGTGAGATTTTTGGTCAACTAGATGTTGAGGTGGACCCTAAGATTAGCTTCAAAGGGGAAGCCTTGACTGATGGCCCAGAAGTTGAACCTGTGAACCTTGAGACATGATCTTCTTTAGCACCCATTACCCTCAGTGAGGCACCAGCTGGTGAAGGTGCTTTACAACCTCTCTCTGGCCAGAGCTTGACTGATGAACCAAGCAATGAAGGCCAAAGCTCTCTCCACCCTGAGTCACTAAGGCCTGTGCATGACAAAGGGAAGATGAAGATGACCTTTGAGGAGATCGATGAGGAGAAGAGAGAGAGGAAGAGGAAGCTAAGGGGAGAGAGTTCAAAAGGGTCTCCAGGCTTCATGGAAGCTGCTATCCGGGCTGCCCCCAGGCCTAACACTCAAGATGATGAGTTGAGGGCAGCCAAGCTAAACTACCTGGGGACCAGAAACTACAACATTAGTGAACTCATATCTTTCCCCTTAGATGAATTAAATGAATGGCTAATAATGAATTGTCAAAGGAGAGGAAGGAGGCAGAGGATGCAACATTGCTCCTCAAGATCAAAGAAGAAAAGAGATAGAAAAGGCTCTATAAACATGCTCCTATCCTCTCCTAAGTTCAGGAAAGTCTTGAGAAAGAGGCTGTGGCAACTGCACAACCTCAGGTAGATAAGGAAGCTAAAAGACTGAACATGATCAACTACCTGAGTGCTACAAGACTCTATCAGGCAACTGCACTTCTTCCCTTATCATTTAAGTATGTTGAATTTGAATATCTCAAGCAGCTAGAGCAACAAGTCACCAACAAAAGAAAAGCTGCTAAGAGAAAACTAAAGGAAGAAGCTGCAAAGTCAAGATCCATCATCCATAAAAGCCAAAAGAAGTCTGTTGACAGACAAAGGATGATGAGCTTCTTAAAGCTGTATGGATTCTCTGGAAGGAGGCTTTGTCCTATGTCTCTATCCACTATGGATGAGCATATCAGAGTGATCAAGCAGAAGATTAAGAAGAGAGAGCTTGTTGACTTGCATTCTCCACCAAGTCCATCTCAACCTGAAGTTGAGGTCAAGGTTGAACCCCTTAAGACAACACAACCTGGACCTAGAGCTGCATCTCAGCCAACTTCATCTTCTGATCCACAGTAAGGTCCTCTTCTCTCTCTTTCTGAACCTGTGAGAGAAGAGAACCCAACTAAGAGAGACACAATAGAACAATCTGGTGCTAAAGACCAGTCCTCTCTGTTAAAGATTTCAAATAGGAGGAAAAGGATGGCCAGGAAAAGTGTTTCCAAGAAGAAGACCAAGGCATCCACCTTTACACCTCAGGATGAGTTAGAGCATCATGAGGTAGTGCATGAAGAGGCTGCTCAACCAACTCCAATTCAAGTAGAGCGTCTTGCAACTGGAAGACCTATCTTGTCCTGGACTTTTACTACTAATCCAGACAGATGGTATGTCATCAGAGATCAAGGAGGTCAAGATGTCTACTTCAGGCAAGACATGCTTGATCTTCCTCTACATGATCTTTATGACATGAGAACATATTATAAGAGTCTGAGGGATCCTAACCAGATGATGAAGAAAGGTATGGTCTTGATCCTAATGAGGACTGTCAACATCTGAAGAACTTCTCTGTTTTGGTAGCATTAGCCTAGAGGGAGTTTGTAAGGTAATATTAGAAGATTATAAGGCTGATCTAACCAAAGAAGCCAAAACAACCAAGGATCTTCCTGCATGCATGCACTGAACGTACAAGGTAGAAGTTGCTTAGGAAGTTTTACACTCTCCACAGAAAAAATATTCTAAGTGTAAAATCTTCCAAAGCCAAAGTCCAAATCTTCCGAAGCCAAAGATGAAGTCTTTCGAAGCTTCAAAGACAAAGTCTTCTGAAGCCAATTTGCTGTGAAGACTAATTTCTTCCTAAGACAGAGAAGACATACTTTCTCTGATCTACTTTTTCATAAAGCTGACACACCATCCGCTGCAACTCTGAAGACTCATCAACTTATACAAGTTGGTGAAAAGTCTATGCTTTTGTAATTTGTAGATTAAGGTCTTTGTCTGTAACTTCCTACTATTAGACCTGTTAACCTTTCTATATTAGAAAAGAATGTGAGCTATGGCATGTCATAGTCATTAGTCAAAAGACAATCTGCCTTTTGACTCTATAATGATCTTGTTGTCTAGATTAGTGTTTCCAACTGTATTTCTAAGTATTAACGGTTGTAGGATGTTGTATAAAGTATCTTAGGTCTTTGTAATTATTTTATGCTTTGTAACACTTGTAATAGAACTTGAGAGAAATATACAGCATTCTTGAAAACCATACTTCTCTGTTCTTGTTCTTAGTTCTGTCTAATTACTTACTTGTGCTCTTAGTATCATCTCACACAAATCCGGTTCCCCATTTGATCTGTTAAGTGTTCTAAAACTCTCCTCATTGTGAGACTGATTGTACTGACCACCCTTCATACGGTCCTGCAGAGAAGTTCAACCATTATTCTTCATCATAGAGTGTCATACGAATAATTTGTGGATTTAATTTTTTTTTATCTTCAAGTTCAAAGAAGTATTATAATTTAAAATTCAAATTATATTCCTCATATGGTAGTTTTTTTTCAAATTTTTGAAATTTTCAATGACTTAAGTCTAGAAGTGTTATATTATTTGGGAGAAAATGTAGAATATTTCCAAGAAATTCTTTATGTTATCATTGAGCCAAAAGTGTCTGTCCAACAATCCAATTATCAAGTCAGTCCATCAAGCAATACTAACTTTGATTATATTTCTTATTATCAACTCGGTCCATCATGTAGTTACAACCTTGGAAATGTTGATAGGCATGACGATGATAATGAAGGTATTTCACACAACAGTGAAGATATTGAAGCAATTCTGTCACATGAAGAATCTAGTGATGATGATACGAACGGTTATGAAGTTCCAGACCATCAAAATTCTGGGGTTAATCTAGGATCTTACAGGGAGGTGAACTTTTCAGAAGATCCTCAGGATTTAAGAGATTATGAAGCTGTTGATTTTGACGATGATGACCACATGGATATATGGAATGAAGAGTAAAAAAACCCGCATTGGCATATACTTTAAAACAAAAGACGAAGTGATGCGTTATGAAATCATTCATGTAACATGGAGGCAATAGTAGTTGAAAGTAAACGTTCAAGATGGAGAGGAAAATGCTAGAGCACTAGCCCTAATTACAACAATAATCTTCATAATGGTCCTCCATGTAAATGGTATGTGTATGCTTCTAAGAATGACGATAATCACACGTGGAGAATTTCAAGATAGGTGAATGCACACAACTGCTTTGGTAGTGTTGTTGGTAACAACAAAAGTTTCAAATGCAAAGATATTGTTACCCATATCATCCACTTTATTCGTGAAGGCATTGCTTTTCCCATCAAGCGAATTCAAGCACATTTAAAAGACACGCTAAATGTTGATGTCTCATATAATAAAGCCTAGCGAGCTCGAAAAGCTACTATTGAGAGTATTTATGATAGGTAGGATAGTAACTTTGAGCAATTACCTACGTGCATCAATGCATTACTAGAGACTAACCCTACTGTCATGGAATGATTACATCATTTGACTGGCTCATCTAAATATTATACATTTAAATAATCGTTTTGGGAATTCGGTCTAGTAATAAAGGCATTTAAGTATTGTCAGCCAATGATATCTGTTAATGGCATATTCTTAAAAGGATTTTATCATGATAGAATGTTAATTATAGTTACCAAAAATGCAAACAACTATGTAATGTTGGTAGCTTATGCAATTGTACACGAAGAGATGGTAGAAAGTTAGAGTTGGTTTTTCTAGCAATTCTGGCTGCACATTGCACTTTATCACAATTCAATTAGTTTAGGAAAAAGGTTGTTTGTTATTTCTGATAGACACAAAGGAATTATTCGTGTAATGAATAGTCTTGAAGAGTGGAAAAATAATGTTGTCCATCAATTTTGTCTTAACATGTTTGAAGTAACTTCATGCACAAGTTCAAGGTTTCGAGTTTAAAAAAGCTCTGTTGGTCTATCGGAAGCACCAACCAACAAAGGAAGTATAACTATTGCGTAAGTCGAATGAAAAGCCTCATCCTAGAAGCCTGGGAATATTTCAAAGCTATTAAAGAGAGTAAATGGACGCTTCAATGTGATACAAATCATCATCGGTGGGGTAACTTGACGACGAACATTTCAGAAAGCTTCAACAATACGTTGCGAGGGGTCAGACTTATGCCAGTAAATGCTATTATTAATAGTACCTTCGAGAAAACAGCTTAACAGTTTAATAAACACACTGACGTTGTATCAAACAACAACATAGCGTTACCCCCTCAAACATGGCGTTTGTTTCAGGCCCGTGATATTAACGCGCAAGAACATATAATAAAAGAGTTTGATTACACAGAGGCGAAGTACAAGGTTTTGACAAAGGCACAAACAAATGAAGCCTGTGGAAATGATTATACCATGGTATACAAAACAAAATCTACACGTGTGGTAAGTGGCAAACGCAAAGATTCCTGTGCTAACATGCAATTCAGTTTGTCACCATAGAGGTGAATCACCTAATAACATTGTTCATCGGGTCTATACTATTGCCATTTATCAAGAACAATATAATTGTCATTTTTACCCACTTTATCACCCTGATTATTGAACAAACCCGGGTTGGGGGATTAGAGCAGATCCATAAAAATTCACCACGTCACGAGGTTGGAGACTCACGAGAAGGATGCACAACGAGATAGGCGTTCATCACCTAGATGCACCTGTTATATGCAGATGTTCCATATGTAAACAAGCAGGTCATAACATAAAATCATAAATACTTGTACAAACTCACATTCACGAGAAGAAAGTTGTTTAAGTATTATTATTATTTGATGTCTACCGGTTATAGTTGTTTAAATATTGTTATTAATAGATGTTTATCAGTTATTGTTTTTTATGTATTGTTACTACTACTACTATTATTATTATTATTATTATTATTATTATTATTATTATTATTATTATTATTATTATTATTATTATTATTATTATATATTATTATTATTTTGTTTTATGTTTTAAAGTAGAAATATATTTATGAAATAAATATATTATTATTAAAAGAAACACATATAAATACCACTAACACTTTTATTTCATCACATTTCCCCCGACATCTTCCATCCACTTATTTCATTCTTTTCATTCACCACCATAGAAATGACACTCTGACCCGGTAAAGAACAAGTTCATGAACTCCAATCAACAAGTTCTATTCTACAAAAGTTAAGGTGCCCCATGGAGCGGTAGGAATCATCATCATCAAAGGTAATAGAAAACAACCTAGTGCATGAACCAGTAAACCCTCAAGAAGACCCACCATGTCATATTTGGCCATTTTTAATTACAGATGAAGAAGAGTCTAAGAACTGGTCAAAAGATGCTATTGACTTCTACAGCGGGATGCGCCATACTGTGTTTCAGTTCTATTTGGTGTTAGTTGGATTTAGGGATTTTGGAGGTACTCTATTAGGTTACAAACGCGACGGTCTTCTTTCTTCATTGGTAAAAATATTTTATATTTTTAGTAAAATAAATTACTTTTATAAAGTATTTATTTGACTAACAATTTATTTCACAGCATATAGAAGAGTCGGTTAAACGGATGATGTGGATGAGACGAGAAAAGCTCGTGAAATTTGGACCAACATATTGAACTGGAAAATATTACCACCACGGTTTCGGGATGAATTATATGCGTGGAAAGATGTCAAGCCTACCAAATATGCTAACGGAACTGATGAGTTGTATCCACCATTTTGGGAGGTGCAATATGTTTATATTCTGATATATATCAAAGCTATAGAAGATTGGTTACTTGTTCGAATCAACTTGCATATAATGAAGATGCTTTAGTATTGGTCAAATAACCTATACCATGAATTATATCATGAGTTGGTTCTTCCCATTTTAGATTTTATTTCCTACAATTTTTACAGTTTAATGATGCAAATTGGTTACCAGAAAAAACACTATACTGTACCGTTTATTCATCGAGATACAGGGCTGACATGACATTCATAACTATTGAAGAATATTTACCTAAGGATGGGGTGACTTTGGTAGTGATTCAGGAGTTTTTATTTATATGTTAATGCAAAAGCTAGTCAAAGGAAATACGATGAGTATAGAGGGAGATTTAAGGACACGTGTGCAAGATACCGACGTTATATGGCAAAAGAGTTTTATAAGTATCGTTATACATATAGTCACCCTCAATGATTCACAGAAAATATAATCAAACGCAAAACCCACCGGTGACGTTGTTTGTTGTATTACTGCTCTAATTATTTGTTTTATTGTACTACCGCTCTAGTTATTAGTTTTATTGTATTACTATTCTGGTTATTAGTTTATTGTATTACCGCTTTATTTTTTACTTTTATTGTATTGATATAGTTTTTGAATGCTTGTCCGAATAATATTGTATTTCATGTTTGCTTTTAATAATAAAATATGTCTAATAAATAAAATATAAAAATACATAAGAAACGATGCATAATAAATAAAATATAAAAATACAACTCACATAAATAAAATGCTTCGTCATTTAAGTCGTATGGGCACGAAGATACATTTAAAACATCGATCAACTGTTTGATATGTCTCTTGAAATTGAGAGTAATAAGGTACCAGGAATGACTATTGAAACGGTTGCTCAAAATTTATATGAGGGGTCTGATAAGGATTTGAAGCCCCCCTCTTCCTAATTTTGCATACCGGTTTGACTAAAAGGTTGAAACAGAGTACTTGAGGTACCATCGTAAAAAAAATTCGGGTTACCCATTAGACTTAAATGGGAAAATATATTGATGATCCATTGACAATTGTATTATGTCGAGACGCCCATGCTTTAACATAGAAATTATGTTTTTCTCTCCAGTTTTTATTTCTCCCGCCTATACGAGCAATAGAATGGAGTTGTATGTATTGCTATTGGGTGAGTAGGACACTTGTAGAAATCGGTTGAAACATTCCGGATTGTCTTGGAACTCTACTTAGAATGTGGGGTTCAACAACTTCTCAACATACGAGGTACGTGTCACTTCTCCAAATTTGATTTCCATTTGTACAAATTATAGGAAGACGGTAGATAATATTATCATAAGGCTTTAAGTTAAACTGATATAAAAAATAAAGAGTTAATTAAAATGTTCTCACAATGCTAAGTTATACAAAATACTATTATTATAAAGTTAATACCATGGCATCGGTTAATGAATGTAGTTGGGAATGATACGCGCTTAAACAATTTGGAGTGGTGTTTAGATAACTTAGTTCACCCCACCATCTTTAACAAGTTTCAAAATGATCCCAGTTAAATAGAAAAATATAAGAATACTGGAAAATAACCAACTCATAGAATTTTGTTTTCACATACCATGCACCGTATGGTAATTTGAAATCAATGGGGTGAATATTTTATGGACACATAGCAGGTCATCTTTTCCATGCCCATAATTGCAACAAGAATAAGGGGTCACCAACCTCTTAAAATGCAATATTTATTGCCTTGCACATTTGTCTATGTAAACATGCCAAAACTGCACTTTTCCAACTAAGCCTATCAGAATCATTTAAATTTTCTATATGGTTTAAATAATTTAGATGCACCAAGTTTCTTGAAGTATCAAGAAATAAAGTTACACAAATCACATAATATATTATCAATCTGGCTTGCTGGATGCACTGAAAGTCGGTGGCATTATTAGGGAAAGGTTTCTTTATTTCCTGTAAGATAAATGTAGGTTTAATTTGTAATCACTTATAGCATGTGTAGCGCGTGTAAAGCCCGTCAATATTCAAACCTCATTAAAATTTTAGTTGCATTCATGATATAATCACATCTAGATACAACATCACCCTCGACCAATAAACCCCATAAAACTTGTACATCTTGAAGGGTTACTGTAGTTTCTCCAACCGGCAAGTCAAATGTGTGTGTCTCTGGCCTCCATCTCTCCACCAAAGTGGGGATAATTCCACGATCAAGTTTGCAAGAACCGCACTCGATCACACCAACGAAACCAGTCAATCTGATATACCTCAAAACATTATCTAGGATAGGCTCTTCATCGAGGCGTTCCAAGAAACCTTTATCACCCTATCTTACAACGTAATATTCCTTCATTGCTTTCTTGGTCCTAAAAATAATAATCAGCTCTATGTTGACAACTTATTGAGTGGACCTGATGTATCTCCTACTCATTTTTGTATGTAAAATACGAATGAAAGTTTTTGTGTTTGTGTATTCATTTTGAATGAGTTATGGGTTTATATAAGAAATTTTTTGTGTGCATATCATTGAAATAGGTGGTTGAAGTAATTGATGTAGTAGTTGAAATTTATTTGAAAATTGATGTAAGAGGGTGGTTGTCAAAATATGTTCATGGGATGATAACATTTACTTTCTCATTGATTTGACTTGAAAAAAGATTTTTGAGAACTCACCCCTCCCATGGGTGACTTCTAACAAGAAGACTAATGCATGTGAATTGCATGAATCATTGATTTAATGTGGCACAAGCTCTTTGAGAACTCGCTCTTCCTATGGGAGAGTTCTAACAAGAAGACAAATGCATGTGAATCCTGAACGGGGTGCGTTAACCTTTAGAACCCACCCTTGCCGAGTGCGGGTACCCTACATGTTAAAATCCAAAAAGAAAAACCCCCCTTGTCACCACACATCCCCCAAAAGTACTATCTTTTAAAAAAATTCCAAAATATTACATAAATAATTTTACAATAGGATACAAATTTCAAAAACATCATAAGGCAATGTAACTATTAGGATAATAAGCATTAATGTCGAATACAAACTCTTTGCAACAAGAGGCGTAAAACTCTCTATGTAACACCCGAAAAATTTCAGTAAAAGAAAAGAGAAAGAAAAGAAAAGATAAGGGAGAAAAGGGAATTATTTCAACGCAAAGGGTTAAAGGTGTGCAAAGGTCAAACCTGCCCATAATGGGTTCAAAACGATGGTATGGCCGTCCATACCCCTTCTCTCATGCATAACTTTTGGCTAGAGTGAGGAAAAAGAAGCTCTCAACCAATTTTAGTGAGAGAAAGAAGAAGAAATCTTCAAAAAGGTAAGATTTAATCGTGTTTCTTCTCGGTTTCAGTTGAGATTAAGCTTCTGGACCAATCTTTATGTGTTTCTGTGTGTTTGGTTGCCTGTTTTTGTGTGTTTAGGTGTTAGAACTCTAGGTTGCTCTCGGGTTGGTGGTGTTTTACTCGAAAGCTCTTATAGGTGAGTTCTAGATCCCCTCTTTTACATGTTTTCTACTTGTTTGGGACCGATATGTATATAAAACTGTTGTTTACTACGGTTTTCCATGAAAGTACAACTGTTTATGAAAGATGTATGTTTTAAATGATTTCTATGTTGTTGTGTAAGATGTTTGTTATGTTTTAAGCGTGCGACTGGTAGATCTATACTAAGTATATGTTTAGAAGCGAGGTTTGGGTCTAGAAACTGCATAAGTTGAATCGTAGGTGTTGGACTTGGTGTGCGCTGTGGGCACTAGCTTTCCGCTGTGGACACTTGAGCATGGATAAGGTGTCCGCTGTAGACACTTAGGTAGTGGGACTGTCCACTGTGGACTTTGCATGTCTGCTGTGGACTTTGCACGTCCGCTGTGGACACTTAGAGAGATTTTATGTTGTCTGCTGTTGACATAAACTGTCCGCTGTGGACCCCTAAGTACTTTAGACTATCCCCTGTGGACACTTAGAATGTTTTAAGTCATCCGCTATGAACCTTAGTCATCCGCTGTGGACAATGCACGTACGCTGTAGATCTTTTATGTATGCATACATGTCCGCTATGAACCTTTAGCCATCCGCTGTGAACACACTTAGTGTTTCATTCATGCGCTATGGACTTTGGCCAAGTGTAGGAATTCTTCCTAAGCCAAGGGGAAATCTTTCGAAGCTTGGGAAGAAATCTTCCGAAGCTTAGGAAGAAATCTTTCGAAGCATGGGAAGAAATCTTCCAAAGCCAAGAAGAATTCTTCTGAAGCCAAGATGATATCTTCCGAAGGTTGTTTCTTCCGAAGGCTATTTCTTCTGAATCTTATGTTTGCCTTCGGAAGTATTAGTATTAGTGATGTGATTGCTAGTTAATAGTTAGCATAAGTTTAGAGGACTTAAATTGCATGTATGATTCTTTTCTTATGAGCTGCTATTGTGAGTACCTAATATTTCATGATACGTGATTATAAGACAATGGATAAATTAAAAGTATTATGCATAATCAAATGGTCACAAAGGAATAAAAGATAGATAGTATAACCTAATGAATGTTACCCCCGGGCCCTTATGATGAATGAAAAGCCTTGCAAGCACAATGAATGGAGGTGCACGACCATATTGTTGTTAGCTCTACAGATGTGTGGCTGTTTCAGCCCATGAGAATGCACATGTAGGGTCTAATCCTTGTGATTAACCAATGTATGATGAATGGGACTCTTATTCATGAGTAGGCTTCGTTCCTAGCAGTATGGGTCAACTGTCAAAGGGTTAGCTACCATGATAAACATTTGCCGACAGGGGTTCGACATCTGTTGCCAACCAATAATGTAGGCTCTTGCTTTGTGCAATCCTAGTTAATGAAAGAGAAAGATAATGAAAGAAAGAAAGATAAAGAATCTCTTAACAAATGAATATGTATAATAATGGATGACCACCCAGTGAAGCTTATAAAATGTATA
Organism: Flaveria sonorensis; assembly: GCA_025506505.1. NCBI lineage: Eukaryota > Viridiplantae > Streptophyta > Magnoliopsida > Asterales > Asteraceae > Flaveria > Flaveria sonorensis. Next base: position 34,167,052 of record CM046425.1, on the reverse strand, counting down.
TTTTTCTATATTATTAAAACTAGAACTCATTCAGCAACGCTGATTTTTTATATGCATATCAGTTGGCAGGTAGCGATGTTGCTGGGGATGGCAGGTTGAAGCTACTAGACAAATAAAGACTGGCATCAATGTTAAGCAGAAATGATATTTTTGTCTTGTAATACAACTAAATGTTCTTTTGAAACTTGTAACAATGATGTATTTCTTGTCAAAAGTATTATCAATGCATGAAATGGTTTTTGTGTAACTATTCTGCTGCCATGTTTTCTTACTCAATATATTTTAATATGTAATGGGATATGAATAACCAACTGTGGGGTTTCCCAGAAAGGGGGCCTTACAAGTTAGTATCAGAGCCAATGTTTAAGAGAATTTGGTAAATTATTTTCAAAACCTAAAGTTAAACTAAAAATAGGACCAAATTGGAAGGATGCAGCCCAAGTAGCTACATGCCATCAGGTAATTTTATTAAAGTTAACTAGTATTATGTGCATGTGCTATTTGATTTATGTGCTTAGTAGATTTGGATGCTGATGTAGTCAGGATAGGAAATGCTTGGGGAGTGAAGAGTAAAGTAAGTGGCTAATCACAACTGGCCACTATAATTAGGGACTTACTATATTTGACATAATCTGAGCTATTACCTTGAATGACACTGTTAGTATTTGAATCTTATAGGAAGTAGATTGTTATGGAGGGTAGTAAATCTAGGAAGGTAACCCGAGGTGCAACCGGTAGCCGTACTTTTGTAAAAGCACCATTGGGCGGTGGGTGCTCATGGTGGGCGTACTACTGGGCCACGTGTCACCAAGAGCAAAGCTAAGGCTCCTGATATGGTTCATGAGGACACAGATCTCCATAGCCACCAAGAGGGTGAAGGATCAGCAACCCTCAAATCCACGATGAAGGAAGCTATTGCTGATGAGGCCTACAATGTCATGCAGAATGTGTTACCTTCGGTGGTGACTGAAGTGTTAAGGGCTGTAAAGGATGGGGAAAGAGCTGAGGATACGGGGAAGAAGGAGGAGAGGAAATCAAGAAAGTCCACTAAAAGGACTGAGGAAGCTGAAGAAGAGCCACCTAGCCCAAAGGTGGTAATTCATAAGGATGATAGCGAGGAGGAGAAGGAGACTGCTAAGGGGTACAGCTTTGGGGCGTTTCAAAGATGGAAACCCCCGACCTTTGACAGTAATGGCAATGCTACTGCTGCTCACCGTTGGGTTTGGGAGATGGAAGCAGTCCTGGACATCAGTGAATGTCGGGAGGATCAGAAGGTGAAGTTCTCTTCCTATTCTTTTATTAACTCAGCACTATGCTGGTGGGACAACATTATCCAAGCTGAGGGAAAATGATCTATAGCAAAGATGAGGTGGTCGGATTTGAAGGAGCTGGTGCTGGAGGAGTATTGTCCATATCGAGAGTTGGACAAAATTGAGAAGGAGTTCTTGCATTTGGAGGCCGAGAACATGACTCATCAAGAGTAAACCTCCATGTTCAATGAACTTGCAAGACTTGTGCCAGACCTGGTAACTCCGGTGTCCAAGAAGATTAAGAGATACATGCAAGGTTTGCCAGTGGATATTAGGAGGAACATGATAGTTGCTAGACCGAGCACGCTTAGGTCCGTGGTCGATTTGGCGGAGAGATTGTATGATGAGAGGGACCGGATACTAGTTTCGAGGAAGGTCGAGAGGAGTTGGAGTAAGAATGGTAATGGGAAGAGGTTCAGGAATGACAACTATGGAATTGGGGAGAAGAAGATGAAGGTCGACGACCATGGCCCAGAACCGAGGAAGGGGAATGCCCAAAGGGGGTGTAAGAAATATGGGAAGACCCACATGGGTGAACGCCGAGTGGGGATGAATAGGTGCTTCAAATGCGGGGGCAAGGGCCATTATGCTAAGGAGTGCAGGATACGGAGATGTTACCAATGCGGAGAGGTAGGCCACTCTGATCGGGATTGCTAAAAAGGTGGGGCAGGAAGCTCGGGGACCCAGACTATGGGGAGAAAGGGAAGAGTGGGAGCACTAAAGCAAAGAAAAGGGCATTCAACATGACCCGGGAAGAAGCCAGAGTGGATCCTGAGGTAGTTTCAGGTGCATTTTTGGTAAACCAATTGTATGCTTCTGTGCTCTTTGATTTGGGTGCTAGTAGGAGCTTTGTATCTGCTGCCTTTTGTCATGTAATGCATGGTAAGAATTGGAAGATAGATGTGCCTTTCCATGTAGAGACAGCGATAGGAAAATCTACCAAGGTGACTGATATGATAGACGATTGCCTTATAGAATTGGATGGTCATAAGTTTCCTGCTAGCTTCTATGTGATGGCCCTAGGAGGTTTTGATGTGGTGTTGGGAATGGATTGGTTAGCGACCTACGAAGCGAATATCGTGTGTCAAAAGAAGATGATTCGTCTGATTGCGCCCGATGACAGTTTGGTTACGGATCGTGGAGACAAGGAATGCATCACTCCGTCAGTGAGATCTATGATCACGGAAGAGAAGTTTATGAGGTGAGGGTGTGGTGCTTACCTGGCTTATGTGCAGGATGTGAATGCTATCGTGCCTTAACTGTCAGTCGTGCTGGTAGTATGCGATTTCCCCGATGTGTTTCCTGAAGATCTGCCAGGGGTCCCACCGATAGAGAAATCGAGTTTTAGATTGACTTGATACCAGGAGCACAACCCGTGGCCAAGGCACCATACCGGTTGGCCCCATCTGAACTCAAGGAGTTAATGAAGCAACTGTAAGATCTTCTGGATAAGGGTCTTATTTGGCCAAGTATCTCTCCATGGGGTGCACCGGTTTTATTCGTAAAGAAGAAGGACGGTAGTATGAGGATGTGCATCGACTACCGTGAGCTGAACAAGTTGACTGTGACGAACCGATATCTGTTACCAAGGAGTGATGACTTGTTTGATCAACTCTAAGGTGCTAGTTGGTTCTCAAGGATAGACCTTCGATTGGGGTATCATCAACTAAAGGTGAAGGAGCAGGATATCCCTAAGACAGCCTTTCGCACGCGTTATGGGCACTACAAGTTTCTCGTGATGTCCTTTGGTTTAACCAACTCGCCAGCTGCTTTTATGGATTTGATGAATCAGGTATGTCGACCCATACTAGATAAATCAGTGATCGTGTTTGTTTTTAACATCTTGATTTATTCAAAGAGCGAAGAAGAGCATGCTAGTCACATCCGCGTGGTGTTGGAGACACTTAGAAGAGAGAAGCTGTAAGCGAAGTTCTCCAAATGCACGTTCTGGTTGTGAGAGGTTCAGTTTTTGGGTCATGTGGTTAATCTTGAAGGGATTAGGGTAGACCCGGCGAAAGTTAAAGTGGTGATGCAATGGAAGTCCCCAAAGACGCCATCTGAGCTTCGTAGTTTCTTGGGTTTGGCGGGCTATTACAGAAGATCCATCCAAGACTTCTCCAAGATAGCTTCACCATTGACTAAGTTGACTCGTAAGGATGTGAAGTTTGTATGGGGTCTAAAGCAAGAGAATGCTTTTGAAGAGCTAAAGACGAGATTGACTCAAGCTCCTGTCTTGATGTTGCCTAAAGGGAACGAAGACTTGGTGGTCTATTCGGATGCTTCTTATTCAGGATTGGGTTGCGTGCTAATGCAACGGGGGGAAGTTATAGCCTATGCATCCTGACAGTTGAAGACCCACGAGGCTAACTACCCTACTCATGATTTGGAGTTGGTAGATGTGGTCTTTGCATTGAAGATTTGGAGGCACTACTTGTACGGGACGAAGTGCACTATTTTCACTGACCACAAGAACTTGAAGTACTTCTTCAAGTAGAAGGATTTGAACATGAGGCAAAGGAGATGGTTGGAGCTTATCAAGGACTATGATTACAAGATCCACTACCATCCGGGCGAGGACAACGCGGTGGCGGATGCCCTTAGCCGAAAAGAGAAACCCGAGCTGATTTGGGTAAAGGCTTATCAGTTGGTAATGACCTTTGATGTATGAAGTAGGTCAAGGAATTTCAGGATGAGGAGCTGAAAGAAGATCTAATTAACTCCGAGCGGATGAGGGGTCTAGTTGCGGAGTTAGGTGAGAACACTCTCTGTTTTCGAACCCGATATGAGAGGATGTGGATTCCTCATTATGGAGATCTATGGGGAAAGATCATGGATGAGGCTCATAAGACTCGATAGTCGATTCACCCCGGTGCCGCAAAGATGTATCAGGATATGAAGAAAGATTACCGGTGGCCGAGAATGTAGCACAATGTAGAGGAGTATGTGAATAAGTGCCTTACTTGTTTGCAAGTGAAGGCAGAGCATCAGAAGCCATACGAGAAGCTCCAACCTTTGGATATACCCGAATGGAAGTGGGAACATATCACCATGGACTTCATTACAAAGTTGCCACGTACGGCAAGGGGATACGATGCCATATGGGTGATACTTGATCATCTGAAAAAGAGTGCTCACTTTCTACCGATCTGCGAGACGTATTCATCTGAGAGGTTGGCGAATCTGTTCATCAAAGAGATCGTGACTTGTCATGGTGTACCGGTGTGTATCATGTCTGACCGTGACACTCTGTTTACATCTAAGTTTTGGAAGAGATTTCATGATGCAATGGGGATGAGGTTACATATCAGTACGGCTTACCATCCTTAGACGATGGTCAGTCGAAAAGAACCATTCAGATGCTTGAGGATATGCTACGAGCATGCGTCATTGATTTTGGTGGAAGTTGGGACGAACACTTACCGTTAGCCGAGTTCTCATATAACAACAGTTATCATGCCAGCATTAGTATGCCTCCATATGAGATGCTATATGGTAGGAGGTGTAGAACGCCTGTATGTTGGGGTGACATCGGGCAAAAAGAGTTGGGGAGCATTGAGGTGATGAAGGCTACGACTAAAAAGTTGGAAAAGATTAAGGCCTTTATGAAGGCAGCGAAGGATAGGCAGAAGTCGTACACCGACAAGAGACGTAGACCGATCGAATTCAAGGTCGGCGATAGAGTTATGTTGAAGGTCTCGCCTTGGAAAGGGATCATCCATTTCAGAAAGCAAGGGAAGTTGAGCCCAAGGTATATTGGGCCATTTAAGATTTCCGCGAGGGTAGGAGAGGTGGCTTATAAGTTAGAGCTACCCGATGAGTTAAGTGGAATTCACCCGACGTTCCATGTATCTCATATGGGGAAATGCTTAGCTGACGAGGATATGATCATGCCACTTGAGGACATCGAGGTCGACGAAAGGCTTAATTAGGTGGAGCAACTAGTGGTTTTCAATGACAGAAAAGAGAAGAGGATAAAGTGGTTCCGCTTATGCCTGTGTAGTGGAGCACAGGAAGGGGTCAGAGTCCACTTGGGAAACCGAGGAAGAAATGAGACAGCACTACCCAGATCTCTTTAAGAAGTGTTAGATTTCAGGGAAGAAACCTATATAAGGGGGGTGGACTTGTAACACCCGAAAAATTTGGGTAAAGGAAAAGAAAAAGAAAAGAAAAGATAAGGGAGAAAAGGGAATTATTTCAAAGCAAGGGGTTAAAGGTGTACAAAGGTCAAACCTGCCCATAATGGGTTCAAAAAGGTGGTATGGCCGCCCATACCCCTTCTGTCATGCATAACTTTCGGCTAGAGTGAGGAAAAAGAAGCTTTCAACCGATTTTAGTGAGAGAAAGAAGAAGAAATCTTCAAAAAGGTAAGATTTAATTGTGTTTCTTCTCGGTTTCAGTTGGGATTAAGCTTCTGGACCAATCTTTATGTGTTTCTGTGTGTTTGGTTGCCTGTTTTTGTGTGTTTAGGTGTTAGAACTCCAGGTTGCTCTCGGGTTGGTGGTGTTTTACTCGAAAGCTGTTAAAGGTGAGTTGTAGATCCTTTCTTTTATAAGATTTCGACTTGTTTGGGGCTGATATGTATATCAACTATTGTTTTATAAAACATATTACAGTTTTCCATGAAAGTACAACTGTTTATAAAAGATGTATGTTTTAAATGATTTCTGTGATGTTGTGTAAGATGTTTGTTATGTTTTAAGCATGTGACTGGTAGATCTATGCTAAGTATATGTTTAGAAGTGAGGTTTGGGTCTAGAAAGTGCATATGTTGAATTGTAGGTTTTTGACTTGGTGTGCGCACACTTGAGCATGGATAAGGTGTCCGCCGTAGACACTTAGACGGTGGGACTTTCCGCTGTGGACTTTGCATGTCCGCTGTGGACTTTGCACGTCCACTATGGACACTTAGAGAGATTTTATGCTGTCCGCTTTGGACATATACTATCCGCTATGGACCCTTAAGTACTTTAGACTGTCCGCTGTGGACACTTACAATGTTTTAAGTCATCCGCTATGAACCTTAGTTATCCGCTGTAGATAATGCATGTCCGTTGTAGAACTTTTAAGAATGTATACATGTCCGCTGTGAACCTTTAGCCATCCATTATGAACACACTTAGTGTTTCATTCATACGCTATGGACTTTGGCCAAGTGTGGGAATTCTTCCAAAGCCAAGGGGAAATCTTTCGAAGCTTGGGAAGAAATCTATCGAAGCTTAGGAAGACATCTTCCGAAGCTTAGGAAGAAATCTTCCGAAGCCAAGAAGAATTCTTTCAAAGCCAAGAGAATATCTTCCGAAGGTTGTTTCTTCTGAAGGCTATTTCATCCGAAGCTTATGTTTGCCTTTGGAAGTATTAGTATTAGTGATGTGATTGCTAGTTGATAGTTAGCATAAGTTCAGAGGACTTAAATTGGATGTTTGATTCTTTTCTTATGTGCTGCTATTATGAGTACCTAATATTTCATGATACGTGATTATATGACAATGGATAACTTAAAAGTATTATGCATAATCAAGTGGCCACAAAGGAATAAAAGATAGAGTGTGTAACCTAATGAATGTTAAACCCCAGGCCCTTATGATGAATGAAAAGCCTTACAAGCACAATGATTGGAGGTGCACGACCATGTTGTCATTAGCTTAACTGATGTGCGGCTGTTTCAGCTCATGAGAATGAGCATCTGGGGTCTAATCCTTGTAATTGACCAATTTATGATGAATGGGACCCGTATGCATGAGCAGGCTTCATGCCTAGCAGTGTGGGTCAACTATTGAAGGGTTAGCTACCATGATAAACATTTGCCGAAAGGGGTTCAGCACCTGTTGCCAACCAATAATGTAGGCTCTTGCTATGTGCAATCCTAGTTAATGAAAGAGAAAGATAATGAAAGAAAGAAAAATAAAGAATCTCTAAATGAATGAATATGTATAATAATGGATGACCACCTAGTGAAGCTTATAAAATGTATATTTTTCTATATTATCAAAACAAGAACTCACTCAGCAATGCTGACTTTTTATATGCATATCAGTTGGCATGTAGCGATGTTGCTGGGGATGGCACAAGGTTAAAGCTACTCGGAAAATAAAGACTGGCATCCATGTTAAGCAGAGATGATATTTTTGTCTTGTAATACAACTAAATGTTCTTTTGAAACTTGTAAGAACGATGTATTTCTTGGCAAAAGTTATTATCAAAGCATGAAATGGTTTTTGTGTAACTATTCCGTTGCCATGTTTTCTTACTCAATATATTTTAATGTGTAATATGCTATGAATAACCAACTGTGGGGTTTCCCGGAAAGGTGGCCTTACACTCTACCTAAAGATTCCAGATGCAATTGCTTTGTTGCACACTACTTTAAATAGAATTGTTGTCTAATGTCTATGATGTGCTCCAAATTATACATATAAATCATATCAATTGCACATCAAATATTTTCAAAACTATTAGTGAAAGTGATGAATTGATATCTAAATCATTTAAATTGTGTTTTTAGGCATGAGAAAGACCAAGATAAATAAAAGGAGTTTAAACTAAGAGAAATTTGAAAAAACAAGCTCCGGAATTCATACATGGGGCCGTGCCTCATTGAGCACGCAGCCATGACCAGCCTAAAATACGCCTCCGTGCTTAAATTAGCACACCCCCATGATTGGACATCTAACAGGACAAAAGGTATTTTCTCCCAAAAGTAGTCACGGGGGTATGCTCCATGAGAACGGGGGTGTGACCACCCCAATCACGGGGCCGTGATACGAGCCGACCAACTTACCTAAGCATTGTACTAGCATGAGGCCATGCCATTTAGGCATGGGGTCGTGCCATTTAGGCACGGGGCAGTGCCTTTTAGGCACGAGGCCGTGTTTAAACACTCTAGAAAGCCTATAAATATGAGTTCATTTGCAACTTTGAGGGGAGCTTTTGGGAGGTGAAGCGCTGGTGTTCTATCTCGGGAACCCATCCTTTGGAAGTCCTTAGAAGGTTTTGAAGATCCATTTAACACTTAGAAGAAGCTCAAGATCGTTTAACATCATCCATAGTGGATCCCCGGTTTGATTGTTCTAATTTACCGATGATTTCATTGCTATCTTCTATCTGTGTTTTTATGTTCAAGCTCATTATGAGGTAAACCTCATTTATTATCCTAATTTAGTGAAACTTTATGTAACTTGTGATGAATTAATCATATGGTTTATATTATGCTAATATTATGGTAATCTTGGGTATAATTTTGATGGGTAGCATTTACATTTGAACGAAGAGTTATAAACTTATGACTTGTAATTGTGAATGTCATACAACGTTGAAAAAAGTATGAACTAACTTTTATTCGTGAGACCGGTCTTTATAATAAATCCATGGCTAATGAACTAGAAATGATTATTAGAAATTATATCACCTTAGCTTTCTAATCATTTGCAGGTTACTTTTTATTAGTCTGAGAAATCTATAGTAATTGTTATGGTTTTCTAAAATTAGTGATATGTTAGAAAGAAACTTGATTAACTTTCTTTTTAACATTAAGTTATGTTTTCAGAAATCGTATGTTGAAAGGTTACACGAGATCTACCTACATTACTAGTGGCTTGGGTTAATCAACATTTTAAGTTACTCGATGTTGGTGTCCTTGTCACTACAGAGCTTGCAGACGAGAAATTTGTGTTGGCTCACATTTATAAAATTAACATAATTACATTAATCAATATCTTTAACCATACCACCAATTCATCATAGTTACATAAGTGTAATCTAAGTTTGGATAATAGCCTTACTTCAGTAAAAGAATCACCAAAAGTCTCAATCTATCTTTATCTATCTTTATTTATGATTATTTCGTTTAACTTATCATTTCGTATATCAAAACTTATAGTCAATTATGAGGGTTGTTGAGTAGACTTAATGTGTCCCCGGATTGATACTCGGTTCTCACCAACACTATATTATCTGACGATAGGTACACTTGCCTTTTGTGTGTATAGTTTAGTATTAATAATAACCATTTAAAACCATTATCAAAATATATATACTATTTGTACATAACAAGTTTTTGGCGCCGTTGCAGGGGACACATGGTAGTTTGAAAGGCGATCCAAATTTTTGACTATCTTGTTTATCTTTCTTATATATTTAGTTCATTAATGTTGGGTCTGAAAAGCATAGTCTATATTATCAACACAGTCAAAGTCAACAAATATCAACGTCACTGTCAAAGTCATCGGAAAAGACAAACAGACGCGTTCGAGATGAAGAACCGAGACGAGACGTTGAAGATATAAATGACTAGGAATTTATTGTTAATAAATATATTTTGTGTCAACAAAATATATTTATTTATGTTTAAGTCATTTTTATGTTTTAATGATAGTCTAGAGGGCTAATTGTCATTAAGTCTAATTGTCATTAGACTATATATAGCTAGAGTCATTAGTGTGTTTTAAGGGCTTGAATGAGCTAGATTTGAGGGTTTCCATGTAAACAATATCTTATGCAAATCAATATAGATCATACAAGGGTTTTATTGAATGTTCTTGAGGTGTTCATCTTGTTCATCCTTATTTTATAGTGTTTGATCTATTTTGTACACAAATATCATTGATATTTGTGTTTTCAGTGGGATTTGTTTGTGTTTATTAATCAATTACTCTGTTATATCGATCGAGTGGACCAACAATTTGGTATCAGAGCCGTTGTGCTCTTGATTATTTGAGTTTTGTTTGGTTTCAAGTTGTAAGTCACTGTTCCATTCATTTTCGATCTGATCTGAGTGTTTTGGATATGGAAATTGATTGAGGATTGCTCGATTTCGGTGTGGGAAGCTATAGGAGTCATCAGATCTCAAATCCATTGAGATTTGGATGAGTTTGAGCTGATTTCATGCTGAAAAAGGCTGTCCAGATACGTTGGGCGAACTTACAGATCGTTCGGCGAAACTACAGCATCATTTAGTGAAACTACACAGTTTCGCCGGGCGAAACTATGGATCATTCAGCGAAATTACACAGTTCTTTGTTCTGGATTTGATTTCTTTGTCCTAGCGAATGTACATTCGTTGAACGAAAGTTCATAGTGTTTGTGTGCCAATCCCAGCGAAATTGCTGCCAATTTGTTCTCTGAACGAAAGTTCAACTAGTTTCGGGCGAAACTAACCTGCGAAACTAGCATCAACGTGTAGCATCAACGTGCCACTGCTAGGCGAAATTGCTGCCGAAATTACTGGCGAAACTACAAGTGAACTTGCCAGCGAAATTAGTGAAAATTCAGTGAATTTGTCAGCGAATTTAGTGAAATTTCAACGAAATTAGCCTCTGATCATTTCTAAAAAAAAAAAAAAAAAAAGGTCAGCTTGATCCCAGTTGCTTAAAAACCATTTAGTTGACATTAAAAGTATTTTTTTTTGGGGGAGAATATCATTCAACAATTTTTGGAAAAATTATTTTAGTTTTGGGTGTTAAAGTGAATTTTAATATTTTTAACTGAAAATGTCGTTTTCTACCGATTTCGAATCAGACAACGCCAAAATGGCACAAAGTCGGTTTGATTCTTTTGCAGCCATGAAAGATGAAAAGATATTTGATTTTGTTGATCGATTTCTGATGGTGGCAAACAACCTTAAGAAGTATGATGATCAGTTGGGGAATCATGAAAAAGTCATAAAACTTTTGGACTCTCTTCCTCCACAGTGGAGTCCACAAGTTAGGTTGTTAAAACACGAAAGAAATTTTGCTGACTACAAACTCATTGAAGTTATCAACAAGCTGAAATCATTTGATTTGGATATGAAAAGAAAAAAGGACAATCAATTCATGTATGGTGGTGTATCTTCAAGTATTGAGATCAAAGAAACTAACGAAGAAGTCAACCATAGATTGATGGCTGATGTGGTAAATAGTGATGAGGATTTTGTTGAGGATTTTAATTCTTTCAAAGAACTCAGGTGTGACACTCAAGGTGAGAGTTTTGGTGATGTTGGTGATTGTGCAAGCTGGTGTAAAGCTCAGGATGAAGGAAAGCAAGAGGAAGGTGAAGCTGAAGAAGCTAAGAAGAGAGCTGCTGAGGAGGAAGAGTACAAAAAAAACACTCCTGTCTGTCAATGTGAAAAAGCCCTAGCTGCTGAAAAGATATTTATGGGACTTCCTTATGAGGTTGTTCAAGACATGTGTTCTCCTCCCTGCAAAATTCGTTTATTCGAGGTTTATAAAGCTAACAGATTATTGTTAGAAAATGAAAAAGAATTAAAACAAATAAACAAAGAACTAAAAATCAATGAGTCCAAATATTTTATTAAACTAAGAGAAGCTTTAAAAGAAAATAATCTTTTAAAAAGAAATCTTTTAGAAAAGAATGTCGAGATTAATGTTTTGAGCGAACGAGTCACATTAGTAGAATTTGAGACTAGCAAGCTTAAAACTAAACTTGATAAATGGACGATATCAGGGATGAAACAAGAAGAACTATTTTCTAAGCAAAGGGGAGCTAGAATCAAAATGGGTGTGGGATGTGGTGAAACTTCATATGTTTATCCTCCTCCTAGCACTTACTGTTACTCTCCTATGCCTCAACCTCATCCATCTAATGATTTAATTGAAGTTGCAGATACTAATAGTCTACATGCAGGTTTAAGCAGCGCTAATCACAAAGAGGTTCGAGATGAATATGATTCTCCTGCAGGTTTGGGGCTCATCAAGCAAGGATCTGATTTGAATAATGATAACTCCACCTCTGATGCTTTAAAAGCAGTATTAGTTGTTTCCGGTAACTTCTTTAACAAATTCAAGATGGGTAACATCCCTTCGTTTGTTCCTGTCAAGTTTGTCAAAGAAGGAACATTTGTGGAATCGTCAAGCAATCAGAACTCAACAACACAAACTGACACAACAAGAGTCATCAATCAAGATCCATTGGAAGCTGACTTGTGTATACAGGACTGGACAAGTTTCGATGATCAATAAGAGATCATCAAGTCACTTGAAGTTATCAAGTGTCAAATGCTTCCAAAAGTCGAATCAAGACCTATACGGATCTCATCTCCAACTGCTAAGCAAATCAGCAGTTCCTTCAAAGCTCAGCAGAAGCACTCACCATCATCATCTACTATCCATCAAGCTTGTTACTAATCTGCCTCCAAGTCTGCCAAGTCACCGGTCATTAAAAAGGGTTCTCAAAAGAATGTTCAGATCTCATCTCCTGGAACATCACACATCAAATCACAGCCCAGTTCGAAATCCATATTGACAAAGCCTCAAAAGGTTCAATTTCCATATATCCAAAAGAAGAAGCATCAACGTTGTCAATAAGCTACATCAACCTCAAAGCAGGCTCCACCCTCTCCTATTAACCACGGGACTACAAAGAACCAAAAGCCTTTCAAGGCTTGCTTTAGATGTGGAAAAGAAGGTCATGTGCTAAAGAAGTGCCCTCAGGTTCAAAGGCAAGCTTCGGGAGGTAAAGATAACACAGGTTGCTTCTCGAGTTCAAAAGGTAAAAAGCACATATCTTTGAATGGTTGGATAAAGAACAATCTATCCAAACCTTCTCATGTGTAGCCGGTTTCACATGATTCAAAGATGAAAAAGACCAATGTTTCAAAATTAAAATCTCTTCCTTTAGGTCTTAAACAGAAAATGATTTCCAAATTCAATTCTTTCAAATCAAAATTAATTGAACAGAAACAAATTTGGAAAGTAAAACAAAAAGAAAAGGATAAAGAAATAAATGATTTTTCAAAAGTGTGTGTGCGTAAACAGGTTATATACACTGATGAAAAAGAAACTCCCAGGACCATGATGGCCTGGGTCCCCCTCTCTAACTAATCTGTTTATGAGTTCAGGAACAATTCAGGAGGCCTATCAGTAATCTGGTTTACTGATTGGGATTGTTCCTAATTCAAATTTGAGGCGGAACAAACAGGTTATGGTATCTTATCCACATTTTGGATTCTTATCTACCATTCATAATTACTGCATTTTTCTTGTTACTTCATTTCTCATGTTTTTGCTAGTATAATTTGGAAGACTTTCTTTAGTAAATTTTTTTTTTCAATTCCGTTTATTATATACTTTAAAAAAAGGGGAAATTTCTTTTTTTTTTTTGTTTCATGGAAGTTAAAAAGAAATTTCAGGGGAGAATAAAAAAATTTCACGGGAACTAAGAACTTGATTTGGGATGACTGAGAAATGATAGTATGTCTTCTTGGTATGCTTATTTGCATGACTTGTACTTTATGAGAAATGATAGTAACTGATGTAGATGTCTGTATCACTTAATATTCTAAAATCTGAAAAAGACAGTTTTATTATATGATATGCTTGGTAAGCTCAGCCTGAAAATAAAGTAAACAGTGATTCTGTAGCCTAACTAAAGCTTTAGAACTCGGTGATAAGGATCATTTTCATGACATCTCGGCCTGCATAAAGTTACAAGTCCTGTCAAAAATAGGTTGAGAGTTTAAAACTGCGCTTTGACATTTTCAAAATCTCCCTTTCCCCAAGTCCTGAATGTAGCTTCTCGTTAGCTCTTTAGATGTATATTTCATGCTTATCTCCTCTGCTATGCGGAAGCATTGACCTGGAGCGATGATCTTCTCTGTTATACGTGAGTATAGACCTGAAGCTCTCATCAACACGCTTAGATGATCATCTCCTCTGTTATACGTAAGTATAATGTGGAGCTCTCATCACCTGTTCCCTAAAATAATGGCATAATGATTCTTAAATTAAGATCATTGTTGAAAACTTAAAAGAAAATCAAGCAGAGTTAATCATATTACTCAATAAGCCCTGATGATGGGATAAGTTCTTTGCCGGATGTCTATGGGAACCAAATCACCTGAGCTTCTCTAATTGAATCTAAAACATTATAAAATCAGTTGCAGATCACTTGTTGAAAAGGATAAGGCATGGGCTTAAATTGGACAAATATACCAACAATCATTTTTAAACTGTTTTGGCTTTTAAAAACTTAAAATTATGACCAGACTCTGTATCAGGGTGATCTCACTAACTTGTTGATGTTTAAATACATCCTTGTGTTTAAGTATATCTTGAGGATGTGATCTCATGATCAAATTAGTTCTTGGTGTAAGGTGATTAAAAAAAATATATATAAAAAATATGGTTTTTCATTTCAAATTATTTCAAGTCTTCCACATTATGCTATTAAAATATTATTATTTTCACATGCATTTCACGAGAAATTAAACACACAGATAAACACGGGTTTATTTGTTAACTGAAATGATCTGACAGGAAATTGCGAGATTTTGGTTTTGATTGTGTTACAGAGTTTTGCTTCAAATGATGGCCGATCATCAGCTGAGCAAAGTACCTGACCAGAGAACCTGTTCTTCAAGTTTGCAGAAGATACCAAGCTAGGATTCCTCCTCCTACATCTTCTGAAGCACTCAAGAATAGAGAGTTGGAGATGCTGTTCCTGATCATTCTTATGATGCACACAAAAGGAGGGAGCATTCAAAAAGGGGGAGCCTATAAGATGAAAGATTGTCGGTATCAGATCATCAATCTAGGGGGAGATTGAAGATAATTATATAGTTGACTTATCGGTGCTGATCATGATACAAGAAGTTGATAATGATAGACTAAGGCGGAGTATTGTTGGGCTTGAAAAGGATAGAGTATATTATCAACACAGTCAAAGTCAACAAATGTCAACGTCACTGTCAAAGTCATCAAAAGAGACAAACAGACGCGTTCGAGATGAAGAACCAAGACAAGACGTTGAAGATATAAATGACTAGGAGTTTATTGTTAATAAATATATTTTGTGTAAACAAAATATATTTATTTATGTTTAAGTCATTTTTATGTTTTAATGATAGTCTAGGGGCTAATTGTCATTAAGTCTAATTGTCATTAGGCTATATATAGCTAGAGTCATTAGTGTGTTTTAAGGGCTTGAATGAGCTAGATTTGAGGGTTTCCATGTAAACAATATCTTATGCAAATCAATATAGATCAAACAAGGGTTTTATTGAATGTTCTTGAGGTGTTCATCTTGTTCATCCTTATTTTATAGTGTTTGATCTATTTTGTACACAAATATCATTGATATTTGTGTTTTCAGTGGGATTTATTTGTGTTTATTAATCAATTGCACTGTTATATCGATCGAGTGGACCAACAATTAGTATTAAAAAAAATTCTTCCATATGGTGCTATTGAGATTAAAATCGGTAAGGGACTCAACTTCAAAGTCAATGGTCATCGGTTAAATGCCTAAATTGATATACCAACAATGATATTCTTGGAGGAACTAAACCTCCACCTCATTAAAAACTAAGTGTGAAGAAGGATCTAGCCAAGGACCCATAACCAAAACATGGCTCTATGTTTTTTTCTGTCTATTTATCGTATTATGTGTGCTTAGGACTCTAATTTCATTTAATTAATTTGGTGATGTTTTAGATTAATCTTGATGTTTTCTTTTGAGCTCAATCAAGGCGGCTGTAGGAAATGATCATGCGCATTAGACTCATCATTTTAGGGAGTTTTGGTTTGCCTTTCTCTACTTAATATTTATTGTGAATCACATTGAGGACAATGTGAAGTTTAAGTGTGGGGAAGGGTATACATGCTTGATACTTTGCTTATAAATAGCTCCAAGTTATAATTAAATTTTTTGCAAAAATTCACTCTAATTTTAATATTTGTGGCAACAACACCGGAAACTTGAAACAATTTTTGATGAAACAAAATATAAATATATGTTTTCAAGAAAAAAAAAAAGCAAATAAAGCAAACCTAAATAACCTTAAAAATGTTTTTTGTGATATCCTCGAAAGCAAAACGAGTTGGTAAAAATATTCAAACATGTAAAATGAAACACTTATACCCAATTCCATCCGTTATGTGAGCTTATTTAGTAGGCTTAAAGAAGCTTTGCATTTATGTATTTTTGCTTTCATTACGGATATATTAAGGGTGTCTTATGTTGCGTGTGAACTAGAACTTGTTTTGGGTATGCATTTCAAAACCTTATAAGTGTTTTTGCGTAAAAAGGATTTAGGCAATTAGGAAAACCCGACATTCGAGCCTCTACCATTTTCAAATATCCATACCCAAACATTATCCCTAGTTAGCCCCGTTGAGCTTAAACATTTTCATTTTTAATCACCCGAACCATAAAGTCACTAAACCAAAAAGCCTTCAACAAAACACATTTTCGTTAAAGATATGTTTTGGCTTATTCCAAAAAAAGAAAAGAAAAAAAAGAGAGAAAAATAGAAAAAAAGAAGAAAACCAGTTCCATCATTTTTTGATGTTTCAAAACAGGTGATCAAGAGAAAAAAATGATATGAAAGATGCCCAACTTGTAGTGAATTGGTTTCACAAAAGAAAATACAGCACAAACCAAACCGAATCCAAGAATTCGACATCCAAATCCGTTGGGTGGTTTTAGGCTCAAAGCCGAACGACCCTTATAAAAAAGGATAACTACGTATATCATCAAGTTAAGGAGGAGGTGAAGTTTTTGAAAATGCAATATGGTCTTTAAACTCTGACCATAAATGAGTTCTCGAGTTAGCATATCCCTTCTAACTTGAGTATTGTATAGGGAACCCTTTTATTGTTTTCCTTTTAGTTATGCCAATCAAATAAGCCAAGATCTTCGTCTTTAGTATTTAACCTCTTTTTTCCAGATAATCCAAACCCGAACCCGAGCCAAGTTACAACCCATCAAAGACCTGATGATTTACGCAAGTAAATACCTAAATAGGTGGAGATTTGATCCCTTATCAAGCGTAGGATTTCACATGTAGTCATACTAGGCAATTGAGCGTATTAGTCATACTTCATCTTATGTATGATTCCATATATATAGCCGAGTGTGAGTGCACCTTATGAGATGTGTGAATTTTTACATGGTGAAAATCTTTAAAAACCATTCTATTGCATGAAATGATACCATTCCACATGTGCTTAATTGTTTATATTTGGGTAGATCAAGCATTCTCGAAAGACTTATTTATATCTTGATTTATTTGGTTATTGATATTGTTACTATTCTAAGTGATTTTGCTTGAGGACAAGTAAAGTTCAAGTGTGGGGATGTTTTATATGCTCCAGATTATACATATAAATCATATTAATTCCACATTAAATATTTCCAAAACTCTTAGTGAAAGTGAATTGATATCTGAATCATTTAAATTGTGTTTTTAGGCTTGAGAAAGACCAAGATAAACAAAAAGAGCTTAAACAAAGAGAAAGTTAAAGAAAACAAGCTCCGGAATTCAAGCATGGGACCGTGCCTCATTGAGCACGCCCCTATGACTAGCCTGAAACACGCTCCCGTGCTTAAATTAGCACACCCCATGATTGGACATCGGACATGACAAAAAGTTCTCTTCCCGAAAAGTAGTCATTTGGTTGTGCCTAATGAGTCACGGGGGTGTGACCACCCCAATCACGAGGCCATGACTCATAAGGCACGGGGCTGTGCCCCGACAGGTTTTGAGGGTATGAGCTGACCAACTTATGTAAGCATTGTACTAGCATGGGGCCGTGCCTTTTAGACATGGGGCCATGTTTAAGCACTCAAGAAAGCCAATAAATAGGAGTTCATTTGCAGCTTTGAGGGGAGCTTTTGGGAGGTGAAATGCTTGTGTTCCTTCTCGAAAACCTAGCCTTTGGAAGTCCTTATAAGGTTTTGGAGGTCCATTTAACACTTAGAAGAAGCTCGCGATCGTTTAACATCATCCATAGTGGATCACCGGTTTGATTGTTCTAATTTATCGATGATTTGATGACTATCTTCTATCTGTGTTGTTTTGTTCAAACTCATTATGAGCTAAACTTCATTTATTATCCTAATTTAGTGAAACTTTATTAACTTGTGATGAACTAATCATGTGGTTTATATTAAGTTAATATTTTGGTAATCTTGGGTAAAATTTTGATGGGTAGCTTCTACATTTGAACGAGGAGTTATAAACTTAGGATTTGTAATTGTGAATGTCATACCTGGTTGAAAAACATATGAACTAACTTTTAATCATAAAACCGATCTTCATAATAAATCCATGGCTAATGAACTAGAAATGATTATTAGAAATCATATCACCTTAGCTTTCTATTTATTTGCAGGTTACTTTTTATTAGTCTGAGAAATCTATAGTAATTGTTATGGTTTTCTAAAATTAATGGTATGTTAGAAAGAAAATTGATCAACTCTCTTTTTAACATTAAGTTATGTTTTCAAAAACCATATGTTGAAAGGTTACACAAGATCTACCTACATTACTAGTGGCTTGGGTTAATCAACATTTTAAGTTACTCAATGTTGGTGTCCTTGTCACTATAGAGCTTGCAGAAGAGGAATCCACATTGGCTCACATTTATAAACATTAACATAATTACATTAATCAATATCTTTAACCACACCACCAATTCATCATACTTACATAAGTGTAATCTAAATTAGGATAATAGCCTTACTTCACTGAAAGAATCACCAAAAGCCTCAATCTATCTATATCTATCTTTATTTATGATTATTTTGTTTAACTTATCATTTCCTATGTAAAAACTTATAGTCAATTATGAGGGTTGTTGAGTAGACTTAGTGTGTCCACGGATTGATACTCGGTTCTTACCAACACTATATTACCTCACGATAGGTACACTTGCCTTTTGTGTTTGTAGTTTAGTATTAGTTATAACCATTTAAAACTAAATTTGTGCAAAAACCTTTATCAAAATATATATACTATTTGCACACACCAGTCTCATAAACATAATGCTATAAATATCATCCATCATGCCATGCAAAGGATCCCCCTGAATTCTCTATTCTTTCAGTCATTATACTTTACCTCCTCGATTAGCTCAAACCTCACATACTTATCATCTTACTCTTACTCTTATAGATTTTTGTTTATTCTTTAATACACCAAATACATATACTAACTTGAACTTTAGAGTGCCCTCGGAGCTCAAGCTCCAAGGCCCGTAATAAGTTTCTTTTGGATGTTCTTACATGATAGTGTGATCAATATTCCAAATCTGGCTTATTAGGTTCTAAATCCTAAACCTTCTTCCAAGGTCATTTTGGCTTCAGAAGAAGCAACTTCTTTCGAACTTCTGCAAATCTACAGGACTTTATTCTTTGGAAGACTTTGCCTTTGATCTTCTAAGTTGTATACTTCGGAAGGAGAACAACAGTCTCGAAAGACCGAGTTCTTCCTTCGGAAGTTCTTCATTCTTTAAGCTTCGAAAGATCTCTAACTTGTCTTCGGAAGAGTAGCTTTATCCTCAGAAGACCACTTCATTTAGCACATCAAAATCTTTCTAAGTGTTGTTTGGGTTGCACCAGCCTCATATGATCCAACAAACTCCCCTTAAGCTGATGCTACCAAAACTTCAGTTCTTCCTACTCCTCAAGGTCTTTAAGACCAGGGAAAGAAGATATTTGTCTGTCTCTTTGTTCTTTCTTGATATGGTTGTAAGGAGTTTGTCATCTGTTGATAATAGATCTAGCCTGTTGCTTTGGATGACATGTACTTTTTGTTGTGACCCTCTGAAGAGAGTTAGTTGATGGGAATTATAGTCATATTCCCATCTAACTATAGGTTCGGAAGTTGGTCCCTCAACCATCAACAGAAATGAACTGCCTTTTCTGGTTGCTCCTCCTTCTTCTTCCTTTGCTCTCTTTTTCAGCTCTTCTTTAGTTTTGGCTTTTGTTGTAAGCTTGTTAACATGAAGGCGGCTTAGATGATTCCCTAATCTAAGAGTTTGAGAGATTGGAGAATGGTCTCTCTGCTAACTTAGTAATATCAAATCTGCTAGAGTGTAGCAGAGCAGATGTGTCAATTTTGTTTACTTGACCATTCTCCCTTTACACAACAAAGCTGTGCATAGGTTCATCAAACCTCCACTGGACAATTGAGCTTCTGTGATTGAGGGGATTAGATGGCAGCTTGTCCCCTTTTCTTGTGTCCAGCAGAGTCACCATTCTTCTCCTTAACTTCTTTTCTTCTTCTCTAAGTACATCAGAGTTAGTGGCAAGAAGTTAGAGAGCTTGATGTGTTCCCTTTAGCAGATTAAGGAATGAATCTCTCATGAGAGAACAGAAAGAGCCACAAATGTATTTTAGTTTAATTGACTCTTCCTCATAAGAGATCTCACTCAAGGTAATGCAGTTGTTGAGCTTTCTTTTTAATTCCGTGAATTCTTCTAAGGTCAGGGGCTTGAAAGGTTCAGATGATGGTTTGGGTTGAGATTGGGTTTTGGGTTTAAGGATAGGTGGTGGTGGTGGTTGTTTAGAGATAGGGGATGAAGGTGTAGGAATGGCTGATGGTGTTGGTTCAGGGGTGTAAGGTTCAGTGGTTGGCTTAGTTTTGATAGGGAAGGGAAAAGGTGTGGGCATAGGTTTTGTAGGTTGTGGTTTGGGTGTTGGTTATGGTTTGGGTTTTGGAGTTGGTTAGGGTGCCATCTTCTGAACACTTTGTCTTTGAGGTACCTCATGTCTTATTCCTAAGCGAATGTCAGCCTTGATGTCTCTGACATGTCGCTGTAGGGTCTTCTCAGACATAGGAGGCATGGGCTTTAAGATAAGCTTTCATCCAATCCTTATCTCCCACCTTCTTGGCAGCAGTAAATTGCGCCTCTTCCTCCTTCTTTTTCTTTTTCCTCATCTTTTCCCTGGCAGCCTTCTTTCTTTCCTTTTTGATCTCCTCAGTTTCTTTGTAGAAAAGAAACACAATAATGTCATGATCATGAGGGGCCAACTCTTCCTCCTTATAGCCTCTTGAGCAAAGAAAGGCTATCTTTTCCCTTTTAACTACTGCCTTTGCCTACTCCTTTTTTCCTTTTTCTCCTCCTCTATGGCCAACCTTGCTACTTCCTCTCTTTCCTTCTACAGCAAGGTTGCATTCTCCAGCTTTACAAGCTCATCAAGTGGGAGTACAAGCATTTCTTCACTGTCTACTCCCAGGCTGATGAGTCTGTCAATGACCTCCACCCTCTTTTGATTGTTGATACTTTCTTGAGCGGCTGCTGCTGCTTACAGCCAGCAACTTCTTAGTATCAACTCTTCCTTTCTTCTTCAGCTTCTCCAACCTTTCCTCCTTTAGAAGCTCTTCAGTAGTGAGCTTTCTCTTCCCTTTAGGATCAGAGGAAGATTTAGTCTTTGGAGATTCTGGTTTAGAGGATTTAGGTTGGGGTGGTGGAGGTTGAACTTGTGGTGCAGGAGAGATGGGAGTTATAAGAAAGTCCTCACTATTAACCTCAAAAGCTAAGTCAAGAATGGCTTCTGTGATGAATAGGTCATCAGACATAGAGGAAAGTTCTATAACTCCTTCCGCAGCTTGGACATCAGCTTCAAAAGGAAGTAAATAGAATTGCTTTCAAAGCTTGAGCTTCCACTTCGGAAGTTGTTCTCATAGCCTCGGATGTAACAAGATTGCACTATCTGTCCCTCTTGAGTTAGTTGCTAGGCCATCAGTCTATGTATCCCATTCGAAGTCAATCTTGGGTTCAACAGAGACCTTAGGTTGACCAACTTCCTTTTCAGAGGTAGATGATGCAGTCAACCTTTGAAGCTCTTCAGCTCCAAAGTAAGCAATGGCAAGATCAGGTGAGGGTTGTTCAAGTGAGGAGCTTATCAGAAACTAGGTTAAAAATCTGTTAAGGTTGATAAGCATCCTTGGGTCCAGTTGAACTAAAATGGAAGGTGGTTGAGGAATGATGTTTGCAAGGTGTTGCTGTATAGTAGACAATGAAGAAATGGCATCAAGGGAGGAAATGGCAAGGTTGGGTTCCGCTTGAGTTGATATCTGCTCCAAAGAGTGAGCATATATCTCCTCATCATGTCTTTGTTTCTCTAAATTCTCCCCCTTATTGGTAGCTTCATCTTAAGAAGTAGATGAGCTAGAGGAAGAACTCAAAGAAACCTGAGTGTGTACATGCCTAACAAACTTCTCAATCTATTTCTCATCTAGTTGAGCCTTGGGATTTTCAATCTCAAGTTGCTGAGTGGCAGACCTATCTTCTAAAGTCTTAACCTTTAATTCAACATTTGAGACTTTAGAAAGTAGGTCTTTGATAGTGAGTTGCTAACTACCCTCATCTTCTTTTGAAGAATCATCGGGAGATAGGATAACATACCTAGTATGTTCATCCTCATCACCAGATGCGGTTTCTTGGCACCCTGGATACCCTTGCATACTAATGTCTCTTTTAGAGGCATCAATTGGCAAGGTTGCTGTAGATTCAGTCTGACTGATGTAACCACTGTCATGAGAGGCTATTGAAACACTCTCAGTAGTGGCAGCTAAATCTACATGAGTCACCTCCACTCCAGTTGGACTAACATCAGTTTGGTCTAGCTGATGTGGGCAAGATATCAGAGGTTCCCTAGGGCTCAGTTGATTTAGAGAGTGGTGATGTAGATCAACATCATAGTCCTGATTAAACATGATATCCACATTAGGTTGGGTTAAAAGGCCAAGAAAGGATACAGAGGTTATATCTATTGACCCGGGATCTGGGTCAGCACCTAATGGCTTTTCTACAATGGCAGTTGAGCCAATGATGTGGCTATCCCTTTTTGGCTGCTTAGGGGAGTGTTGAGACTCACCCTGAGGGCTTATGGTTTGGTAATGGGCTCATCAGGTTAAGACTGAGAAGACTCAACACTGATATTAAGGTCAATTGAGGAGGAAGGTTGGACCTCTAACTAAGTGGGAGCCCTGGATTCCACTCTAGTCTTTTTGGTTTGAACAGAGGGGACTTGACCAATCAGAGTACATTGATTAAGGGTTAGTTTGGGGCATCTTTTGTATGTGATTTTGATTTGGTGGGAAGAAGTAGATGGTAGTGTAGTGGTGGTGTCTGGTGTGGGTTCATCACCTGCTGGGCTTGCAGGGATGTCACCAGGAGCCATTGGCTCAAGCATACCTGGAAGGAGATTGGTGAATCTTCCAGTGAAGTTGGTGAACACCTTCTTCAAAGTCTTAAAGATATCAGGCTTCATGTGAGGGACCAGTAGAACATTAGCAAATTGCAGTTTGTCCTAGTTCAACTCACAGTTGATGATGTGCTGAATGAACCTAGGATACATATAGAATAAATCCTTTGTGAGATTTCTTCTCAAATTGTTCAGTACAAACCTTGAGTAGTTGAATCTGAGGCCTTTTACAAACCCATGGACTAGGAAGCCCTAATCATAGGGAATTTGATCCCATCCCCCTGATTTGTTAGAGAGGCTATACAGGACAACATGAAGCAGGAACTTCTAGTTGTAGGAGAAGTTGAACTTGTAGACCGTCGACCTGCTCACATCACCTCCATAACCCATTTGAAGGTAGGTTTCCTCCAAATCACACTTGGAGAAATCAGTGGGGGTGCCTTCATCATATAGTTCCAGATGCTCCTTGATGGTTGTTTCACTTATAATGATCTCCTGTCCGCAGATCCTTGATCTGATGACCCTTTCATCATTGATCGTTTCGCTTAGACCATTGGTCCAGAATTCAGCCATGTGGAAGTAGATGGTGGGGTTAATAGTAAGGGCAGTGAAGTATGTCGATTGGGAAAGAAATTGGATAATAGGGGCAAAATCAGCATCCCTTGAAGAATCAAGGATAGCGACTTGGTTGTGTTGAGGATTCAAGGCCATTGTTTAGAAGGAGACTGTTTGATTGAAGCAGGAAAATAGCAAAATCAGGATGAAGAAGATGAACAGTGAAATCTTGGGGTTTCAAAGAACGATAAAGAAAAGTAAGAAAGAGAAATAGTCGGTAATTTTATATGTTGAAAAATCAACTAGAAAAGGTGAAATGATGAGTGAAAAGATGGTTTGAGGTCCAAGTTGATATAGGCTGTTGGAACATATAAGGTTGGTGCAACCAAAACTTAGAAAGATTTTGAAGTACTAAATGAAGTGGTCTTCCGAAGACAAAGCTGCCCTTCCGAAGCTAAGTCAAAGATCTTTCGAAGCTAAGTCAAAGATCTTCCGAAGCTTAAAGAATGAAGAACTTCCGAAGGAAGAACTCAGTCTTTCGAGACTAAGTTGTTCTCCTTCCAAAGTATACAACTTAGAAGATCAAAGGCAAAGTCTTCTGAAGAATAAAGTCTTGAAGACTTGCAAAAGTTTGGAAGAAGTTGTTTCTTCCGAAGCCAAAATGACCTTGGAAGAATTTATTATTCCGAAGCCATTTACCTTCGAAAGAACCAACTATGAACCAGTGGACATATGTATGGTCTGTCTAATAGCCTGCTGCAACTCTGATATACTGCATGGCGCTTTCCCATGCCCATGTAGTTGACCATACATTAATCCACTGTTCACCATTCTCAACTTAGTACAGTTGCCATTCTTAGTTGGTGAGAAAAGGTAAGTCATGGACCTGTCATGACTACCTAGTCTAGGATATTATTACTTTAACTTAGATGCTTTACTTCTAGCAATATAGTATTTGTCTAATTGTAAATTTAGCCGGTTTTCCAACTATAACCGGCTATAGATAGTAGTATATATAGTTTCTCCCTGTAAATTAGTAACTATGCTTGTAAGAGTCTTGTAATACTAAGTTGAGAAGTAATATATACAAGTATCTTGAAAAACCATTCTTGTGTCCTTGTGTTCTTGTGTTTTCATTAACTTATTATATTACTTGTGAACTTAGTTAAGATTCTGCTTCATCAACCTGAGTGATTCTAAGTAAGTTTGTGTGATAATCTTGTGTTATAAGACAAACATCGATCCTGCAATTGGTATCAGAGCTTTTTAGGCTCTTGATTGTGAGATCTTACCATCCCAAATCACACTTGTTTCTTCATACTCACTCATCAAATAGCTCTAAACCAGAAGTTCTCTGAATCTGAGATGGGAACTATGACCAAGGTTCCCATCATCACTCCTGATGATTTTGGGACTTGGTGCAAACATATTGAAGGCTTCATCAAGTATCAAGACAGCCGCACGTGGAGATCCATTATTCATGGTCCTTACAAACCAAAGGTGGAATCCCTAGCTGGTAATGGTGCTATGATTGAGAAGGCCGTTGAAGACTACTCAGATGAAGACTTCAAGAAAATGGACATTGACTACAAAGCTATAACTGTGTTGCTTACTACTATACCAAACTCCATAATGGTAGGCTTTAAGCAATATGAGTCTGCCAAAGAACACTTTGATGCTTTGAAGCTGATGTACTCTGGTTCTACTGAATCCAAGGAGTCAAAGAAAGATGTGCTGAAGGAGAAGTTTGAAAATTTCACATATATTGTTGGTGAGACCTTGAGCCAACAATACTTCAGGTACATGGACTTGATCACCTCTCTTCAGTCTATGGGAGTGGTTCTTGAGAAGAGAGACATAGTAATAAAATTCATGAGTGCACTTCCTCATGAGTGGACTTTCTATTGTGTCTCAATCAAGAGAACTGAGAATCTCAACACTCTCACCATGGCTAAACTATATGGAATCCTTGATGGATACCATATGGGGATGGAATCTCAAAAAAGCTATCAGATGAACAAACCCTCAAACCTTCCATCCAACAATGCTTTATATGTTGCTGAAGGTTCAAGAACTTCCCAAACCCAGTTGTACCTGAACTACCCCCAACAACCATCATCTTCCTCTAGGCCATACATCACATTCCCTGAGACACCAGGTCTCAACAGGCTCAACAAACTCCATTTCAGGATAGTTATGCTTTTGTTTCAGCGAGTGAGCACTCTAGAGATTTTCAATTTTGCTTTGATGATCTAGAGTGTTTAATCCAAGATGATATAGAATACATGGACATTGTCCAACAAATGGCTCTCCTGACCTATAGAGCAAAGAAGTTGTTTAAAAGAACTGGAAGGCAGTTCTCTCAGAAACCAACCAACAACAAATTTGTGTCAGACAAGACAAAGGCTAAGTGCTACAACTACAACCAGCTTGGTCACTTTGCAAGGGAATGCTAAGCTCCTAGATCTAATCCTGGAGCAACTCAAGCCTCCCAACATCCTGCTACCCCTAAAGCTACAACTAAACCCACTGAGCAACAAAACTACAGCTGTTGCTCAAGAAGTTGATTGGAGCTTCATGGTGCAAGATGTCACTCCTGCTCAAGCTTTCATGGTTGGAACTGAAAACACTAAGGTATATGAGCATCTCTGTACTCCAGCCTGTATTGCTAAAGTCAAGTTGTATCAGGACTATAACATAGAAATTAAATCTGATTTTGATTCTTTAAATATACTAAAATCTGATTTTAAGAGAGCAGAATCTGACTATAAACTCAAAATAGAAGAGTTAGAGAAAACTGTGTCCTCTTTAAAACATGAACATTCAAACTACAGGGATCAAATAAAAGATTTAATCTCCAAGTTGACTGAGGCTCAGCCTAGCTAGTAATAGCTGAGGCTAAAGCCAATAAGTATGCCATTGAAGAGAATAACTTCAACACCATCATTATCATCCTCCCACTCAAAGGTGTGTTATCGAAACAAAAATGGGTTGGGAACCAATAAAATTGCTTGACCACACTCCTTTATGTCTATTAGACAGCCTAGATGTGATACTGATGAGCAAGAGGTTCCAACTGCCCTATTACCCAAAGAGCAGAAGAATGATGGAATAATGGAAAGCACCACAGGGAAGGATAAGGTAGAAAACCTCACCCCCTCAGCTGATGATCAAACCTTAACCACTAAAGCCAGAAAGAACTAAATCAGGGCAACAAGTAAATGCCAAGAAGGTGTCTGAGACTAAGTTGAAGATAGACCCAAAGCAAAAGGGTGTATTCATATCAGCTGGATTTCAAGTGGTTGGAAATCCTGATTCAAGAAAAGAGTGTAGTACCAACACTCGTATCTAGATGAAGGATCAAAAATTGAAGGGGAAGGCTGTTGAAGAAGAAAAGAAGTTCAAGAAACAACAGTCAACAGGCCCTATCAATATTAACATTGAATGCATAATCTTTGGTCTGCATAACCACATGGCTAAAGATTGTTACTACAATCCGAAGCACACATTATGCATATAATGTTAAGAAAGGAGGAGTCAAGGATGGTTTCACATTTGGACCTTACCATATGGTCCAAGTGTTAAGGAAAAGAAAGCTTGTTTCTGAAGCCAAGTTACTTTCGGAAGAAACTCATTCTTCTGTAAGGAAAATAGCTTCGGAAGACAAGCCAAAGAACAAACCAAGGAACAAAAAGAATCCTTTGAAACCTTCCGAGAAGAAGACTGCTTTGGAAGAAAAGGTGGTGACAACTTCTTTTGAGAAGAAAGAAGCCTCAGAAGCAAGTTATGCTGCATAAGCCTCTTCAGGCTCATCAACACTGATCAATCGTAGGATGGAATGAAAGATCAGAAAAGATGATGCAACCCAACCCTCTTCTTCACAAACCATAATTGAACCCCCATGCATACATTTTGGTTCAATTATATCATCTACATTGGAAGACCCCAAGACCAAAAGGCTTAGGTTTCCAATAGTAACTAATCATTTCACCTTATGTGCGGGGACATCCACATGACAAGAATGGAAATATTTGGATTATGGTTATTGGATGCTCCAGGCACATGACAGGGAACAGATCTCTCCTACAAAAGTTTGAACACTTTGATGGAGGTCCTGTTCAGTTTGGAGGTGAAGCCAGAGGATACATTTCTGGTAGAGGTAATGTATCCAATGGTAAGTTAAATTTTGACAAACTAAACTTTGACAAATGGCTTGAACACAATCTCTTAAGTTTTTCTCAATTCTGTGATCAAGAGCACCAAATGCATTTAACAGAACATGAGTACATTATCCTCAAACTCAGGATGACATATCCTCGGGAATTGGTGCTTCTTAGATCTCCCAGGAGAGGGGATATGTATAAGCTGGATATGAACAATGCTTCCCTACTGGTTGAAGTATCATGCTTTCTTTCCAAAGCAAATGGTGATGAGTCAACTCTTTGGCATAAAAGAATGTGCAATGTTAATTTTAAAACCATGAATAAATTAGTTAAAAATAATTTGGTACATGGTGTGCCTAAAAAGGAATTTTTCTGTAAGGATAACTGTGTTGCTTGCCTGAATAAAAAGCAACACAAGGATTCTCATAAATCCAAGGAAGTTAACTCTATTACCACCCCATTACACTTATTACACATGGATCTATTTGGTCCCACAAGTATAATGAGCATTGGAAGGAAATCATATTGCCTTGTGATTGTTGATGATTTCACAAGATTTACTTGGGTTTTCTTTTTAAGAACTAAAGATGAAACTACTAAAACTTTAAAATCTTTTAATCTTAAAATTGAAAATCAAATAGATCACAAGGTAAAAATTATTAGAAGTGATCAAGGGACTAGGTTTAAGATTCAAGTTCTTGACTCATTCTGTAACTCAAAAGAGATTGCCAGACAATATAGTGCTCCTAGAACTTCTCAACAGAATTGTGTTGCTGAGAGGAGGAACAGGACACTTATTGAGGCTGCAAGAACTATGTTAGCTGATTCAAAACTGCCTCTAACTTTCTAGGCAGAGGCAGTCAGCACTGCATGCTATGTGCAGAATAGGGTTCTCATTGTTAAGCCCCATGGAAAGACTCCTTATGAGCTATGGAACCAAAGGCCACCGTTCATTTCCTTTCTTAGGTCCTTTGGCAACAGATATACCATACTTAACACAAAGGACAATTTAGCAAAATTTGCTGAAAAGTCTGATGATGCTATCTTTGTTGGATATTCCTCAACCTCTATTGCATATAGAGTTTATAATATCAAAAATCAATAATTTGAGAAATCATCCAACCTTGTTGTCAATGAGCACACACCTTGTGTTAAGGGCAATGGTCTTGAATATTTCTTCAATTTAGAATTGTTTCCAAACTATTCTAAACCATCTTATGAGAATGTTTCAGCTGGAACAGTAACTCAAAGTGACCCCTATGAAGATCAAATGTTTGACTTACTAATACCTACTCCAAGTTCTCCAAGAAGAAATGAAGATCCAGCTCCTTTAACTGGAAGTCCTGAAAGCTTGAACATCTCAGGAAACAATGGAGCTTCAACAAGTTGTCAGCCAACTGAGCCTCATAACTCAACAGCTAAAAACTCAAATACTCAACACCAAGCTGATGAAGACAGTGATCCGGAGGAACAAGCAACTATTGATGCTGCTTCATAGCAAAATACCATTGATGCTATCACACAGTCATTGAATCGGTCCTCATTGAATGAGTGTGAGACATCAGCTGATGATGGTGTTCAAAATCCTGAGAAAAACTTCTCAAACTTGGATTTATCTATGCAACTAGATGTAATTCCTAGGCTTAGGATACACAACACTCTTCCAGTTAAGAACATAATTGGGGATGTCTCAGAAGGTCTGAGAACAAGAATTCCGACGCACAATGGAAATATCTGCCTGTACTCATGCGTTCTCTCTCAAATGGAACCAAAGAAGGTGGAAGAAGCCCTCAAGGACATCAATTGGATAGAAGCAATGCAAGAGGAGTTACTTCAATTCAAGTGGCAAAAGGTATGGAACTTGTGTCCATTGCCACCTGGTCAGGTTCCTATTGGCACTAAGTGGGTGTTTAGAAACAAAAGAGATGATAGAGGTTTGATCATCAAGAACAAAGCAAGACTTGTTGTTCAAGGATACACACAGGAGGAGGGCATAGATTACACAGATGTCTTTGCACCTGTTGCAAGACTTGAGGCTGTGCGAATCTTTCTTGCTTTTTTTGCATCCAAGAACTTTACAGTCTATCAACTTGATGTGAAATGTGCATTTCTGTATGGGGATATCGACATAAAAGTCTATGTGTGCCAGCCTCCTGGATTTGAAGACCCACAACACCCCTGTAAGGTCATATTATAAGGCTGATGCAACCAAAGAAACCAAAACAACCAAGGAGCTTCCTGCATGCATGCACTAACGTACAAGGTAGAAGTTACTTCAGAAGTTTTACACTCATCACAGAAATTATTCTAAGTGTAAAATCTTCCGAAGCCAAAGACCAAATCTTTCAAAGCCAAAGATGAAGTCTTCTGAAGCTTCAAAGACAAAGTCTTTCGAAGCCAATGAAGTGAAGACTGATTTCTTCAGAAGACAGAGAAGACATGCTTTCTCTGATGTACTTTTATATAAAGCTGACTTACTTTTTGCTACAACTCTGAAGACTCACCAACTTATACAAGTTGGTGAAAAGGTCCATGCTTTAGTAAACTATAGATTATGGTCTTGAGTCTGTAACTTTCTACTTTGTACCTTTTATCCTTTTTGTAATATATTAGGATGTGAGCTATGGCATGTCATAGTCACTAGTCAAAAGGAAATCTGTCTTTTGACTTTACATTGATCTTGTTGTCTAGATTAGTGTTTGCAGCTGGCCTTCAAAGTATGGCCGGCTGTAGGATGTAGTATAAAGTATCTCAGGTCCTTGTATTTCTTTTTATGCTTTGTAACACTTGTAAAAGAACTTGAAAGCAATATACAGCATCCTTGAAAACCATATAAGCCTGTTCTTGTTCTTAGTTCTATCTCACTGACTTACTTGTGTTCTTATTATCATTTACATATAACCAGTTCCCTAATTGATCTATAAGTGTTCTAACAGTCTCCTCATTGTGAGAGTGATTGTATTGACCATCCTTTAAACGGCCCTGCAATTGGTATCAGAGCATTTTAGGCTCTTGATTGTAAGATCTCACCATCTTAAATCCCTTCAGTTTCACAAAACACTTAACATCTCAAATGGCAGCTATCACAAAAGTTGATATGGAAACTGGTACTATGACAAAGTCTCCACTGATCACTCCTAATGATTTTGATACTTGGTGCCAAAGAATAGAAGGCTTCATCAAGTCTCAAGACTCCAGGATATGGGGATCTGTTATCTCTAGACCTCATGTACCATCCACCTCTTTAGCTACTGCTGGTGATGGTATGATACCAAATGAAGTGGCTGACTATTCTAAAGAAGATTGGAAGAAGATTGACATAGATCAGAAGTCCATGACCGCCCTCCAAACTGCTCTTCCATACTCTATCTACAGAGGCTTCAAGAATTGCAAGACTACAAGCAACTATGGGATGCACTGAAGCTTATGTATGAGCGGTCAAATGAAGCAAAAGAGAATAAGAAGGACCTCTTGAAGCAGCATTTTGAGAACATCACCTTCAAGACAGGTGAAACCATGACTCAACAATACTTCAGGTATGTTGAGATTGTGGATGCTCTAATGGATGTTGGAGTAACTCTTGAGAACAGGGACATTATGAGGAAGTTCATGTCCTTTCTTCCCAGACAATGGACACACTATTGTATGGTCATTAAGAGGACTAAGAACCTCAAGACCCTTACTCTCACTGAGTTGTATGGTATCCTCAGTGGCAATCAGATGGAGACGAATATACAAAATCCACAGGTAGCTCCAATAATCAACAGAGTTCAGCCCTTCATGTGGTTGAAAGGGATTGCAGAGAACCATAACATCATCTCATCTGCTACCCTGACAACTCACAAAAGGGTCCTTTCATCACCTTCCTGGAGACACCAAGAGAGAGCTACACCCAAGGAAGCCCATTCCAAGTGACAAGCTCCTTACAAGCCTTTGTTTCTACTGATGAAAGCACAGGAAACTTTCTTTTTACCCTTGAAGACCTGGACTGTATCCATCCAGATGATCTGGAGTACATGGAAATAGTCCAACAGATGGCTTTTCTCACTCATAGAGCCAAGAAGTTTTACAAGAGGATAGGGAGGAAGTTTCCTAGAAATGCAACCAGTGGAAAGTTTGGGTTGGATAAAAGCAAAGTGAAGTGTTACAACTGTAACCAAATAGGACACTTTGCTAGAGAGTGGAAGGAACCAAGAACAAGTGGTGGCCAAGCACAAACCAGACCAAACTACATTGATGGAGCTCCCCAGAATGAGAAGCCCAAGCAACAAGCTGCAGTTGCTGTTGAAGAAGGAGAATTTGACTGGAGCTTTTAGGTTGAGGATGCATCTCCAAACCAAGCACTGTTGGCAGATCATGAAGAAGCCAAGGTATTGGAACATCTTTGTACACCTGAATGTATTGTTAAAGTTAACAGATATAGGTCCTATAACTTAGAGATGAGATCTGATCTTAAGTTCTTAAACATTTAAAAGATAATTTTAAAAGTGCTGAAAATGATTACAAACTAAAGATAGAAGATTTAGAGAAAACCATTTTAACTCTTAAGCATGAACATACCAAGAACATGATATCCTCATCCTTGCATGTAAAAGTTTGTTATCAGAATAAGCAGGGACTAGGATCTACTAAGATAGCTCCTCCACACACTCTATTGTCTGTAAGATCTCCAAGGTGTGGAACTTGTGAAGATGAGCTTCCTTTCATAGACCCCATTGATAAAGAGGATAAAGAGGAGATAGTGAAGGATGATTCTGAGAAGAATGAAGAAGATCATTCTAAGAAGGGTCACTATTCTCCTAAGGAGAGAAAAGAATATAGGATGATGAAGTCTAAGAGAAAGAACTTGATCAGAAAAGCCAAAAGGAAATCAAAGAAGGCTCAAGAGATCAAGGCCACTTTCAACTCTAAGCAGAAACAAGTATTTATCTTTGCAGGATTTAAAGTGGTAAAGGCTGAAGACTTAACTATGAACTCTAGTACCAGGAGTTCTAGTTCATGTCCAACTCATTCTAGCAAAGAGAAGAACACTGATCAGCTATGTACCACTGCTACACAGCCTGAACCATTCAGCTCCAAGAGCATGCCTTTCCTTAAGTAGCTTGCTACATCATCTATAAAAATGAAGATGGAGATGGAAAGAGATCAAGTTCAGTATCATTCTCAAAAGAAGACTCTTAGAGGAAGCAAATGGACTTCATCATGTGTGGTATTACTTCTCATCTTGCTAAAGATTGCATCTACAATCCCAAAAGTACTGCCCACGTGATCAAAAAGAAAACTTCTGAGAAGAAGAAAGAAAAACTGGATTTGGAAGGAAATTCTTTTCTTTTTGGAAGCTCCAAGGTGAAGAAGAAGACAAGTGAAAACTTGCCTTTGAAGAAAAATTGGTCTCGGAAGAAAAGAATGCTTCCGAAGTACTGAAGCCTGCTATAGTGAAAGCAAGATCTTTCGAAGGCTCAGTCTGCAAAACTTCCAAAGTGTTGAAGGTCAAGTCTAATCTTCCAAAGATGGTGTGGAAGATGAAGGAAGACCAAGTGACTAAAAGTTCTTCATCAACAACATCAAATGATCCTCAAAGCTTGAACATAGGATCATTTACTGTTACATTGTCTTCAGATCACCTTGAAAAGCCTAAGACCAATAAGGCATGGGTTTCCAAATGTAACTTAACATCTTTTTTTGTCCAGGAACAACTAAGGACCAAAAGGAATGTATGGATCATTTATAGTGGCTGTTCCAGGCACATGACAGGCAATGGCTCTTTACTTCAAAATTTTGAGAAAATTGATGGGTGGCCAGTTGCTTTTTGAGGAGATGCTGGAGGTTACATTACTGGAAGGGGCAGGGTAACAAATGGTAAGCTTAGCATTGAGAAGGTAAACTTTGTCAAGGATCTTTGGTACAATCTACTGAGTGTATCCTAATTTTGTGATCAGAGACACAACATGCTCTTCACTGAGCATGAGTGCATTGTTCTCAAACCCGGGGTGGTCATTCTTCAAAAGCATATCCTGCTCAGAGCCCCCAGGAAAAGGAACATGTACAAGATGGACCTACAAGAAATATCTCCCTCAGGAGAAGTTTCTTGCTTTCTACCTAAAGCAAATAGTGATGAGTCTTTCATGTGGCATAAAAGAATGTGCCATGTAAACTTTAAAAACATGAATAAATTAATTAAGAATGATTTGGTAACTGGAATGCCAAAGAAAGAGTTTAAAAGTGATGACCACTATGTTGCATGCCTGAAAGGGAAGCAACACAAAGTGTCTCACAAGCCAAAGGAAAGGAACTCTATCACTACTCCCCTACACTTATTACATATGGATCCTTTTAGCCCCACCAGTGTAATGAGTTTAGGAAGGGCCTCATAATGTTTGATGATCACAGATGACTTTATAAGATTCACTTGGGTCTTTTTTCTTAGAACTAAGGATGAGACTCTTAAGATCTTAAAGAACTTCATTCTGAAAATTTAGAATCAATGTGATCACAAGGTCAAAACCATAAGATGTGAGCAAGGAACAAAATTTAAGAACCAAATTTTTGATACATTTCATGATGAAAAAGGTATTACAAGACAATATAGTGCTCCCAGGACTCCTCAGCAAAATGGTGTTGCTACGAGGAGAAACAAGACACTTATTGAGGCTGCAAGAACCATGCTGTCTGACTCTAAACTACCCATCACCTTCTGGGTAGAGGCAGTCAACACAGTCTGCTATGTGCAAAACAGAGTTTTAGTTGTTAAGACTCATGGTAAGAATCCTTATGAGCTGTGGCACAAAAGGAGACTGTTTTTTGGTTTTCTCAGGTCATTTGGATGTCCTTGCATCATCTTGAATACCAAAGATCAAGTAGCCAAATTTGCTGAGAAATCAGATGATGGACACTTTATTGGATACTCTTCCCAAGCTAAGGCTTATATAGTATACAATCTCAGAACTAGAGTAGTTGAGGAGTTAGCCAGTGTGACCTTCAATAAGCATACTTCTAGAGTGGAAGGTTTTGGTCCTGATTAGCTGTTTCATCTTGATTTAGTTACCAACTGTTTTAAGAAATCTTATGAGAATGATTCTGGATCTACAGGTAACTTATCTATAGAAGATCCTGACCTAAGATTTGAGCTGAGAAGACCAAGCAAGTATACTACATCAGCTCTAGTGGCAACTAATGCTAAAAATAAAGATCCTATTAGCACAAATATGACAAATTCAGTTGATACATCTGAGATGCCTACAAATTCCAGCACAGAGGGTCAAAACTCAAGTGAAGAAGCTTCAAATGTTGGAGGAAATGGAGGTGGTGACACTGATTAAGTATTTCTTGATGCTGATAACCACTCCATAGAAGACAACATAAATGATGTCACACACTTATTGGATCAAGTCTCTCTTGATAAGTGTGCTGATATGGTGGGTGATACTCCATTGCCAGATCTAAATTTCTCAAATTT
Organism: Flaveria sonorensis; assembly: GCA_025506505.1. Classification (NCBI taxonomy): domain Eukaryota; kingdom Viridiplantae; phylum Streptophyta; class Magnoliopsida; order Asterales; family Asteraceae; genus Flaveria; species Flaveria sonorensis. The sequence goes on along the minus strand of CM046425.1, from coordinate 34,131,638 downwards.
AGATCTTTCCAATCAACTTGCTATGATCCCTCAACTCAGGATCCACAAGTCACACCCTATCACAAACATCATTGGAAATGTTGATACATAGGTGAGAACAAGAGGACAAACCCATGACAAAAATGTTTATCTATACTCATGCTTCTTGTCCAAGATAGAGCCAAAGAAAGTTGAAGAGGCTTTAAAGGATGGAAGTTGGGTTGAAGCAATGCATGAGGAGCTGCTTCAATTCAAAAGACAAAGTCCTCTTCCTTAAAGGAAGACTACCATAGGAACCAAGTGGCTTTTTAGAAACAAGAAGGATGATAGAGGACTTGTCATCAGGAATAATGCCAGACTAGTTGTTTAAGGATACACACAAGAAGAGGGAATTGACTACACAGATGTCTTTGCTCCTATGGCAAGACTTGAAGCTGTAAGAATATTCCTGGCTTTTACTGCATCCAAGGATTTCAAGGTCTACTAACTTGATGTCAAGTGTGCTTTCTTATATGGGGTGATTGATGAAGAGGTTTATGTCAAACAACCACCTGACTCTACAGACCCAGATCAACCTGATTATGTCTACAAGCTTGATAAAGCTCTTTATGGGTTGCACCAAGCTCCAAGAAAGTGGTATGAGACACTCTCAGTATCTCTATCAACATAACTACAAGAGGGGTACTATAGATGGGACTCTCTTCATCAAAGGAACAGGGAATGACTAAATTCTAGTTCAAGTATATGTAGATGACATTATCTTTGGGTCAACTAATCCAAAGCTTTACAAAGACTTTGAGAGGCTAATGAAGAATAGATTTGAAATGTGTGCCATGGGGGAACTCAATTTCTATCTACGAATTCAAGTGACGCAAGTTGACAATGGCATCTTCATAACTTAGTTAAAGTATGTACAAGACATACTTACAAGATTCAACATAAATGATTGTAAGGTTGCAAAGACACCCATAGCCAGAAAACATCTCCGTTGGACCTGATCTTGAGGGGGAGTATGTGGATGAACATCTCTACAGGGCTATGATTAGGTATCTTATGTATCTCACAGCTAGCAGGTCTGATATCATGTTTGCCACATGCATCTATGCAAGATATCAAGCCAACCCTAAGATGTCACACCTGGTTGCTGTCAAGAGGATTCTCAGATATCTCAAAGGTGCTCCCAAGCTTGTCCTTTGGTATCCAAAGAATTCTGACTTCAATCTGTATGCTTATACAAATAGTGACTATGGTGGATGCAACATGACTGCAAAGTCTACATCTAAGGGATGTCAATTCCTTGGTGGAAGGAATGTCTCTTGGTAATGCAAGAAATAATCCTATGTGTCTGCATCAACTGCTGAAGCTGAATACATTGCTGCAGCAAGCTACTCTGCTCAAGTGCTTTGGATTCAGAATCAGATGCTGGACTATGGATTCAACTTCAAAAAAACTCCTATTCACAGAGACAACAACAGTGCTATCTCTATTACAGAGAATCCTGTACAGCACTCAAGGACAAAACACATCAACATTAGGTATCATTTGATTAGAGATAATTTTGAAAATGGATTAATCAAACAAGTCAAAGTTAACACAAATAAACAATATGCTGATCTGTTCACTAAAGCTTTTAAGGAACAAAGATTCAAATATCTTGTATTAGCTATTGGGATGATTAACTTTCAGTAGATTTTCTTAAACTTAAATCAACTTTATTTCTAAAACGTGTGTGTCCTAAGTTGTCTATTTTATCACCTTCACAAACCTAGTTTATTATGGAAGAAAATCTTTAAAATAATATTCCTTAGATTTTTGAAAATTTTTCAAACGTATTTTCTTTTAGAAGATTTCAAGTTATCTTCGGAAGAACATTATGTCTTCAAATCAGACAATTGCTTTAAGAAATTTACCTTCGAAAGAAATTTCGGGATATCTTCCGAGGCTTAAATATGCTTCTAAGTACTTACTTGTATTTGAAGGATAATTTTATTTTGAAAGCAATTAATTCTCAAAAGATTTATTCTCTTCAGAATAAAATTTCCAAGTCTTAATCTCTTCCAAAACCAAACATGTCTCAGAAGTGAAAATTCTCTGAGTATTTTCCTTCTGAAGCAAAAATTTTCACAAACCTTAGGAATATCTTCCGAAGCCAAAATTGGCTTCGGAAGCTTTTTCTCAAAACTTTCGAAGACAAAATTACCTTCGGAAGATTTTCAACTTCCAAGAAAACTAACTTTTTGGGCACTTTTTCAGAGGTGGGATCGACATCTGGATTTCAAAGTTTATTCTTTTGCATTAACTTTGTCTCAAATCCATTTCATATATATTCTCTCAACGGTTCCCCTTCTTTTCACTATCTTCTTCATCTGCAGTTTCTCTAACCTAAATTCACCCACAGACCGACTTTGTTCTTATCTTCCTTCACAGTAAAGCTACTTTAAATGGCCAAATCTGATCGCAGAAACCAACCCGATTTCTCCATGCATCTTCACAGGAAATATAATCAAGTTGCTCTGTTAGACTCTAAGAAAGATCCTGGTTTCTCAAAGGTTTGCCATTTCCTTTCTTTGTCAAACTATTTCACCTTCCTCCCCATAGATCCTCCACTGTATGAGGACCAGCTTTTGGAATTTTGGAGGACCTGCCAAGAGGTCAACATGGATGGGGAGAAGGCACTGTCTGCTACAATGCAGGGGAGGAAAAAAATTCATCACTCCAGCCTCCATAAACACTCACCTTCAGCTGGATGATGTAGAAGGTGATTTGTCCTTTCCAAAATCTACTGTTAACCGCTCCTTTGAGTAGATGGCCTATGAAGGAGACTTCACAGTCCGAACCTTCAGAAAGGGGAAGGTCTCCTCTCAATGGAAGTACCTCCTCCATGTGGTTATCCATAGATTATCCAACAAACATGGAGGATGGGACCAGATTCCTGAAGACCTTTTGTTTATAGTCCATGGGATGGCTCAACGGGTCAAGTTCAGGTATTCACAATTTGCCTATACCAATTTACTTGCCAACTTAGACTCCATATAATATTACATGTTTCCTAGATATGTCCAGCACATTCTTAACTATAAACTGGGCTCACAGTTGAGGGGAACAGGTAATGTTCTAAAATTGGGATAGATGAAGCCCGGCATCTTCAAGACTATGAGAAAGCCAACAGTTGACTTCTCATTAGTAGAAACAGCCTTTGTCCTAAAAATGTTAGAGCTCATTGCTCAAGGTGACAACCAGCAGCACCAGCTAGTGTTAAACCCATACCTCTACATCTCAACCACCAATAAAGCCACAAATAACCATAACCTACCAGAGAAAATCCAAACGAACCCACACATATGCTACTCAGCTTGTGCAGGCCCCTATATCATCACCCATATAGGAGGAAGTGGACTAGAGCTCCCACTTCTCCTAAGGAGCAAACCACTCCCATCTCCCAAATGGTTAGTGCTGAGGTTCCTCATGCTCAGCCTGATGAGCTCATAACCTCCATAGCCTTAAGCCTTCACTCAGAGTCTTAAAACTCTAGTGAACAACCCTTAAAGGACAGTTACCATCCCCAGCCTCTTGATCTAAACCAGCCAATCCCAAACCTTGAATTCTATGATGATGAAGATATTCGATTCAGTGAGTATCATAAGTCTCTCATTTCCTCCTCTGCTCAAGGAGAGATGAATACTCATGTTTCTCCCATATCTAGCCCACATCATCCACCCACAACTGAGGCAGATCTCTCTAAACCTGTTCAGGAGATCCATATGGAAGAGGCTCTCACTTCAGCAAGTGATTGCATCATTAAGACCCCAACCATGGCAACCCAACCCATTGACACTTCACTTGAAGCTCTCATGGTGCAGGGGAATCCGGTAGCCAAGAACAAAGTGCAGGTGATGAGGAAGAAGACCTTGGTCCTATTCTCTTATCCAAAATGATTCTTCTGATAAAGATGAGGGGACTCTGAAACTAAAGCTGCAAAAAAACAAACACATGCACCTATTTAGTATCAAAGATAAGTCACCTGGAATCTTAGGTGACTGTCTTACAAAGGAGGGACAATGACTAGCAAATTGAGATCACCGATCTCAAGGGAAAGTTAGCTGAGAGACCACCCAGGTGAACTCAACCAGGTCCATAAGAACCTATGGATGTGACAGACCCATCCCCAAGCTCACCTATGTAAGAAGGTGATGCTACCAAAAAAGGGGAGAAAGTCCAAACAATCACAGAACCTAGGAGTTCTTCATAGAGTATGGACTTTGAGGATTCACCACCCTCACTTGCAATGGTTCATACTCAGCAACCTCCTCAAGTCTACATGGATGTAGACTCTCTTATAAAAAGTTTGTTTGACGAGGGTATTCCTAGAGCTATGCCTACCCCATCTCATTATTTTGAGAATCCAATTGTGGGATGGAGGTATGACACTGATAGAAGAGCTCTAGTCATCTCTAGATCTCAAGGTCAACAGGAAATTTTCAACTTTTTCAACCTGAGCTTCTATGAGAGCATCCATCTGATTGATCTTCCACTTGTCAACCCAAGTCAAAACAGACAACTTGCAATATTAGCAAATAGGATTCAAGAAAGGGTGCTAGAAGAATTCAAGCTGAAGTCATGACTATATAGACAGAGGCTAGCAGGTGAGACTTTTGGTCAATTGGATATTGAGATGGACCCTAAGATTAGCTTCGAAGGGGAAGCCTTGACTGAAGTCCCAGAAGTTGAACCTGTGAACCTTGAGACATGAACTTCTTCAACACCCAGTACCCTCAATGAGGCTCTAGCTAGTGAAGGTGCTTCACAACCTCTCTCTGGCCAGAGCTTGACTGCTGAACCAAGCAATGAAGGCCAAATCTCTCTCCACCCTAAGTCACCAAGGCCTGTGAGTGACAAAGGGAAAAGGAAACTGACTCCTGAGGAGATTAAGGAGGAGGAGGAGAGAGAGAGGAAGAGGAAGCTAAGAGGAGAGAGTTCAACCTTGCTGCAGAAGGAAAGAGAGGAAGCAGCAAGGTTGGCAATAGAGGAGGAGAAAAGCAGAAAGAAGGAGGAGGAAAAGAAAGCAGACAAAAGGGAGAAGATAGCCTTTCTCTGTTCAAGAGGCTAAAAGATAGAGGAGTTGGGCCCTCATGATCATGACATGATCGTATTTCTTTTCTACAAAGAAACCGAAGAGGCACTACTTACTGCTGCCAAGAAAGTAGGAGACAAGGATGGGATGAAAGCTTATCTTAAAGCCCACGATTTCATTGGCAGGCAGGTGGGGGCCATATCTGAGAATACCCTACAGCGACATGTCAGTGACATCAAGGTTGACATTCACTTAGGAAGAAGGTAGGAGGTACACCTAAGACAAAATGTTCAGAAGATGGTACCCAAACCAACTCTCAAACCCAAACAAGAACCAACACCCAAACCACAACCTACAGAACCTTTTCCCTTCCCTATCAAAACAGAGCCAACCACTAAACCTTACACCCCCTGAACCAACACCATCAACCATTACTGCACCTTCTCCCCTATCTCTAAACAACCTCCACCACCACCTGTCCTTAAACCCAAAACACAATCCAAAACCCAATCTCAACCCAAACCATCATCTAAACCTTCTAAGCCCTTGACCTTAGAAGAGTTCAAGGAATTAAAAAGAAAGCTCATCAACTGCACTACCTTGAGCAAAATCTCGAGCAAAATCTCTTATGAGGAAAAGTCAATTAAACTAAGATACATTGATGGCTCTTCCTATTCCCTCATAAGAGATGCATTCCTTGATCTACCAAGGGGAACACTGTACCAACCTCTCCAACTTCTTGCCACCAACTCTGATATACTTGGAGAAGAAGAGAAGAAGTTAAGGAGAAGATTGGTGACTCTGCTAGACAAAAGAAAAGGCGACAAGCTGCCATCTCATCCCCTCAGTCAAAGGAGCTCAATTATCCAGTGGAGTTTCAATGAACCTACGCACAACTTTGTTGTGCAAAGGGAGAATGGTCAAGTAAATAGACTTGACACATCTGCTCTGCTACACTCTGGAAGATTTGACATTGCTGAGTTAGCAAAGAGACCATTCTCCAATCCCTCTAACTCTCAGATTGCTACTCACATAAGGAATCATCTTAGAAGTCTTCATGTTAACGAGCTTACCATAAAAGCCAAAACTAAAGAAGAGTTGAATAAAAGAGCAAATGAAGAAGAAGAAGGAGCAACCAAAAAAGGAAGTTCATTTCTATAGATGGTTGAAGGACCAACTTCCGATCCTATAGTTAGATGGGAATATGACTATAGTTCCCATCAACTAACTCTCTTCAGAGGGACAACACAAAGAGTACATGTCATCCAAAGCAACAAACTAGATCTATTATCAACAGATGACTTGTACAAACTCCTCACAACCACATCAGGGAAGAACAAAGAGACAGACAAATATCTTCTTTTCCTAGTGTTAAAGACCTTAAGGAGTAGGAAGAAGGTAGCATCAGCCTAGGGGGAGTTTGTTGGATCATATAAGGCTGGTGCATCCAAAACAACACTTAGAAAGATTTTGAAGTACTAAATGAAGTGGTCTTCTAAAGACAAAGCTTCTCTTCTAAAGCTAAGTCAAAGATCTTCTGAAGCTTAAAGAATGAAGAACTTTCGAAGGAAGAACTCAGACTTCCGAGTCTAAGTTTTTCTCCTTCCGCTGTATACAACTTTGAAGATCAAAGGCAAAGTCTTCCGAAGAATAAAGTCTTGAAGACTTGCAGAAGTTCAGAAGAAGTTGTTTCTTTTAAAGTCAAAATGACCTTGGAAGAATTTATTCTTCTGAAGCCATTTACCTTCGAAATAACCAACTATGAACCAGTGAACATAAGTATGGCCTGTCTGACAGCCCACTACAACTTTGATATACTGCATGGCGCTTTCCCACGCCTATGTAGTTGACCATACTTCAATCCACTATTCACCATTCTCAACTTTGTATAATTTCCATTCTAGTTGGTCACAAAAGGTAAGTCATGGACCTGTCATGACTACCTAATCTTGAATATTATTACTTTATCTTAGATGCTTTACTTCTAGCAATGTAGTATTTGTCTAGTTGTAAATTCCAGCTGGTTTTCCAAGTATAACTGGTTGTAGATAGTAGTATATATAGTTTCTCCATGTAACTTAGTAACTATGCTTGTTAGAGTCTTGTAATACTAAGTTAAGAAGTAATATATACAAGTAGGGCTACAAACGAATCGAACGAACACGAACAAGGCCTTGTTCGTGTTCGTTCGTTAAGAAATTAACTTGTTCATGAACTGCTCACGAACACTTACCGAACGAGATTCTTTGTTTGTGTTCGTTCATTAAGAAAATGAACATGTTCATGAACTGTTCACGAACACTTACCGAACGCAAATGAACACAAACAAAAACAAACGAACACAAACAACCGTTCATGAACATGACGAACACAAAAAAGCTCATAAACACAAACGGATATAATTGATTATAAATTTATTTTAGAATAAAATTTACATTTTTATTACAAACATTACACAAAATCAATCAAAAATAAATAAGTACTTAACATAAATATAAAAAAATATTTGATATAATAATCATGAAATAAATAACAGAAAAATTAAGAATATAAATGAACACATTAACGAACATAAACGAACATATTATCAAACGTTCACGAACGGACATTAACGAACATAAACGAACACATTATCGAACGTTCACGAACATAAATGAACGAACGCGGCTTGTGTTCATGTTCGTTCGTTTACTAAACGAACGCAATTTTCTTGTTCGTGTTCGTTCATTTACTAAACGAACGAACATAAACGAACTTCCTGCCGAACGGTTCACGAATTGTTCGCTGAACGTTCAGTTCGTTTGCAGCCGTATATACAAGTATCTTGAAAATCCATTATTGTGTTCTTATGTTTTCATTAACTTATTATATTACTTGTGAACTTAGTAGAGATTCTGCTTCATCAACCCGAGTGATTCTAAGTGAGTTTGTGTGATAATTTTGTGTTGTAAGACAAACATGGATCCTTCATAGGCGGCAGATGATATGGTGAAAAATATTTAAAATCCTAGTTAATTACTATTCTCCGACAATATCTTTAGAGTAACATCAAGTAGGGCCCAAAGATTTCCGTTGCACAGTAGCATTTCTTCGGAGAGTAAAAATTCTTTCGAAGGCAAACAAGTTTGTTTCCGAAGATTTTCTTCCGAAGGCATTTTATTTCCGAAGACAAACATTGGTTTCTAATACATTTGCTTTCGAGAACAAAAATGCTTTTGAGAATCAAAGTTTAATAATCTTTGGAAAACTTTTTGACTGATAGTCAAAATTTCTTCCGAGGCCAAAAACTCTTCGGAGGCTAAAATTCTCTTTGGAAGATTTCTTACTTTGAAATTTTTTACAATTTTGAAAAACTTTCTGGCAACAGGGCTTAGATTGTATTTAAACAACATAAATATGACACATTTTAAAAGGTTTTTTAAAAGTGAAAGACTAGTCAATGTTAATCAACCCAATAGCTGTGATTAAATATTTAAATCTTTGTTCATAAAAGGCTTTTGTGAACAAGTCAACATATTGTTTATTTGAATTGACTTTCACTTGCTTGATTATATTTTTCACATGAATATCTCTAATGAAATGGTACCTGATGTCATTGTGTTTTGTCTTGGGGTGCTTGACTGGATTTTCTATAATAGAAATGGCACTCTTGTTGTCTATGTGGATAGGAGTCTCCAAGAAGTTGAAACCATAATCCAGCATCTGATTCTGAATCTAATGCAAAATAGCATAGCAGCTTGCAACAGCAATATACTCAGCTTTAGCAATTGATATGGATACACATGATTGCTTTTTTACATTGCTAGGAGATGATCCTTCCCCCAAGAAATTAACATCCTCTAGATGTTGATTTCTTATTGATATTGCAGCCACCATAATCATTGTTAGTGTAACTATAGAGGTTAAAATCCTTATTATTAGGATACCAAAGACCCAGTTTAGGAGCTCCTTTGAGGTATCTAAGAATTCTTTTGGCAGCAATTAGGTGAGACACCTTTGGAGCAGCCTGATATCTTGCATAGATGCAAGTTGCAAACATGATATCAGGTCTACTTATAGTGAGATACATCAGAGATCCAATAATTGGCCTGTACTGATGCTGATCAATATCCTCCCCCTCAGAATAAGGACAAAGATTATGATTTCTGGGTATAGGTGTCTTGGCTGCCTTATAATCTTTCATCTCAAATCTTTCTAAGATTTCCTTGACATACTTAGATTGATTGTTGAAGAACCCTTCTTCCATATGCTTCACTTAAATTCTAAGGAAGAAATCCATCTTTCCTATGGAACTCATTTCAAACTTCTTACTCATGATGCTTTCAAAGTCTTTGCACATTTGGTCATTGGAGGAACCAAATATGATGTCATCAACATAGACTTGTACAAGCAACATATCCTTCCTAGACTTCCTTATGAATAATGTTTTGTCTATTGTGCCTCTATTATAGCCATTCTTAAGAAGAAACCAAGACAATGTCTCATACCACAGCCTAGGTGCCTGATGCAACCCATAAAGATCTTTATCAAGTTTGCACACATAGTTGGGGTGCTGTAGGTCTTCAAATTTAGGTGGCTGGCACACATAGAATTCTCTATTAATATCCCCATACAAAAATGCACATTTCACATCACGTTGATAGACTGTAAAGTTCTTGGATGCAAAAAAAGCAAGAAAGATTCACACAGCCTTAAGTCTTGCAAAAGGTGCAAAAACATCTGTGTAATCTATGCCTTCCTCCGGTGTGTATCCTTGAACAACAAGTCTTGCTTTGTTCTTGATGATCTAACCTCTATCATCTCTTTTGTTTATGTACACCCACTTAGTGACAATAAAAACCTAACAAGGTGGCAATGGACATAAGTTCCATATTTTTTGCCTCTTGAATTGAAGTAACTCCTCTTGCATTGCTTTTATTCAGTTGTTGTCCTTGAGGGCTTCTTCCACCTTCTTTGGTTCCATTTGAGTGAGAAAGCATGAGTACAAGCAGACATTCCTATTATGGGTCTGACTTCTTGTTTTCACACCTTTTAAGACATCCCCAATGATGTTCTCAGCTGGATGAGTGTTGTGTATCCTGAGCCTAGGAATCACATCTAGTTGCATAGATAGATCCAATTTTGAAAAGTATTGCTTAGAATTTTGAACACCATCGATGTCTCACACTCATTCAATGAGGGCAGATTAAATGAATGTGTGACAACATTAATGGTATTTTGCTGAGAAGAAGCATCACAGTTGCCTATTCCTCCAGATCACTGTCTTCATCAGCTTGGTGTTGAATACTTGAGTAGTCAGCTGTTGAGTTATAAGGCTCAGTTGGCTGATAACTTGTTGAAGCTCTATTGTTTCTTGAGATATTCAAGCTTTTAGGACTTTTAGTTGAAGGAGCTTGATCTTCATTTCTTCTTAGAGAACTTGGAATAGGTCTTGGTAACTCAAACAATTGATCTTCATAGGGGTCATTTTGAGTTCCTGTTCCAGCTGAAACATTCTCATAAGATGGTTTAGAGTAGTTTGGAAATAATTCTGAATTAAAGATATATTCAGGACCATTGCCCTTAACACAAGATGTGTGCTCATTGACAACAATGTTGGATGATTCCTTAAATTGTTGATTTTTGATATTATACACTCTGTATGCAATAGAGGTTGAGGAATATCCAACAAAGATAGCATCATCAGACTTTTTAGCAAATTTTGCTAATCTGTCTTTTATGTTAAGTATGGTACATCTGCTACCAAAGGACCTAAGAAAGCCAATGAAGGGTGGCCTCTTATTCCATAGCTCATAAGGGGTCTTTCCATGGGGCTTAACAATGAGAACCCTATTCTGCACATAACATACAATGCTGACTGCCTCTGTCCAGAAAGTTAGAGGCAGTTTTGAATCAGCTAACATAGTTCTTATAGCCTCAATAAGGGTCCTGTTCCTCCTCTCAGCAACACCATTCTGTTGAGGAGTTTTAGGAGCACTATACTGTCTGGCAATCCCTTTTAAGTTACAGAATGAGTCAAGAACTTGATTCTTAAACTTAGTCCTTTGATCACTTCTAATTATCTTTACCTTGTGATCTATTTGATTTTCAATTTTAATAATAAAAGACTTTAAAGTTTCAGCATTTTTATCTTTAGTTCTTAAAAAGAAAACCCAAGTAAATCTTGTGAAATCATCAACAATCACAAGGCAATATGATTTCCTTCGAAAGCTTATTATACTTATGGGACCAAATAGATCCAGTTGTCTTCTTTGGATTTGTGAGAAACCTTGTGTTGCTTTCCTTTCAGGTAAGCAACATAGTTGTCCTTATAGAAAAATTCCTTTTTAGGCACACCATGTACCAAATTAATTTTAACCAATTTATTCATGGTTTTAAATTTAACATGACATATTCTTTTATGCCAAAGAGTTGACTCATCACCATTTGATTTGGAAAGAAAGCATGATACTTCCCCCAGTAGGGAAGCATTGTTCATATCCAGCTTGTACATATCCGCTCTCCTGGGAGATCTAAGAAGCACCAATTCCTGAGTAATTGTCATCCCAGGTTTGAGGATAATGCACTCATGTTCTGTGAAAAGCATTTGGTGCTTTTGATCACAGAATTGAGAAATACTTAAGAGATTATGTTCAAGCTGTTTTACAAAGTTTACTTTGTCAAATTTTAACTTACCATTAGATATACTACCTCTACCAGAAATGTATCCTCCAGCTTCACCTCCAAACTAAACAGGACCTCCATCAAAGTGTTTAAACTTTTATAGGAGAGATCTGTTCCCTGTCATGTTCCTGGAGCATCCACTATCCACAATCCAAACATTTCCATTCTTGTCATGTGGATGTCCCTGCACATAAGGTGAAATGATTAGTTACTATTGGAAACCCAAGCCTTGTTGGTCTTGAGCTCTTCTAATGCTGATGAGTGAACCAAAATTTATGCATGGGGGTTCAATTATGGTTTGTGAAGGAGAGGGTTGGGCTACAACATCTTTTCTGATCTTCCATTCCATACTATGGTTAATCAGTGTTGATGAGCCTGAAGAGGCTTATGCAGCATATCTTGCTTTCGAGGCTTCTTTCTTCTCGAAAAAACTTGTCACCACCTTTTCTTCTGAAGCAGTCTTCTTCTCGAAAGGTTTCAAAGGATTCTTTTTGTTCTTTTGTTTGTTCTTTAGCTTGTCTTCCAAAGCTATTTTTCTTTTGGAAGAATGAGTTTCTTCCGAAAGCAACTTGGCTTCGGAAACAAGCTTTCCTTTCCTTAACACTTGGACCATATGGTCAGGTCCAAATGTGAAACCATCCTTGACTCCTTCTTTCTTAACATTAGATGCATAATGTGTGCTTGCTGGATTGTAGTAACAATCTTTAGCCATGTGGTTATGCACACCACAGATTATGCATTCAATGTTAACTTTGATGCGGCATGTTGACTGTTGTTTCTTGCATTTGTTTTCTTCTTCAACAGCCTTCCCCTTCAATTTTTGATCCTTCATCTGGATAGAAGTGCTGGTACTACACTCTTTTCCAGAATCAGGATTTCCAACCACTTGAAATTTAGCTGATATGAATACACCCTTTTGCCTTGGGTCTATCTTCAACTTAGTCTCAGCCACCTTCTTGGCAGTTTTTCTTGCTGCCTTGATTTTGTTCTTTCTGGCTTTGGTGGTTAAGGTTTGACCATTAGCTGTGGGGATGAGGTTTTCTACCTTATCCTTCCCTGTGGTGGTTTCCATTATTGCATCGTTCTTCTATTTTTTGGGTAATAGGTCAGCAGTTGGAACCTCTTGCTCATCAGTACCATATCTTGGCTATCTAATAGACACAAAGGAGTGTGGTGGAGCAATTTCATTAGTTCCCAACCCATTTTGTTTTGATAACACACCTTTGAGTGGGAGGATGATGCGATGATGATGTTGAAGCTATGCTCTTCAATGACATACTTCTTAGCTTTAGTGTCAACTATAACTAGCTGGGCTTGATCCTCAGTCAACTTGGAGATTAAATCTTTTATTTAAGACCTGTAATTTGAATGTTAATGTTTTAAAGATGACACAATTTTCTCAAACTCTTTTATTTTGAGTTTGTAGTCAGATTCTACTCTCTTAAAATCAAATTTTAGTATATTTAAAGACTCAATATCAAATTTAGTTTCTATGTTGTAGTCTTGATACAACTTGACCTTAGCAATACAGGCTGGAGTACAGAGATGCTCATATATCTTATTATCTTCAGTTCCAACCATGAGAGCTTGAGCAGGAATGGCATCTTGCACCATGAAGCTCCAATCATCTTCTTCAGCAACAGCTACAGTTTGTTGCTCAATAGGTTTAGTTGCAGCTTTAAGGGTAGCAGGATGTTGGGAGGCTTAAGTTGCTCCAGGATTAGATCTAGGAGCTTTGCATTCTCTTGCTAAGTGACCAAGCTGGTTATAGTTGTAGCACTTAGCCTTTGTCTTGTCAAACCTAAATTTGCTGTTGGTTGGGTTTTGAGGGAACTGCCTTCTTAAAGAACTTCTTTGCTCTGTAGGTCAGGAGAGCATCTATTGGACAATGTCCATGTATTCAACATCATCTGGGCTGAAACACTCTAGATCATCAAAACAAAATTAAAAGTCTCCAAAGTGCTCACTCCCTTAAACAAAAGCACAACTATCATAGAAAGGATTTTGTTGAGCTTGTTAAGACCTAGGTGTTTTGGGAAATGTGATGTATGGCCCAGAGGAAGATGATGGCTATTGGGGGTAGTTCAGGTACAACTGGGGTTGGGGAGTTCTTTAAGCTTTAGCAACATGTAAAGCATTACTGACTGGAAGGTTTGAGGGTCTGTTCATCTGATGGCTTTTCTGAGATTCCATCTCCATACGGTATCCATCAAGGATTATGTATAGTTCAGTCATGGTGAGAGTGTTGAGATTCTCAGTTCTCTTGATTAAGACACAATAGAAAGTCCACTCATAAGGAAGTGCACTCATGAATTTTCTTACTATGTCTCTTTTCTCAAGAACCACTCCTATAGACTAAAAAGAGGTTATCAAGTCCATGTACCTAAAGTATTATTGACTCAAGGTCTCACCAACAATATATGTGAGGTTCTTAAACTTCTGCTTCAGCACATCTTTCTTTGACTCCTTGGATTCAGCAGAACCAGAGTACATCAGCTTCAAAGCATCAAAGAGTTCTTTGGCAGACTCGCATCGCTTAAAGCCTACCATTATGGAGTTTGGTATAGCAGTTAGCAAAACAGTCATAGCTTTGTAGTCAACGTCTATTTTCTTGAAGTCTTCATCTGAGTAGTCTTCAACGGCCTTCTCAATCTTGGCCCCATTACCAGCTGGGGATTCCACCTTTAGTTGGTATGGACCACGAGTTACTGATCTCCACATGCAACTATCTTGATACTTAATGAAGCCTTCAATACATTTGCACCAAGTCCCAAAATCATCTGGAGTGATGATGGGAGCCTTGGTCATAGTTCCCATCTCAGATTCAGAGAACTTCTGGTTTAGAGCCATTAGAGTGAAGTGAGTGAGTATGAAGAAACAAGGGTGATTTGGGATGGTAAGATCTGACAATCAAGATCCTAAAAATCTCTGATACCAATTGTTGGATTGGTGTTTGTCTCACAACACAAAATTATCACACAAACTCACTTAGCGTCACTCGGATTGATAAAGCAGAATCTCAACTAAGTTCACGAAGTAATATAATAAGTTAATGAAAACACAAGAACATAAGAGTGGTTTTTTTTCAAGATACTTGTATATATTACTTCTCAACTCAGTTTTACAAGACTCTTACAAGCATGGTTACTAAGTTACATGGAGAAACTATATATACTACTATCTATAGCCGGTTATACTTGGAAAACCAGCTGGAATCTACAACTAGACAAATACTCAATTATTAGAAGTAAAGCATCTAAAATAAAATAATATCCTAGATTAGGAAGACATGACATGTCCATGACTTACCTATTGTCACCAACTAAGAGTGGCAACTATACTAAGTTGAGAATGGTTGATTAGTGGATTAAAGTAAGGTCAATTACATGGGCATGGGAAAGTGCCATGAAGTCTATCAGTGTTGCAGCGGGCTGTCAGATAGACCATACTTATGTCCACTGGTTCATAGTTGATTCTTTCGAAGGTAAATGACTTCGGAGGAATAAATTTTTCTGAGGTCATTTTGGCTTTGGTAGAAACAACTTCTTTCGAATTTCTACAAGTCTTCAGGACTTTATTCTTTGGAAGACTTTGCCTTTGATCTTCTAAGTTGTATACTTCAGAAGGAGAACAACTTAGTCTCGGAAGACTGAGTTCTTCCTTCGAAAGTTCTTCATTCTTTAAGCTTTGTAAGATCTCTAACTTGTCTTCAGAAGAGTAGCTTTATCTTTGGAAGACCACTTCATTTAGCATATCAAAATCTTTCTAAGTGTTATTTTGGTTGCACCAGCCTCATCTGATCTAACACTTAACTATGTATAATCATACATCCCTAAAGCATGCACTTGCTAATACATATATATTGGGGCTTATATTTTTTATGATATATATTGTCATGCTTGTTATCCATATTTTTAGCAAGTTATGTCAATAAAACCATTGAACTTTTAAGGTTGTTTGGTAGCCTCTTAATGATTCCATTAACAGGCTACCTCTAAATCGGTTAGAAGTAGAGTGTATTTTGTTTACCTAAAAGATACCTCTTAATGATTCATGGAGCCTTTTAATAGGTAAGCTTCAAAAACATATGATGACGGGAGTGGGCTAGTACCCACCTAACAAGCCCAACAAATGTGCCAAGCCCAACCCAATCCATATTTATGAAACCTATCTCCCTTCAATAAATAGGTTCTCACCCCCACACTTCTGATCCATCCCATTTAGTAGCAACAACCACTATTAGTATCTATTCTAGCTCTCTTAAAAACCTCTCTTCACCATCACCTTTATCTTCTTGGTATGATGGGACTCCTTACCTAACATGAAAGGGATCCTTGTCTCCTTCCCTACTAGGGATACTCACTTCATAATGGGTAGTGTCTTGCCATACATAGTCTGTTTATCTGTCATACATACATATGTACTTACTTTCATACTTGATATATACTTGATACTTGATTATCAAACATATAGATTATTGACTGGAGCGTCAGAGTGCTCGCAGAGTGAATCCCCCAGGCCCTTTAACGTAGATCTTCTTTGCTATTGCAGCTCAGATCCAAAGTCGGGATAGCTAGGCATGGTTCAATCCAACATCAAGCCCAACCCAGATTTAGTTGTAGCAACAAGTGGCGCCATCCGTGGGACAACGAGAAAAAGAGCTTCGTGTTCTTCATCAGAAACCCAGATTTGCAGTTTCTTGCATGATGTTTTGCAAGATCCATGTTTTCTTAGCTTGTGTGTATTCCATCTATTTAAATAGTCATTCTTTCTTTCCCGATGGAAGTTACATGCTTTTTTTGCTCTACCTTATTTACTTCACGGTGATTTAAAATATTGAAATTGGGACCTGTAATCATTTCTACATTATGTACAAAGCCCCTGGAAACACGTTAGTGGTTTTTCTTGTTTTGCTTAAGCTATTGTGATTAATCAAACCCACTATTAAGTAAAACACATACTTGGAAATTGAGTACAACTTGTAGTATTTATATTTTTCCCTCAAATTTGGAATGATTAACAATGCATAAGTGTACAAGTAAAAACCACTCCATGTTATTTTGTGAAATCTCACATGTAATGAATTTACCATTAAAAATAGTAGGAGTCAACTTTATATTATCCTTTTTATATCACTACACAAGTGCTTTTCCATTATTCTCTTCAAGCAACTCAATATTTGTGAATAGATACAAGTTATTAATTATGTGAGTCATTAGTTTCCCTTTTGACGGGAACAAATTTCATTTCCTAATTTCTAGTAAGTTTTTAATAGTGTAATAACATCACCCTTTTGGGTGATAATTTTTTTCATAGATAACGTACAAAAAGCAAAAGAAAAATGAGATTCATATCATAAGGCATATAATTTGCTTTTTATTGGAAAAATACAATAGTTAATTATTTTTCCCATAATCCTTACAATGTGTATTATAGTTCTGTTTTATTATTTCATGCTGATTAAGTTGCCATATTTTAAAATGAAAAAAATTATTTCCAAAATATCAAAAGATTGTTATGAACAAAAGTGAAAATACATCACTATAAGTGTACAAAATTAAAATGTATGGTCTTCAGTGTTTCTTTTTTATGTTTATGTTAAAAAAAAAGTAGTCAACCTTTACAAAAGTAGGTTTTGAAAGCTAACATAAAAGTTTTACATGACTTCTAAAATTTATCTTTTTATCTAAAATGTTATGATAAAATATTGTTTTTTAATTATACACATTAAAGATATCCTACACCTATAATAAATAAATTTTTAAAAAGGTACATATGACATGACAACACACCACAATAGGTGTGTATTTTATTTATATTCTTTAATTTCAGAAAAGATAATGAACAACTCGTATTGCTTATAGTACAAACAGAGAACACATAATCTTTGTTTTCTTCATATTTTTGATAATCTGTTATTTTCCTTTATAAAAAAGGAAAGGTAACAAGGTTATTATTTAACATGTCAGGAATCATTTTAAAGTTTCTTTTGCTTTATCATTTCTTTGAAGTCTTATCTCACACAATTTTGTCTTGTATATTTGACACAACATTGTCTTCTTGTATGTTAATATTAATTAATTGAAAGTTGGGGTCCTAAAGTGTAAATTTGAAAATTATATATACATTTCCTTAAATCATCAACCAAACACCTCCCCTGGTAACCCTAACCTGCCATGTGACGGCGTCCTTGCCGTCTATCATTGGACCATGCGTTTTAGCCGCCACCAAACATCGTCGTCTCGCCGTTTACTCGTCTCGCAGGTAATGGATAGCAATGCATCTTATTTCACTTCATTTCTTGGTGTTCAGTTTGTCTTTTCGGTTTGGGTTTCTACTGTTGTTTACGGTGGTTGTGCGGTGGTGTTCAATGGTTATGTGTATTTATAGGGTATGTAAGGCAATATGTGTGGTGTGTGTACTTTATATATGCGTGTATATTTGTCCCTATACATATGTGTATGTATATATATTTTGTGTGTGCGTGGAACCATGGTTGTGTGTGTGACGATTGTGTGTGTATGTAAATCATGTGTGTTTGGGTGAGTTTGATGTGTGTCGTGTGTGTGTGTGCATGTTTGTTGTCCAAAAGAAACAACACAGCATGGCTGGTTTGTGTATCAAGAGTATGTATGTTTTGTGAGGTGTGTAGTTTGTGCGCGTAAGGTGTGTGTGTGAAGTGTGTGCATGAATGGTGTTATGTGTGTGCTGGTCGAGAGAACCAAATACAGCAGCCAAAGGCTGCTATGTGTGCGTGGGTGTTAGTGTGTGAGTGTGGGTATGTGTGTGTAAACCGTGTGTGTGTTATGTTTATTTGTGTGGTGTGTGTGCGCATAGGTGTGAGTATGGGTGTGTGTGTAAACCGTGTGCATGTTGTGTTTGTGTGTGTGGTGATTGTATTGCGTGTGTGTGTGGGGAGTTTGTGTTGTGTGTGTGTTTTCAACCGAGAGTGTGTGTGAGTTCATGTGGTGTGTGTGTTTAGGTGTGTGTGTTTAGGTGTGTGTTTCAGTGTGTGTTAAGTGGGTGTGCGTGATGTATGACCATGATATGATGTGTGTTTGAGTGTGTGTGTTTTGTATGTCTGTATTAACAGTGTGTGTACATGGTGGTATGTATAGTCGAGTGTGTGTTGTGTATTAATTGTGTTTGGTTAGCGTGTGTATGTTTGAGGTTTGTATGGGTGTATAGTTATATATTATTGTGTGTGTTCAAATGATATATATATATATATATATATATATATGTGTGTGTGTGTGTGTGTGTATACATAAATACATATATACACTTATCAATTTAAGTAACTAATTTAAATATATTTACTTGTGTGCTTGTCGCGCGTCGAACCCGAACGGACCCAAGATTCACCGGATGTATCTTTGCCCATTAGACTTGTTTTAAGATTCAACTACCTTTAAATATAGGTGTTTGATCGTTTGTTTGCTCTCACCTTTTGAAGCCTTTTGTTCATTTTATTTCCAAATCATTGCAAGGTGAGTTTTGCGGCTCCGTTTTCATTACAATTATTTATAAAACCTAGGGGGAAAAGTATGCTCACGCTTTTTATGATGTGAACTCATTTAATCTTTGGGACTGTTGTGTTTACTATTTTGTAAGTTAATATCTGGTACATATATGAGTTTTCTGTGTGGTTCTTTATTCATAATTATTTAACTCCGGTGTTGGAGCCGACGGACAGGTATTGATAGTACTATTGGGCTGACACCCCCACCCTTGTTTATTATTTAAACCTGCGAACTCACGAACAATATGTTGACGTTTTGAGCATATCTTTTCAGGTAACAATCATCAAGGATAGATGGAGACAATGCCTTAGTGCTGACCCTAAGGAATGCATTTTAGATTTTCTCTAGCATATCAAACTAAAATAACATTGTTCCCGAGTTGTGAGATTCAAAATTTTATACACTTGTTTGACTTTGTTTATCGTGGAATTGACTAACTGTGACATAAGTCTATATTTGTGTCGGGTGACGTCATGACATGTTGGTTTTTCATCACTTAATACATCTCTATTAACTATCAATGTGTTATGACAATCCCGCCTGTTACATCCAAATGTTTCCATTATAAGCGAGGGTGTGACAAATTGGTATCAGAGCCATTGGTTATAGAGAATGAGGTAGATCACTCGACCTAGACTATAACCTAGGAACCTTCATGTAGAATGCATACTAGGGTTTGTGTGCATTTGGTATTACATGTATGGTCTTCCTATCTTGATTATCTGTTTGTTTATTATTTGAGAAATTCACCTGAGGAAAAGTACTTATACTTTTTCCTTATAGAATGTCTTCTATCGGCCCTTCCGTTCCTTTTTCATCTCGTGTTGTCCTGTCTGATTCTGAGTCAAAACCCGAAGAGGTTCTCTCAGACCATCTTCTACATTCATCATCGGATAGAAAGTCCATTCCAGGGGAGTTTATGTTGGAGTCATCCGAGGAGGAAGATTCGGTTAACCTTGTCGTGTTGGATTTACTTGTTGTTTAAGATGTACCGATTGTTCCTGCAGCACCTGAGATCCCTATCGCAGTGATCGCTCATGTAGTTCCTGCTGCTCCTGAGGTGCCTGTTGTGCCGGCGATCGTGAGGTAGGCCCCCAAGGCGGGACCCTGGGTTCCTGGCTACCTGCAGGATCGGTTAAGGATGGTCAAATACAATCAGTCTCACAATGAGGAGAGTGTTAGAACACTTAACACATCAAATAGGGAACCGGGTTTATGTTAAAGATACTAAGAGCACAAGTAAAACAATGAGACAGAACTAAGAACAAAAAGAGATTAATATGATTTTTAAGGATGTTGTATATTGCTCTCAAGTTCCTTTACAAGTGTTACAAAACATAAAAAGAAATACAAGGACCTGAGACAGACTATGACATGCTATAGCTCACATCCTAATATATTAAATAAAGGATAAAAGGTACAAAGTAGAAAGTTACAAACTCTAAACCATAATCTATAGTGGCAAAAGCATGGACCTTTTCACCAACTAATACAAGTTGGTGAGTCTTCAGAGTTGCAGTGGAAAGTGGGGCAGCTTTGTACGAAAGTAGATCAGAGAAAGCATGTCCTCTCTGTCTTTGGAAGAAATCAGTCTTCACTTTATTGACCTCGGAAGACTTTGTCTTTGATGCTTCGAAAGACTTCATCTTTGGCATCGGAAGATTTGGTCTTTGGCTTCGGAAAATTTTACACTTAGAATATTTTCTGTGAGAAATGTAAAACTTCCGAAGTAACTTCTACCATGCACAATGTGCATGCAAGCTGGAAGCTCTTTGGTTGTTTTGGTTTCTTTGGTTGCATTAGCCTGTCAAGTATAACCTTACCAACTCCCTCTAGGCTGATGCTACCGAAACAGAGAAGTATACTTAGATATTGAAAATCCTCATTAGGATCAAGACCATTCCTTTCTTCATTAACTGGTTAGGATCCCTTAGACTCTTATAGTATCTTCTCATGTCATGGAGATCATGCAGAGGAAGATCAAGCATGTCTAGTTAGAAATAGACATCTTGACCCCCTTGATCTCTGATGATATACCACCTGTCTGGATTAGAAGCAAAGGTCCATGACAAGATGGGTCTTCCAGTTGCAAGAGGCTCTACTTGAGTTTGAGTTGGTTGAGCAGCCTCTTCTTGCACTACCTCAAGATGCTTTGACTCATCCTGAGGTGTAGAGGTGGATGCCTTGGACTTCTTTTTAGAAACACTCTTCATGGCCATCCTTTTCCTCCTCCTTGAAGTCTTTAACTGAGAAGACTGGCCTTCAGCACTAGGTTTTTTTGTTATGTATTTCTCAGTTGGGTCCTCTTCCCTCACAAGTTTAGAAAAAGAAGGATTAGGACCCTACTATGGATTAGTAGATGAAGTTGGCTGAGATGCAGCTCTTGGTCTAGGTTGTGTTCTCTTAGAGGGTTCAACCTTTACTTCAACTTCAGGTGGAGCTTGACTTGGTGGAGAATGTAAGTCAACAAGATCTCCCTTTTTAATCTTCTGCTTGATCACTCTAATATGCTCATCCATAGTGGATAGAGACATTGGACCAAGCCTCCTTCTGAAGAATCGATACAGCTTCAAGAAGCTTATCATCCTCTGCCTATCAGTAGACTTCTTTTGAATCTTTTGGATGATGGCTCTTGACTTTGTAGTTTCTTCCCTCATCTTTCTTTTAGCAGCCTTTTCTTCTTTGATAAATTGTTGCTCAAGCTTCTTAAGATACTCGAATTCAATGTACTCATATGATAAGGGAAGAAGTGTTGATGCCTAATAAAGGCCTGTGGCACTCAGGTAGCTAATCATGTTTTGTCTATTAGCTTCCTTGTCTACCTGAGGTTGTTCAGTTGCCAGTTTTCCTGAACTGGAGAGAGGGTAGGAACATGCTTATAGTGCCTTTTCTGCCTCATTTCTTCTTTGATCTTGAGGAGCAACTCTGCATCCTCTGCCTCGGTTGTTCAGTTGCCACAGCCTCTGTCTTAGGGTTTTCCTAAACTGGAGAGAGGGCAGGAACATGCTTATAGAGCCTTTTCTGCCTCATTTCTTCTTTGATCTTAAGGAGCAACTCTGCATCCTCTGTCTTATTTTTCTCCTTTAATAGCTTTGTGTCTGCCAGTTCATTTAGTACCTCTAAGGAAAGAGATATGAGTTCATCAATGTTGTAGTTCCTGGTCCCCATGTAGTTTAGCCTGGCTGCCCTCAACTCATCATCATGAGTATTTGGCCTGGGGGCAGCCCTGATAGCAGTTTCCATGAAGCCTGAAGACCCCCTTGAACTCTTTCCCTTAGCTTTCTCTTCCTCCCTCTCTCCTCCTCCTCAATCTTCTCAGGAGTCAGTTTCCTTTTCCCTTTGTTACTCACAGGCCTTGGTGACTCAGGGTGGAGAGAGCTTTGGCCTTCATTGCTTGGTTTAGCAGTCAAGCTCTGGCTAGAGAGAAGTTGTGAAATAGCTTCGCCAGCTGGTGCCTCACTAAGGGTAGTGGGTGCTGAAGAAGTTTCTATCTCAAGGTTCACAGGTTCAACCACTGGGCCTTCAACCAAGGCATCCCCTTCGAAGCTAATCTTAGGTTCCACCTAAACATCCAGTTGACCAATGGTCTTACCCGCTAGCCTCTGTCTATATAGTCTGGATCTCAGTTTGTACTCTTCAAACACCCTTTCTTGAATCCTATTTGTTAATCTTGCAGCTTGTCTGTTTTGACTTGGGTTGACAAGTGGAAGATCAATAAGATGGATGCTCTCATAGAATCTTAGGTTGGAAAAGTTAAAGATTTCCTGTTGACCCTGAGATCTAGAGATTACCAGAGCTCTTCTATCAGTGTCATACCTCCATCTCGTGATTGGATTCTCAATGTGATGAGATGGGGTAGGCATAGCTCTTGGAATACCCTCCTCAAACAAACTTTGTATGAGTGAGTCCACATCCATATAGACTTGAGGAGGTTGCTGAGTATGGACAATTGCAAGTGAGGGTGGTGAATCCTCAAAGTCCATACTCTGTGAAGAACTCCCAGGTTCTGTGATTTCTTGGACTTTTTCCCCCTTTTTGGTAGCATCACCCTCTTGCACAGGTGAGCTAGGGGTTGGGTCTATCACATCCACAGGTTCTTGTGTTCCTTGTTGAGTCCTCCTTAAAGGTCTCTCAGCTAGTTGTTCCCTGAGATCAGAAATCTTAAGTTGCTGATCATTGACCCTTCTTAGCAGGGTAGCCACCTGAGATTCCAAGTGACTAACCTTGGAGACTAAATATGTGCAAGTGTGAGTAAGCTTTTGCACCTTTAATCTCATGTTCCCCTCATCTTCATCAGAAGAATCAAGGGGGGATGAGAGAATAGGACCAAGGTCTTCTCCTTTATCACCTCGAATTTGTTCTTGGCTGCTGGATTTCCCCTGCACCATGATAGCTTCAAGTGAAGTGTCAATGGGCTGTGTTGCCATGGTAGAGATCTTAATGATGTAGTCACTTGTTGAAGTGAGAGCCTCTTCCATATGGACGCCCTGAACAGGTTTAGGGAGATCCACCTCAATAGTAGGTGGATGATGTAGGCTAGACATAGGAGAAACAGGAGTACTTATCTCTCCTTAAGTAGGGGTTTGTTTGGATTTTCCTATGTAGGTTATGGTTATTTTTGGCTGTATTGGTGGTTGAGAAGTAGAAGGTGTGGGTTCAACACTAGCTGGTGCTGCTAGGTTGTCACCTTGAGCAATGAGCTCTAACATTTTTAGGACAAGGAATGTTTCTACCCCTGAGAAGCCAACAGTTGGCTTCCTCATTGTCTTGAAGATGCCGGGCTTCATCTGTCCCAATTTTAGAACATTATTTGTTCCCCTCAACTGTGAGCCCAGTTCACAGTTGAGAATATGCTGAACATATCTTAGGAACATGTAATCTTCTAAGGAGTCCAAGTTTGCAAGTAAATTAGTGTACAAAAATTATGAATACCTAAACTTGACTCCCTGAACCATCCTATGGACTATATAGGAAAGGTCCTCTGGAACTTGGTCCCATCCTCCATGCTTGTTAGATAAACTGTAGATGACAATATGAAGGAGGTATTTCCATTAAGAGGAAACCTTCCCTTTTTTGAAGGAAGATAAGAAAAAGGGTGGTTTGTGGGTGAATTTATGTTAGAGAAATTGCAGATGAAGAAGATAGTGAAAAGAGGGGGAACCGTTGTGACGATCTAGTATAGGTTGGACACACCATTGTTATTGTGTTTATTTTGTTTATTAATGTAATAGATTAAATGTTAGTTTACTTAGTTTGTAGTTTGTATTGTGTAAGTTTTATGCCCAGTGAAACTGAGTTTCGCTCGTAGTCAGCTGATCTGGTTCATCAGCGAAACTGTGTTTCGTCGCCGGGTGAAACTAGGTTATAGTCAAGATAGTTTCGCTGTCCCGCGAAACTATCAGCGAAACTACAGTCTGCTTATATATTGAAAGTTTTATTCATTGTAAGCAAGTTTTTTTTAGCAAACCTAAATAGTGAAATACTAATATTGCAATTTTGTGAATGTGGCTGTAAGTCTATTGTTATCATATTTGAGCATTTGATTCATGTTTATTATGTGAGTTTAGAGATTATTGAAAGTATTTGAAACTTGCTCTTGTGTCATTCATAGTTTTATGTTTATTCAGTGGTATATCTGTGTTTTATAGATCATTTGCACTGATTATCGATCAAATGGACGAACAATATGGTATCAGAGCCTTAGTGCTCTTGATTTGTTGAGTTTTTGATGGGTTTTTAGCAAAAAACACTATTCCATTCATTTTGAATCTTATCTTCTATGTTTTTGGTATGGAAATCGATTGAAAATCATCTAGCATTTGTATAGGAACCTATCCCAATCATCCAACCATAAATTCATTGTGATTTGGGTGAATTCTGGTTGATTTCGTGTTCGAAAAGGCTTACAGTTTCATCCAGTGAAACTGTTGTTCATCCGGCGAAACTACTATTGTTCTAGGGAAACTGCCAAATTTGTGATCTTAGATATTGATCTTTGTTACTCAGCGAATGTACCTTATTTTGAACGAAAGTTCACCTCCTTTGATTGCCAAAACAAGTGAAGTGCTGCCGAAATTGTCCTCAGAACGAAAGTTCTACTATTTTCAGCGAATCTGTTGCCGAAACTAGAGTTACCCAGCACTCATCTGTTTGAGCAAAACTGCTGTCGAATCTCCCAGTGAAAGTAGCAGCGAAAGTGCCAGGGAAAGTAGCAGCGAAAGTGCCAGTGAAAGTAGTAGCGAAATTAGAGATATCCAGCGAAATTAGAGGTGTTCAGCGAAATTACCTTCTGGTTTGAAAATGACAACAACCAATATCACCCTTTCTGACTTGGAAAGTGTAGCACCCAATAGGCCATCGAGCTTATCAATGGTGACAATTTTGAAGATTGGAAATATTGTTTGAAAGCCTTCTTCTACTACACCGATCACAACCAGTGGGAATCAATCGTCAATGGTCCACATACTCCTACCGTCACTGTCAGTCAAACTACCTCACCAAACACTGATTCATCAACCTTCATAGAAAGAGACCATAAGTTAATCGATCGTGATCAGAAAGCATTCGGGGCTTTAACTCTATGTTTATATCAAGACATCTACAACCGCCGAACACAAGAATTCAAAATCCTTGTATGATTCTTTGTGCGAGTTTTATGATGGTAATGAAGACTTGAAAAAGGACAAGAAAGCCCAAGCTGAAAAGGAGTTTAATTCATTTTTTGGACACAAAAATTAAAGCCTCTGATCTTACCAACCAATTTCTATCTGTTTCAAGGAACTTAAAGAAATATGATGAACAGTTGGGTAATCATGAACAAGTAACAAAACTCTTGGACTATCTTCCACCGCAATGGATCTTGCAAGTCAGGCTGTTGAAGCAGGAAAGAAACTTTGCTGATTATAAACTTATGGATGTGATCAACAAACTGAAGTCATTTAATTTGGAAATGAAAAGGAGAGAATACAATCAACCAATGGTGCCAGCTATAGTTTATCCACTAAATGCTGCATTGATTTCATCCGCTGCAAACTCTTCAATGTATGGTGCAGTTTATGGTGGGTCTTCTGGATGTGGCATGTCAGACAAGTCTAGTAGTGGACTATCAAGTGTTGGTACAACCTCAAAGGCATCAGTTGCTACTCATGTCCCGTCAGACACAATGGCACTGTTTGGAATGTTTGTACATAGTTATAAAGCTTTGGTTGCGGGAGAGTTGAAAGGGGACGAATTTAAGGCTTTGATCATCAAGGAATATTTCCTTAATAATGAAATGTAGAATCTAGAGCATGAATTCTAGAATCATGCTATGGTAGGAGCTAGGAACGCAGCATATACAGATCGATTTCACGAACTGGGCTAACCTTGTTCCACACTTGGTGACCCCAAAATCAAAAAGGATAGAAAGGTACATCTGGGGTTTGGCTCCTCAAATCAAGGCAATGGTAACTGCAGCCGCTTCTCCCACAATTCAAAGTGCGATTTTGAAGGCTGTTACTTTGACCGATGAAATGGTGAGAACTGGAGTATTAGGTAAGGGTGGTGCGAAAAGGAAGGATAATAGGGAATCGAGTAAACAAGTAGGTGGGAAGTTAGATAAGAAGGTGAAAGTGACGAGAAACTTCATAGCGGTGAACCAAGGGAGAGAGGATTATGATGGGACATATCCTTAATGTGGTAAGTGTAATTTCATCATCCGCAAGAGGTGCCATGTCGGGTGTGCGTGAACTGTAGGCACCTGGGGCATTTTGCAAAGGATTGTAAGGTGGCGCCCAACTTGGTTGCACTTATAAACACAGTCACTCCTGCAGGAAACGTTAGTGCTTGTTATTAATGTGGAAGCCTTGATCACCATCGGAATGTGTGCCCTAGGCTAAATCGGGGACCAGGGAAACCTTGGAATGATTAGAATCAAGTGATGGCTCTAGCCGGCAATTAGGGCAAGGCCACTTAGGGGAATTCTACATATGGACGTGCATTTTTGATTGGAGCAAATGATGCTCGGAAGGACCCCAAATGTTTTTACGGGTATGTACATATAGTCTCAATAATCATTTCACATCTGTATTATTTGATACCGGGGCGAACAACAGCTTCGTTTCCTTTTAATTTTCCTTTTAATTTGGTTTGATCCTTAGTTGTTCAGAGACTAGTTACTCTGTAAATATGGCTAATAGTAAATTTGTAAAAGCTAATAAGATAATTAGAGGTTGCATAATAACATTAGAGGACCATGCCTTTGATATAGTTTTGATACCTTTTGAATTAGTAAGTTTTAACGTAGTAGTGGGAATGGATTAGTTATCAAAATATGAAGTTGAGAATGTCTGCCGAGAAAAGGTGGTGCGAATCCCTATGCCTAACGGTGATGTGCACAAGATACAAGGAGAACGACCGGGAAGAAACCTAAGGCTTATCTCTTGCTTGAAGACTTGTCGATGCTTACTGAAGCAATGCTATGCATTCTTAGCACATGTAGTGTAAAAGAAAGTAGAGGAAAGGAAACTAGAAGATATTCTGGTGGTATGAGATTTTCTAGAAGTATTCCTTGATGACTTGTCTAGTTTGCCTCCTCCTCAATAGGTAGAGTTCTGAATAGATTTGATTCTTGGAGTAACACTCGTAGCAAAGACACCTTACCGGCTAGCACCATCAGAAATGCAAGAGTTATCAAGTCAGCTACAAGAGTTATTGGATAAAGGTTTCATACGACCAAGTCACTCACCGAGGGGAGCACCGATATTGTTTGTTAAAAGAAGGATGGAATGTTTCGAATGTG
This sequence comes from Flaveria sonorensis, assembly GCA_025506505.1. Classification (NCBI taxonomy): domain Eukaryota; kingdom Viridiplantae; phylum Streptophyta; class Magnoliopsida; order Asterales; family Asteraceae; genus Flaveria; species Flaveria sonorensis. The sequence goes on along the minus strand of CM046425.1, from coordinate 34,103,623 downwards.
CAGACTATCATGAGCTGAATAAGTTGACCATGAAGAATCGATATCCTTTTCCTAGAATCGATGATTTATTTGATCAATTGTAGGGAGCTTCATACTTCTCTAATATTGATCTTCGATCAGGCTATCATCAATTGAGGGTCACAAGGATGACATACCAAAAACAGCATTTAGAACTCGTTATGGACACTATGAGTTCTTAGTCTGCCGTTTGGACTGACCAATGCTCTGGCAGTGTTCATGGATTTGATGAACCGGGTATGCAAACCATATTTGGATAAGTTTGTAATCGTCTTTATGGATGATATTATCATCTATTCCCAATTGAAAGAAGACTATGATCAGAACCTACGAGCGATACTGAATTTGCTAAGGGAGGAGAAACTTTACACCAAGTTCTTGAAGTGTGAAGTTTGGTTGTGAGAAGTGAAGTTTTTAGGACACATGGTTAATAAGAAGGGAATCCATGTTGATCCTGGAAAGATTAAAGTGGTTAAGAAGTGGGATACCCCTAAGACGCCTTCGGAGATACGACAATTCTTAGGATTGGATGGGTACTATAGCCGATTCATTGCAAACTTCTCAAAAATCACTCAACCATTGACAATGTTAACATAAAAAGATAAGAAATTTGATTGGGTCGTAAACAAGAAGAGGCTGTGTGTTAATGCAAAAGGAAAATTGTGTAACAAACCAATACTGACCCTCCCTGATAGATCTAATGACTTTGTGGTATTTTGCAGTGCATCACACCAAGAATTAGGTTGTGTGTTAATGCAAAAGGATAAGGTGGTTGCTTACACCTCACGTCATCTTAAGGTTCACGAAAAGAATTATACGACACATGACTTGGAATTAGGCGTGGTGGTATTTGCGCTTAAGATATGGAGGCACAATTTGTACGACACCAAGTGCATCATCTATACTGACCATAGAAGTCTTCAACACATTTTTGTCCAAAAGGAATTGAATATGCGTCAGAGGCGATGGCTGGAACTTCTCAGTGACTATGATTGTGAAATTCGATATCATCCTGGAAAGGCAAATATGGTGGCTGATGCCTTGAGTAGAAAGGAATGTGTTATACCCTTACGTGCATTAGCCTTGGGAATAACCATTTAATCAAATCTAAAGACTCAAATCCTAACAGCGCAGGGTGAAGCACTAAAGGAAGAGAATATTACTAGTGAGGAGTTTTGTGGTTTGGATAAACAGATGAACTTTAAGGAGGATGGCGTATGATATTTTTTGGATCGCATATGGGTACCTAAGTGGGGAAATGTTCAAACCCTAGTATTTAAGATGCATACAAATCAAAATACTCAGTTCATCCTAGTGCAGACATGATGTACCAAGATCTTAAGGAGTTTTATTGATGGCCACATATGAAGAAATACATTGCGAAGTATGTAAGTGAATGCTTGACTTGTTCCACAACGATGGATTTTATCTCTAAATTGCCTAGAACCAGTAACAGATATGATTCGATTTGGGTCATAGTGGATGGAATGATGAAATCCGCTTACTTCTTACCGATTCGCGAGGATTATAAGATGGAAAAGCTACTGAGATTATATGAATATGAGATCGTGGCTAGGCATGGGATGCCTGTGTCAATTATTCAAATCGTGATAGTCGATTTACATCGCGGTTTTGCAGACTCTATAGAAGGCAATGGGCACTCGATTAGATTTAAGTACTGCTTATCATCCACAAACAAATGGTTAAAGTGAACGTATGATACAGACTCTCGAAGACATGCTTAGGTCATGTGTAATCGACTTTGGTGGAAGTTGGGATACTCATTTTCCGTTCGTGGAGTTCTCTTATAACAATAGTTATCATACGAGCATTGGGTGTGCTCCGTTTGAGGCATTGTATGAAAGGAAGTGTAGGTCGCCAGTATGTTGGACTGAGGTCGGCGAAAGCCAATTGACCGGTCCTAAGATTATTCAGGAAATGACTGATAAGATATTTCAAATCAAAGATTGGCTTAAGGCAGCCAGAGATCGCCAGAAAAGTTACGCTGATAATCGGTAGAAACCTCTGGAATTCAGTGTGGGTGATCGTTTTTTGTTGAAATCTTCTCCCTGGAAAGGTATTGTACGGTTAAGAAAGGAAAGTTAGCCCCGAAGTATGTGCGGCAATTCGAGATTACTGAATGAATTGGTCCTGTGGTGTATCGGTTGAAGTCACCTCAGGAACTTAGATGCATACATGATACATTTCATGTATTGAACCTTAAGAAATGTTTGGCCGATGGATCTCTTCATGTACCAATTGAGGAAATCAGAATTGATGAGAAACTTTATTTTATTGAGGAACTAATATAAATTATGGATCAAGAAGCTAAGCGATTGAAGTGCAACAAGATGTCGATTGTTAGAGTTTGATGGAGCTCTAAGCTAGGCCTGAATTTACGTGGGAACAGGAAGGCAAGATGAAACTTAAATATCCGCACATGTTCGGGGATAGAGCTTCAGGATCTAACTCCAACTGAATTTCAAGACGAAATTCTCTCAACTGGGGGATACTGTAACATCCATCACTCACAGGTCCGTCAATTAAAACTTGAAGCTTTTTATCTCCCCTTGTGCATTTGTTTTTCTCACGTAATCAATTCGTTTCCGATGTCGATCCTTTCTTTATTGTTTTGTGCGTTAACCCTAATATTATAATATGATAAATTAAAGTTATTAAATAACAATTTTTATGATAAATTATTACTAATGTAATTATAATAAATGACATTATCATTATATTATTATTATTAGCAATATTAATATTAATATTAATATTATTAATATTACTATTACTATTATTATTATTATTATTATTATTATTATTATTATTATTATTATTATTATTATTATTATTATTATTATTATTATTATAATTAAAAGTCCAAGATTTAAATTGTAAGTTAAGTAAGCTTAAGGGATTAACTAACTGAAAGTATCGGGTTCAAAGTGTAAATTCAAAATTATATATATATCTCCCTAAATCGTTGACCAAACCCCCCCACCCCCGTAACCCTAACCCGTCGTGTGAAGCTGTACTTGCCGTCGATCATTGGACCACGCGTTTTAGCCACCGCGAACGTCGTCGTCTCACCGTTTAGTCGTCCTGCAGGTAATCGATCGCAATGCACCTCAATACACTTCGTTTCATGATGTTCGGTTTCATCTTTCCGGTTGGGCTTGCTACAGTTGTTTACGGTGGTTGTGCAGTGGTGTTCAATGGTTGTGTGCATGTATAGGGTGTGTGCGGTTGTGTGTGTGGTGCGTGTGCTTTATATATGATATGTGTTCATGTACGTATGGGTATGTATATATATTTTGTGTGTGGAACCGTGGCTGTGTGTGTGACGATTGTGTGTGTGTATGTAAACCGTGTGTGTGTGTGTGTGTGTGTTTGATATGTGTGTTGTGTGTGTGTTATGTGTGTGTGCGTGTTTACTGTCCGAAAGAAACAACACAGTAGCCTTTCGGCTACTGTGTGTATCGATAATATGTGTGTGTTATGAGGTGTGTCATGTGTGTGTGTAAGGTGTGTGTATGTGAATGTTGTTGTGTGTGTGGTGGTGGAGAGAACCAAACCCAGCAGCCAAAGGCTGCAGTGTGTGCGTGGGTGTTAGTGTGTGAGTGTTAGTGTGTGTGTGTGTGTAAACCATATGTGTGTTGTGTTTGTGTTTGTGGTGTTTGTATTGCATGTGTGTAGGGTGTTTGTGTTGTGTGTGTGTGTGTGAGTTAGTATGGTGTGTGTGTGTTCATGTGTGTGTTCAGGTGTGTTTTTAAATGTGTGCATGATGTGTGACCATGATATGTTGTGCTTTTGAGTGTGTGTGTTTTGTATGTGTTTTTATGTGTGTATTAAAAGTGTGTGTACATGGTTGTACGTATAGTCGAGTGTGTGTTGGTGTGTGTCGCATGTGTGTTAATTGTGTTTATTAGAGTATGTGTGTTTGATGTTTTGTATGGGTGTATAGTTATATTTTATTATGTGTGTTCAAATGATATACACACACACACACACACACACACACACACACACACACATATATATATATATATATATATATATATATATATATATATATATATATATATATATATACATAAATACATATACGTACTTATCTATTTAAGTAACTAATTTAAATATATTTACCTATGTGCGTGTCGCGCGTCAAACCCGAACCGACCCAAGATCGACCGGATGTATATATGCCCATTAGACGTGTTTTAAGATTCAACTACCTTTAATTATAGGTGTTTGATCGTTCATTTGCTCTCACCTTTAGAAGCCTTTTGTTCACTTTATTTCCGAGTCATTGCGAGGTGAGTTTCGCGGCCCTTTCGCCATTGCAATTATTTATAAAACTTAAGGGGGAAAACTATGATCACCCTTTTTACATTGTGAAATCATTTAATCTTTGGGACTGTTGTGTTTACTATTTTGTATGTTAATATCTGGTACACGTATGAGTTTTCTATGTGGTTCTTTATTCATAACTATTTAACTCCGGTGTTAGAGCTGACAGACAGGTATTGATAGTACTATTGGGCTAACACCCCCACCCTTGTTTGTTGGTACACTAGTCGGGACTAACAGTGCTCATGGACGGAACCTAGGGTGAGTATGTTCCGACAATATCTGTGTGTACGTCATAGGTTTAGTTGTGAGGCTCATGTTTACATGTGATATTGCTTGCTTATAATTGTATACACTTGTGTCCTACAAACTATTATACAACATCAAATTTTGTTTATTATTTAAACCTCCAAACTAACCAACAATATGTTGACCTTTTGAGCGTATCTTTCCAGGTAACACTTGTCGAGGATAGCTAGAGACGATGCCTTAGTATTGACCCTATGGAATGCATTTAAGATTTGCTCTAGCGTATCAAACTATTGTGTTTTACTTTAAGATAACATTGTTAGACATATTTACATTTACTTGTTCTCGGGTTGTGGTATTCAAAATTTATACACCTTTTTGACTGTTTGTCATGGAATTAACTAACTACGACACAAGTCTCCGTTTGGGTCGGTGATGTCATGACACATTGGTTTTTTTATCACTTAGTGCATCTCTATTTACTATCAATGTGTTATTACGATTCCACCCGTTACATCCTCGTGTTTCTGCTATAAGTGGGAGTGTAACATTACCCAAGGGTTATAGGTGAAATTTCTTACCTGTACAAATGTTCATTCCCTCAAACAACATAAAAATAACCATTTATTTAGCCATACATTATATTGGTTGAGCTTTAAGTCAAGTATACTGCATTTGGTCAAAGCTCAGATTAGGTTGTATTGTCTTGCCAAAGCTCCATGACAAGTTAGCTTTTTTGGACAGATTCTTAAGTCAAGTTACCTTACCTTGAAAAAAACATCAAGCCGAGATAGCTTGCTTTATTAGAGGTCAAATCCTCTTGTTTGGCTAGAATCAGTTTAACTTGTCTGATGGAAACAACATCATCTTACATGGTTATAAAATAAAGTCATCTTGCTTAACCAGATAGAAATAATTTTGCGTAGGCAAAAGCAAAATCATCTTGTTTGGCAAGAAATAAAGTAATATTGTCTCACTAATGAAGCTAGGCCAATCTAAGAGACATGTTACCTTGCCATCCCAGAATCAAGTTGGACATCCTGCCTGGTGATTACCAAACCAACTTGCTTGATGAAGCCAACACCAATTATTTATGGCTAGAACTCAAGTTAACCTTATTTGGCCACCTTGCCTGGCTAGAGCCCAAGTTTCATTTTCTAGCTCTCTTGCTAGGTAAAGCTTAGCTAACTTGTTTGGCTAATGCCCAAGCTACATAGTCTAAACTCCAAGTCAAGTCACTTTGCTTGGCTAGAACCTCAAGCATAAATTACCTTACTCGCTAAAATCTCAAACAAAGGCTTTAGCCAACTCGCCTAATCAAAATCCAAGTTATTGCACCTTGTTTTGCCAGAACATTAAGAGAAGTGAATGTTACATCATGTCCAAGACATTTCACCTCATCTTGGGAAAGCTCTAAGTCAAGTCAAGTCAAGTCAAGTTACTTAGCCAAAGTCTAAATCACATAGTCCTACTAGAGCTCTAAGTACAAGTCAGTTTCCTCGTCAGAGACCAAATATCATGCTTGGCTAAAACTAAATCAACTTATCTTGCCAGAGATCAAGTCGTCTGCCTAGAGAACAAGTCGCATCACCTAGAAAGAAGATATATAACCTTACATGATGAGAACCGAGTTACCTCTCTAGCTTAACATCCAAGTTAAGCAGTTAACCAAGCTAGATGGAAGAACACAAGTTACCTTGCCAGGCAAGAGCCTTAGGCAAAGCTAATTTGTTTGATTTGGGGCAAAAACATCCTCCCTAACTCCAAATGTTATTAATCGGGATTCATGGTGGGACACAACTATATCCTATGTGAACATATTACTAGTCTTTGTTCCAGTATTATACAGAGACTTATATAGAATATCAAGACATGAACATGCCGTACAAGTTGATCCACGTACTTATCCATTATTAGTTCAAGAACACACATACTATTGTACCATATTACCTAAAGGTGAGCCTCTCATAATAATGCTCTATGATATCCGGCCTTGACCTACTCATGTAAAGCATGAGCACCTCATAATAATGCTCCATGAGATCTGGCCTTGACCTACTCATGTAAAGGGTGAACACCTAATCCAATACCGCTCTATGGGTTCCGGCCTTGATCTACTCACGTAAAATAGCACGCAAAAATAGGTTGATGGACTATAACATATATAAACACTTGACAATATTCTTTAGATAAGAATCAGTCATATGTAAGGCAATATCTCATTACCAACATACCAAAATATCTAGTTAATACATGGCTTGATGACACACCATAAGACTTAATATCCATTCATTAGATAAAAAATAGAAACACCTCACTTGATGTGGCAAGTAATGCGTGGTAAGCCTCACTAGTTACTATTATGAAATTAAGTCTTCCTCGTTCTATGAAATTTACTTATCATGGTAAAAATACTCCCAAGAAAAGAGAATTGAAAAATCTAAAGGTGAGCTAATGAAATATGTATACGCATAAAGATACAATCCAAGTTAGGTGCAACCATGATCATGATCAAGATCACAATCACACCTGACAGGGCCGGGTAACATTATAAGGACTACGACTCGGGATAAACTCTTAACGATATTAACTTTACCTAACCTAACCGCACCTTACCTTACCTCAAGTAGCCTTACCTTGTCTTGCCATATGAAAACTTTGCCTAGCCTCACATAAGGCAAGCCTCAACTAAGAGGATATTACTTGACCTCATTACAAGAATCCTAACTTGGATGGCTTGTAAGACCATATGGTAAGAAACCCTTACCTAGTCACTTGTCAAGATAAACTTTCTCGTCTAGCCATGTGGCAAGAAAATGCATGATCATAAACCAAAAAAACCTTACCTGTCTTGCATGACCATATGGCACGAAAACCTTACATGTCTTGCCTGGTTATGAATAGCCTTTCCTAGCCACATGGTTAGGACAACCTTACCTGCTTTTTCGGGCCACATAGAAGGAAAAAGTTACATGCTTTGCTTGGCTATATGCTAGAAAGATGCTATTTGTTTTTAGCAGACATTGCATTAAATGGTTTACAAACAAACCCCTAACAAGTAGAAAGTTAAGTATAGGCTTTCTACTTATAGACTTATAAAATTAAGATGCTATTTTTGTGAAAGATACATGAAAGAGACATATCATTACTGTTATTTGTAAAGCACTAATATTTGAGTGGTTATTTCTCTACAATATACTCAAAAATCTAATTACAAAAAAAGTTCTAAAAATGGTAAATAATATATATTTATATTTTATGCTCCAAAAGTTATCCATGTCATCATGTGACTAAATAAAGATCCCCTTTATAAAAAAAAGCTGGACAAAGTGGGTGTATCTTATAAAAATGTTTGACAACTATACATAAAGACAGAGACCAAAACATACCCTATTATAAGCCCAGTAAAGCACCAAGTGAAGAAGAAGAGACAATTGTCTTATAGCAAGCCAAGTCAAATAGTATTGCAACATGCTAAGTCATATTTCCTGATTCCATCCTAAATTACCTTGCCTGACAGTAGCCAAGGTACCTTGCTTAATGATTGGCCAAGTCAACTTTCTTTACACATTTCAAGGAATGGTTAGAAAAATCCTTTTCTTTTGAAAATGCACTACACTTCTTAGCCAAAGTCCAAAGTCAGTTGCTTAGCCTTGCTAAGACCCTAAGACATGCTAACTTGTCTAATAAGAGTCCAAGTTACCTTTCCTGATCATCTTGCCTGGTGAAGCTCAAACTGACTTGCCTGGCAAGGGCCTAACTATTCTTGTTTGGCCATATTGCCTGGTGAAACTCAAGTTAACTTGTTTAATCATTGTCCAAGATAGGACACATTGCCTTGCCAAAGTTTCAAGACAAGTGAACTCGATAGACAATCACCTTACTAGGTTAGAGTTCCTAGTCAAATGATCTTGTCCAGCTAGATTTCCCAATTCAAGCTATCTTGGTTCATTAGAGCTTTAATTTAACTTAACTTACTTGGCTAAAATGCCTATTTGAAGTCACCTTGCTTGGCCTCAAATTATATGATTCCAAGTCATGCCACTTTACCTAGCTATAAGCTGGAGAACAAGTTACATTTCTTGACTAAAGAATATGAAGAAGCTTCCTTTGACTTGGCCAACCAATACTTCACCATGCATCAACTTGTTAAGAACTCCTCATCACCATTCATGACAAAGACTAGTCATGACATGACTTGTTTCCTTTCATCTCCATTCCCTGAACCTAAACACACAATTCAACTAGATTGGCTCCATAATAAAGCAAACGAAAATGTTGGATTCTTTCAATTGATTTCTACACATACCTTGATGTCTTGTAGCTCTTTCCTTTCCTTCTTGGTATAACAGAAGCAAAGACATGGCCAAACCTTATGATAATAAAACAAAAGAAGCACAAAGGGAAATAAGTTTGTCAAATAATAACAACTTGTCTTCTTAGACACAAAGCACATCTCCATGACCTCTCAAAAAGGTATGGAAATGATATTCTATCCCTGTATCAGATAGACCACAAGTCAAAGACCAACACGAACATATCGCAAGGGCGCTTAAGGTTGGAGGCTCTCCTAGCCTCAACTTGCTAGGAAATTTGGCTAAAATCCATTCATTAAGAACCTTTCCAGACCTAACTCATCAAGAACCTTTCTTAAGCTAGCTTGCTAGAAACCTTACCTTTGTTAGGCAAAGGGAAATTCTTTCCTTTGCTAAACATTGGAAGGACCCTTACCTCCGTTCAGGCATACATAAATCATTTTTGCAACAAGGCATAGTCCTTAACTTAAATTAAAATGGAAGGATCCTTACATTTTTCTAACATGGAAGTTCCAAGCCTCAACTAAGAACAAAAAATATCATTCTTTAAGATTGACTTCACCTTAGCCTTCCAAGAACACTCCTTAGCCTGAGTTTGCAAACTTACCTATGATATATATCACCTTGTCTCAACATAACGATTGGTAGGACACCAGTAAAAATGAGGTAGGGAGCAAGCCAAATGGGATTCCCACGTACCTCATTAAAGAAGCAGCTAAGACCAAAGAAATAAACAATTTAAAAAAATTCCATGGTGAGCAAGAATCCAAAGACAAATAGGCTGAATACATTCGTCTAGCCCTATTATAAGCCTAACAAAGCATCAAGAGATGAAGAAAAAGTACTTTGCCTCACGCCAGACCAAGTTACCCTGCCTAACGACAAGCCGATTAACCTTGCCTCTCAATAGGCTAGTTCGCCTTGCTTGGCAGCAGCAAGTGTCACCTTGCTTCAATATAGACCAAGTCAACCTTGCCTTAAATCTAGCCAAGTCACCTTGGTGGATGATAACTCAAGTCACTTCACCATTAAATGGCTAATTCCCCTTGCAGGACAAATAGCTAAGGTTGTCTAGCCTAGTAAGCGCCAAACCTACTTCGCTTTGCCAGAAGATACGACCAACGTCACCATAGCACTGAAGTTGTTTATCACATATTTACCTAACTCATATGTCAACTTGAAAGATAATGTGCCTTAGTTTTCACCTAAGGTTGATGGTCAGACATGCACTAATGCTTTTAAGAACCTTTGTAAAAATGCATTAAACTGGCGACTAGCAAGGTACAGAAACACCTAGTCGATATGTGATATATATTGATATCCAAGACGCTAGATACATTAATGAATACATCAAGACAAGAATCTAGAACTTACTATAATACCCTCACATTAAAATTAATAATACAACATATAGATCCATAATGTCCAGCCTTGGCCTACTCATGTAAAGGTCAAGTGGCCTAAAATGATACAACTCTATAAGAATCGACCATATCCTACTCTTGCGAAAGTTGACAAACTTAATCAATACTACTCCAGGAGCTTGAATCACTAGTCCACTCATGACAAAGTTGGGAACCCATGACCAAGATAATATTCATGCATGTCTTGGGTGATAAGGATGAATAATGTTAAGCTCTTTACTTGTCTTTACCTTCTTAAGGACAATTTTTGCTCGCATTTGCCTCAGAAGCCTTTCTTGGTCTTACCTGACCTCATCCAGGAAGTCTTTATTGGTCTCACCTAAGATGAATCACTTGTTCTCATCTAGGAACCATTCGTGGTCCCACCTAAGAAGCCTTGTATGGTCTCACCTAAGGTCATCTTGCATAACCTTGCCTAGTTTAGCCCGGTAAGATTGTTTATTTTCTACCCCTTAAGTCTTACCTAAGATACCTAAGAGGAATAGCAACATCATGGGAAAACAGTCTTCAATCACATAATGATGATAACAAAAGGGCAATATTTTCCCTCCCCTGTAGTAGACTATGCCTTACCTAATATGTACTATGAAAATAATCTCCTAGGTTTTGATGTCCTTAATAAACGAACAACTAAGCATAAAGATGTGCATTTCTGATTAGTAAGTCAAGATATTAGTTTGATAATCACGAAGCCCATTCATACAAACTTCATCAGTTTAGAGCATTAGAAGTTTTAGCTTAATAAAACTAAGCTTTTAAGGAAGAAATTTAACCTATTAAGCTCAACCCCAATAAGACTTCACAAAGAACCAACAACTGAAGAGAAGTACGATGATAGCTTTGAGTATGAGTCAAGTTTAATTTTGTTAAACTACATCATACTAGACTGGGGGTGCTGATGATAGGAGCGGGCTAGTACCCACCTAACAAGCCCAACAAATGTGACATGCCCAACCCAATCCATATTTGTGAAACCAATCTCCCATCTATAAAGGTGCTCACCCCACACTTCTAATCCATCCCATTTGCAGTAGCAACATCCACTATTAGCATCTATTCTTTCTCTCTTGAAAACCTCTCTTCAGCATCACCTTCATCTACTTGGTAGGACGAGACTCCTTGCCTAACATGAAAAGGATCCCGGTCTCCTTCCCTACTAGGGATACTTACTTTATAATGGGTAGTGTCTTACCATATCATAGTCTCTTTACCTTTCATACATACATATGTACTTACTTGCATACTTGAAATATACTTGATTATCAAAAATATAGATTATTGACTTGAGTATCGGAGTCCCCGCGGGGTGAATCCCCCCGAGCCCTTTAACATAGATATTTTTTTTTCTATTACAGCTCAAATCCAAACTCAGGATAGCTAGACACGGTTCAACCCAACATCAAGCACGACCCGGATTTGGTTGTAGCAACAACATGCTACTAATGTTACTTCTTATTCAATCAAACCTCTTGATGACTTAACACAAAATTGTCAAATGGTCCCTTAAATTGTTTATGTATTTTGACACCAATAGTGGATAATTATTTTAATACAAACAAGAAATTTTGTATCACATAATGTTTTATGCTTGCATAATTTTATTTATTTATTAGAAGTAGATGATACTCAACCCACAACACCAAAGGATATTTTGTGGTTGCATAATATTATTTACACTTATTAACGAGTTCTACTTCTAATTTAAAACAACTCAGAAACTATTGCCTCATTAAAAGTATATGATAAACTTTTTGCATAACCCATTTTATCAGTCTTGCTTTCTAATAACAAAGAAGAAACGACCTACATGCATGTATTATGCTCTTAGAACAGAACCAAATTTTCTAGTACATCATTCATATTTATTTAACCCTTTCCGGTCTCAACAATGACCTAATCAAACAATCAATGAATAATATTATTTGTCAAATGTGACAAGTGAAAACTCAGGATGCGGCTGACCTCCAGCCAAAGCAAACATGTGTCTAACCTCTAGCCGAAGTAAAAATATGACTAGACTTGAGTCAAAGCAAAGATGTGGCTGATCTATAGCCAGAACATTGATGTAGCTAGACTTAAGTAAAAGTAAAGATGAGACCGATCTCCCATCGAAACAAAGATATGATTCGACTCAATTCAAATCAAAGATGTGCATGACCTTCGATTGAAGCAAAGAAGGGACTGGACTGTTGCCAGGCAAAGATGCGACTGAACTTTGGTTGCAGCAAATATGTGATTGTCCTCAAGCTGAGGCAAAGATACGATGCAACTCCAACCGAGCAAATATATGACTAGACTCAAGTCAAAGCAAAGATGCGACTTGACTCTAGCCAATGAATGGATGTGAATACTTTCATTCGTAACTAAAGACCAAACCAAATAATTATCTAAATCTAATGAGTCTATGGCTTAAATACTTAGGAACTTAACTACATTGCTTGGCTTAAACATCTCTAATCTAATCGCAGCCTACATCCTACTCATGATTCAATTGGACCAGTTGCATCCTTCTTCTGCCCCCAGCCGCAACTCATACCTTTCCAAGTTACAACTCACAATGTTTCACAAGCAATTTGGTGTATTCTTTTAGCATTATTGAGAAAATAGTTGAACACGAGCTACAACTTTGAGTCATTATAGTTACAGTCTTTACCTTGGTTTGTGGCTCAAGCCACCCATAGCTCATTATAGCTAAAATCCACTTTGCTTAACTCAATAAACACTTACAAACTGAACATTCATGGTCAGGTAAAAGCCTATCATGGCATACCTCATGTCACGGCTGGAGTTACAGATCATAGATTCAAAAAACAGACGTCATCTTCCAATCTAGGCACCTTTAGTTGGACCTTAATTTATGGTCCTAAAATATCTTGTTGAACTTTAAAGCACCACTCACTATTAGATCGTGATATCTTATTAGCGCCATACTTTGATAATCTATGTCTTAGCATTTTATGCCATTAATTATCATAAGACCTCCTATTTAATTATACAACCCACTATATTTAAAATAGATGAACTATACACCGTGTCACAAATCCTTTATCAAAACTAATAGAGTTAAAATACGTTTTACATACCGGTGGTTTCATAAAAATTGTCATTTGAATTCAAACGTTTAAAATGTTGCCATTTGCATCCAAAGGTTTCACTAAAATTGTCATTTGAATCCATTTGGCTACACCTAACTACAGGATTGGTGTTTGTCTCACAACACAAGATTATCACAAAAACTCATTTAATGTCACTCAAGTTAATGAAGCAGAATCTCAACTAAGTTCACAAGTAATATAATAAGTTAATGAAAAACACAAGAATGGTTTTTCAAGAAACTTGTATATATTACTTCTCAACTCAGTATTACAAGACTCTTACAAGCATGGTTACTAAGTTAAATAGAGAAACTATATATACTACTATCTACAGCCGGTTATACTTAGAAAACCATGTAGAATTTACAACTAGACAAATACTATATTGCTAGAAGTAAAGCATCTAAGATCAAATAATAATATTCTAGATTAGGTAGTCCTCACAGGTCCATGACTTACCATTTTTCACCAACTAAGAATGACAACTATACTATGTTAAGAATGGTTGAACAGTGGGTTAAAGTATGGTCAACTATATAGGCATGGGAAAGCGCCACGCAATATATCAGAGTTACAGCAGGCTGTCAGACTGACCATACTTATGTCCACTGGTTCATAGTTGGTTCTTCTGAAGCTAAATGACTTTGGAAGAATAATTTCTTCCGAGGTCATTTTGGCTTCAGAAGAAACAACTTGTTCCGAACTTCTGCAAGTCTTTAAGACTTTATTCTTCGGAAGACTTTGCCTTTGATCTTCTAAGTTGTATACTTTTGAAGGAGAACAACTTAGTCTCGGAAGACTGAGTTCTTCCTTCCAAATTTCTTCATTCTTTAAGCTTCGGAAGATCTCTAACTTGTCTTCAGAAGAGCAGTTTTATCTTCGGAAGACCATTTCATTTAGCAAATCAAAATCTTTCTAAGTGTTGTTTTGGTTGCACCAGCCTCATATGATCCAACAAACTCCCCCTAGGCTGATGCTATCAAAAATTCACTTCTTCCTACTCCTCAAGGTCTTCAACACCAGGGAAATATGATATTTTTCTGTCTTTTTATTCTTTCCTGATGTGGTTGTGAGGAGTTTGTACAAGTCATTTGTTGATAGTAGATCTAGTCTGTTACTTTGGATGACATGTACTCTTTGTTATGTCCCTCTGAAAAGAGTTTGTTGATGGGAACTATAGTCATATTCCCATCTAACTATAGGTTCTGAAGTTGGTCCCTCAACCATCTGCAAAAATGATCTGCCTTTTCTGGTTGCTCCTTCTTCTTCTTCCTTTGCTCTCCTTTTCAACTCTTCTTTAGTTTTGGGTTTTGTTGTAAGCTCATTAACATGAAGGTTGCTCAAATGATTACGTATGTGAGCAGCAATCTGAGAGTTGGAGGGATCGGAGAATGGTCTCTCTGCTAAATCAACAATATCAAATCTGCTAGAGTGTAGCAGAGCAGATGTGTCAAGTCTATTTACTTGACCATTCTCCTTTTGCACAACAAAGCTGTGCGTAGGTTCATCAAACCTCCAGTAGACAATTGAGCTTCTTTTAATGAGGGGATTAGATGGCAGCTTGTCCTTTTTTCTTGTGTCCGGCTGAGTCACCAGTCTTTTTCTTAACTTCCTCTCTTCTTCTCTATGTACATCAGAATTGGTGGCAAGAAGTTGGAGAGCTTAGTCCAGTGTTCCCCTTGGCAGATCAAGGAATGCATCTCTTATGAGGGAACAAGAAGAGCCATCAATGTATTTGAGTTTTATTGGCTCTTCCTCGTAAAATATCTCGCTCAAGGTAGTGCAGTTGATGAGCTTTCTTTTTAATTCTTTGAATTCTTCTAAGGTCAGGGGCTTGGAAGGTTTAGACGATGGTTTGGGTTGAGATTGGGTTTTGGGTTGTGTTTTGGGTTTAAGGACAGGTGGAGGTGGAGGTTGTTTAGAGATAGGGGATGAAGGTGTCAAAATGGCTGATGGTGTTGGTTCAAGGGTGTAAGGTTTAGTGGTTGGATTAGTTTTAATAGGGAAGGGAAAAGGTGTGGGCATAGATTTTGTAGGTTGTGGTTTGGCTGTTGGTTCTCGTTTGGGTTTGGCAGTTGGTTTGGGTGCCATCTTCTGAACACTTTGTCTTTCTAGGTACCTTCTGCCTTCTTCCTAAGCGAATGTCAGCCTTGATGTCACTGACATGTCGCTGTAGGGTCTTCTTAGACATGAGTCCCACCTGCCTGCCAGTGAAGCCGTGGGCTTTAAGATAAGCTTTTGTCCAATCCTTATCTCCCACCTTCTTGGCAACAGCAAGTTATGCCTCTTCCTCCTTCTTCTTCTTTTGCCTCATCTTTTTCCTGGAACCCTTCTTTCTTTCCTTGTTGACCTCCTCAGTTTCTTTGTAGAAAAGAAACACGATCATATCATGATCATAAGGGGCCAACTCCTCCTTCTTATAGCCTCTTAAACAAAGAAAGGCTATATTTTCCCTTTTATCTGCAGCCTTTTCCTCCTCCTTCTTTTTCTTTTTCTCCTCCTCTATGGCCAACCTTGCTAGTTCCTCTCTTTCCTTTTGTAGCAAGGTTGCCTTCTCCAGCTTCAAAAGCTCATCAAGTGGGAGTAGAAGCATTTCTTCATTGTATACTCCCAGGCTGATGAGCCTATCAATGACCTCCACCCTCTTTTGTTTATTGATACTTTCTTGAGCTATTGCTGCTGCTTGCAGCCAGCAACTTCTTAGTATTAAGTCTTCCTTTCTTCTTCAGCTTCTCCAACCTTTCCTCCTCTAAAAGCTCTTCAGTAGTGAGCTTTCTCTTCCCTTTAGGATCAGAGGAAGATTTAGCCTTTAGAGATTTTGGTTTAGAGGATTCAGGTTGGGGTGGTAGAGGTTGAACTTGTGGTGCAGGAGAGATAGGAGTTGTAAGGAAGTCCTCACTGTTAACTTCAGAAGCTTAGTCAAGAATGGCTTCTGTGATGAACAGGTCATCGGACATAGAGGACAGTTCTATAATTCCTTCCGAAGCTTGAGCTTCCACTTCG
The DNA here is from genome assembly GCA_025506505.1 of Flaveria sonorensis. Classification (NCBI taxonomy): domain Eukaryota; kingdom Viridiplantae; phylum Streptophyta; class Magnoliopsida; order Asterales; family Asteraceae; genus Flaveria; species Flaveria sonorensis. The sequence goes on along the minus strand of CM046425.1, from coordinate 34,087,165 downwards.
GAAGTTGTTCTCACAGCCTCAGAAGTAACAAGGATTGCACTAATTGTCCCTTTTGAGTCAGTTGTTGGGCCATCAGTCTGTGTATCCCCTTCAAAGTCAAACTTGGGTTCAATAAAGACCTTAGGTTGACCAACTTCCTCCTCAGAGGTAGATGATACAGACAACCTTTGAAGCTCTTTAGCTCCAAAGTGAGCAATGGCAAGATTAGGTGAAGGTTGTTCAAGTGATGAGCTTATTAGAAACTGGGTTAAAAATCTGTTAAGGTTGATAAGCATTCTTGGGTCCACTTGAACTAAAATGGAAGGTGGTTGAGGAAAGATGTTTGCAAGGTGTTGTTGTAGAGGATCGAATGAAGAAATGACATCAAGGGAAGAAATGGCAAGGTTGGGTTCCACTTAAGTTGATATCTGCTCCAAAGAGTGAGTAGATATCTCCTCATCATGTCTTTGTTTCTCTAAATTCTCCCCCTTTTTGGTAGCATCATCTTGAGAAGTAGATGAGCTAGAGGAAGAACTCAAAGAAACCTGAGTGTGTACATGCCTAACAAACTTCTCAGTCTGTTTCTCAGCTAGTTGAGCCTTGAGATTTTCAATCTTAAATTGCTGAGTGGTAGACCTATCATCTAAAGTCTTAACCTTTGATACAAGGTTGCTGACTTTGAAAATTAGGTCTCTAATGGTGAGTTGTAGACTAGCATCATCTTATTTTGAAGAATCATCGTGAGATGGGATAACATACCTAGTATGTTCATCCTTATCACTAGTTATGGTTTCTTGGCGCCCTGGATACCTTTGCATACTGATGTCTCTTTTAGAGGCATTAGTAGGCAAAGTTTCCATAGATTCAGTCTGACTGATGTTACCACTGTCCTGGGAGGCTATTGAAACACTCTCAGTAGTGGCAGTTGAATCTACATAAGTCACCTCCACTCCGGTTGGACTTCGTGGGGCTCAGTTGATCTGGAGATAGGTGAGGTAGATCAATATCATGGCCCTGATAAAACATGATATCCACATCAGGTTGGGTTAAAAGGTCAAGAAAGGATATAGAGGTTATATCTATTGACCTGGGATCTTGGTCAGCACCTAATGGCTTGGCTGTAATAGCAGTTGAGCCAATGATGTGGCTATCCCTTTTTGGCTGCTCAGGAAAGTGTTGAGACTCACCCTGAGGGCTTATGGCTTGGGTAATGGGCTCATCAGGTTGAGATTAAGGAGACTCAACACTGATATTAAGGTTAATTAAGGAGGATGGTTGGACCTCTGACTGAGTGGGAGCCCTAAATTCTACTCTAGTCTTTTTGGTTTGAACATAGAGGACTTGACCAATCAGTGTAGATTGATCAAGGGTTCGTTTGGGTAGTCTTTTGTATGTGATTTTGTTTGGGTGGAAAGAAGTAGATGGAAGTGTAGTGGTGGTGTCTGGTGTGGGTTCATCACCAACTGGGCTTGCAAGGATGTCACCAGGAGCCATTGGCTGAAGCATACCTGGAAGGAGATAAGTGAATCTTCCACTGAAGTTGGTGGACACCTTCTTCAGAGTCTTGAAGATGCCAGGCTTCATATGAGGGACTAGTAAAACATGAGCAAATTGTAGTTTGTCCTAGTCCAACTCACAGTTGATAATATGCTGAATGAACCTAGGATACATATAGAATGAATCCTTTGTAAGATTGCTTCTCAAATTATTCAGCACAAACCTTGAGTAGTTGAATCATAGGCCTTTTACCAACCCATGGACTAGGTACCCCAGATCGTAAGAAATTTGATCCCATCCCCCTAATTTGTTGGAGAGGCTATGTAGGACAATGTGATGCAGGAACTTCCAGTTGTAGGAGAAGTTGAACTTGTAGACCGTCAACCTACTCACATCACCTCCATAACCTATTTGAAGGTAGGTTTCCTCCAAATCAGACTTGGGGAAATCAGTGGGGGCGCCTTCATCATGGAGTTCCAGATGCTCCATGATGGTTGTTTCACTAATGATAATCACCTGTTTGTAGATCCTTGATCTGATGACCCTTTCATCATTGATTGTTTTATTTCGACCATTGGCCCAGAATTCAGCCATGTGGTTTGAGTAAATGGTGGGGTTAATAGTAAAGGAAGTGAAGTATGTCGATTGAGAAAGAAGTGGAATGATAGGGGCCAAATAAGCATCCCTTGAAGAATCAAGGGTGGCAACTTTGTTGTGTTGGGGATTCAAGGCCATTGTTCAGGTAGAAATTGAGTGATTGAAGTGAGAGAGTAGTGAAAGCAGGATGAAAAAGATGAACACTGATATCTTGGGGGGGTTCGATGAACGGTAAAGAAAAGTAAGAAAGAGAAACAGCTGGTAATTTTATACGGCGAAAATCCCACTGGATAAGGTGAAATGATAAGTGAAAAGATGGTTTGAGGTCCAAGTGGATGTAGGCGGCGGATGATATGGTGAAAAAGATTTAAAATTCTGGACAATTGATGTTTTCAGATAATATCTCTACAGCAGAATAATGTGGGGCCCAAAGATTTCCGTTGCATAGTAACATTTCTTCAGAGAGTAAAAATTCTTCCGAAGGCAAACAAGTTTGTTTCAGAAGATTTTCTTCCGAAGGCATTTTATTTCCGAAGACAAACATTGGTTTATTACCACATTTGCTTCCGAGAACAAAAATGCTTCAAAGAATTAAAGTTTAATAAGCTTCAAAAAACCTTTTGACTAATAGTCAAGATTTCTTCCGAGGCCAAACACTCTTTGGAAGAAAACATTCTTGAAGGAATTTTACAGTTTGGAAGAGTTATGTAAAACTCTTCCGAGGCTAAATTTTTCTTCGAAAGATTCCTTACTTTAGAAATTTTTTATAATTTTGAAAAACTGTCTGGCAATAAGGCTTAGATTGTGCTTAGACAACATAGAAAAGACACATATAAAAAGGTTTTCAAAAGAGAAAGACTAGTCAATTTTAATCATCCCAAAAGTTGTGATTATATATTTAAATCTTTGTTCATCAAAGGCTTTTGTGAACAAGTCAGCATATTATTCATTTGAATTGACTTTGACTAGCTTAATTAGATTTTTCTCATGAAGTGGTACTTGATATCAATGTGTTTTGTCTTGGAGTGCTTGACTGGATTTTCTATGATAGAAATAGTACTCTTGTTGTCTATATGGATAGGAGTCTCCATGAAGTTGAAACCATAATCCAGCATCTGATTCTAAATCCAAAGTAGTTGAGCATAGCAGCTTGTAGCAGCAATATACTCACCTTCACTAGTTGATGTAGATACACATGATTGTTGCTTACATTGCCAACAGATAATCCTTCCACCAAGAAATTGACATCCTCCTGATGTTGATTTCTTGTTGATATTGCAGGCACCATAATCACTATCAGTGTAACCATAGATGTTAAAATCCTTATTCTTAGGATACCAAAGACCCAGTTTGGGAGCTCCTTTGAGGAGTTTAAGAATTCTTTTGGCAGCAATTAGGTGAGACACCTTTGGAGCATCCTGATATCTTGCACAGATGCAAGTTGCAAACATGATATCAGGTCTACTTGTAGTGAGATACATCAGAGATCCAATAATTGCCCTGTACTGATGCTGATTAGTATCCTCCCCCTCAAAATCAAGACAAAGATTTTGAATTCTGGGTATAGGTGTCTTGGCTGGCTTACAATCTTTCATCTCAAATCTTTCTAAGATGTCCTTAACATACTTAGATTGATTGATGAAGAACCCTTCTTCCATTGGCTTCACTTGAATTCCATGGAAGAAATCCATCTTTCCCATCGAACTCATTTCAAACTTCTTCCTCATGATGCTTTCAAAGTCTTTGCACATTTGGTAATTAGAGGAACCAAATATGATGTTATCAACATAGACGTGTACAAGCAACATATCCTTCCCAGACTTCCTTATGAATAAGGTTTTGTCTATTTTGCCTCTGGTATAGCCATTATTGAGAAGAAACTGAGACAGTGTCTCATACCACAGCCTAGGTGCCTGATGCAACCCATAAAGAGCTTTATCAAGTTTACACACATTGTTGGGGTGATGTGGGTCTTCAAATCTGGGTGGCTGGCTCACATAGACTTCTCTATCGATATCCCCATACAGAAATACACATTTCACATCAAGTTGATAGACTGTAAAGTTCTTGGATACAACAAAGGCAAGAAAGATTCGCATAGCCTCAAGTCTTGCAACAGGTGCAAAGACATCTGTGTAATCTATGCCTTCCTCCTGTGTGTATCCTTGAACAACAAGTCTTGCTTTGTTCTTGATGATCAAACCTCTATCATCTCTTTTGTTTCTAAACACCTACTTAGTGCCAATAGGAACCTGACCAGGTGGCAATAGACATAGCTTCCACACTTTTTGCCTTTTAAATTAAAGCAACTCCTCTTGTATTGCTTCTATCCAGTTGTTGTCCTTGAGGGCTTCTTCCACCTTCTTTGGTCCCATTTGAGAGAGAAAGCATGAGTACAAGCTGAAATTCCTATTGTTGGTCCCATTTGAGAGAGAAAGCATGAGTACAAGCTGACTTTTTATGTTAAGTATGTACATCTGCTGCCAAAGGACCTAAGAAAGCCAATGAACGGTGGCCTCTTGTTCCATAGCTCATAAGGGGTCTTTCCATGGGGCTTAACAATGAGAACCCTGTTCTGCACATAACATGCAGTGCTGACTGCCTCTGCCCAGAAAGTTAGAGGCAGTTTTAAATCAGCTAGGCATAGTTCTTGTAGCCTTAATTAGTGTCATATTCATCCTCTCAGCAACAATATTTTGTTAAGGAGTTCTAGGAGCACTACATTGTCTGGCAATCCCTTTTGAGTTATAGAATATGTCAAGAACTTGATTCTTAAACTCAGTCCCTTGATCACTTCTAATTATTTTTACCTTGTGTTCTATTTGATTTTCAATTTTAAGAATAAAAGATTTTAAAGTTTTAGCAGTTTTATCTTTAGTTCTTAAAAAGAAAACCCAAGTAAATCTTGTGAAATCATTAACAATCACAAGGCAATATGATTTCCTTCCAATGCTCATTATACTTGTAGGACCAAAAAGATCCATATGCAATAAGTGTAATGGGGTGGTGATAGAGTTAACCTCTTTGGATTTGTGAGAAACCTTGTGTTGCTTTCCTTTTAGACAAGCAACACAGTTATCCTTACAGACAAATTCCTTTTTAGGTACACCATGTACCAAATTATTTTTAACAAATTTATTCATGGTTTTAAAATTAACATGGCACATTCTTTTATGCCAAAGAGTTGACTCATCACCATCTGTTTTGGAAAGAAAGCATGATACATCACTCAGTAGGGAAGCATTATTCATATCTAGCTTGTACATATCCCTACTCCTGGGAGATCTAAGAAGCCCCAATTCCTAAGGAATTGTCATCCCGAGTTTGAGGATAATGCACTCATGTTCTATGAAAAGCATTTGGTGCTTTTGATCACAGAATTGAGAAACACTTAAAGATTGTGTTCAAGCTGTTTGACAAAGTTTACTTTGTCAAATTTTAACTTACCATTGGATACACTACCTCTACCAGAAATGTAACCTTCGGCTTCACCTCCAAACTAAACAGAACCTCATCAAAGTGTTCAAACTTTTGTAGGAGAGATCTGTTCCATATCATATGCATGGAGCATCCACTATCCATAATCCAAAAATTTCCATTCTTGTCATGTGGATGTCCCTGCACATAAGTTGAACTGATTAGTTACTATTGGAAACCCAAGCCTTGTTGGTCTTGGTCTCTTCCAATGCAGATGATATAATTGAACCAAAATGTATACATGGGGGTTCAATTATGGTTTGTGAAGAAGAGGATTGGGATGCAACATCTTTTCTGATCTTCTATTCCATCCTATGGTTGATCAAGCTTGATGAGCCTAAAGAGGCTTGTGCAACATAACATGCTTCTGAGGCTTCTTTCTTCTCGGAAGAAGTTGTCACCACCTTTCTTCCAAAGCAGTCTTCTTCTCGGAAGGTTTCAAAGGATTCTTTCTATTCCTTTGTTTGTTCTTTAGCTTGTCTTCCAAAGCTATTTTCCTTACGGAAGATGAGTTTCTTCTGAAAGCAACTTGGCTTAGGAAACAGGCTTTCCTTTCCTTAACACTTGGACCATATGGTAAGGTCCAAATATTAAACCATCCTTGACTTCTTCTTTCTCAACATTAGATGCATAAAGTGTGCCTGCTGGATTGTAGTAATAATCTTTAGCCATGTGGTTATGCAGACCACAAATTATGCACTCAATGTTAATTTTCATGGGGCATGTTAACTGTTGTTTCTTGCACTTTTTTTCTTCTTCAACAGCCTTTTCCTTCAATTTTTGATCCTTCGTCTGGATAGGAGTGCTGGTACTACACTCTTTTCCTAAATCAGGATTTCCAACCACTTGAAATCCAGCTGACATGAATACACCCTTTTGCATTGGGTCTATCTTCAACTTAGTTGCAACCACCTTCTTGGCAGTTTTTCTTGCTGCCCTGATTTCGTTCTTTCTGGCTTTGGTAGTTAAGGGTTGATCATCAGCTGTGGGGATGAGGTTTTCTACCTTATCCTTCCCTGTGGTGGTTTCCATTATTGCATCATGTGACACCCGTCACCAAAACAGGTACGTTGACTTTGGCATTGATTTGGATTTTGACTTTTGACTTTGATTTTGTCATATTTGGGCTTGATCTTAATTAATGGTTCTTTACTTGGTGGGCCTAAATTTTAGCCTAATGGGCCTATGTCCTTGTGATGGGTCTAGAGTTTCTATCATTATGAAGTCCACTGGGCTTGTCATTGTATGAGGTCCTATGCATTGAGCCCAATCAAGATTTTTCTAAAAGGTGAAACACGAAATTTACATCGAACCCCAACTAATCCTACATCCATGGGCTTTGACTAAAGCCTAGTAAATATATTTAATTCAGTTTAAAAATATAAATTAAATAACTTATATAGCATATAATAGTCCGTTGGAATCGTATTAACGCGTAGAAAAAAAACGTTAAAATTAGTTGACACGCGAATAATGTCAAGACGGAATTGGATGAGACGAGCAACGGGCCCGGGAGGCCCACTCACGGCCTCCCTTGGCCGAATCCCATCTTAAAACAAGGGTTTCCCTTGTTTTCCAATCATTTGTTAAAACTTATTTTTTTTTTAGTTTCTCTCAAGTTGCAAACCCTAGCCACCACCACCAAAAATCTTCATCTAATATTCTCATATTCTTTGTTTTGGGTGCTAGATCGTGAAGACCTAAGTGTTTCGATTGTCGGATTTGCTATTTGGTAAAAACCCTAATTCTTGGACTCGTTAGTATTCGAATCTATAACATTGGGTTGTAATCTTGAATGATCTGCTCTTAATCAACAGTTTGGACTTATAAAACGTTTTGGAAGTAATCGAAACTGATTCTTGTAGGAATAGACGTGTTGAATGATCGAAACAACGGATTTACCAATTACCGATGCAAACCGGGAGACTAAGAATCTAACAAACTGTTTGGGACTGAAAATTAAAGTAAACTAAGTGTTTAATTGAAGTTTTGGACAAATAGAACCTGGAATGAAAGTTCTTATTATTTTCGGGTTGATAACGGGCACATATTGGAACATGGGACGCAAATGAACAAAGCTAATGAACTGGACAGCTTGCTGTCAGAAAAATGAGTCATCTTGTACAGGTCGTAACTTGGTCAAACTACACCCAATTGGGCAAAAATCTGGGTCTAAATTTAAGCCCTATGAGTCTTCTAACTAACCCAACTGGTCTCGTTTCGTTTCGACATCGTTTGCTCCCCCAAACGTAGCAAACAAAACTGAAGGTCAAAACTGACGAATCTGGGCAGCAGATTTGTTTGTATTCTCCGAGTCATAACTTTCTCATATTTTGTCAAATGGACATGATTCTTTTCCTGGAGTGTAATTGAAAGTCTCCTATTTCAAATAACACCTTTTACGCAATGATTCGTTATCTTTTCGATCTCCAAACAGCTTATACAAGACAGATGCGCAATCAGATATATAAGCTGAATTATCTTGGTACACTTAAAAGTAAGAGTTGGAACTAAATAATATAAATAGAGACAAGTTTCGTGTATAAACCGATTAAATGACTTTATAAAAGATTAAATTAATAAGAGTGGAAATGAAAAACTTTGATTGGCGATAAGGACTGGATTAAAAGGATTACACCCATGTTGGTCATTTTATGCTATGGTAATCCTTTTGTGTATTGTACTTTTAGTGCTTGCTCTGCGAATTGTGAGATTTGGACTTTGGAAATTTGCTATTTCGAAGTGAGTTTCATGGCCCCTTTTCAATATATTTTACTTGGGGGAAAAGCATGCTCATGGTTTTGGACTATGCCATGTTTTAAAAATCACTTTGGGACATTGTATGTGGTTTGGGGTCATGGTTTGAGTCTTGATAGTCATTAATGAGTGTGTTCTTGTGCTTGTGCTTGTTGTTGGACTTGTTGGCCTGGAAGTCATGGAGAGGTATTGTTACTACTAACGGGTTGACACCCCCACCCATGTTGTCGATATACTAGTCGAGACCGACTTGGTCTGGGCTTGCCCTTGGGTGAATATAATCCAGATATGTTGGACTTGGACTTATATTGGACTTGGAATGATATTGTACTTGGAATTGTCTTGGACTTGGAATGGGGTTGGACTTGGATTGAATTTGGACTTGTGTTGATATCTTGACTGCTATGTACTTCATTCACATACAATTTTCTGTACATGTTATACACGGCAAAACATTTATACTTTTAAACCCGTGAACTCACCAGCATATGTTGACCTTTTAGAGTATGTCTTTTTAGGTAATGAGACTTAGGTTCTTGGCTGTGGACATTAGTCAAGGCCGCTCCTTTGGGAGCAATAGACACTTCATGAGACATTCGGACTTGTTTTGGGCTTGTTTGTTTTGTTGAAGAGTAATTGTTGTATTTGTACTTGGGTTTGTTTGATACTTGTGATGACATGTTTCCGAATGGAACTTTGGATTATTTATGCATTTATGGTATGACGTTTTGGAATTGACTATACTTGACACATGTTCCTATGTGTCGGGCGCCGTCATGACCCATTTACAGAGAATACCTTTTGTTTTCTCTTAGACTCCCAATGTGTTATGACGATCCCATTCGTCGCATCCTCGTGCTTACGCTTCTAGCAACGGTGTGACAGATTGGTATCAGAGCCATTGGTTATAAAGAATTAGGTGGATTATTCGACCTAGACTATAACCTAAGTACCCACATGTAGTATGCATCATAGGATTATGTGTGTACTGTTATACATATGAATGTTTTATGTGTATTATCTGTCGTGCTATGTTGCCTGCCTTATGTGTTATCTGTGATCTTCTTATTTGGAGAACTTTGGTCGTCGTATTATCTGTGCGTGCCTTGAGAAAGCATTAGGTAAAAACATCCTCTCATTATGCGCTTGATTACTATTTATGTGTAAGGATTCTTTTAAAGGACTTTGGGCATTAGGACAACCTTTATTATGTGCGTCTGCTGGTGTTAGTTATGTTGTACGAGGTCTTATTTACAACTTGTGAGTTGGATATTAGGAGATGGACATGCTAGCTTACTTGAAAACAACAGACAAGGGCCATGGCGTATTCGGGTTAGATGGCAGCTTTATTGGATCTCGGTCTACACTAAATGGACTCGTTTGACCGTTCCTTATCTAAGTGAATGCTTTCTCAACCGATTCCTCTGTATAAGCTCGATCACTTAACCTTCAGTTAGTGACCATATCCTTGATTTTTCAATCATAGATAACACTCTGTACTTAACAAGACATGTTATCTCACGAAGAGGTTTGCCAGATTTCGCATGCATTGCAAATTGCAATTACGTGTGCACCCGTAATGGTAATTTGCGTTGCATGGTCACCACTAGCTCCTCCTACCACATGTAGTATGCATCATAGGATTATGTGTGTACTGTTATACATGTGAATGTTTTATGTGTATTATATGTTATGCTATGTTGCCTGCCTTATGTGTTATCTGTGATTTTCTTATTTGGAGAACTTTGGTCGTTGTATTATCTGTGCGTGCCTTAAGAAAGCATTAGGTAAGTACGTCCTCCCGATATACGCTTGATTATTATTTGGTCTGGATTGATAAGTGTGGCTGTAAGGATTCTTTTAAAGGACTTTGGGCATTAAGCCAACCTTTATTATGTGCGTGGTGTTAGCTATGTTGTACGAGGTCTTATTTACAACTTGTGAGTTGAATATTGGGAGATGGACATGCTAGCTTTCTTGACAACAAAAGACAAGGGCCATGGCGTATTCGAGTTAGATGGCAGCTTTATTGGATCTCGGACTATACTAAATGGACTCTTTTGACCGTCCCTTACCTAAGTGAATGCTTTCTCAATCGATTCCTCGGTACAACTTTGGTTACTTAACCTTCGGTTAGTGACCATATCCTTGATTCCCTAATCATAGATAACACTCTATACTTAACAAGTCATGTTAAATTTGGTAGGAGGAGCTAGTGGTGACCATGCAATGCAAATTACCATTACGGATGCACAAGTAATTGTAATTTGCAGTGCATGCGAAATCTGGCAAACCTTTTCGTGAGGTAACAGTCATAGTTAGTATGAATCTTCCATTTTATACATGGGATAGTGGAGTTCCTGTTATTATGATATTCCATGGTGTGGAAACACCAATCCCATTTATCCTTAAACAAGTACAAATAGATCTAGAGCCTTTATGGGAATCATAATGGACCTTTTAGCCCGGTAACTATGAGACGTTTCTCCCGATTTTGTTTCCATGATCGTGGAAGTTGACTACATGTTCAAAATGTACTTGGTCTTTGAAGAATTAAAGAAGGGAAGTGAGACTCCTTGTACCTATGCTGCTTTGTTCAAACTGATTATAATACTTGTAGCATTGGTTGTCGAGAGATTCTAGCATTATACTTGATGGAGTAAATAGATGTCGTGTAACCAGTTTAGACGTCGTCCTTGGTATATCGTCGGGGTGGTGGGAACGCTGCGGGGAACCCTATACATAAACATCTTTGCTATGCTAGGGATGTGTCTGAACTGGGCTATGTGATGATCTGAGAGGATTAGAGATGGACATGGTGAGACTGATAAATTGAAAGAAAGTGGCACTGGAGGCAGGATTGGTTGTACGTGCACGAAGTTCATGACGTGCAAGCCAAAAGAGTTCGACAGGAAGTTGGAGCAATAGCTCTGACCCGTTGCATTGAGAAAACAGAAATGGATGTGGACATCAAGATCGGTGCTAATAATCAAAATGCAAAGAGTGTTATTCGGCCACTAGTGGGCAAAGCACTAACATGGTGGAACACTCAAGTTCAGGCTCGAGGTAGGGAGGCAGCAATGGCCATGACTTGGGCCGAATTCAAAGCCTTAGCAACTAAAGAGTATTGTCCCATGAATGAAATGCAAAAATTGGAACATGAATTCTGGAAGCATTCGATGGTAACGGACGCAGTGCCTGTGGCTAAGGCTCCTTATCGACTAGCCCCGTCAAAAATGCAAGAACTGTCTAGTCAACTCCAGGAGTTGCTAGACAAGGGTTTCATCCAACCAAGCCATTCACCGTGGGGAGCGCCAGTGCTCTTCATTAAGAAAAAGGATGGATCCTTCAGAATGTGTATAGATTATCGAGAATTGAACAAGTTAACTATTAAGAATCGTTACCCTTGCCAAGGATAGATGATCTATTCGATCAACTTCAAGGGGCGACCTATTTTATGAACATTGATCTTCATTCAGGATATCATCAGTTGAGGGTGCATGAGGACGATATACCAAAGACGGCTTTTAGGATGCGTTATGGGCATTATGAATTCTTGGTTATGCCTTTTGGGCTAATGAACGCACCCACAATATTTATGGATCTAATGAATAGGGTGTGTAAACCCTACCTGGATAAATTTGTCATAGTATTCATTGACGACATCTTGATTTATTCGAGGACGAAAGAGGATCATGAGGGACACTTGAAAATAATCCTGGAGTTATTGGGAAGGGAGAAGCTCTATGCCAAATTCTCCAAGTGTGAGTTTTGGCTGCGAGAGGTGAAATTCCTTGGACATGTAGTGAATGAGAAAGGAATTCATATGGATCATGGAGGCAGTTAAAAACTGGGAGGCACCTAAGACGCCTTCAGAGATAAGACAATTTCTTGGACTAGCAGGCTATTATCGGCGATTTATCGCAAATTTCTCAAGGGTTTCGCAACCACTCACACAACTGACGCGAAAGGATAAAAAGTTCGAATGGGGTGCTAAACAAGAGGATGCATTTAATACATTGAAAGACAAGTTGTGTAATGCACCAATATTGGCACTCCCTAAGGGTTCAGACGGATTCGTGGTGTATTGTGATGCGTCGCATTAAGGTTTAGGTTGTGTGCTCATGCAAATATATAAAGTGATTGCATATGCATCACGACAACTTAAGAATCACGAGAAGAATTTCACCACCCATGACCTGGAGTTAGGCGCGGTGGTCTTTTCTCTTAAGATCTGGAGGCACTATTTGTATGGTACAAAGTGTGTCATTTATACCAATCACAAAAGCCTTCCGCATATTTTTGACCAAAAGGAATTGAACATGAGACAGCGTCGATGGATTGAATTGCTTAGTGATTATGACTGTGAAATCCGGTACCACCCGGGTAAAGCAAACGTAGTAGCGGATGCCTTGAGTCGAAAGGAAAGAGTCAAACCTGTACGCATCCGGGCCCTACGGATGACCATTCACTCGGATATTAAGACTCATATTGTTGCTGCTCAAGTTGAAGCAATAAAGGAAACAAACGTACATAGTGAAGTGTTGAGAGAACTGGACAGACAGTTCGAACAAAAGGAAGATGGAGGGTTATATTTTGTGGGTAGGATTTGGGTACCTATTACGGGGAATGTACGGGAGATCGTATTGGACGAGGCACTCAAGTCGAAGTATTCGGTACACCCTGGTGCGGATAAAATGTACCACGACCTTAGAGATTTATACTGGTGGCCTGGAATGAAAAGGGATATAGCGGTTTATGTTAGTAAGTGTTTAACGTGCGCGAAAGTTAAAGCAGAACATCAGAGACCTTCAGGTTTATTACAGCAACCTGAAATCCCTGAATGGAAATGGGAAAATATCACCATGGACTTTATAACGAAACTACCAAGGACTAGTAGTGGGCATGAACGATTTGGGTTACTGTGGATCGGATGACCAAATCTGTGCATTTCTTGGCTATACGTGAAGACTACAAAATAGAAAAGTTGGCAAGGATCTATATCAGTGAAGTTGTGTCTCGACATGGGGTACCTGTGTCCATTATCTCCGATCGGGACGCACGATTCACCTCCCGATTTTGGCAATCTTTGCAGAAGTCATTGGGGACACATCTTGACATGAGTACTGCCGATCACCCTTAGATTGATGGTCAGAGTGAGCATACGATTCAGACCTTGGAGGACATGCTGCGGGCTTGTACGATTGACTTTGGTGGTAACTGGGACACTCACCTTCCATTGGTGGAGTTTTCGTACAATAATAGTTACCATACGAGTATTGGATGTGCACCATTTGAGGCGTTATATGGGCGTAATTGTAGGTCGCTGGTGTGTTGGGCAGAGGTCGGGGAAAGTCAGATGATTGGACCCGAGATCATACAAGAGACTACCGACAAGGTGTTCCAGATTAGGGATAGATTGAAGGCAGCCCAAGATCATCAGAAAAGTTATGCTGATAACCGAAGGAAGCCATTAGAGTTCACCGTTGGGGATAATGTTCTATTGAAAGTGTTGCCTTGGAAAGGCATTGTTCGTTTTGGCAAAAGGAGCAAGTTAGCACCGAGGTACGTTGGTCCGTTCAAGATTATTGAACGAATTGGTCTCGTTGCATATCGACTGGAATTGCCGCAAGAGTTGAACGACATACATAACATGTTTCATGTTTCAAATCTCAAGAAGTGTCTCGGTGATGAGACGTTGCATGTGCCACTCAAGGAAATTCAAGTGGATGAAAAACTTCGATTCGTCGAAGAACCGTTAGAGATCATGGACCAGGAAATAAAGATGTTGAAACGAAGCAAGATCCCGATTGTGAAGGTAAGATGGAACTCAAAGAGAGGCCCTGAGTCTACATGGGAAAGATAAGACGGAATGAGGACTAAGTACCCTCACCTATTTGCGGATGGCAGTGCAGTTGATGACTCTAGTTGAATTTCGGAACGAAATTCTTTCAACTGGGGGATACTGTGACATCTGTCACCAAAATAGGTACGTTGGCTTTGGCATTGGTTTGAATTTTGTCTTTATTTGGGCCTGGTCTTGATTTATGGTTCTTTTCTGGTTGGGCCCAAATTTTGGTCTAATGGGCCTATATTTTTATGATGGGCCTGGAGTTTATATCATTTTGTGACTATTGGGCTTGTCATTGTATGAGGTCCTATGCATTGAGCCCAATCAAGGTTTTTCCAAAAATGTAAAACACGAAACTTCACCATAACCCAATTAACTATACATCCATGGGCTTTGCCTAAAGCCTGGTAAATAAACTTAAATAGGTTCTAAAAATATAAACTATCCGAATCCTAGGGCATGTGATAGTTCGTTGGAACCGTTATTGCGCGCGGAATTTGAAAGCGTAAAAATTAGACGACGTGCGGTTTGAGACGTGACGGAATAGACGAGACGGGCCAAGGGCCCAAAGGCCCTTGTCCTTCCTTCAATTCGGCCGAGAATTGGACAAAAGGGGGGATTCCCCTTGTTTTGCCTCACTTTTGCAAATAGAGTTTTCTATTGAAAACCCTAGCCACCACAACACAAAATCTATCTTGTTCTTCACCACCATCATCGAAAATCATCATCTTTGTGCCATCCATTGAGTTTTTCTATAATCAAGACATTCAAGGTTTTGTACTAAGCAAGATTCGTGTATTTTCGAACCTACGGTAAGTAAAAGTCATTTCTTGATGATTTTAATCCTTGTTCGACTTGAATTTCAAAGAGGTTCAGCATCTAAATACAAAATCTTCATCTAATAATCTCTCATTCTTGGTTTTTGGTGCTAGATCGTGAAGATCTAAGCGTTACGATTGTCGGGTTCGCCATTTGGTAAAAACCCTAATTCTTGGACTTGTATCTAAAATATTGGGTTGTAATCTTGGATGATCTGCCCTTAATCAAAATTTTGGACCTGTAAAATGTTTTGAAATAATTAAAATTTTTCCTTGAAAGAATTGATGGGTTGAACAAATAGAATCAATGAAACTATCACTTAAAGTTGCAAACCGGGAGACTAAGAAACTAACAACTGTTTGGGACTGGAAAATTTTATAAACTAAGTAGTTAATTGAAGTTCTTGACAACTTGAAACTGGAATGAAATCATTTTTACATATTTGGGTTGTTAACGGGCGCATATTGGGACTTGAGACGCAAAGGAACGAAACTAACAATCTGGGCAGCTTGCT
This sequence comes from Flaveria sonorensis, assembly GCA_025506505.1. Taxonomy (NCBI): domain Eukaryota; kingdom Viridiplantae; phylum Streptophyta; class Magnoliopsida; order Asterales; family Asteraceae; genus Flaveria; species Flaveria sonorensis. The sequence continues at coordinate 34,071,674 of CM046425.1, read as the reverse complement.
GTCAGAAAAATGGGTCATCTTGTTCGTGTGATAACTTGGTCGAAATACGCCTAATTGGGGCAAACTCTGGGTCTAAATGTAAGCCCCATGAGTCCTCTAACTAACCCAAGTGGTCTCGTGTCATTTCGACATCGTTTGGTTCTCCAAATGTAGCAAACATAACAGAAGGTCAAAACTGACGAATCTGGGCAGCAGATTAGTCTGTATTCTCCGTCTCATAACTTCCTCATATTTTGTCAAATGTACATGATTTTTTTTCTGGAGTTTAATTTATAGTCTCTTCTTTCAAATGATACCTTTTACACAATGATTCGTTATCGTTTCGATCTCCTAACAGTCTATACAAGACTGATGCGCAATCAGATATGCATGCTGAATTATCTTGTTAAACTTAAAAGTAAGGATTGGAACTAAATAATCTAAATTAAGACACGTTTTGCATATAATATTGATTAAAGCTCTTTACAAAAGGATTAATTTAATAAGTGGGACAATGGAAAACCTTGATTAGCGTTAAGGGCTGGACTGAAAGGATTACACCCATATTGGTCGTTTATATTTGTGCTATATTAATCCTTTGGTGTATTATATTTTTAGAGCTTACTCTGCGTATTGTGGGATTTGAACTATAACATTTCAAGGTGAGTTTCAAGGCCCCTTTTCAATATATTTAACTTGGGGGAAAAGCATGCTCATGGTTTTGGACTATGCCGTGTTGTAAAAATTATTTTGGGACATTGTATGTGGTTTGGGCATCGCTTGAGTCTTGATATTCATTCATGAGTGTGTACTTGAACTTGTGCTTGTTCTTGTATTTGGACTTGTTGGCTTGGACGTCATGGAGAGGTATTGTTAGTACTAACGGGTTGACACCCCTAGCTCCTCCTACCAGAGTTAACATGTCTTGTTAGTACGAATCTTCCATTTTATACATGGGACAATGGAGTTCCTGTTATTGTGATAATCTACGGTGTGGAAACACCAATCCCTTTTATCCTTGAACCAATACAAATAGATCTAGAGCCTTCATGGGAATCATAATGGACCTTTTAGCCTAGTATCTATGAGAAGTTTCTCTCGCTTTTGTTTCCGTGATCGTGGAAGCTGACTACATGTTCAAAATGTACTTGGTCTTTGAAGAATTGAAAAGGGAGAAGAGAATGCGATCCGAGAGGATTAGGGATGGACATGGTGAGACTGATAAATTGAAAGAAAGTGGCACTGGAGGCAGGATTGGTTGTAAGTGCACAAAGTTCATGACGTGCAAGCCAAAAGAGTTCGATAGGAAGTTGGAGCAATAGCTCTGACCCGTTGCATTGAGAAAACAGAAATGGATGTGAACATCAAGATCGGTGCTAAAAATCAAAATGCAAAGAGTGTTATTAAGCCACTAGTGGGCAAAGCACTAACATGGTGAAATATTCAAGTTCAAGTACGAAGTAGAAAAGTTGTGATGGTCATGACTTTGTATGGGCTAAGCAGTAGTAACTGAGAGGTACTACCTCATGGACAAGATTCAAAATATAGATCATTAGTTTTGGAATCAAGTAATGGTGGGATCTAGTCATGCGCTTATCCCTACCAATTCCATAAGTTGGTAAAGGTGGTGTCATATTTATGGCACATAAATCAAAGTGAATGGAAAAGTACATCGGGGGGCTGGTTCTATAGTTCATGAAATGGTAGTTGTTACTACACCCCTAACCATTTGGAGTGCAATACTAAAGACATTTATTCTAGTTGATGAGATGGTTCGTATTAGACCCTTGAGAAAGCTAGCGAGACGTAGAGGGATGTTAAGGAATTGGGTGAGCTAGCTGGTGTTAAAGTAGATAAGAAGGACAAGTTCATGAAAGGATATGTGGTTGTCGTACAGGCAATGAAGGGCTATGTTGGCACTTGTCTGGAGAGTAATAAGTGCAACCTGTGTGGTTGAATTTCAAGCAATCGGAATGCTTAGCGAAGAGTTTTAAGGTATTTATGAACCTAGTTGTGCCGATTAATACGGTCGAGTCGGAAGGAGCTTGACGTTGACATTATGAGTGCGGAGCCAGGAGCATTATCAAAATGCATAAGCGTGGTTAAATAGGGCTCTAGGAAAAACAATCAATTAAAAAAAACAACACAAATTTGGCCTTCAATTTGTGCAAACCTAGGGCAAGGCAAGATGGCAACCCTACTCATAGAAAGGCATTTAGGATTGATGTTAATGATGTCCAAGAGGATCCTTGCATAGTGACTTTGACTTTTGTAACTAAGTTGGACTTAACCCCAGTCACGAGGAATGTGTGTTATTAATGGGCTAAAGATAGACTTGTAAACACTAGAGAGGTAATATGGGACTGTACTATGCTATTAGCAAATCATGCATTAGAATACATTTTGTACGATTTGGGCATGAAAGTTTCAACATGGTCACGGGGATGGATTGATCGTCAAGGAATAGTGCTGAGATCATCGAATGTGAGAAGTTTGCTGGCATACCATTGTCAAAGGGTGAGACACCTGAAGTGTATGGCGAGAGATCAGAAGGGGACAACACGAAGATCTTGAGCATGAAGGTGGAGGAATAAGAGTTAAATGATATACCTATTGTGTGAAAATTCTAAGAAGTATTCCTGAAGGATTTGGAATGATTGTCCACTTCACAATAGGTGGACCTTTGGATTGAATTGGTACATAAAGCGGTGTGTGTACCTAGGGCTTCTTATCGAGTAACACCATTGGAACTGTAAGACCTTTCTAATCAACTTTAGGAGTGGTTTGGTAAGAGTTTTATATGACCCACACGCACCATGAGGCACGAGTGCTTCTTCAGAGAAGAAGGATGGATCGTACAGGACGTTAATGGACTACTAAAAGCTGAATAAACTAACGGACAAGAACCGTTATCATTTGCTCAGGGATAAATGACTCATTCAATCAGCTTCATGTATCGACGTACTTTTTGAATATTGATCTCCGTTCGAAAATCATCAACATAGAGTACATGTGGATGAGATATCGAAGAAAGCTTTTAGAACTTGTTATAGACATTACGAGTTTCTAGTTATGAATTTTGGGATAACAAAGGCACTTTCGGTGTTCATGAATGTGATGAAATAGAGGTGCATGTCATGCCTGAATAAATTGGTCGTAGTGTTCATTGGGGACATTCTGATTTATTTGAGGATAAGGAGGATCATGAGACATATGGGGATAGTCTTGGAAATGTTGAAAAGGATATACTATACGCTAGGTACTCCAAGTGTGTCATCTATACTGACCACAAGAGTTTTCAACATATTTTCACCAAAAAGAACTGAACATGAGACAGAGATGTTGGACTAAATTGTTCAGTGACTACGACTGTGTAATCTGGTATAACCCAGAAAAGGAAAATGTAGGTTCGGACGTGATGAGTTGTAAGGAAAGAGTCAAACCCATGTTCTTACATCATTCCCACTCAAGTCGAGTAAAATAAGAGAACTAAATGTGGAGGATAAGACTTTAAGAGGTCTAAACAAATAGTTTGTACAAATAGACGATACAGGATTATACTTTATTAAGTGAATTTATGTTTTGTTTATGGAGTATGTGCAGACATTAGTGTGGACAAAGCACACACGTTAAGTATGTTGTTCATCCTGATGCTAACAAGAGGTGGCTTGATCGTAAGGGCTTGTATTGGTTCTTAGAATGAAAGAAGACATAGCGGACTATGTGTGCAAGTGTTTGACTAGTTCAAATGTTAAAGTGAGGCATCGAAGGCAACCTAGCCTATTATAATAGTTTGAGATTCTGAATCGGAAGTGGAAAAACATGATTGCGGACTTCACCATGAAGCTAATAATAATAATTAGTAGTGCGTATGATTTGATTTGAGTCATTGTGGAAAACATGACCAAATTTGGTCATCTCCTGACAAATCGTGAGCACTACTAGATGTAAATGTTGGCAAGGAATTATGTTAGTGAAATTGTTGATAGAAATGGAGTACCTATGTCGATTGTCTCCGATTATGACAATCGTTTCATGCTACGATTCTAGCAGAGCTTATAGAAGGTGCCAGGAATGCATAAGGACAGATGTACAACTTATCACTCACAGACTAACGGACTGAGTGTGTGCACTGCTAAGACGTCGCAGGATATGTTAAAGTTTTATATTGTTGACTCTGGAGGTAGTTAGGACACTCACCTATTATTATTTGAGTGTCCTTATGACAATAGCTACTATGGTTTATTATTTTAGCACCATCCGATTATGACAATCATTTCATGCTACGATTCTAGCAGAGCTTATAGAAGGTGCCAGGAATGCATAAGGACAGATGTACAACTTATCACTCACAGACTAACGGACTGAGTGTGTGAACTGCTAAGACATCGCAGGATATGTTAAAGTTTTATATTGTTGACTCTGGAGGTAGTTAGAACACTCACCTATTATTATTTGAGTGTCCTTATAACAATTGCTACTATGGTTTATTATTTTAGCACCATTCGAGGCACTAAACAGAGGTAAGTGTTGGTCACCAATGTAATGGGCTGAAGACAGGTAGAATTAGATGAACGAACTGTAAATCATTCAAGAGACAAATGATTAGGGTTTTGGATCGCAGACAGACAGAAGGCAGTTCAAGATCGTTAGAAATTTGCGCTAACAATCAAAGGAACCTTTGCTTTAGACACATGTTCTATGACGTTGGTTGATTTGATAATTAGATATTATGGGTGACTGGTACACTATCAAGGTGTTAGTAGTGTGGTGGGTTAGCTGTGGTACACCCTATATATAAACATTATTGATATCTTGAATGTGAAATCGGAATCGACACTGGAATCTAGTTTTTGGAATTGGACAACGGTCGTACTCTGGAGATACCAGTAAATAGGTTGTAAAACCTAAAATGCCACCTCAAGAGACTTTGTTCTTATGGGCAGTTCATGAGCTGTTGCCTTGGAATGACATTGTTTATCTTGTCAAAAGGTGCAAATTTTCACCTAGATTTGCAAGTATAGTTAAGACTCCAGAACAATTTTGGTCCTGTGATTTATTGGATGGTCCAAGGAATTTGAGCGGATGGCAAATTTTAATTTGCCTATGTTCTAGTATGGTTTGTGGTTAAAGAAGTTAAAATTTTGGGAGGTAGTAGAAATCATTATCGTAAAGACTAGATGGAACTCAAAGCGAGAACCTAAATCTTACCTTTACGTGGGAAGTTTTATTGAGGGCTAACTACCCCCCCCACCTGTTAGCGGATGGCATTGCAGTTACTAACTCCAGTTGAATTTCGGGACGAAATTCTCTCAACTGGAGGATACTGTGACACCCGACACCAAAACAGGTACGTTGACTTTGGCATTGATTTGGATTTTGACTTTTGACTTTGATTTTGTCATATTTGGGCTTGGTCTTAACTAATGGTTCTTTACTTGGTGGGCCTAAATTTCAGCTTAATGAGCCTATGTCCTTGTCACGGGCCTAGAGTTTCTATCATTATGAAGTCCACTGGGCTTGTCATTGTATGAGGTCCTATGCATTGAGCCCAATCAAGGTTTTCTAAAAGGTGAAACACGAAATGTACATCGAAACCCAACTAATCCTACATCCATGGGCTTTGACTAAAGCCTAGTAAATATATTTAATTCAGTTTAAAAATATATATTAAATAATTTATATAGCATATAATAGTCCGTTGGAATCGTATTAACGCGTAGAACAAAAAAACGTTAAAATTAGTAGACACGCGAATAATGTCAAGGCGGAATTGGATGAGACGAGCAACGGGCCCGAGAGGCCCACTCATGGCCTCCCTTGGCCGAATCCCATCTTAAAACAAGGGTTTCCCTTGTTTTCCTATCATTTGTTAAAACTTATTTTTTTTTTAGTTTCTCTCAAGTTGCAAACCCTAGCCACCACCACCCAATTTCCTATTTTCATCACATCTTCATCGAAAAACATCATCCTTCTACCATTCCACTGAATTTTGAAGTAATCAAGACAATCAAGGTCTCATACTAAGCAAGATTCGTGTATCTTCGAACCTACGGTAAGCAAAAATCATTTCTTGATGATTTTAATCCTTGTTCTACTCCGATTTCGATGATGTTCATCATCTAAATACAAAATCTTCATCTAATATTCTCATATTCTTTGTTTTGGGTGCTAGATCCTGAAGACCTAAGTGTTTCGATTGTCGGATTCGCTATTTGGTAAAAACCCTAATTCTTGGACTCGTTAGTATTCGAATCTACAACATTGGGTTGTAATCTTGAATGATCTGCTCTTAATCAACAGTTTAGACTTATTAAACATTTTGGAAGTAATCGAAACTGATTCTTGTAGGAATAGACGTGTTGAATGATCGAAACAACGGATTTACCAATTACCGATGCAAACCGGGAGACTAAGAATCTAACAAACTGTTTGGGACTGAAAATTAAAGTAAACTAAGTGTTTAATTGAAGTTTTGGACAACTAGAACCTGGAATGAAAGTTCTTATTATTTTCGGGTTGATAACGGGCACATATTGGAACTTGGGACGCAAATGAACAAAGCTAATGAACTGGACAGCTTGCTGCCAGAAAAATGAGTCATCTTGTACAGGTCATAACTTGGGCAAACTCTGGGTCTAAATTTAAGCCCTATGAGTCTTCTAACTATCCCAACTGGTCTCGTTTCATTTCGACATCGTTTGCTCCCCCAAACGTAGCAAACAAAACTGAAGGTCAAAACTGACGAATCTGGGCAGCAGATTTGTTTGTATTCTCCGAGTCATAACTTTCTCATATTTTGTCAAATTTACATGATTCTTTTCCTGGAGTTTAAATAAAAGTCTCCTCTTTCAAATGACACCTTTTACGCAATAATTCGTTATCTTTTCGATCTCCAAACAGCTTATACAAGACTGATGCGCAATCAGATATATAAGCTGAATTATCTTGGTACACTTAAAAGTAAGAGTTGGAACTAAATAATATAAATAGAGACAAGTTTCACGTATAAAGCAATTAAATGACTTTATAAAAGATTAAATTAATAAGAGTGGCAATGAAAAACTTTGATTGGCGATAAGGACTGGATTAAAAGGATTACACCCATGTTGGTCATTTTATGCTATGGTAATCCTTTTGTGTATTGTACTTTTAGTGCTTGCTCTGCGAATTGTGAGATTTGGACTTTGGAAATTTGCTATTTCGAAGTGAGTTTCACGGCCCCTTTTCAATATATTTTACTTGGGGGAAAAGCAAGCTCATGGTTTTGGACTATGCCGTGTTTTAAAAATCACTTTGGGACATTGTATGTGGTTTGGGGTCATGGTTTGAGTCTTGATAGTCATTCATGAGTGTGTACTTGTGCTTGTGCTTGTTGTTGGACTTGTTGGCCTGGACGTCATGGAGAGGTATTGTTACTACTAACGGGTTGACACCCCCACCCATGTTGTCGGTATACTAGTCGAGACCGACTTGGCCGGGGCTTGCCCTTGGGTGAATATAATCCGGATATTTTGGACTTGGACTTATATTGGACTTGGAATGATATTGGATTTGGAATTGTCTTGGACTTGGAATGGCATTGGACTTGGATTGAATTTGGACTTGTGTTGATATCTTGACTACTATGTACTTCATTCACATACAATTTTCTGTACATGTTATAGACGACAAAACATTTATACTTTTAGACCCGTGAACTCACCAACGTATGTTGACTTTTTAGAGTATATCTTTTCAGGTAATGAGACTTAGGTGCTTGGCTGTGTACATTAGTCAAGACCGCTCCTTTGGGAGCAATAGACACTTCATGAGACGTTTGGACTTGTTTTGGGCTTGTTTGTTTTGTTGAAGTGTAATTGTTGTATTTGTACTTGGGTTTGTTTGATACTTGTGATGACATGTTTCCGAATGGAACTTTGGATTATTTATACATTTATGGTATGACGTTTTGGAATTGACTGTACTTGACACGTGTTCCTATGTGTCGAGCGACGTCATGAACCATTTACGGAGAATACCTTTTGTTATTCTCTTAAACCCGTCCGTCGCATCCTCGTGCTTCCGCTTCTAGCGAGGGTGTGACAGATCATTCTTCTGCTCTTTGGGTAATTGGTCAGCAGTTGGAACCTCTTGCTCATCAGTACCACATCTTGGCTGTCTAATAGATACAAAGGAGTGCGGAGGAGCAATTTCATTAATTCCCAACCCACTTTTGTTTTGATAACACACCTTTAAGTGGGAGGATGATGCAATGATCGTCTTGAAGTTATGCTCTTCAATGGCATACTTCTTAGCTTTAGCCTTAGCTATCACTAGCTGGGCTTGAGCCTCAGTCACCTTAGAGATTAAATCTTTTATTTAAGTCATGTAATTTGAATGTTTATGTTTTAAAGAGGACACAGTTTTCTCTAACTCTTTTATTTTGAGTTTGTAGTTAAATTCTACTCTATTAAAATTAGACTTTAGTAAATTTAAAGACACAATATCATATTTAATTTCCTTGTTGTAGTTCTGATACAATTTGACCTTAGCAATACAGGTTGTAGTACAGAGATGCTCATATACCTTAGTGTCTTCAGTTCCAGTCATGAGAGCTTGAACAGGAGTGACATCTTGCACCACGAAGCTCCAATCAACTTCTTGAGCAACAGCTGTAGTTTGATGCTTAGTGGGTTTAGTTGCAGCTTTAAGGGTAGTAGGATGTTGGGAGGCTTGAGTTGCTCCAGGATTAGATCTAGGAGCTTTGCATTCCCTTGCAAAGTGACCAAGCTGGTTGCAGCTGTAGCACTTAGCCTTTGACTTGTCAAACCCAAATTTACTGTTGGTTGGGTTCCGAGGGAACTGCCTTCCAGTTCTATTGAAGAACTTCTTTGCTCTGTAGGTCAGGAGAGCCATTCGTTGGACAATATCCATGTATTCTATATCATCTGGGCTGAAGCACTCTATCAAAATAGAATTAAAAATCTTCAGAGTACTCACTCCCTAAAACAAAAGCACAACTATCCTGGAAAGGATTTTGTTAACCTCGTTAAGACCTGGGTGTCTTAGGGAATGTGATGTATGGCCCAGAGGAAGATGATGGCTGTTGGGGTAGTTTAAGTACAACTGGGGCTAGGGAGTTCTTGAACCTTCAGCAACATGTAAAGCATTGCTGGCTAGAAGGTTTGACGGTCTGTTCATCTGATGGCTTTTCTAAGATTCCATCTCCATACGGCATCCGTCAAGGATTCCATATAGTTCAATCATGGTGAGAGTGTTAAGATTTTTAGTTCTCTTAATTGAGACATAATAGAAAGTCCATTCATGAGGAAGTGTATTCATGAATTTTCTTACTATGTCTTTCTTCTCAAGAATCACTCCTATAGATTGAAGAGAGGTGATCAAGTCCATGTACCTGAAGTATTGTTGGCTCAATATCTCACTAACAATGTATGTGAAGTTCTCAAACTTCTACTTCAGCACATCTTTCTTTGACTCATTAGATTCAGCAGAACCAGAGTACATCAGCTTCAAAGCATCAAAGAGTTCTTTAGCAGACTCGCATTGCTTAAAGCCTACCATTATGGAGTTTGGTATAGAAGTAAGCAAAACAGTCATGGCTTTGTAGTTAATGTCCATTTTCTTGAAGTCTTCAATTGAGTAGTCTTCAACGGCCTTCTCAATCATGGCACCATTACCAGCTGGGGATTCCACCTTTGGTTGGTATGGACCATGAGTAACTGATCTCTATATGCGACTATCTTGATACTTGATAAAGCCTTCAATATGTTTACACCAAGTCCTAAAATCATCAGGAGTGATGATGGGAGCCTTGGTCATTGTTCCCATCTCAAATTCAGAGAACTTCTGGTTTAGAGCCATTAGAGTGAAGTGAGTGAGTATGAAGAAACAAGGGTGATTTAGGATGGTAAGATCTCACAATCAAGAGCCTAAAATGCTCTAATACCAATTGCAGGATCAGAGTTTGTCTCATAACACAAGATTATCACACAAACTCACTTAATGTCACTCGGGTTGATGAAGCAAAATCTCAACTAAGTTCACAAGTAATATAATAAGTTAATGAAAAACACAAGAACACAAGAATGGTTTTTCAATATACTTGTATATATTACTTCTCAACTCAGTATTACAAGACTCTTACAAGCGTGATTACTAAGTTACATGGAGAAACTATATATACTACTATCTACAGCCTGTTATACTTGGAAAACCAACTGAAATTTACAACTAGACAAATACTACATTGCTAGAAGTAAAGCATCTAAGATAAAAGAATAATATCCTAGATTAGGTAGTCATGACAGGTCCATGACTTACCTTTTGTCACCAACTAATAATGGCAACTGTACTATGTTGAGAATGGTTGAACCGTGGGTTAAAGTATGGTCAACTACATAGGCATGGGAAAGTGCCATGCAGTATATTAGAGTTACAATGGGCTGTCAGACAGACTATAGTTATGTCCACTGGTTCATAGTTGGTTCTTCCGAAGCTAAATGGCTTCGGAAGAATAAATTCTTCCGAGGTCATTTTGGCTTCGGAAGAAACAACTTCTTTCGAACTTCTGAAAGTCTTCAAGACTTTATTCTTCGGAAGACTTTGCCTTTGATCTTCTAAGTTGTATACTTCGGATGGAGAACAACTTAGTCTCGGAAGATTGAGTTCATCCTTTGGATGTTCTTCATTCTTTAAGCTTCGGAAGATCTCTAACTTGTCTTCGGAAGAGGAGTTTTATCTCCGGAAGACCACTTCATTTAGCACATCAAAATCTTTCTAAGTGTTTTTTTGGTTGCACCAGCCTCATATGATCAAACACTAACTAACACAGTTATTTTTTTCCGTTAAGTTTCAAACATGAGAGTTATTTTAATCAAAAGAATTACAAAATAAAGAACCAACTCACGTGAGGGTTTTTATATGTTTAGCCTTTTTTATAATTGCAGTTATGATTTGACTATATAATAGTATCTTATTGTTTTGTCTTGTTAATGTATTTTGGTTTAGTAATTGTATTACTTTTGCCCGTTTTATTATTTAAACATGGATTTCTTTGATTTTAAGCTTAATTATGGTTTACGATGATGAATGTTTTATGATTATTATTCATGGGAAGTTAATGTCATATTATCAATTGTTGTTATACTTTTATGATAATTTGTCTTCTATGATTATAATTTAAATAATTTATATTATATGACTTGTTTATATATATATATATATATATATATATATATATATATATATTTGTTTTATATGTTTTATATGTTTTATAAAGATGGAAATGAATCACTTTTAGGTAGTTATACTTATATTCTATTTTATATAATATGATGTTTAGAGATGTCTTTATTGATGAAATGAAAAAATGCTAACTTATCATTCATGGTAAACTAAAATCGCAATGATGATTACCAAAGGAGACTGAACGCTAAAAACTTATCATGAACAACTGATTTTTTTTTGTATTTCTTGACTAAAATACCTCTAATTTAGGAAACTTAACAAAAAAACTTAATGGCGTTAATTAGGAGTAGTTAAGTGGATTCAAATGGCAACTTTTATGAAACTTTTGGATTCACAACTTTTGGATTCAAATGACAATTTATATAAAACCTCAGGGATGTAAAATAAATTTAACTCAAACTAATATATATTCGTATGTACGTTTGAAAGGTTACGCTACATATGGTTTCTCAATTTTTCATAGCACTTGCTTTATACTAAAAGTAAGGATCATCATTTCATATTAAAAAACATTACACCCTACACTCTAATGCAATGAACCGACTCGGCAAATTTGATACTCTAATGTCATGTGGTTGGCTCTAGATAGCTTAGCCCGATTCCAGCTTATTAGTTTCAGTCCCTAATTTATTATATGCAACTTCAGTTGCCGCCTTCATTTATGTTGTCAAAATTAATAACTCATGACTCATTGAACCTGAAATCATGGAGAGAATGCACACATACATACACTCTAAGCTTAGCCCTAAATATTATATGTTTTGTGGCCCTACAACCTTATAAGTTTTGAAATCCTATCTTATTCCCTATGTGATCATTCTTGTAATACCCTAATCTCAATGTAATACTTATAAATATGAGAAATATGAAGTTTTTCTTTCATATGTTGTCGAACGAATAAGTAATGAGTAAAATGACTATTTAAAATTTTAAGTATTTAGACGAATTTTAGTGTCGTAAGAGGCCATTTAAACATATTTAAATATAATAATATATTATATTAAAACCTAATCCGTTTTCAACGAAACTTAGGTCGACTCGTAGAGAACAATGAGCTCGTCCCGACGACGTAGTCAAAATTTTATAGAACGTTATATTTTAGATGTTATAAGAGAAATGTAAGTTAAACTGTTAAATTAATTATAATAATAAAATAATATAAATAATAAAAAGAGAAAGAATCATTAATGTATGTGTGCTTGCAACGTGTAAGTGATGTATATGTGTGTTATATGTTTGATCCATCTAATCCTCAAAGTATATATATATATATATATATATATATATATATATATATATTTTTAACCGACTCTTCAATAGTTATAAATATGTGTATATTATAAAAATTTCGCATTCATATACTGTTTTCGTAACTTTCAAACAACTTTGAATCCACTCCAGGAATGTAGTTAGTTTCTAGTATTTTAAGCTTAAATTATTTAAATTATTAAGTTTTAGTATATTATTAAGAGTAGGATTTAGGGTCATAACCAGAGTAGGTGTTGGGCAACCCAACCTTGATTAGGCATGGACTAGTCAACCATGTTTAAACAAGGTAAGTGTTAACCAAAGCCGATCATGGTTATTAATAGGTAGTAGTTTACTCGTTACTAACTAGTTGCTAAGACTTGTTTAAATTCTAATCAGGAACGCAACTTTGAAACTCTCTATCTGTCCCAATGATACTTAAAGACCAAGGTGAGTTATCATGACTGTTTTCAAAACTGTGATAATATACTCGTTCTGTTTGTACTGGTAATAATTATAATGCTTACATATATGCACGGGTTGATAGGGGTATACAGGATACTGATATATTTAATGGGATGTGTCGAACTGGCTAAAAAGAGGATAGGGTTCCTCGTATGCAGTAGGCACACACTCTTACCTATTTGACATCCGGGAGGGTATAAAAAACCCGCTGCCGGTGGTTGTGGTAAAACAAGGGAAGGCACTGTGCCTATGGACCCAAATATCACAACACATATTGTATGCAAGTCAAAGTTAGTTTTTATAAATTGTATAACATGAGCTCTCAGCATTAGCTGACGTCTTTTTGAGTATATGTATCACAGGTAACCCCTAAGAAAATGCTTAAAAGCTGCTCAAAGATAAAGAATCCAGAAGACGAAGAAGTTTTTGTTTTAGTTTATTTCTAAATACTGTAGTGTAACAAGTTGATGATATTATAGTTTGTAATAAAACATATGTTAGCTTTCGCTGTATGTAGACGCCCGCCCGAGTCACGGGTGGAGTGTCACAGTTGGTATCAGAGCCCAAGGTTTTAGCGAATTAGGTACTATAGGAATGCCTAAGCTTTAACCGGTAATGTTCTATAAGATTAATGCCAGATTCAGGTTGTACCAAATAACAAGGTTTTAGAAAAAGTACTCATATGCTCCTTAGGATAACCTAAAATGAAATATGTTATCTTATGCCTATTTTTTTATAGAATATATGTGAAATAAATGATTCTGTTGTTATATAGTTATTATGTTATAAATATGTTTACCACAATAGTAACTCCTGTATAACTATATTACTATAGGATGATACAATGTCTGAACATAGAAATAAACCAGAATTTAGACATGAACAAATTAATAGCAGAAGAGGGGAAGGTTCTCATAGGACTCGAACTTCCTCTCAAAGTGTTAGATCTCGATCTAGTATGAACCCAATTCTGAATGATGAAGCTATTCATAACATAGCAATGGAAGTTGCAAAAATATTAACAAATGTTCAAACTATTAATGCTGATAAATCAAAAGAACGACTTGAAGAAAGCTCATCTGGTTCCACGCCTATACAAGAAAGGGAATGAATGGAAGAAACCAAATCAAATGAGAGCATTTATAAACATTTCATGTCTTTCAAACATCCTTCATTCAACAGGAGAAAAGGAGGTATAGAAGCCCAAGACTGGGTAAACCGGATTGAGTCAATATTGGATGTTTATGACTGTAATGATCATAACAAAGTATGTTTCGCTGTACATATGTTTGAAGGTGAAGCCCTTCACTGGTGGAATATTATAGTCTGAATTGAGGGTAAGGAAAAAGTCAAGGAAATGAATTGGGAGGAATTTGTTCATAAGTTTCTGGCTAAATTCTGTCCTCCTAGTGAAACTGAACAGCTGGAGGTGGAGTTCTTCCGGTTGAAACTAGGAAATAAGAAATACCGAGAGTATGTTACTCGTTTTAATGAAATATCTTGATTGGTTCCTCATCTAGCCACAATTGAAGAACAACTGATCAACAGGTTTATCTGGGGTTTACCATTTGAAATGAGGGTGTTCATCCATTCCAAATCCCCTAAAACTTTCTCAGAAACCGTTAAAGCTGGTGCTGTCATGGCTGCCGAGATGTTACGACGACAAGCTGAATCTCCTACAACAAAAAGAAAATGGGAAGAAGGAAAGGGTGATAGCATGAATAAAAACTTCTAGAAACAAAGAGAAATGCCTCAATATAGGTTTTGCAAGAAAAATCATTCTGGGCAGTGCCGACACAACCATGTCCTAATTGCAAAAGGATTGGACATCTTCTTCAAGAATGCAAGAAGAAGAGAAAGTGTTTTGAATGTAGAGATCCAGGACACATGAAACCAAATTGTCCAAAACTTCAAAATGACAACAATCTACAACCAAATAAATCTAAAGGGCATGCATTTGTGTTGACCATGGAGGAAGCCCTTAATACTCCAGATGTAATTACTTGTACGTATCTTGTCAATGATATATATGCACGAGTACTATTTGATTCTGGGGATAGTAAAAGTTTAGTATCAAATACCTTTAGGCCCTATTTGAATCAGGAATCACAAAAATTAGGCCATGCCTTTATAGTAGAAATGGCTTATGGGAGTCAAAAGGAAATTATCGATATCGATAAAAACTGTATCATAAATTTGAATGGTCAGCCATTTCCTATTGATTTAATGCCTATGGAACTAGGAGAATTTGATATAGTCATAGGAATAGGTTGGTTAGCCTTACATCATGCAAAAATAATATGTGATAAAAAGATTGTTCGACTCCAGTTACCCAATGGCAAACGGTTAACCATATTAGATCGCAAACAAAAGATTAAAAACATCATCATGATAGCACAAGCATAAAAAGATATGAGAAAAGGATGTATTGTCTTGTTGTCCTATTATGTAAACACCACAGAGAATAAGAAGATTGAACACTTGCCAGTAGTACGGGAATACGTTGAGGTATTTCCGGATGAGCTCCCAGGACTTCCACCTAATAGACAATTGGAGTTTCAGATTGATTTAGTACCTGGGACAGCACTGATTGTCAAATCTCCATACAGACTAGACCCGACAGAAATGCAAGAACTCAAGAAGCAACTAGAAGAACTACTTCAAAAAGGATTTATTCAGCCAAGCTTTTCGCCCTGGGGAGCACCACCCATCCTGTTCGTTAAGAAGAAAGATAGGACAATGCGTATCTGCATCGATTATAGAGACTTGAATAAAGTCACTATAAAGAATAAGTACCATTTACCAAGTATCGATGATCTATTTGATCAATTGCAAGGCACAAGTTTTTTTTCAAAAATAGACTAGCGATCTGGATATCATTAGGTGAAGGTAACGCCAAAAGACATACCTAAGACAGCTTTCAGGACTAGGTACGGTCATTATGAAATTTTGGTAATGTCGTTTGGACTTACCAACGCACCTATAGTATTCATGGACCTTATGAATAGAGTTTGTAAACCGTATCTCGATAAGTTTGTGATCCTCTTTATCGATGACATTCTGATCTACTCAAAGAACGAGGCAAATCAGGAACAACACCTCATAACAATTCTTGAATTGCTTAAGAAAGAAAAACTTCATGCAAAGTTCTCCAAGTGTGAGTTTTGGATTCGCGAAGTTCAATTCCTAGATCATGTAATCAGTGAACAAGGTATACGGGTTGATCCTATGACGGTTGAGGCTATCAAGAAATGGGAAGTGCCAAAGAATCCTACTGAAATCAGAAGATTTCTTGGGTTTGCAGGATACTATAGAAGATTTATTCAAGACTTCTCCAAGATTGCTATGCCATTAACAATGTTAACCCAGAAAGCCTCTAAGTTTAATCGGGAACCTAAACAAGAAGAAACTTTTAACACATTGAAACAGAAATTGTGTAGCACCCAAAACTAGCACTTCTTGAAGGAATTGAAGATTTTGCTATGTCTACTGTGACGCGTATTATTATGGTATGAGATTTGTACTCATGCAAAGCGGCAAAGTGATTGCTTACGCTTCTCAACAATTGGAGACTCATGAACGAAACTACACCACCCATGATTTAGAACTTGGTACTGTAATATTTGTACTAAAAATTTGGAGACATTATCTCTACCATGCAAAGTGTACTATTTACATCGACCACAATAGTTTGAAACACATATTCGAACAGAAGGAGCTCAATATGCATCAAAGACACTGGATGGAGTTATTAAATGATTCTGACTGTGAGATCTAATACCATCCGGGTAAATCTAATGTGGTAGCAGATGCATTAAGTAGAAAAGAGAAGCCTCAACCTATAAGAATTTGTGCATCTAGAATAGATATTAAAACTAGTCTCTTAAATCAAATTAAGAATGTACAACAAGGAGCTTTAAAGGAGAACCAAGTGAAAGAAAATATGATTAGGAGACTAAAGTTGTTGACAGTAGGAAGCGATAATATCTTAGATTTAACAATAGGATATGGGTTCCTAGTTTTAGTGGACTGCGGGATATAATCTTAGAGGAATCCCACAAGTCTAAGTATTCTATCCATCTCGGCAGTGATAAGATGTAAAAAGACCTAAGAGGCGACTATTGGTGGCCGGGAATGAAAGGATCTATCGCCCGGTATGTAGAAAAGTGTCGCACCTGCCTTAGAGTGAAAGCAGAACACCAAAAACCGTCAAGTTATTTACAGCAGCAGATTCTAGAATGGAAATGGGAGAAAATCACAAAGGATTTTATTACAAAGCTCCCAAGATCGAGTCATGGTTATGATGCTATTTGGGTAATTGTGGACAGACTTACCAAGTCTGTACATATTCTACCAATTCGTGAGGACTACAAGATGAACAAGCTTGCCCAGATTTACATCAAAGAAATAGTCTCACGACATGGAGTACATGTATCAATCAAATCAGACAGGGATACTCGTTTCACATCTAGGTTTTGGCAAAGTTTCCAACACGAACTAGGAACCAAACTTAACTTAAGCATTACCTATCACCCGCAGACAGATGGACAGAGTGAACGGACTATTCAGACACTAGAAGACATGCTTTGGGCATGTGTGATTGATTATGGTGGTAGTTGGGATAATCATCTGCCCCTCATCGAGTTCACTTACAACAATAGTTATCACGCTAGCATTAAAGTAGCACCTTATGAAGCTTTATATGGGAGAAAGTGTCGAACTCCTATCTGCTGGACAAAAGTAGGCGAAAGTTAGTTGTTAGGACCAGAGATCATTGTGGAAACCACATAAAAGATTCAGCAAATCAAAGTAAGGATGAAAAGTGCTCAAGATAGACAAAAGAGCTATGTAGAGTAGAGACGTAAACCCCTAGAATTTCAAATAGGGGATAAAGTAATGCTAAAAGTATCACCTCTAAAGGGAGTGATTCGATTTGGAAAGAAAGGAAAGCTTAAACCTCGATACATTGGACCATTAGATATAACAACCAAAGTAGGACCGGTAGCATAAAGCACCCCTAAGCAACTGGCAGGTATACATGATACTTTTCACGTGTCAATTTTGAGAAAATGCCTAGTAGATGATGCACAACAATTACCATTCGAAGACGTGCACATCGACGAAAAACTCAACTTCATTGAAGAACCACTACAGATCGAAGATCAAAAGATTAAAAAGTTGCATAGAAAAGAGATTCCACTTGTCAAGGTCAAGTGGAATGTAAGTTATGACCCAACTACATATGGGAATTAGAAGATGAAATGAAAGAAAAATACCCTCATCTCTTTAAGTAAAGCAAAATTTCTAGGATGAAATTTCTTTAAGGGAGAATGATGTAATACCCCAATCTCAATGTAATAGTTATAAATATGCAAAATATGAAGTTTTTCTTTCATATATTGTTGAACGAGTAAGTAACGAGTAAAATGACTAATGAAACTTAGGTCGACTCGTAGAGAAAAATGAGCTCGTCTGGACGACGGAGTCAAAATTTTATAGAACGTTATATTTTAGATGTTATAAGAGAAATATTAGTTAAGCTGCTAAATTAACTATAATAATAAAATAATAGAAATAACAAAAAGAGAAAGAATCATGAATGTATGTGTGCTTGCAACGTGAGTTATGTATATACGTGTTATGTGTCTGTTCCATCTAATCCATATTATCTTTTGAACCGACTCTTCAATTAAGTTATAAATATGTGTATATTATAAAATTTTCGCATTCATATACTGTTTTCGTAACTTTCAAACAACTTTGAATCCACTCCAGGTATGTAGTTAGTTTCTAGTATTTTAAGCTTAAATTATTTAAATTATTAAGTTTTAGTATTTTATTAAGAATAGGATTTAGGGTCATAACCAGAGTAGGTGTTGGGCAACCCAACCTTGATTAGGCATGGACTAGTCAACTATGTTTAAACAAGGTAAGTGTTAACCAAAACCGATCATGGTTATTAATAGGTAGTACTTTACTCGTTACCTAACTAGTTGCTAAGACTTGTTTTAATTCTAATCAGGAACGCAACTTTGAAACTCTCTATCTGTCCTAATAATACTTAAAGACCAAGGTGAGTTATCATGACTGTTTTCAAAACTGTGATAATATACTTGTTCTGTCTGTACTAGTAATAATTATAATGCTTACATATATGCATGGGTCGGTAGGGGTATACAGGATCCTGATATATTTAATGGGGTGTGTCAAACTCGCTAAAAACAGGATAGGGTTCCTCGTATGCAGTAGGCACACACTCATACCTATTTGATGGCCGATAGGGTCTGAAAAACCCGCTGCTGGTGGTTGTGGTAAAACAAAGGAAGGCACTGTGCTTTTGAACCAAAATATCACAATCCATATTATATGCATGTCAAAGTTAGTTTTTATAAACTGTATAGCATGAACTCACCAACATTAGTTAACTTCTTTTTGAGTATATGTATCACAGGTAACCCCTAAGGAAATGCTTAAAAGCTGCTCAAAGATAAAGAATATAGAAGACAAAGAAGTTTTTATTTTAGTTTATTTCTAAATACTATTGTGTAACAAGTTGATGATATTATAGTTTGTAATAAAACATATGTGTAGGAACCTCTGAGGTTATGAAGCTGATGCAACCAAAGGATACCAAAACAACCAAGTCTTCCAACATGCACTAAGGAACAAAGAAGAACTAGCTTCGAAAGTTTTACACACAAGTAAAATGCTAAGTGTAAAATCTTTCGAAGCCAATATTCAGAAGAAACTACTGAGGAAACTTTACACTAAGCGTCAAGTCTTCCAAAGCCAAAGACTCAACTCTTCCGAAGGTTAAAGATGAAGTCTTCCTAAGCTCTCAAGACAAAGTCTTCAGAAGCTGAATAAAGATAAGACTGATTACTTTAGAAGAGAGTTGGAAAAGACACTTTTCCTGTCAACTTTATCATAAAGCAACCTCCTGTCCGCTGCATGCTCTGGTGGTTCACCAACTATCATAAGTTAGTGAAACTTCCATGCTTTATGATAAAGTAGATAAGGTCTTTGTCTGCAAGTTTCTGTATTTGTTTCTTTTTTGGCTTTTTGTAATAGGAAAGTCAGTGAGCTATGGCCTGTCATAGTCACTAGTCAAAAGGCAATCTGCCTTTTGACTTTAGGCTGATCTTGTTGTCTAGATTAGTCACATCCAACTGTTTTTTGCATATTGATGGTTGTAGGTTTAGTATAAAGAGTCAAAGGTTCTTGTATTTCATACATCAGTGCAAACACCTGTAATAGAACCTAAGAAGCAATATACTACTTTTTTGAAAATTATTTCTTGTGTTCATGCTCTTACTTTACTTCTGTTGTGTATTGTATCATCTGTTTAAAGTTCTAAGTTCCCCATTTGAATTGTTAAGTGATCCTAAAGATCCTCCTAAGTGTGTTAACTAAGTGCAAAGTCCCTTTTTAACGGTCCTGCATTTGGTATCAGAGCATTCCAGGCTCTTGTTTGCAAGATCTCACAATCTTCAAAACCTCTTAGTAACACACATCACTTAACTCTTCAAATGGCAGCTATCTCCAAAGCTGATATGGAAATTGGAACAATGACAAAGTCCCTACTGATCACTCCTGAGGATTTGGACACTTGGTGTCAAAGAATGGAAGGCTTTATCAAGTCTCAAGATTCCAGGATGTGGGAGTCTATTGTCCATGGACCTCATGTACCATGCACCACTTCAGCTGCTGGTGGTGGTGGCATGATACCAAAGGAGAAGGCTAACTTTTTTGATGAAGATTGGAAAAGAATTGATATTGATCAGAAAGCCATGATAGCCCTCTAAACTGCTCTTCCAAACTTTATCTACAGAGGTTTCAAGAAGTGCAAGACCGCCAAACAGCTATGGGATGCACTGAAGTTTATGTATGAGGGTTCAAATGAAGCCAAGGAGAACAAGAAAGATCTCCTGAAGCAGCAGTTTGTAAACTTCACCTTTAGAACAGGTGAAACCATGTTCAACAATACTTCAGGTATGTTGAGATTGTGGATACTCTGGCTGATGTTGGGGTGACCATTGAGAACAGGGATATTGTAAGGAAGTTCATGACCTCTCTTCCAAGACAATGGACACACTATTGTGTGGTCATTAAGAGGACTGAAAACCTTAAGACTCTCACTCTTATTGAGCTGTATGGGATACTCAGTGGATACCAGATGGAGATGAACATGCAAAATTCATCTGGTAACTCCAACACTCACCAGAGTTCAGCCCTTCATGTGGTTGAAAGGGATAGCAGAGAACCATAACATCATCTCATCTGCTATCCTGAGACTTCACAAAAGGGTCCTTTCATCACCTTCCTGGAGACACCAAAAGAGAGCTACATCTAAGGAAGTCCCTTCCAAGAGACAAACTCTTCTCAAGCCTTTGTTTCCACTGATGAAAGTTCAGGCAACTTTCTCTTTACTCTTGAAGACCTAGACTGTATCCATCCAGATGATCTGGAATATATGGAGATAGTCCAGTAGATGGCTCTTCTCACTCACAGAGCCCAGAAATTCTACAAGAGGACTGGGAGAAGGTTTCCTAGCAATGCTGCCAGTGGCAAGTTTGGGCTGGACAAGAGCAAAGTCAAGTGTTACAACTGTAACCAGATGGGACACTTTGCTAGAGAATGCAAGGCACCCAAATCAAATGGTGGCCAAGCCTCATCCTGGCCAAACTACATTAAAGGAGGGCACCAGAATGAGAAGCCAAGACAGCAAGCTACAGTTGCTGTTGAAGAAGGAGGCTTTGACGGGAGCTTTCAAGCTGAAGATGCATTTCCAAGCCAAGCACTCATGGCTGACCACGATGAAGCCAAGGTACTTGAACGTCTTTGCTCTCCTGATTGTATTGCTAAAGTAAACAGATACAGGTCCTACAACTTGGAAATAAGATCTGACATTGAGTCCTTAAATATTTTAAAAGATGATTTTAAAAGAGCTGAAAATGACTATAAACTTAAGATAGAAGATCTAGAAAAAACAGTTTCAACTCTTAAACATGAGCAAACAAATTACAGGACTCAAATTAAGGATCTTATTACCAAGTTGACTGAATGCCAGGCTGAGCTTGTGATCAGCAAAGCCAGAGCAGAAAAATGTGTTCTTGAAGAGGAAACCTTCAAGAACATGATATCCTCATCTCTGCATGCAAAAGTGTGTTATCAGAACAAGTAGGGACTGGGATCTAGTGAGATAGCTCCTCCACACTCTCTACTATCAGTTAGATCTCCAAGGTGTGGAACTGATCAGATGAGCTTCCATCCATAGACCCCAATGATGAAGAGGATGAAGAGGAGAAGGTGAGGGATGACTCTGAGGTGAGTGAAGAGAGTAAATCCAAAAAGGGTCACCATGCTCCTAAGGAGGAAAAAGAAGCTGGTTTGAGCAAAACCAAAAGGAAGAACTTGATCAGAAGAGCAAAGAGAAGATCAAGAAAAGCTCAAGAGGTCAAGACCACCTTTGATCCCAAACAGAAACAAGTATTTGTCTCTGCAGGGTTCAAGGTGATAAAAGTTGAAGATCCTGCCAAGAATTCTAGTACCAAGAGTTCTACTTCAGCTTCAACTCACTCCAGCAACAACAAGAAGATTGATCAGCTGTGTGTCACTGCTACACAGCCTGAACCATCCATTTCTAAAAGCAAGCTTCACCCTAAGAAGCCTGCTGCATCATCTGAAAAGGTGAAAGTGGAAAAGGAAAGTGTTCAAGCTCAGTCTTCTTTAGAAAAGAAGGCTCTCAGAAGAAAAGATATAGATTGTATTATGTGTGGTAGTACCTCATATCTGGCTAAGGATTGTCAATACAATCCAAAGGGTACTATCCACATGATCAAGAAGAAAACTTCTGAGAGGAAGAAGAAACAAACAGTTTCGGAAGGAAAATCTGTTTCCTTCGGAAGCTCCAAAATGAAGAAAAAGGCAAATGAACCATTGTCTTCGGAAGGAAAATTGGTCTCGGAAGAAAGGAATGTTTCCGAAGTACTGAGGCCTGCTACACTGAAAGCAATATCTTCTG
The DNA here is from genome assembly GCA_025506505.1 of Flaveria sonorensis. Taxonomy (NCBI): domain Eukaryota; kingdom Viridiplantae; phylum Streptophyta; class Magnoliopsida; order Asterales; family Asteraceae; genus Flaveria; species Flaveria sonorensis. The sequence continues at coordinate 34,048,708 of CM046425.1, read as the reverse complement.
AAGGATTAGTCTCCAAAGCTTCCGAAGCCATAAAAGCTTCCGAAGCATTGAAGGTCAAGCCCAATCTTTCAAAGGTGGTGTGGAAGATGAAGGAAGACCATGTGGCTAAAAGTTCATCATCAGAAACAGCAAATGATCCCCAAAGCCTGAGCATAGGATCTATTACTGTTTCATTACTTTTAACTCATTCTAATAAGCCCAAGACCAATGAGGCTTGGGTTTCCAAAGGTAACTAAATCATCTCTTTTTGTGCAGGGACAGCTAAAGACCAACAAAAATATCTGGATTGTTGATAGTGGCTGCTCCAGGCACATGACTAGCAATGAGTCCTTGCTTCAAAACTTTGAAAGGATTGATGGAGGACCAGTTGCTTTTGGGGGAGATGCAAGAGAGTACATTACTGGCAGGGGCAAGGTTACAAATGGTAAGCTCAGCATTGAGAAGGTAAACTTTGTCAAAGAGCTTGGATACAATCTTCTGAGTGTGTCCCAATTTTGTGACCAAAAACATCACATGCTCTTTACTAAGCATGAGTGCATTGTTCTCAAGCCCGGGGTTGACATTCCTCCTGAGCATATTTTTCTTAGAGCCCCCAGGAGAGGAAACATGTACAAGATGGACTTGCAGGAAGCATCTCCATCTGGAGAGGTTTCTTGCTTTCTATCTAAAGCAAATAGTGATGAGTCTTTTCTTTGGCATAAGAGAATGTGCCATGTAAACTTTAAAAACATAAATAAACTGATTAAGGATGATTTGGTAACTGGAATACCAAAGAAAGAGTTTATAAGTGATAACCACTATGTTGCATGCCTGAAAGGGAAGCAACACAAAGTGTCTCACAAGCAAAGGAAATGAACTCTATCACTACTCCCCTACACTTGTTACATATGGATCTGTTTTGCCCCACCAGTGTAATGAGTCTAGGAAGGACCTCATACTGTTTAGTGATCACAGATGATTTCACAAGATTCACTTGGGTGTTTTTCCTTAGAACTAAGGATGAAACCTCTGAAATCTTAAAGAATTTCATTCTAAAAATTGAGAATCAATCTGATCACAAGGTCAAAATCATAAGATGTGATCAGGAAACCGAATTTAAAAACCAAATCCTTGATACATTTTGTGATGAGAAGGGTATTTCAAGACAATATAATGCTCCCAGGACTCCTCAGCAAAATGGTGTTTCTGAGAGGAGAAACAGGACACTTATTGAAGCTGCAAGAACTATGTTGTCTGACTCTAAGCTACCTATCACCTTCTGGGCAGAGGCTGTCAACACAGCCTGCTATATGCAGAATAGAGTTTTAGTAGTTAAGACACATGGTAAGACTCCTTATGAACTGTGGCATAAAAGGAGACCATTTATTGGTTTTCTTAGAACATTTGGATGTCCTTGCACCATCTTGAATACCAAAGATCAAATAGCTAAGTTTGCTGAGAAATCAGATGATGGACATTTTGTTAGATACTCTTCTCAAGCCAAGGCTTATAGAGTATACAATCTCAGAACTAAAATCATTGAGAAGACAGCCAATGTGACTTTCAATGAACACACACCCTGTGTGAAAGGTTCTGGTCCGGATTGGCTATTTGATCTTGATTTAGTTACCAACTGTTTTAACAAATCTTGTGAGAATATTTCAAGATCTATGGATAACAGGTCAACAGAGGATCCTGACCCAAGATTTGAGCTAAGACGACCAAACAAGAAGACTACTTCAGCTCCAATGGTGACTAACCCTGTCATTGAGGCTCCAATCAGCACAAGCATGACAAATACTGCTAATTCAACTAAATTACCCTCAAAGTCTAGTTTAGAGGCTCAGAATTCAGGTGAAGGAACCTCTAATGCAGGAGGAATGGGTGGTGGTGACAGTGATCAAGAATTTCTTGATGCTGATAACCACTCCATTGAAGACAACATCAATGATGTCACACACTTATTGGATCAAGTTTCTCTTGATAAGTGTGCTGATGTGGTGGGGGAATTTTCTTTGCCATATCAAAATTTCTCTAATCTTGATCTGTCCAACCAAGTTGCTGTGATTCCTCAACTCAGGATCCACAAGTCACATCCCACCACAAACATCATTGGAAATGTTAACTCAGGGGTGAGAACAAGAGGACAAACTCATGATAGCCATGTTTGTCTACATTCTTGTTTCTTATCCCAAATTGAGCCTAAGAAAGTTGATGAGACTCTAAAGGATGGAAGCTGGATTGAAGCAATGCAAGAAGAGTTGCTTCAAATCAAAAGACAGAAGGTGTGGAACTTGTGCCCTCTTCCTCAAGGGAAGACTGTCATAGGTACCAAGTGGGTATTTAGGAACAAGAAGGATGATAGAGGGATCATCATCAAAAACAAGGCTAGACTGGTTGTCCAAGGATACACACAAGAAGAAGGAATTGATTATACTGATGTCTTTGCTCCTGTAGCAAGACTTGAAGCTGTAAGGATATTCCTGGCTTATGTGCATCCAAGGATTTCAAGGTCTACCAGCTTGATATGAAGTGTGCCTTTCTTTATGGGGTGATTGATGAAGAAGTTTATATTAAACAACCACCTGGCTTTGTAGACCCAGATCATCCTGATTATGTTGCAAGCTTGATAAAGCCCTTTATGGACTACATCAAGCTCTAAGAAAGTGGTATGAGACACTATCAACATACCTCTGCAATCATGGATACAAAAGAGGTACTATTTATAGGACTCTCTTCATCAAAGATACAAGGAATGACACATTGCTAGTTCAGATATATAGATGACATCATCTTTGGTTCAACTAATCCAAAGCTCTGCAAAGACTTTGAGATGCTGATGAAGAATAGATTTGAAATGAGTGCCATGGGGGAACTCAGTTTCTTTCTAGGAATTCAAGTGAAGTAGGTTGAAGATGGCATCTTCATCAGTCAGTCAAAGTATGTACAGGACATACTTACAAGGTTCAAGATGACTGATTGTAAAGTTGCTATGACACCCATAGCCAGAAACCATTCCCTTGGTCTTGACCTTGAGGGGGAGTGTGTTGATGAACATCTCTACAGGGCTATGATTGGGTCACTTATGTATCTTATTGCTAGTAGGCCTGATATCATGTTTGCCACATGCATATGTGCAAGATATCAAGCAAACCCCAAGATGTCACACCTAATCACTGTCAAAAGATTCTTAGATATCTCAAAGGTGCTCCAAATATAGGCCTTTGGTATTCAAAGAATTCAGACTTTAATCTGTATGCTTATACAGATAGTGACTATGGTGGCTGCAACATGACTGCAAAGTCCACATCTGGGGGGTGTTAGTTTCTTGGTGGAAGGATAGTCTCTTGGCAATCCAAGAAGCAATCCTGTGTGTGTGTATCAACTGCTGAAGCTGAATACATAGCTGCTGCCAGCTGCTGTGCTCAAGTGCTTTAGATTCAAAATCAGATGCTAGACTATGGATTCAATTTCAAAGAGACTCCCATCCATATAGACAACAACAGTGCCATATCTATAACAGAGAATCCTGTGCAGCACTCAAGGACCAAACACATCAACATCAGGTATCATCTGATTAGGGATAATTTTGAAAAGGGCTTGATAAAACTAATCAAGGTTAACACAAATGAATAGTATGCTGATCTATTCATAAAAGCTTTTGATGAGCAGAGATTTAAGTATCTTGTATCAGCTATTAGGATGATTAACCTTGAATAGGTTTTTCTAAATAACTTCATCAATCTTACTACCTAAAATTGTGTGTCCTAGGTTGTCTATTAGATCACTTCATAAGCCCAGTTCTCTTTGGAGGAAAACAAATTTTCAAAATGATATTTTTTAGAGTTATGATAATTTACCTTCGGAAGAAATAAAATTGCCCTCAGAAGAAATTTACAGCTTATCTGCCAATTATCTTCGAAAGAAATTCATGAAGCACCTTTAGAAGCTTAAGTTGAATATAAGCTCCTGAATACATTTTAGAATAAATCTATTCCGAAGGCAATTAAGTCTCAGAAGACATGTTTATCTCTTCCGAAGCCAAAACTTTCAAAACTCTTTGAAATATCTTCCGAAGCAAAATTGTCTTCGAAAGCTTTTTCTGAAAAGCTTCAGAAGCTAAAATAACCTTCAGAAGTTTTTCAACTTCCAAGAAAACTACCTTTTTGGGCGCCTTTTTCTGAAGTAGGACCCACTTGCGGATTTCAAAGTTTATCTTTTGCTTTAACTTTGTTTCAAATCCTGAGTATATCTCCCCAAACGGTCCTATCTTTATCTCTCTACTCTTATTTTTCCTAAACCTAAAATTACCCCCAAATTCATCTTCTTCTACCTTCCTTCTCTGTAAAGCTTTTGCAAATGGCAAATCTTGATTGCCAAAATGACCCAGATTTCACCATGCATCTACACAGGCAACACAACCAGGTTGCTCTGATAAACTCTGAGAAGGATCCAAGCTTCTCAGATGTTTGTAGGTATCTTTCTTCGTCTCATTATCTCACCTCCCTTACGATTGATCCTCCCCTCTATGAGGATCAGTTGTTTGAGTTCTGGCAGACCTGTCAAGAGGTCACTTTGGACGGGGATAAGGCACTGTCTGCCATAGTGCAAGGGAGGACATTGTTCATCACTCCAGCCATCATCATCACCCATCTTCAGCTGGATGATGAAGAAGGTGAAATGTCCTTCCCAAAAGCTGCTGTCAACCATTCCTTTAAGCAGATTGGATATGAAGGTGACTTCACAGTCAAGACCTTCAGGAAGGGGAAGGCCTCATACCAGTGGAAGTACCTCCTTCATGTTGTCATCCACAGCTTGTCTAACAAACATGGAGGATGGGACCAGATTCCAGAAGACCTCTCCTTCATTGTCCATGGGATGGTTCAAGGGGTCAAATTCAGGTATTCTCAGTTTGTTTTCACAAATTTTCTTGCAAATTTGGACTCCCTAGAATATTACATGTTTCCTCGGTATGTTCAACACATTCTCAACTATGAAATGGGACCACAGTTGAGGGGAACAGGTAATGTTCTTAAACTTGCACATATGAGACCCGGCATTTTCAAAATATTGAAAAAGCCAACTGTTGGGTTCTCAGGGGTAGAAACAGCCCTTATCCCAAAAATGTTTGAGCTCATTGCTCAGGGTGACATCCTAGCACTAGCAGCTAGTGATGAACCAACACCCTCTAGCTCTCAACCACCATCAAGGCCTACCATTACCCTCACTTACCAAAGAAAATCCAAACGAACCCCTACACCTGCTATTAAGCATATGCAGGCCCCCATATCATAACCCACACAGGAGGAAGTGGACACTAGAGCTCCCACTTCCCCTGAGGAGCAAACTACTCCCATTCTTGACACAATCAGTGCTAAGGTTCCTCATGCTCAGCCTGATGAGCTCACACCTCCTCAAATAGCCTTAAGCCATCACTCTGAGTCTCAACACTCTGGTGATCAACCTTTAGGGGAAAGCTAGCATCCCCAGCCTCTTGATCTTAATCAACCCATGCCCAGCCTTGACTTTACTCTGATGAAGATTTTGGTTTCAGTGAGTACCATGAATCTCTCATCTCCATCCACACTCAAGGTGAGATGAGTACTCCTGCCTCACCCACTTCTAGCCCACATCAAACACCACAAACTGAGGTGGATCTCCTTCAGATTATCCAGGAGATCCATGTGGCAGAGGCTTTCACTGTTGGTAGTGATTACATCTCTAAGACCTCAACCACAGCAACCCAGCCTCTTGAAATAGAGTAGGGGAAATCCAGCAGCCAAGAAACCTATACTGGTGATGAGGGAGAAGACTCAGGTCCAATCCTCTCATCCCCCTATGATTCTTCATCTGAAGATGAGGGGATTCTGCAACAAAAGGTGCATAAACTTTCAAACATGTGCACCTACTTTGTGTCCAAGATAGCTCACCTAGAATCTCAGGTGACTATCTTGCAGAAAAAGGTCAATGACCAGCAACTTGAGATCACCGATCTCAAGGGTAAGCTAGCTGAGAGACCAATGAGATCAACTCATCCAGGTCCACAAGAACCTGTGGATGTCATGGATCAATCTCCCAGCTCACCTATGCAAGAGGGTGATGCTACCAAAAAGGGGGAGAAAATCCTAACAATCACATAACCTGGGAGTTCCTCTCATAGTATGGACATAGAGGACTCACCATCCTCTCTTGCAGTTGTCCATACTCAGCAACCTCCTCTAGACAGTGATCTACATTTGTTAATACAATAACTGTTTGAGGAGGGAATACCAAGAGCAATGTCTGCCCCTTCTGAGAACCTAATCTGGGGTTGGGGGTATGACAGTGAAAGGAAAGCTCTTGTACTCTCTAGAGCTCAGGGTCAACTAGAAATTTTAAATATTTCAAACCTGAGTTTCTATAAGGGTATAAATCTGGTAGATCTGGCACTTGTCAACCCAAGCAACAACAGACAAGCTGCCAGACTAGCCAGTAGAATTCAAGATTGGGTGCTGGAAGAATTCAAAAGGAGATCAGAACTATATAGACAGAGGCTAGCAGTTGAAGCCTTTGGTCAACTGGATGTTGAGGTGGACCCTAAGATTAGCTTCAAAGGGAAAGCCTTGACTGAAGGCCCAGAGGCTGAGACTGTGAACCTTAAGACAATATCTCCTCCAGCACCCCATACCCTCAGTGAGGCACCAGCTGGTGATGGTGCATCACAACTCTCTCTGGCCAGAGCTTGACTGCTAAATCCAGCAATGAAGGCTAAAGCTCTCCTCAGCCTGATTCATCAAGATCAGTACTTAACAAAGGCAAAAGAAAACTAACTGCTGAGGAGATTGAAGAAGAGAAAAGAGAGAGGAAGAGGAAGCTGAGGGGAGAGAGTTCAAGTGGTTCCCCAGGATTCATGCAAGCTGCAATTCTGACTGCCCATGTTACAAACACTCAAGAAGATGAGTTAAGGGCAGCCAGACTTAATTATCTAGGGACCAAGAACTACAACATAGATGAACTCATCTCTCTCCCCTTAGAAGAATTAAATAAACTAGCTGACACTGAGTTGTCAAAGGAGAGGAAGGAAGCTGAGGATGTAGCCTTGACCTTCAAGCACAAAGAGGAAATGAGAAGAAAAAGAATATACAAGAATATTCCTGTCCTCTCCCCAGTTCAAGAAAGCCCTGAGTCAGAGGCTGTGGCTGCTGATCAACCTCAGGTAGTTAATGAAGAAGAAAAGACAAAGATGATCAACTACCTGAGAGCCACAGGCCTCTACCAGGCACATGCACTTCTTCCCTTGCCATATGATTACATACTGTTTGAATACAACAAGCAGCTGGAAGAGCAAGCCAAAAGAAATAGGCAAGCTGCTAGAAAAAAGGAAAGGGAAGAAGCTGCCAAGTCAAGAGCCATCATCAAGAAAAGTCAAAAAAAGTCTGCAGATAGGCAGAAGATGATGAGCTTCTTGAAGCTGTATTGGTTCTCCGGAAGGAGGCTTGGTCCTATGTATCTGTCCACATTGGATGAGCATATAAGGGTGATCAAGCAGAAGATTAAAAGGGGAGAGCTTGTGGATCTCCACTCACCATCAGAACAAGCTCAACCTGAAGTTGAGGTAAAGGTTGAACCTACCGAGACAACACAACCTACACCTGAAGATATACAACAGCCAACTTCATCTTCTCATCCACAGGAGGGTTCTCCTCCCTCTCTTTCTGAACCTAGGAGAGAGGAGATCCTAACTGAGAGGGAATCCACTGAAGAACCTGGTACTGAAGACCAACCCTCTCAGTTAAAATCATCTGGGAGGAAAAAGAGGATGGCCAAAAGAAGATCCTCTAAGAAGAAGAAAAGAAGAAAGGCATCCGCCTCCCAAACTCAGGATGAGTTCCTGAGGAAGTGCATGAAGAGGGCTCTCAACCAACTCCTAGCATAATAGAGCCTCTCTCTGTTGGAAGACCAATTCTATCATGGACATTTGCTGAAGATCCTGATTGATGGTATGTCACTAGAGATTAGGGAGAACAACATGTCTACTTCACTAGTGACATGCTTGAACTCCCTCTACATGATCTCTATGACATGAGAAGGTACTTCATGGGTCTGAAGAATCCTGATCTGCTAATGAAGAAAGGAATTCTGAAGATTCTCATGTGGACTATCCCAGTCTGAAGACCTCTCTGTTTTGGTAGCATCAGCCTAGGGGGAGTTTGTAGGAACCTCTGAGGTTATGAGGCTGATGCAACCAAAGGATACCAAAACAACCAAGTCTTCCAACATGCACTAAGGAACAAAGAAGAACTAGCTTCGGAAGTTTTACACACAAGTAAAATGCTAAGTGTAAAATCTTTCGAAGCCAATGTTCAGAAGAAACTACTGAGGAACTTTACACTAAGTGTCAAGTCTTCTGAAGCCAAAGACACAACTCTTCCGAAGGTTAAAGATGAAGTCTTTCGAAGCTCTCAAGACAAAGTCTTCCGAAGCTGAATAAAGATAAGACTGATTACTTTAGAAGAGAGAGAAAAGACACTTTTTCTGTTAACTTTATCATAAAGCAACCTCCTGTCCACTGCATGCTCTGGTGGTTCACCAACTATCATAAATTGGTGAAACTTCCATGCTTTATGATAAAGTAGATAAGGTCTTTGTCTGCAAGTTTCTGTATTTATTTCTCTTTTGGCTTTTTGTAATAGGAAAGTCAGTGATCTATGGTCTGTCATAGTCACTAGTCAAAAGGCAATCTGCCTTTTGACTTTAGGCTGATCTTGTTGTCTAGATTAGTCACATCAAAGTGTCTTTTTGCATATTGACAGTTGTAGGTTTAGTATAAAGTGTCAAAGGTTCTTGTATTTCATACATCAGTGCAAACACCTGTAATAGAAACTAAGAAGCAATATACTACTTCCTTGAAAATTATTTCTTGTGTTCTTGCTCTTACTTTACTTGTGTTGTGCATTGTATCATCTGTTTAAAGTTCTAAGTTCCCCATTTGAATTGTTAAGTGATCCTAAAGATCCTCCTAAGTGTGTTAACTAAGTGCAAAGTCCCTTTTTAACGGTCCTGCAATATGTTAGCTTCTGCTGTAAGTTGTATCAATTGTAGATGCCCGCCCGAGTCATAGGTGGGGTGTCCTAATTCCTGCCTAATCAGACTTCTAGTCACGGCTTAAATGGTGTAGCTTCATCATCTTCTTTAGGTTTGCCTTTTGGTTTAGTCATATTGTTATGCTTCCTTCCTAATCTAGTTAGTCCAGTTGTGCTTTGGCTTCATCCTACTCCATATGATGTAATTATTTAGGCAATCCAATATTACTTAGTGCATACTTTTCCCCATTGCTTGATTTGATTCTATATGAAAGTATAGCTCATCTTTCCCATCTCAAGCTGCTGCTCATAACCCTAACTTCAATTATGTGCCACTGGAAGTTGTATATCACCTTAAATCAAGCATTTTATCATTTCTAAAAATGTAAACACCAAGTAACACCTTAGCTTGCGAGCTTGAATCTTAGCTAAAAAGTAAGTGTATCTTTAACACCAATTAGAATAACGTAACACCCATCAACAAGCACACTGGTTTTTTAGACACTGCATATAATTTTGAGACCTAGTATATAGACATAAAGAAACAAAACTTGTTATAAAAAAGATAAGATGTTACCGCAACACCCGAGAACTTCAAAAAGTTAAAAAGGATAGTAAAAAGGGGTTTTCAATCCTTAATGTAAAATTAAAGACTAAATGTAGCATTAATGAAAATTATGATAGAGAGCCACCTCTAAGGGTGCCTTGCACATCAAAAGTACCCAAATTGTCTAGAGAGAGTGAGACGGATGGACGGAGAAAGCTTGGAAAATCAGAAAAAAGTACGGATTTTCACTTGATTTTGGTTAGATCTATGTTAAATGATGTCTCAAGGATGTGATAATCAATTTATAATAATAAAGTTTGGATATTTACATATTCATGTATAGATCTCGGCTAGTAAGGGGCTCAATTATCTGGTTTTGCAAGTGTTTTTCACAAGAGTTCTAGATTCCCACTTTTTAAGATAATTTCAGAGTTGATATGCATGCTCCTAATGAAGTTTTATGCTAGATCTATGATATTATAAATAAAGATAGTATTATTATGATGAAAACCATTTTTATACGGTTGCATGATATCATGATAGTTTATGTGCATGAACCCTAAATGGGCACGTTTTGATCTGTTCTACAATAGAGAACTAATGTTTTTCCCAATCAACATATTTTAAAGACCATATGGTCTCAAATACTTTCGTACAACATTTGATGTTGAAACATCATTTTAATGATGTTTGAATATACTGGGGTTCTATGAAAAGAAGAGCTCCACAGAGATTTGTTTCTACACAATCTTTTATCAAAATGCTATTTCGAATGAATCATCTCGGATGCTTCTAAAAACATAATGGTTATCTATAAAGTCTAAATATTATTATATCTGGTATTGAACTTTATGTTCTTGCATTGATTTTGAACTAAACTAAAACTTTGCGTTCATGTAAAGTGAAGAGATTCAACTATTAATTATTCAAAGTTAAACTCACCTCAATCAAAATATAAAAGATTAAGATCAAAGAATATAGTTTTTTTCATTAGATTACATGTTAAATAAGACTACAAGTTAATTATTGTGTAACCAATATGCTTTAGAAATTAGACAAAGATATTTTTAAACATTCAAATCTAACAAAAACTTGTTCAGTATCCGGTGTGCTTGTGCATGCGTGCGTATTTACATTGCAGGACTGGTGAAGGGCGTCAATGCAACAGTTTCATATTTGTTAGAAGAGTGTTAGAACACTTAACAGATCAAATAGGGAACCGGTTTATGATGAAACAAAGAACATAAGTATAGAACAGACCAAGAACAAAAACACGCTAATATGGTTTCAAGAATGATGTATATTGTTCTCAAGTTCTTACAAAGTGTTACAAAGCTTAAATTGAAATGACAAGTACTTGAGACACTTTATACTACATCCTACAACCAGCCATACTTTGAAGGCCAGCTGGAAACACTAATCTACAGACTCCCCTTAGCTCACATCCTTATCTAATACAAAAAGGATAAAAGTACTAAAATAGAAAGTTACAGACTCAAGACCTTAATCTATAGTTTGAAAAAAGTATGACCTTTTCACCAACTCATATAAGTTGGTGAGTCTTCAAAGGTGGTAGCGAAAAGTAGTTCAGCTTTTATCAAAAGGTGATTTAGAAAAAGCACGTCTTCTTTGTCTTTGGAAGAAATCAGTCTTTGGCTTCAGAAGACTTTGTCTTTGAAGCTTCGGAAGACTTCATCTTTGGCTTCGGAAAATTTGGTATTTTGGCTTCGGAAGATTTGATGCTTAGCATGATTCATTGATTTATATCAAATCTTTTGACATAACTTCCTTGTATTTCACATGTGCATGTTGAGAGCTCTTTGGTCACATCAGCCTCTAAGTGTAATCCTTACAAACTCCCCTTAGGCTGATGCTACTAAAAGTGAAGAAGAACTTTGAAACTTGATCTTCATTTGTTGACAGTCCTCATCAAAATCAAGACCATTCCCTTCATCATCAGTTGGTCAGGATGCCTCAAACTTTCAAAGTACCTCCTCATGTCATAGAGATCCTACAGAGGGAGGTCAAGTATGTTTTACCAGAAGTACATGTCTTGACCCCCTTGTTGTCTAGTGACATACCATCTGTCTGGGTTAGTAGCAAATGCCCAAGACAAGATGGGTCTCTCATCAACAAGAGGCTCCATAATAAGTGGACTTTGTTGATCAGCCTCTTCTTGATCACCCTTAGGATGTTCTGACCCATCTTGAGGTGCAGAGGTGGATTTCTTGGACTTCTTCTTCTTCTTCTTCTTGTCCCTTCTGATAGCCATCCTCTTCCTCTTTCTATCCATTAACTGAGAAGGCGGGCCTTGAGTACCAGATGGTTCTTGTTTGTCCTTCTCAGTTGGGTCCTTTTCCTTCACAGGTTCAGAAAGAGAGGGATCAGGACCCTGTTGTGGGTCACAAGATAAAGCTGGCATTGATGCATCATTAGGTCCTGGTTGAGTTATATCTTATGATTCAACCTTGACCTCAGCTTCAGGTGTAGCTTGACTTGGTGAAGAATGCAAGTAAACCGGCTCACCCCTCTTGATCTTCTGCTTAATCACTCTAATGTGCTCATCCATAGTGGATAGAGACATTGGACCAAGTCTCCTTCTGAAGAACCCATATAGATTCAAGAAGCTCACCATCTTCTGTCAATCAGCAGACTTCTTCTGATTTGCTCTAATGGTGGCTCTTGACTTTGCAGCCTCTTCCCTCATCTTCCTCTTAGCAGCTTTTTGCTCTTTTAGCACTTCTTGCTCAAGATGCTTATGGTATTCAAATTCAATGTATTCATAAGACAAGGAAGCAAGTCTACTACCTGATAGAGGCATGTGTCACTTAGGTAGGTCATCATATTTTGTCTGTCTTGTTCTCTACCTACCTGAGTTTCATGCTTAGTAACCATAGCCTCTGCCTGTTTCTTGAACTGGGGAGAGGGTAGGAGCTTTGTAGGGTCTTTTTCTTTTCTTTTCTACTTTAATTTTGAGGAGCATTTCTACATTCTCAGCTTTCCTCCTTTCCTTTAACACTTCCATGTCAACCAGTTCATTCAGTTCTTCTAAGGGAAGAGAGATAAGTTCATCAACATTATTATTCCTAGACCCCAGATAGTTCAATCTGGCTGCCCTTAACTCATCCTCTAGAGTGTTTGGCCTAGGGGCAACCTTGATTGTAGCTTCCATAAAGCTAGGGGTCCCATTCGAACTCTCTCCCCTTGCCTTCTTCTTCCTCTCTCTCTTCTCCTCCTTAATCTCTTCAAGGGTCATCTTCCTTTTCCCTTTGTCAGTCATTGGCCTGTGTGACTCAGGGTTGAGAGAGATTTGGCCTTTATTGCTTGGTGTTGCACTTTAGCTATGGCCAGAAAGAGGCTGTGAGACACCTTCACCAGCTGGTGCCTCACTGAGAGTACTGGGCGTTAAAGCAGTTCTATCTCAAGGTTCATAGGTTCAACTACTAGGCCTTTAGCCAAGGTTTCCCCTTTGAAGCTAATCTTAGGGTCCACCTTAACATCCAGTTGACCAACAGTCTTGCCTGCTAGCCTCTGTCTATATAGCTTGGTTCTCCTTTTGAACTCTTCAAGCACCTTATCTTGAATCCTTTCAGCTAACCTTACAGCTTACCTGTTTTGACTTAGGCTGGTAAGTGGCAGGTCAACCAAATAGGTGCTCTCATAGTATCTCAGGTTATGAAAGTTTAAGACTTCTTATTGTCCCTGACACCTAGAGATTACCAGGGCTCTCCTATCAGCATTATACCTCCAACCCACTATTCGATTTTCAGCAGGGCAGGATAGGGTAGACATTGCCCTTGGTATACCCCCTCAAACAGGCTTTGAATTAGGAAATCCACATCAATGTGGGCCTAAGGAGCTTGTTAAGTATGGAAAACTACAAGTGAGGGTGGTAAATCCTCTATGTCCATACTCTGGGCAGAAAGACTCCCCTCATCTTTATCAGTAGAAGCATAGGAGGATGAGAGAATAGGACCAAGGTCTTCTTCCTCACCACCAGATTAGGATTATTGGCTGCTGGATTTCCCTTACACACTGACAGCTTCAATAGAAGTGTCAATAGGCTGGGTTGCCAAGGTTGAGGTCTTAATGATGTAATCACTTTCAACAGTGAAAGCCTCTTCCATATGGACTTCCTGAACGTACTTAGGGAGGTCCATCGCAGTTAGGGGTGGATGATGTGGGCTAGATATGGGTGATTCGGGAGCATTCATCTCTCCTTGAGTAGGAGTGGAGAAGAGATACTCATGGTACTCACTAAATCCCATATCCTCATCATCATAGGATTGAAGGTCAGGGATGGGTTGGTTTAAGTCCAACGGTTGGGGATGGTAGCTTTCCCTTGAAGGTTGATCACTTGAGTTTTGAGACTCAGAGTAATGGCTTAAGGCTGGGGTAATGAGCTCATCAAGCTGAGCATGAGAAACCTCATCACTAATCAAAGAAATGATGGGAGTGCTTTGCTCCTCAGGAGAAGGTAGAGCTCTTGTTTCCACTTCCTCCTACATGGGTAGTTGTATGGTGGTCGACTCAACCTGAGTAGACTAAAGAAGGGTTTGTTTGGATTTTCTGGTGTAAGTGATGGTTCTTTGTGGTTGTGTGGGTGCTGTAGATGTAGAAGGTGTGAGTTCAATATTGGCTGGTGCTGCCAAGTTGTCACCTTGAGCAATGAGCCCTAACATTTTTGGGACCAGGGCTATTTCTACCCCTGAGAAGCCAACTATGGACTTTATCATTATTTTGAAGATGTAGGGCTTCATCTGTCCCAATGTTAGGGTATTACCTGTCCCCCTTAACTATGAGCCTAGTTCACAGTTAAGAATGTGTTGGACATATCTAAGGAACATATAGTACTCTAAGGATTCCAAGTTAGCAAGCAAGTTTGTATAGACAAACTGGGAGTACTTGAACATGACCTCTTAAACCATCCTATGGACTATCTAGGATAAGTCCTCAGGAATCTGGTCCCATCCTCCATGTTTGTTGGACAGAGATTGGATTACCACATAGAGGAGGTACTTCTATTGAGAGGAAACCTTACCCTTCTTGAAGTTCTGACAGAATAGTCCCCTTTATAGCCCATCTGCCGGAATGAGTTGTTGACAGCAGATTTTGGGAAGGACAACTTGCCTTTATCATCATCCAGCCTCAGATGAGAGTTAATTATGGCTGGAGTGATGATAATTGTTTTCCCCGGCATTATGGCAGACAGTGCCTTCTCACCACCCAAGATGACCTCTTGGCAGGTCCTCTAAAACTCTAGGAGTTGATCTTTATATAGTAGAGGGTCTATTATGAGGGCAGTGAGGTAGTTTGAGTGAGTTAAGAAGCAGTGAAAATCTAAGAAACCTGGATCTTTCTTAGATGATAATAGAGCAACTTGATAGTGTTGCATGTGTAGATGCATAGAAAAATCTGGCTGGTTTTAGGGATCATTATTGGCCATTTTGAGTAGCTTAGAAGTGAAGAAAGCTATGAACAAGGTCAGTTTGTGGGTGAATTTAGGGTTTTAACTTTTGCAGATCAAAAGGAAAAATGAAAGAGGGGGAACCATTGTACGAATATTTAAATGGTAAGGATTTGAGACAAACTTAATGCAAAAGGATAAACTTTGACATTCGAATATCAGTCCCACCTCTAAAGAAGTGCCCAAAAAGATAGTTTTCTTGGAAGTCTTAAATCTTGCAAAGGTAACTTGTCTTCAGAAGTTTTGAGAAAACTTTCGAAGCCAATTTGGCTTCGAAAGATATTCCTTAGTTTGATAAGAATGACTTTAGAAGAAAAATACTTGGAGTATTTTTTACTTCTTAGATAAATTTTGCTTCAAAAAATATCAAATATCAGAAATTTTATTCAAAGAGAGAATAAAGCTTCCAAGACTTAATTGTTTTCGAAAGAAAATTTTCCTTCAAAACATATAAGTACTTAGAAGCAGATTTAAGCTTCGAAAGATATATCAAAATTTCTTCCGAGTGTAAATTTCTCAGAAGTAGTTATTAGTTTTGAAGACATAATTTTCTTCTAAAGAAAACTTGATGTCTTTCGAAAGAAAACATATCTAAAATTCTCAAAATTCTAAGGAATATCATTTTTGAAAATTTTCTTTCAAACTAGGCTTATATAGGTGATAATACAGAAAACTTAAGACACACATGTTTGAGAAAATAATCTTCCAATTAATTTAAGAAAATCTACTAAAAGTTAATCATCCCAATAGCTGATACAAGATACTTAAATCACTGTTCATCAAAAGCTTTTGTGAACAGAACAACATATCATTCATTTGTGTTAACTTTGACTAGTTTTATCAATTTTCATAATTATCTCTAATCAAATGATACCTGAGGTTGATGTGCTTTGTCTTTGAGTGCTGCACAGGATTCTCTTTAATACAGATAGCACTATTGTTGTCTACGTGGATGGGTGTCTCTTTAAAGTTGAATCCATAGTCCGGCATCTAATTTTGAATCCAGAGCACTTAAGCACAACAACTTGAAATAGTAATGTATTCAGCTTTAGCAGTTGATGTAGACACATAGGATTGTTTCTTGTATTGCCATGAGACTATCCTTCCACCAAGGAATTGACATCCCTCTAATGTAGACTTTGCAGTCATATTGCAGCCACCATAGTTACTATTTGTATAAGTATACAGATTGAAGTCAGAATTCATTGGATACCAGATGCCCAGTTTGGGAGCACCTTTGAGATATCTGAGAATCCTCTTGAGCAACTAGGTGTGACATCTTGGGGTTGGCTTGATATCTTGCACAAATATAGGTAGCAAACATGATATCAGACCTGCTGGCTGTGACGTACATAAGAGACCCAATCATAGCCCTGTAGAGGTGTTCATCAACACACTCCGCCTCAAGATCAGGTCCAAAGGAGTGGTTTCCAACTATGGGTATCTTAGCAACCTTGCACTCAGTTAGATGAAATCTGGCAAGTATGTCTTACACATACTTTGACTGGTTTATGAAGATGCCATTGTCAACCTGCTTCACTTGAATCCCTAGAAAGAAATTGAGTTCCCCCATAGCACTCATTTCAAATCTATTCTTCATAAGCTTCTCAAAGTCTTTGCAGAGCTTCGTATTAGTTGACCCAAAGATGATGTCATCTATATAAACTTGAACCAGCATCAAGTCATTCCATGTTCCTTTAATGAAGAGTGTTCGATCAATAGTACCCCTCTTGTAACCATGTTGAACAAAGTACTGTGATAGTGTTTCATACCACTTCCTTGGAGCTTGATGAAGCCCATAGAGAGATTCATCAAGCTTGCAAATGTAATCAAGATAATCAGGGTCTGCAAAGCCAGATGGTTGTTTGACATACACTTCATCATCAATCACCCCATATAAGAAGGCGCACTTGAGATCAAGTTAGTAGACCTTGAAATCCTTGGATGCAGCAAAAGCAAGGAATATCCTAACAGCTTCAAGTCTTGATACTGGAGCAAAAACATCTGTGTAGTCAATCTCCTCTTTTTGTGTGTATCCTTGAACAACTAGTCTTGTCTTATTCTTGATGACAAGTCCTCTATCATCTTTCCCATTCTTAAAAACCCACTTGGTACCTATAGTGGTCTTCCCATGAGAAAGAGGACATAGGTTCCAAACCTTTTGCCTTTTGAATTAAAGCAGCTCCTCCTGCATTTCTTCAACCCAACTTCCATCCTTCATAGCCTCATTAATCATCTTAGGCTCAATCTGGGACAAGAAACAAGAGTGAAGACAAACATTTTTGTCATTGGTATGTTCTCTTGTTCTTTCTCACCCCTGTCTCAACATCTCCAATGATGTTCATGGTGGGATGTGACTTGTGGATTCTCAATTGAGGAATCACAGCAAGTTGGTAGGAGAGATCTAAATTAGTGAAATCCAGATCTTGTGATTGAGTATCATTCACCACATTAGCATACTTATCAAAAAAAACTTGAACCAATGAGTGTGTCACATCATTGATGTTGTCTTCCATGGAGTGGTTATCAGCATCAAGAAATTGTTGATCACTATCACCACCTCCATCTCTTCCTACAATGTAAACTCCTTTATTTGAGTTTTGTACCTCTGTGCTAAAATTTGTAGGAACCTCAGATATATCAGCTGAAGAGTTTGTCATTGTTATGCTGATAGGATTTCCAACTGCAGTGTTTGTTACCACTAGAGCTGAAGTAGTTTTTTGACTTGGTCTTCTCAGCTCAAATATTGGATCAGAATCTCCTGTTGATAAGCTACTTGTAGATCCTGAAACATCTTCATAAGATTTGTTAAAATAGTTGGTAAGTAAATCAAGATCAAACAGCCACTCAGGACCAGAACCTTTTACAATGGGTGTGTGCTCATTGAAGGTCACATTGGCTGACACCTCAACTACTCTAGTTCTAAGATTGTATACTCTATAAGCCTTAGCTTGGGAAGAGTATCCAATAAAGTATCCATCATCTAATTTGTCAATAAATTTGGCTATCTAATCTTCAGTATTCTAGATGGTGCAAGGACATCCAAATGATCAAAGGAAACCAATAAAAGGTCTCCTTTTATGCCACAACTCATAAGGATTCTTACCATGAGTCTTGACCACTAAAACTCTATTCTGCACATAGTAGGCAATGTTAACTGCCTCTGCCCAGAAGGTGATGGGCAGTTTAGAGTCAGATAGCATTGTTCTTGCAACTTTAATAAGTGTCATATTTCTCCTCTCAGCAACACCATTTTGCTGAAGAGTCCTTGGAGCACTATATTGTCTTGTAATACCTTTCTGATCACAAAATGAATCAAGGATTTGGTTCTTAAATTCATTTCCTTGATCACATCTAATGATTTTGACCTTGTGATCCCATTGATTCTCATTTTTCAGAATGAATTTCATCAAGATCTCGGGGGTCTCATCCTTAGTTCTAAGGAAGAAGACCCAAATGTATCAAGTGAACTCATCTGTGATCACTAAACAATATGAGGTCCTTCCTAAACTCATTATACTGGTGGGGCCAAAGAGATCCATATGTAACAAGTGTAAGGGAATAGTGATAGAGTTCCTTTCCTTTGGCTTGTGAGACACTTTGTGTTGCTTCCCTTTCAGACATGCAACATAGTAGTCATCACTTGTAAACTCTTTCTTTGGCATTCCAGTTACCAAATCATTCTTAATTAATTTATTCATGCTTTTAAAGTTTGCATGGCACATGTTTTTATGCCAAATTAAAGACTCAACACTATTGGCTTTAGATATAAAGCAAGAAACTTCTCCTGATGGGGATGTTTCCTGCAAATCCACATGTTTCCTTTTCTTGGGGCTCTGAGCAGGATATGCTCTTATGGAATGACCACTCCAGGCTTGAGAACAATGCACTCATGCTCAGTAAAGAGCATGTTATGTCTCTGGTCACAAAATTAGGATACACTTAAGAGATTGTAACCAAGCTCCCTAATATAGTTTACCTTCTTAATGTTGAGCTTACCATTTGTGACCTTGCCCCTTCCAGTATTGTAACCACCTGATTCTCCCCCAAAAGCAACTAGCCCTCCATCAATTTTGTTAAGTTCTAAAGCAAAGAGCCATTGCTTGTCATGTACCTGAAACAGCCACTATCAATTATCCATATATTTCCCTTGGTCTTCAGTTGTTACTGCATAGAAAGAGATGGTTAGTTATATTTGGAAGCCTAAGCCTTGTTGGTCTTGGGCTTGTCAAAGTGAACTGAAGATAATTCAATAGTAATTGATCCTATATGCAAGCTCTGAGGATTATTTGATGTTGTTGATGAAGAACTTTTAGTCACATGGACTTCCTTCATCTTCCACACCATCTTTGGAAGACTAGATGTGGCTTTCAATACTTTGAATGTTTTGATGACTTCGGAAGTTTTGGAGACTGGACCTTCAGAGCTTTCGAAGGTAATTTTCCACCTATCTTCTTCTTCACTTTGGAGCTTTTAAAAGGAAACGTTTTTCCTTTCGAAGCTATCTTCTTCTTCTTTTTCTCAGAAGTATTCTTCTTGATCATTTGGATGATACTCTTGGGATTATACATGCAATCCTTAGAAAAATGATAGGTACCACCACACATGATGTACTCAACTGGAATACTTCTGACAGTCTTCTTTTGAGTAGAAGGCTGAGCTTGATCTCTTTTTGCTTCCTTCTTTGTCTTCATAGATGATGTAGCAGGCTTATTAGGGTAAGGCTTGCTATTGGAACCGGATGGTTCAAGCTGTGCAGTAGTGGTACATATTTGATCAACCTTCTTTTCTTGACCAGGATGATTTGAACATGAACTAGGACCCTTGGTACTAGATTCCATAGTTGAGTCTTTAGTCTTCACCACTTCAAACCCAATAGAGATAAAGACTTGTTTTTGCTTGAAGTTGAAAGTGTCCTTGATTTCTTGGGCTTTCTTTGATTTTCTTTTAGCTGCCCTGATCAAGTTCTTCCTAGTTGACTTGATCATCCTTGGTTCTTTCTTTTCTCCAGGAGCATAATGAGCCTTCTTAGGATGATCCTCCTTACTCACAACAGATTCATTCTTCACTGTCTCCTTTTTATCTTCATCCTTTTCTTGGATCGGGTCTATGAGGGGTAGCTTATCTTGACTAGTTCCACACCTTGGAGATCTTACAGATGGTAGAGTGTATGGAGGAGCTATCTTACTTGAACCCAAACCCTGCCTATTTTGATAAAAAATCTTTGCATGCAAGGATGAAGATATGATGTTCTTAAAGGTTTCTTCTTCAAGAACATATTTTTCTACCCTGGCTTTGCTCATCACAAGCTCAGCCTGGCATTCAGTTAACTTGGTAATGAGATCTTTAATTTGAGTCCTGTAATTTGTTTTCTCATGCTTAAGAGTTGAAATTGTTTTCTCTAAATCTTCTATTTTAAGTTTATAGTCATCTTAAGCTTTTTTGAAATCAGCTTTTGAAACATTCAAAGACTTAATGTCATATCTCAATTCCAGGTTATAGGACCTATACATATTTACTTTAGCAATGTATTTAGGTGTACAAAGATGTTTTAATACCTTGGCTTCTTTATGATCAACCATCAGTGCTTGGTTGGGAGAAACATCTTTAACCTAAAAGCTCCATTCAAATCCTCCTTCTTCAATAGTAATAGTAGCTTGTTGTTTTGGTTGGCTTGGCTACTTGGATCTAGGAGCTGCTTCAGTGTAGTTTGGTCTAGATTGTTCTTGGCCATCATTTGTCTTTGGTGCCTTGCACTCCCTAGCAAAGTGTCCTATTTGGTTACAATTGTAACACATCACTTTGCTTTTATCCAGTCCAAACTTTCCACTAGATAGATTGTTGGGAAACTTTCTTTCGGTTCTCTTGTAGAATTTCTTTGCTCTATGAGTGAGAAGAATCAACTTTTCTTCTGAAGGTAAGTTTTCACTTATCTTCTTCTTCACTTTGGAGCTTCTAAAAGGAAGAGATTTTTCTTCCGAAGCTATCTTCTTCTTTTTATTCTCAAAATTTTTCTTCTTGGTCATATGGATAGTACTTTTGGGATCATAGATGCAATCCTTAGCAAAGTGAGAAGTACTACCATACATGATGCATTCAGTTTGCATACTTCTGAGATTCTTATTCTGAGTAGGAGATTGAGCTTGATCTCTTTCCACTTCCTTCTTCATTTTCACAAATGATGCAGCAGGCTTCTTAGGGCGAGGCTTGCTCTTGAAACTGGATGGCTCAGGTTGTGCAGCAGTGGTGCATATTTAATCAGCCTTCTTCTCTTAACCAGGATGATTTGGACATGAACTAGGACTCCTGGTACTAGAGTCCATGGTTGAGTCTTCAGTTTTCACCACTTCAAATCCAGCAGAGATAAAAACTTGCTTTTGCTAGGAGTTAAAGGTGGTCTTGATCTCTTGGGCTTTCTTTGATTTTCTTTTGGCTACCCTAATCAAGTTCTTCCTAGCAGACTCGGTCATCCTTGGTTCTTTCTTCTCTCCAAGAGAATGGTGACCCTTCTTAGGATGATCTTCTTCACTCACCTTAGATCCATCCTTCATTATCTCCTCTTCATCTTCATCCTCTTCTTGGATAGGGTCTATGAGGGGTAGCTCATCTTGACAAGCTTCACACCTTGGGGTCTTACAGATAATAATGTGTGGGGAGGAGCAATCTCACTTTAACCTAATCCCTGCCTGTTCTGATAAAAAAATATTTGCATGCAAGGATGAAGATATGATGTTCTTGGATGTTTCCTCTTCAAGAACACACTTTTCTGCCTTGGATTTGCTGATCACAAGCTCAGCCTGGCATTAACTATAGTTAACTCGGCAATGAGATCCTTGATGTGAGTCCTGTAATTTGTGTGCTCATGCTTAAGAGTTGAAATTGTTTTCTCTAAATCTTCTATTTTAAGCTTATAAAAATTTCAGCTCTTTTAAAAATCTGCTTTTAAAATGTTCAAGGACTCAAGGTCAGATCTCACTTCCAAGTTGTAGGACCTATACATGTTAACTTTAGCAATGCATTCAGGTGTACAAAGATATTCTAATACCTTGGCTTCTTCATGTTCAGCCATCAGCGCTTGGTTGAGAGAAACATCTTCAACCTGAAAGCTCCAGTCAAAGCCTCCTTCTTCAACAGCAACAGCAGCTTGTTGTTTTGGTTGGCTTGGCTTCTCAGCTCTGGGAGCCGCACCAGTGTAGTTAATCCTGGATTGTGCTTAGCCACCATTAGTTCTTGGTGCCTTGCACTTGCTAGCAAAGTGTCCCATCTGGTTTCAATTGTAACACTTCACTTTGCTTTTATCCAGTCCAAACTTTCCACTGGATACATTGCTTGGGAACTTCCTTCTGGTTCTCTTATAGAACTTCTTGGTTCTGTGAGTGAGAAGAGCCATCTGCTGGACTATCTCCATGTATTCTAGATCATCTAGATGGATGCGATCCAAGTCTTCACGAGTAAAGAGAAAGTTGCCACAACTTTTATCAGCAAAAACAAAGGCTTGTGATGAGCTTGTCTCTTGGAATGGGCTTTCTTGGATGTAGCTCTCCCTTGGTGTCTCAGTGAAGGTTATGAAAGGACCCTTTTATGAGTTGTCAGGATAGCAGATAAGATGATGTTGTGGTTGCCTACTATCCCTTTCAACCACATGGAGGGCTAAACTCTGTTGATTGCTGAAAGAGCTCCTTGATAGATGTTGCATGTTCATCTCCATCTGGTAATCACTAAGGATACCATACAACTCTATGAGAGTAAGGGTAGAGAGGTTTTCAGTTCTTTTAATGGCCACACAGTAGTGTGTCCATTGTCTATGAAGAGAGAACATGAACTTTCTCACAATGTCCCTAGTCTCAAGTTTGACTCCAACATCCATGAGAGTGTCCACAATCTCAACATACCTGAAGTATTGTTGAGTCATGGTTTCACCTGTCTTGTAGGTGAAGTTCTCAAACTGCTGCTTCATGAGGTCTTTCTTGTTTTCTTTGGCTTCCTCAGACCCCTCTTACATGAGCTTAAGTACATCCCAGAGCTGCTTAGCAGTTTTGCACTTATTGAAGCCTCTGTATATAGAGTTTGGAAGAGCAGTTTGGAAAATGATCATGGCCTTTTGATCTATTTCAATTTTCTTCCAATCTTCCTCAGAATAGTCAGCCAATTTCTTTGGAATAATCCCACCTCCAGCAGTGGCTGAAGAGGTGCTTGAGATGTGAGGTCCTTCAACAACAGATCTCCACATCCTGATGTCTTGAGACTTGATAAACCCTTCGATACGTTGGCACCAAGTGTCAAAGTCATCAGGAGTGATCAATGAAGACTTTGTCATGGTACCGGATTCCATATCAGCCTTTGTGAGAGCTGCCATTTGAGCTGGTAAGTGTTTTATAAAACTGAAGAGATCTAAGATGGTGAGATCTTACAATCAAGAGCCTGAAAAGCTCTGATACCAATTGCGGCACCGGTGAAGGGGGTCAATGCAATACTTTCAAAGTTGTTAGAAGAGTGTTAGAACACTTAACAGATCAAATAGAGAACTGGTTTATGATGAAACAAAGAACAGATGTAAAGAACAGAACAAGAACAAGAACACACGAATATGGTTTTCAAGAATAATGTATATTGCTCTCAAGTTCTTACAAAGTGTTACAAAGGTTAAATTGAAATGACAAATACTTGAGACACTTTATACTACATCCTACAGCCGATCATACTTTGAAGGCCAGCTGGAAACACTAATCTAGACAACAAGATCAATGTAGAGTCAAAAGCCAAATTGTCTTTTGACTAGTGACTATGACATGTCATAGCTCACATCCTTATCTAATACAAAAAGTATAAAAGTAGAAAAGTAGAAAGTTACAGACTCAAGATCTTAATCTACAGTTTGACAAAAGTATGACCTTTTCACCAAATCTTATAAGTTGGTGAGTCTTCAGAGGTGGCAGCAAAAATTAGTTCAGCTTTTGTCAAAAGGTGATTCAGTTGAAGCATGTATTCTCTATCTTCAGAAGAAATCAGTCTTTGGCTTCGAAAGACTTTGTCTTTGAAGCTTCGAAAGACTTCATATTTGGCATCGAAAGATTTGGTCTTTTGACTTCGGATGATTTGATACTTAGCATAATTCACTGAGTTATATCAAATCTTTCGAAGTAACTTCCTTATACTTCATATGTGCATGCTGAGAGCTCTTTGGTTGCATCAGCCTCTAAGTGTAATCCTTACATACGTGCATTTGTATAATTACTATAAATTTGAATTTTAAATATTAGAACTAGAAAGCATTTATATGTGTGTGAGAGATAAGAAAGGTTAAGATAAAATCTTGTCAAAAGATAGCTTGGTTATTTTAATCTCATGAATTTTCTTTTTCCTTTTTATTAAATACTCTTTAGTATTTGTTTTTAACTAGCCTCCTGTGTTGTAGCGGGAGGCGTAAAACGTGCCAAGTATCATCAGTGGCACACAATCACTAGTGACAACCAACATCAAAATAGTCTCATATTAAAAAAGTGAAAACAAAAAAAATAAAAAGACAAGAAAAATAGACGTCAAAACGTTGAACTATGCAGGAGAAATGTGAAACATATAAAACAACAAGTAAGTTGATTTAGGACCAGCGCGTTACGACAGAGCCGTTAAACAGGGAAAAGATAAGCATAAAAATGTTAAACCAAACACGCACACTGCAGCATGTTAACTTGCAAAATTTAGACCGAAATATAAAATGAAAAATTTATAAAACATGAAAATTATAGGGACCAAAGTTGAAAGTAAAAAAATATTGGGGCTAAATTGTAAAGATGTAAAAGTATTGAGTTAAAAGAAAAAAAAGTTAAAGATTAAAAAAAAAGACAAAACATAACTACAATCCACTAATGCATACAACCCATAATGCATATCAAAATTATTGGAAAAAGAAAAAAAAAAGAACACCAATGAATAGTTGCCAAGCGGCCCAATCATCATGTGTCATTGTAGTTGCCAACCATTTAGTTTTATATATAGTACAACCGTTGATGCGTAATGTACAACCTTAATGCACTATTCAAGTTGATAATTAGCATTATATAAATTCCTATCATGTTACTATTGAGTAAATTTTCAATTGTTGGGATAATGTGAACTCTTACTAGGTGTGGTTGGTAATGCTTTAAAGTTAAGATTATTATGAGTTTTACACTTATGTTTTGGATCTTGGTACAATTTCTTGCAATGCTTGGTTTGGCGGCGTATACATTAATATTAATCACGCGAAAAAATTCACCTCGAGATGCAAAAGAAATTCACGTCAAACCATTGATAAAACTAGTGTAATAGGAAAAAGCTTGTAAAAATGAATCAACAAAGCGACGTTAACAACTTTTACGTTTGTGCTTCGCTGGTTGTACACGATCCCGCCAATTAGATTCTTGAAAATATTTACATTAAAACATAGATAAAACTAAAAACGTCGATGCACTATATTCGAATTGTATTAAACTACACATTCTATAATTTTATGAAATTTCATATTCTAAAAGTTATATAAGATAAAAACAAACAATGGTGTTCGGCCACATCTCGTAACCTGGTTGGTAAAAACAGAGAAAAACTAATTGAAGTGTAAATAATAACTTTATTAAGATTATGGTTAAAAGAAAAGTAAGAAAAAAAAAGACTTTCCTAAAGTTCAATTGACTTAATGCAATCTAGCATAATTCAAGGACTTGCGTGTACCAATAACACAAAATTAATGACATCAACACCTCTTAATACATCTTTTATTATAACAAATAAAGATCTACAATATTACGTGATAAAATTATTGGACTTTTAATACTAATTTTCCTACATATCTTTTTTTATTAAATATGATATTATAATGATATTAAATAGTTATAAAATCAAAACGAACGTATTTTTAGACACTTAATATAAATTTATTTACAAACAGTTATTATATCATTTACTAGATAAATTTAAAAAGAATATAACTATGGATAGTTATAACTTCTCATACGCAAGTTCAATAATATAAAAAAATTATAATTAATACTAACTTAAAAGAGAAATTTATATATATCATATCATAATTTATTGATAATTTGATATGTATAAACTAGTACCTTGTATTTAATAATATAAAAAGTCCAATAAGTTAGATAAAAATGTTAAAGTCACATTCCAGTTTAGGATCGTACCGTATAAACCCTCACAATGATCAAACTGCACCTTGTTATTATTTATTTTTATTTTTGTACGAGCACACGCACACATATATGTGTGTTAGTTTGTATAACTTTACATATGATGATCTTACCTAAACTTAAATATTTCATTACAATATTTTATTTTTATTATCATAAAGATATTATACTATATATAACTTAGACTGTGATAAAATGTATATGAAAATATAAATAAAAATAAACCTACCGTAATATAATATCCAAGTTTAGATAAATATATGATAATAAAATTTATTAAAAAAAAATTCTAAAGAATACTTTAAATAGTTATATCATTAAAGTATTTTTCAGGGTGTTAATAGATGACTAACAAATAAAAAACATAAATTATTAGTCACATATAAATCAAACAAACATGGTTCCAACAAATGCTCATTACCTATATATTAATTTTGAAAGGGAATGAATAGTGTTAGCTGATGCGGGTTGCCTTTTGTTGGTTCCTTTCTAGAGACATTTCTAGTTGAGTGGTGGTTCTCCGGTGGCCGCAGCCACCCACATCTCAACAATAGTGTCACCATCGGTTTTTAGTGTTTTTGTGGTGATCCTTGAAAGAGCCAATAGGTAACCCTAGAGGTCTTTAACTTTTTTATTCTGTTTAGAAAATTGTAGTTGCAGGTGGAATTACATAGCAACAGCTTTTCTTTTTTTCTTATAGAAACCAAATTCGTTATCAGAAGGTACTTAAAACACGAACAAACACACGCACAAAGAGAATGAAATCGAAATCAACGCGGAGGTAGTCCGGCAGGTAAGAGGCTATGAAGAAGATGAACACGAGGAAACCAGACAGTGCTAATACGACATCCTACGACAACAATGTAAGAGGACTTGACTATCGGCAATGCTTTAGCGGCTCACTTAGAGGTATGGTGACCACCACACATCTTTTTGTTTACCAAATTCTACATATGTTATCAACCTGTTATTCTCTGATTCTGTAAGGCCCCGATCCCGAAAACACTCACAGTTGGTCATTCATAGCGTAAAACGTTTAAAAACATGACATTTGTAGAATTTAAACTTTTCATACATAAATTATAAATACATGACAACGCATTGTTCTTATAATTTTATCATAAAAACTTGACATTTACAAGCATTGTCTCAAAATCTTGAATGCCAGACTCGGATAGTCCTAGTAGCTATCTCATCCATGCCTGCACTCCTCAGCTGCATCATTTACCTGCCAACTGATATGCATATACAAAGTCAGCGTTACTGAGTGAGTTCTAGTTTATATAACAAGATACTTTAATTTGGTTAAAAAAATTCTTTTACTTTCGTACGTGATCATACATCATACATACATCTAGATAATATCATTATTATCTTTCATCATCGTTCTTAATCGTTCGTTTTCGTACTTTCTTTCATTAACATCTTTCACTTTTACCTAGATCCTGCCATATGCTATGCCCCATCATTGTGCACGAAGCAACTACCGTCTTGGGGTCAAGCGACAAGGATCTCGTTTTCATACGTCTTGATCAATCACGATGATTGACCCCCCTGTGTGCATCCTCATGGGGTAGCTAAACCGCACACAGTTGAGCTAACAACCCCTTAATGAGTTGTGAACCTCCATTTAACTTGCTTGCAAGACTTTTATTCATTCATTACGTTTCACTTTTCATTATCGTTATCTTTCACTTTCATTACATAATACTTTACGTACGTATACATATCATGCCACGTAAATTCACATCATAGTACATAACATGGAACATAATCAACATAACAGCAGCCCACAAGCATACAATATTAACAAGCATAGACCCCCATAAAACATCAGTACTTAGCACTTAATTCTATTTCCCAAAATTCAGAATAAGCCTAAGGGTTCACAGCGCCGAAACACGTCACTAGATATAACCATGAAGCTTCGGAAGACTTCATTATACCTTCGGAAGATTTCACCTTGGCTTCGGAAGATTTCTTCCTAAGCCTCGAAAGATTTCTTCCCAAGCTTCGGAAGATTTCTTCCTTGGCTTCGGAAGAATTCTTCTTGGTTTCGAAAGAATTCCCCTTGACTTCAGAAGAATTTCCACACTTGGCCAAAGTCCACAGCGGACGACCAAAGTCCACAGCGCATGAATGAAAAACTAAGTATGCCCACAGCGGATGACTAAAACATTCTTAAGTGTCCACAGCGGACAGCCAAGTCCACAGCATACAGCCAAGTCCACAGCAGACAACATATAACCTCTAAGTGTCCACAGTGGACATGCAAAGTCCATAGCGGACATCCTAACTGCCTAAGTGTCTACAGCGGACAGCTAGTGTCCACAGCGGACACCATGTCCAACACCTGCGATTCAACTTATGTAGTTTCTAGTCCAAAACATTGCTTCTAAACATATACTTAGCATAGATCTACCAGTCACACGCTTAACATCACAAACAACCACACACAATATCATAGAAATCATTTAAAACATACATCTTTCATAAACAGTTGTACTTTCATGGAAAACCATAGTATGTTTTATAAAACAGCAGTCTGATATACATATCAGTCCCAAACAAGTAGAAAACATGTAAAAAAGGGGATCTAGAACTCACCTCTAACAGCTTTCGAGTAAAACACCACCAACCCGAGAGCAACCTAGAGTTCTAGCACCTAATCACACGAAAACAAGCAACCAAACACACAGAAACACATAAAGATCGGTCTAGAAGCTTAAACCCAACTAAAACCGAGAAGAAACACCTTAAAATCTTACCTTTCTGAAGATTTCTTCCACTTTCTCTCACTAAAATCAAATGAGAGCTTCTTTTTCCTCACTCTAGCCGAAAGTTATGCATGAGATAAGGGGTATGGGCAGCCATACCACCTTTTTGAAAGCATTATGGGCAGGTTTTACCTTTGCACTTGTTGGATCATATGAGCCTGGTGCAACAAAAACAACACTTAGAATATTTTGAAGTACAATTGAAGAAGTCTTCCGAAGCTAAAGCTGCTCTTCCGAAAACAAGTTGAAGATCTTTCGAAGCTTAAGTATAAAGAACTTCTGAAGGAAAGCTAAGTCTTCCGAGACTAAGTACTTTTCCTTTCGAAGTATATGAAGAACTTCCGAAGGTAGAACCTAGTCTTCCGGGACCAAGTAGTTCTCCTTCCGAAGCATTCACATGTCACACCCCAACCTTAACAGCGGAAACATTGAGATGTGAGGGTTAAGATTGTTCGTGCCACACAACGCTACTTCAAAGTGTAAATATTATTAAGTATCCATTTCATGACATACATTGTCTTAACATAAGTCTCAAATCAAACAAACATAACATAAGTAAAATTTAAACATCATGTTTCAAAGCATGATCTTTATTGTTCTCTAGGTCCAATCCTAGATGATTTCATATCTTCAAGAGCAATAACTAAGCTTGAGCATTTCCTGAAACATGTTAGAAAATACGGTCAACATATAATGTTAGTGAGTTCCCATAGGTTGTACATACATATATAAAATCTTTTAAAAAGGCAATTCAAGTCATAGGTTAAAGAAAAAGGCAAATATATGGATAGCATAATGATACAATCAAACCTTGACAAAGATATGGCCACAACGAAAAATATACGATTAGCTAAGTGTACTTGGTTCCCTTGATGATCAAGAATACGTCATCAGGAGCCGGCAATAACCTTGGCTTTAGCACCAAGTAGGCTTGTCAAGACCATAGATCTATGATGTCGCTAGGCTAGCAATAGTTAATATTGTGTTTACAAGCATCTATCACATAATATTTACACAAAGTCCCAAATAACCATGACAAAATATAAGATGAATTGCACGTGCATTACAAGCATTCAAACGTCTTTACAAGTGTGACTATGATACGGGTAACATATTTCACCCCAAAACATGTGAAATAAAGTAAAACGGGGTATGAGAAACTCACTTGATGTAAGATGTACTTTGAATAATAGGAAAACTAGGGTAGCACCAACAGTTTCTTCCCAGATTACCTAGGCGCAAGTGTTCCAAGATTAGATTTTAATCAGATATGTTCAAGAGGCCATTTGTGAAATCTAGGGTTCGTTATAAAGCTTTATGGTTTAGCACGATTTAACATTATAAAATTTTATTTATAGCTTGTAAAATGAATGATCATAAATAAAAAAGATTAGTATTGCAAAGAAAATATTTTGACATCTTTATAGTTTCAATCCTTTAAAATAACCAGTTATGTAACTATAAATAATGAACGTACAAAATCATATAATAATTTATTAAAGTTTTCTTGAATTAAAGCTATAGGAAAACTAATAAAGATGAAATGATTAAAAGAAACAAAAAGAAAAGATGGATTTTATATAATATACAAAAGCTTATCGTGTGACAGATTGGTATCAGAGCCCATAACTATAGGGATCTAGGTTATTAGAAATGGTGACCTAGACTATGGTTAAATAGGGACCCTTATATGAAAACTTTGCCTCATCTTGTAAGGTTATCTATTTACATGCTACATGATGTTACATGCTACATTATGAACCCCTTATGTGCTATTTGCCTTTATTTAGAAAATGGTGCCTTAGGATTATGACTTGAACCTTGTATACCCCAACTTCCTAATCCTCTTAGTATGCCCTTAAGTTCTACCGCATCTAATCTCTTCTAAAACTTATTCTCGACTACGTGTGGAATTCTACGCATCTTATCGAGTGGATAAAATTCCTTAGACGTTATGTCTAAATCTTGAAAATGTCATCGAGGTTTTAATTCTAATAGCCTATAGGGAAATATGTGACACATAAACACCTGTATTCTGGATTTCCTGGCAAAAAGGCCCTCGGGCTAAGGCAAGCATTTCGTATAAATCTCATTTCGAGACCTGTTATGCTTACCTGGGGATTTTCGGGATGAGTGCTAAATTATGGTTAACATACACATATTCCTCAAGGTAAGTGGGATTAAGTCACCTCGACGTGTCCATGTTCCTATTGGCTATGTGGTACCAATTGAAACCATCTTGGTTATATTTATAATTATCAAAAATTCTTGATTTCTTAAACTGGTTTATTACCGAATTCCAATATTTTCTTTATTTCGATCTTATAGAATGTTCTCGTTATTATTGAACTCGTTTTACTCCTCGATTCCTATGTTTAAACATTATTATATGTTATGTACCTCATGTGACTATCTCTATACCTTGATCAATGCGTACGCAAATCTTAATATATATTTAAAGGCAATGTGTGCCTAAATCAATGGTTTTCAAAATTTTAAATTGTTACTTATGGTTTTCAAATCTCCTTAAAGTGTGTCCCATAACTGAATCCATGTAATGCCGTAAAAGTGGGATACCTGTATCTCGGGATGTTTTGTCAAGGCAAGGTATCCATATTGGTCTAATTTGACCAATGGATCTGTTCACCTTACCTGGGAACCCATGAGATGAGTGTCCGCCTATAGGTACGCGTGTCTTCAATAAGGTTGTGGTTGACTTAACACTTTGAGAAGTCAACGTATTCGCTTTTTATTGCGAAACGAACGTTTACATTTGGAGCATCTCATTGTTGTTTTGAATCGTTTTTGTTATTGATTTTGTTTTCTAGATTTAAACCGTTCGAGCTTTGAAAACCTATCATAATTTTGGTTATTCCGAACTGGTTATTCCGAACTATAACCTTAATCTTGGCAAGCATGATTTTTCTTGTTAATGTTACATTGAAGTAATTTGAAGTTTTCTGAGTCTTTAACCGAATTTTTTCCTTTCTCCTCCTGTCTCTTCATTTGCTAAGTCGAGCTTTGTAATAATATTGTGTGATAAAATCTTTTAATCGTTTTGCACCGTAGGAAATGCAAGAGGTTGCAAGTCAACTTATGACTAAGGACACTCGTATCTCTTAAAGGAAACTATCTCATCAAGACAGGAGTGAATTTCTTACCTTGATGACCATTTCCTTCTTCTTATTCTTATGAATTCATATTTTACCAATGGAATTACCTCATTAAAATAGGGGTGAATTTCGTACCTAGATGATGGTTTCAGATTCTTCTATTGTGTGTTTTTATGAAATTTCATCCGCTGGATAGGGGTGATTTCCTTATCTTGAGGACAAATTTCACTTATTTTTCTCTTGGACTCGTATTTCACGAATGAAATGATCTCACCAAAATAGGAGTGAATCCCGTACTTTGGTGACAAATTTCAATTCTCGATTGTTTTTCTTATTATTATGAAATTCAATCATCAAGATAGGCGTGAATTCCATACCTTGATGATAATTTCACCCATCTAAATTTTATGGATTTGTATTTCCTCAAATGGAATAACCTCATCAAAGTAAGAGTGAATTTTGTACTTTGATGAAGATTTTCATTTTGCTATATTTTGTTTCTATAAAATTTCACCTTTAAGATAAGAGTGATTTTCCTTACCTTAATGGTAAGTTACCTCATCTTATTCTTGTAGATCCTTAATAATGAGTTAGGATCAAGCTCTTGTTTTAGTAGTTAAGAGTTATGTTTTGAGAACTACATCACCAAGTTAGGAGTATCACCAAGTTAGGAGTGATATCCACACCTTGGTGACCATTCTCATTCTTTGATTTCTATTTTACCAAGGTCTTAAGACTCCTATTGACAAGAAACACGTAGTAACTTGAAGGTGTATACCGCTACCTGAATTATCGGCGATGGTATTCCAACCTATCAAGTCAAAGCATGATTCCTGAACTCAAAAGAGGTCCTAACCACTTTAGGTTAATCTTAGTTCCAAGACGGGGAACATTTAAATTTTAATCGAATTTTTCTCACGCCTTTATGCTGCAAACTGTCGGTTGGTCTAGCTTTATGGAACCTTTATTTCCTACTTACCGATCCTCATTCGGTTTATCATCAAAACTTAATTGCACGATGATAACACTTCTACAATAATCTTTTGTACAAGATAAAGTTATGTTATGCCTTTCTGGTTATACCTTTATTTCGGCTGTGTTCATGGGTTTGATGAACCGCGTGTGCAAGCCGTACTTGAAAGTTAATTATTATTGTCTTTATCGGCAATATCCTGAATTATTCAAATTTTAATCCTATCATGAATGACATCTTCGTTGATCACTGCAATTCCTATTGTTTGCGTTACTTCTGGGTCATCTTGAACTCCTAATCTTGAAAATCTTTAAATCTCTATTACGACTTACAAGACTCGTTATTACATTCATCCCGATGCGGATAAAAAAAAAGTTCATGAATTTTCGCACTTAGTATTCATGGTTTGGCATAAAGGAAAAGAAGGCATAGCTTGGTATATGTCAAAGTGCCTCACCTCTCAAAAGTCAAAGCCAAACATCAGCATCCCTTGAATCCTTTGTTTAACTTGAAGTTTTTGTGTGTAAAAGGAAACATCCATCGATGAAGTTCATCACCAATTTGCCTCTTATTTCTAGATATCATAATAACACTTGGTTCATCGTTGAACGAATGACTAAACCGTTGCAATTCATATCGATTCTTGAAGAATATCGAGCCGAGAAGTTAACTCGTATCTACATCAACGAAATAGTCAGCCACCATGGTGTGTCTTAAAAATCTTTGATAGTGATGGTCTACTTATCTTTCGTTCTAACCAAGCCTTTAAATCGTCTTCGAAAACACAAGACAATCTTAGCACAATTCATCATTCGCTGACCGATGCTGAAAGAACGTTAAAAACCCCTCAAGATATGCATTGAGCTTGTGTCATTTTATTCAGTAGCTCTTGGGATTCTCAAATTCCGTTGATTAAACTTTTATACAATTACAGGTCTTCCCATTAGCATCAAGATATCATCTCATTTTGTAAGTTCATTCGAAATACTTGAGCATATTGAGAAAGTGGCTTATAAGCTTAAACTGCCCTAAGAACTCAGCATTGTTTATCCAATGTTTCATGCGTCAAATCTCAAAAATTTATCTTGCCAATGATAAATTTTTTGCCTCTTTTGGAGGAAATCCAAATTGGCGAATCCTTGCATTTTGTTGAGAATCCTGTCGAGATTATGGATCGAACGTTGAAGAAGACCCGTACATCTACCACACCGATCGTCAAAGTCCATCGGGAAAACAAACGTGGAGCTGAGTTCACATGGGAACGTGAGGATCATCTGAGAAAGAAATACCCTCATCTTCTTGTTTAGTCTTGTCTTCAATTTCGGGACGAAATTTCTTAAAGTTAGGGAGACTGTGACCTCTCGTATTTTTAGTTAATGCTTGATTAACGTCGTTTTCTCTTGTAAGGGTTTGTTATGTCATTAATGCAAATACAAGGACTTATTTGTAAATTCGTGTATCTTGATCCCTTTTGAATCCTTATAATTTAAATATAATTAAATAATTAAGAAATTAATGATAATAATAATAATACTGATATTAATAATAAAAATAATAACAAGTACAAAAATAATAATAATAATAAATAATAATAATGCTAGTAATAGCAATAAAAATAATAATAATAATAATAATAATAATGATAATATTAGCATAATGGGTGTTAATCTTAAAAATAAATAAACACAATATAGGGTTAGTATTTTTAAAACTTATAATTTATTATTTCTTGGACATAAAATAATAAAACTTTAAAACCCAAGGACCAAATTGTAACTTTGGTTAAATTAGGTTGGAACTTTGGGGTCAAAATAGATAAAACCATGAACTTCAGGGACTAAAAGTGTAACATTTCAAAACCCAAACCAGCCCACCCTCTCTTTCCCTGATCTTCCAGTGAGAAGTCCGGCCGACCTCCGGCCAACCTCCAACCTTCAAAATAGCCAATAAAAATCGAATTAAACCGTCCGATCTGAATCACTAACCTGTTTCGAACCCAATGATGTCCTTTAATCTGATTTTAAACGGGGAAACATTCAAACCCAAACTCGAAACTGAAGCCACCTTAAATCAAAAACCGTTCATCCCTTAAATCGCAATAAGAATGCAATTAATCGAGGATATACGTTCGTGTAATCATTTCGAAGTTATTGGTGACATCAATTTCACCTGTAACAGATTTAATCGCACATAATTCCACCTGAAACAACTGAGAACAACTCGAACTTAATGGGTGTTCAAAAGGTCAAATTGATACTATATAATTGCGGCCAAACCTCTCATTCGTGTTTCTTAAACTTTCTGTACAACTAATTTTATAAAAAACACACACATTCATAGCCATCTAAATCGGCCACAGCCGCGACACCAACTAAAGCGGAATTGTTGATCCTATAACCAAACCAGGTTGATCCTATAATCATGGGGAACAAAAACCCCATGATTAATTTGAGTTAAACAACGGTTGATGATCAATTTGATCGATTGGAAATTAGGGTTCTTCGTGTAATTTGGGGATTTTGCTAAAAGAGTTTAAATTTATTTTCTAGTTTTACCATAAACTGGACTTAGCCCAACTGGTTTAACACCCATAGAATGGGCAGGAGGTCCCGGGTTCTACCCCGGGCCCCTGCCATATTTTTTTTAAAAGAGTTTGAGCAAATTAAAAATTCTGAAAAAAAAACCTAAAAATTATAATAGCCATTTAAAAGTTATCTTTAATCAAAAAAAATATTATATATATATATATATATATATATATATATAATATATAATATCATTATTTTTATATTTTCTTAGGAAATTTTATTTCTTTTACATTTTAAAAATTTGTTATAAAATATCATTTATCATTATTTTCAAGATTTGTAATAATCTTATTTAATAATTTCGATTTAGTAAATTCTTTATTGTCATAAAAAAATATAGTAATAAATTTAATTATATTTATGAAAATAAATATATGTACATAATTAAAATGTACACTTATTGTAATTACATAATTTTAATCAAATTTTTTTTCTTATCAAATAGTAAATAATAATCCTTTGAAAAAGAAAGTTTAACTTGTATAAATGTTTTTACTTACTAAAATTCTTATTTAAACATATAAATATTAAATCAATTATAAATGGTACCTATCTTATAATTTAAACTCATGGTTAAATAATTTACTAATAATATCGTTACATTTGTCACACAAGATCACAAAACAACGAATTCCCGAATACCGTTAACCTCATAATAATTGTGATTAACTTAAAACGATGTTCATCTAGGTTGAACGTTACCAAATCCTTAGCATTAGTGACAAGACACTTTTATTTTGCTCATCTTTATTATCCAAGTGAGTTTTCCATACCCTTTTTATATATTTTCATACTTTTGGGGTGAAACATATTAATCTTATGATAAATACACTTGTAAAACCGTTTGAATCTTGTAAACACTTGGGCAATTCATCTTATTTGTCGTGGTTATTTGAACTCTTGTAATTATCATGTGATGACTTATGATATGTACAATCATTAACTATTGCTAGCCTGGCGACGTCATAGATCTATGGGCCTGACAAGCCTGCTTGGTGCAAAACCAAGTACACTTAGTTAATCGTTTAATCTTGTAATCTTGTAATCTGTCAATGTTTGATTGTTACACTTGTTCATCCATCTTTAGTTACTTTATTCAATAACCTATCACATGAATTGCCATATTTTGATTTATACTTATGTATGCCAAACTATGGAAACTCAACAACTTTATGTTGACCTTTTATTTTTAACATGTTTCAGGACTTGTTACCGCTTAAGTGCTCTTGAAGACTTGATCACATCTAGGATTGGACCTAGAATAATAAAATGACTTATATTGTCACATGACGTTAGGGTATCTTTTTTATTTATGGTTGCTTGAATCTTATGTTTTATTCTCAATGTATGTTATGAACCTTGAAAATTAATAATATTGACACTTTGAAATAGCGTTGTGTCGCATGAACAATCTTAACCATCACATCTCGACGTTTCCGCCGTTAAGGTTGGGGTGTGACAATAATGTTCTCGAACTCTTCCCAAGTAAGTGCCAATGCAACTTCCGCACCGTTGTTCCTCTTTTCACTATTCCACCAAGTAAGTGCCCATTGTTGAAGAACACTTGCGGCATAACGAACCTTGAGTGCTTCAAGGAACTCACTATTGATAAAAGTGTTCTCCATACCACTGAACCACTCGAGAAGTCCGGTGGCGGCCTCCTTCCCACTAAAACTAGTGGGTTTGCAAGAGTTGAAGTGTTTGAAGGTATAGGTTCGGTTATTCCCCCTTGGTTGTTGTTGTTTTCTCCTTGACCATTGTTACCATCACCACCATTGTTCCCATTGGCGTTGTTACTAGTGTTGGTCATTAAATTGCTACTTAGTTCAGCGACCATGGTAGGAAGGATAGCAGCCATTTGCCGGGCGATCATAGCGGCGAGTTTTCGGTCGGAGCTACCACGCTTTCCATGATGACGAGACATTCTAAAAAAATAGAGTAGATATTAGAGTTTTGGAGATAAATTAGTTCAAATAGACATAACTCTTTGGAATTTACAAACATATACAGGATGGTTCCATTTGGTAACACACAGCCAATAGGAACATTGACACGTCGAGGTAAATTAATTCTAATTTGTCTTGGGGAATTTGCGTATTTTGACCATAATTTATCACTCATCCCAGAAATCCCCAGGTAAGCATAATTGGTCCCGCAGTTGGTTGGGATTTATGCGAAATGCTTACCTTAGCCCAAGGCTTTTTGTCAGGAAATATAGAATACAGGTGTTTATGTGTCACACACTTTCCCTATAGGCTATTACAATTAAAACCTTGATGAGATTTTCAAGATTTAGACATATTGTCTAAAGAATTTATCCACCCGATAATATGCGTATGATTCCACATGTAGTCAAGAATAAGTTTTAGAAAGAAACAAGGCACGTTAGAACTAGAGGCAGGTGAAGAGGATTAAGAAGTCTGGGATATACAAGGTTAAAGGTTTTGTCATAGGGTTAACTTCCTAAGGCACAATTCCACTAAGTAAAGTCAAGTAGCACATAAAGGATTCATCATGTAGCACATAACATCATGTGGTATGCATATAAGTAAACTTACAGATCATAAAGAATTTTCATATAAAGGGTCCCTATATTAAACATAGTCTAGGTCACCATTACTAATAACCTAAATCCCTATAGTTATGGGCTCTTATACCAGTCTGTCACACCCCAACCTTAACGGAGAAAACATTAAGATGTGAGGGTTAAGATTGTGCATGCCACACAATGCTACTTCAAAGTGTAAATATTATTAAGTATCCATTTCATGACATACATTGTCTTAACATAAGTCTCAAATCAAACAAACATAACATAAGTAAAATTTAAACATCGCATTTCAAAGCATGATCTTTATTGTTCTCTAGGTCCAATCCAAGATGATTTCATATCTTCAAGAGCAACAACTAAGCTTGAGCATTTCCTGAAACATGTTAGAAAATACGGTCAACATATAATGTTGGTGAGTTCCCATAGGTTGTACATACATATATAAAATCTTTTAAAAAGACAATTCAAGTCATAGGTTAAAGAAAAAGTAAAATATATGGATAGCATAATGACACAATCAAACCTTGACAAAGATATGGCCACAACGAAAAAATATACGATTAGCTAAGTGTACTTGGTTCCCTTGATGATCAAGAATACGTCATCAGGAGCTGGCAATAACCTCGGCTTTAGCACCAAGTAGGCTTGTCAAGCCCATAGATCTATGACATTGCTAGGCTAGTAATAGTTAATGATTGTGTTTACAAGTGTCTATCACATAATATTTACACAAAGTCCCAAATAACCATGACAAAATATAAGATGAATTACATGTGCATTACAAGTATCCAAATGTCTTTACAAGTGTGACTATAATACGGGTAACATATTTCACCCCAAAATGTGTGAAATAAAGTACAACGGGGTATGGAAAACTCACTTGATGTAAGATGTATTTTGAATAATAGGAAAACTAGGGTAGCACCAACAGTTTCTTCCCAGATTACCTAGGCGTGAGTGTTCCAAGATTAGATTTTAATCAGATATGTTCAAGAGACCATTTATGAAATCTAGGGTTTGTTATAAAGCTTTGGGGTTTAGCATGATTTAACATTATAAAATTTTGTTTACGGCTTGTAAAATGAATGATCATAAATAATAAAGATTAGTATTGCAAAGAAAATATTTTGACATCTTTATAGTTTCAATCCTTTAAAATAACCAGTTATGTAAC
The DNA here is from genome assembly GCA_025506505.1 of Flaveria sonorensis. Lineage (NCBI taxonomy): Eukaryota > Viridiplantae > Streptophyta > Magnoliopsida > Asterales > Asteraceae > Flaveria > Flaveria sonorensis. Next base: position 34,009,300 of record CM046425.1, on the reverse strand, counting down.
TATAAATAATGAACGTACAAAATCATATAATAATTTATTAAAGTTTTCTTGAATTAAAGCTATAGGAAAACTAATAAAGATGAAATGATTAAAAGAAACAAAAAGAAAAGATGGATTTTATATAATATACAAAAGCTTATCGTGAGTTCTTTTTTTTAAACATTTTAACATCATTAGAATTGTTTAAAAAAATAGATTCTATAATTAATAAGTAATGTTTGATAACGATTCATCAGCTAAAATAATTTTATTTAATGTATATCATTTTATAATTTTTCTGAAATTTAACATGAGTAAAAAGCCATTTCTTTTAAAAGATGTGGGTTGCGGGGTTCGAACCTGCGTCCTCAAGTGTAGACATGATGTGCTTTAACCAGTAGGCTAGGGTGCCTATGCCTGCCATAATTCAAAGATTAGAATTCCAATTTGTTCAAGAACCCTAGAATCACAAATTGAACCAATTGATCATTAAATCGATGATGATAAAGAAATTAACCATAGGGCTTTGCTTCCCCATGATTAAGCGATTGTGTGGGTGTCAGAATCACCTGGAATGGTTGTGGAATAGACGAATACGAGTCCAAACAAAGTCGCGACTGTGATAGCTTCGATTCAAGCAGTTAATGTTGATTACATCAAATCCGTGGTACCAGAAGCTTCTAATGGTGTTTAAGGTCGAAAGCCCTCTGTCAATTTTGGTTTAAGATGTACGGAAGTCGAAAGTCAGTTAAATTGCAGGTCCGATGGATACATGATGGTTAATTCGATAATTGAGTATACTTTAGACAAAATTTGGAGTGCGTGCAACTTAGAAAAATCTATATGATGATTAACCCTCGTTTGAATACGCATGATTGGATCCGTTTCAAGTCAGTTGGTCTCAATGCATTGAATGGGGTTCGGTTTCGATGGAATGAGTTGAAACCGTCGAAAAATCTCGAATTGTAACCGATGCAAAGTTTGAAACTGCTGCACGAGCATAAAGGGTTATTAAATTAGGTTTAATTCGGTGGATTTAGATGGTTTGGGGGTCGCCGGAGTTGGCCTGAGTTGGCCGGAGAGGGTAGCCGGAAAAACCGGGGGGGGGGGGGGGGTGGTGAACAATGGGTTTAAAATATTTACAATTTTAGTCCCTGTTGTTTTAAAAATTATCATTTTATGCTCAAAAACATGTTATTAAGTTTCAAAATTTGTATTTTAAACAAATAGATTTTATTTATCTATTATTTATATATATATATATATATATATATATATATATATATATATTAAATATTTAACATTTATAAATTCTAACACTTTGTTAATTTATTTATAAAATAACAAGTCAAGTTGTAAAAGTTTTAAATATAATTAAGGTTACAATTTAATGAGTTTATCGGGATTAAAAATTTACAAATTAACTCCCATAGTTCCATTATTGACATAAATAACGCTTACAAGAGATAACAGAAACAAGAATTCATTAACGAATATACGAAAGATCACATCACACTTACAAGATCCAAGACAAAGTCTTCCAAAGAATGAAGTCATGAAGACTTGTAGAAGACTTGAAAGAAGTTGATTCTTCCAAAGTATAAATGCCTCAGAAGAATTTATTCTTCCGAAGCCATTTTGCCTCCAGAAATCAACTATGAACCAGTGGACATAAGTATGGGTTGTCTGACATCCGTTGACAACTTTGATACACTGCATGGCGCTTTCCTATGCCCATGTAGTTGATCATACTTAAATCCACTGTTCACCTTTAATAGTTAGTACAGTTACCATACTTAGTTGGTGACAAAAGGTAAGTCATCGACCTGTCATGACTACCTAATCTTGGATATTATTTTATCTTAGATACTTTACTTCTAGCAATGTAGTATTTGTCTAGCGGTAATTTCTAGCTAGTTTTCACAGTATAACCAGCTGTAGATAGTAGTATATATAGTTTCTCATTGTAACTTAAGTAACCATGCTTGTAAGAGTCTTGTGATACTAAGTTGAGAAGTAATATATACAAGTATCTTGAAAACCATTCTTGTGTTCATTAACTTATTATATTATTGTCAACATAGTTAGAGATTTTGCTTCATCAACCGAGTGAGACCTAGTGAGTTTGTGAGATACAAAACTTGTGTTAAGAGACCAACACTAATCCTTCAATTAGTATCAGAGCTTTTTAGGCTCTTGATTGTGAGATCTAACCATCCCAAATCACCCTCGTTTCTTCACACTTACTCATGTCACTCAAATGGCTCTTAACCAAAAATTTTCTAAGTCCGAGATGGGAACCATGACCAAGGCTCCTATCATCACCCCTGATGATTTGGAACCCGGTGCAAACGTATTGAAGGTTTCATCAAGTATCAAGACAGCAGCATGTAGAGATATGTCACTCGTGGTCTTTACAAGCCAAAGGTGGCGGACCCGGCTGGTAATGGCGCCATGATTGAGAAAACTGTTGAAGACTACTCTGATGAAGACTTCAAGAAGATGGACATCGACTGGAAAGCCATGACCATGTTGCTTACTGCTTTACCAAACTCCATAATGGTAGGTTTTAAGCAATGCCAGACCGCCAAAGAACTATTTGATGCTTTGAAGCTGATGTACTCTGGCTCTACCGAATCAAAGGAGAACAAGAAAGATATGCTGAAGCAGAAGTTTAAGAACTTCTCTTATGTTGTTGGTGAGACCTTGAGCCAACAATACTTCAGGTATATGGACTTGATCACCTCTCTTCAGACTATGGAGTTGTTCTTGAGAAAAGAGACATAGTTAGAAAATTCATGAGTGCACTTCCTCATGAGTGGACTTTTTACTATGTCTCAATTAAAAGAACTAAAAATCTCAACACTCTCACTATGACAGAACTGTATGAAATCCTTGATGGATACCGTATGGAGATGGAGACTCAGAAGAGCCACCAAATGAACAGACCCCCAAATCATGTAGTCAATAATGCTTTACATGTTACTGAAGGATCAAGAACTCCCCAGCCTCAGTTGTACCTAAACTACCCTAAATAGCCATCATCCTCTTCTGGGCCATACATCACTTTCCCTGAGACACCTAGGTCTCAACAGGCTCAACACACTCCCTTCAAGGATAGTGTGCTTTTGTTTCAGGGAGTGAGCATTCTGGAGATTTTCAATACTGTTTTGATAATCTAGAGTGTTTCAGCCCAGATGATATTAAATATATGGACATTGTCTAGCAAATGGCTCTTTTAACCTACAGAGCAATAGAAGTTTTTCAAAAGAACTAGAAGGTAGTTTCCTCAAAATCCAACTAACAGTAAATTCGGGTTTGATAAGAGCAAGGCCAAATGCTACAACTATAACCAGGTTGGTCACTTTTCTAGGGAATGTAAAGCTCCAAGATCTAATCCTGGAGCAGCTTAAGCCTCCTAACATTCTGCTACCTCAAAGGCTGCAACCAAACCCACTGAGCCACAAACTACAGCTGTTGCTCAAAAGGTTGACTGGAGCTTTATGGTGCAAGATATCACCCCTGCTCAAGCTCTCATGGCTAGAACTGAAGACAGCAAGGTATATGAACTTCTCTGTACCCCAGCCTGTATTGCTAAGGTTAAGTTGTATCTAGACTACAACATGGAAATTAGATCTGATATTAAGTCCTTAACTATCCTAAAATCTGATTTTAAGAGAGCAGAATCTGATTACAAACTTCAAATTGAAGAGTTAGAGAAAACTGTGTCCTCTTTAAAACATGAACACACCAACTATAAGACTCAAATAAAAGATCTAATATCCAAGTTGACTGAAGCTCAAGCCCAGCTAGTCATAGCTGAGGCTAAAGCAGAGAAGTATGCTATTCAAGAGCATAACTTCAACACCATTATAGCATCATCCTCCCACTCCAAGGTATTCTATCAAAACAAAAGTGGGTTGGATCTAATGAAATTGCTCCACCATACTCTATTGTGTTTATTAGACAGCCAAGATATGGGTCTAATAAGCAAGAGGTTCCAACTGCTGACCCACTACCTAATGAGTAAAAGAATGATGCAATAATAGAAACCACCACAGAGAAGGATAAGGTAGAAAACCTCATCCCCACAGTTGATAAAACCCTTGACCACCAAAGCAAGAAAGAACCAGATTAGGGCAGCAAGAAAAACTACCAAAAAGGTTGCTGAGACTAATGATGAAATCAACCTTTCTATGTGAATGAATGTTTGCTGTTGAGTATGAACAACAAGAACAAACACTGGTTGATTTCTCCTAAGGATCTTTTCTAATCTCTTAATCAACAAACAAGAACCATGGTGCGAAAACCCATGATAAATGCTATGTATCAGTGTGTGTATGATTGTGTGTGATTGTATGATTGCTAGTGCTTGAATGATAATAACTGCTTGATTGATTGATTGTTCAAAAGCTTACAAAGGATTAGGATAGTATGCTATTTATAGCCTATACAAAGAGCTATATACAATTACTAAACTACCCTTATGTAAATGAAAATTACATAAAAGGTCCTAAGTCTATAAGATGTCCACTGTGGATGATTAGCTGTCCGTTGTGGATGTTAAGATGTTCGCTGAGGAAGTCGGATCACTAGTCCGCTGTGCTTTGGATGTTGTCCGCTGTGAAGTGTTTGCATTGTTTGTTGTGCGCTATGGGATGTTCATCCACTGTGGAGTGTTCATCCACTGTTGATGAACATCCGCTGTGGACAGGCATCAGCTGTATGTTACTCATCTGCTGTGGGATGTCTTCATCCGCTGCGAGCTCTTGCTTGATCTTCATCCGCTGCATCTTCTTATACATCCGCTGTGGGCAGTTCTTCGTCCGCATTGGAGATTTTGTTCATCCGCATTGCAGTACTTCATTCACATTGCAGTACTTCATCCGCTGCGGGTACTTGTCAAAATTTCTTTTATGTACAAATCTGAAAAAGAAATTTAAACAATGATTAGTGAATGTTATGATTGTTAATGATGCTAATATGTTAGTAAATGATTGTTTGAATGTTAGAACACATTATGTTTGATTATGTTTGATTATGGCAAGCATCATCATTTACAACATTAATCCATTAATGCACTTGTTGAGTCCAACAATACTCCCTTTAAGGATGATGTTGCCATCCTTTTAATGTTTGCTTGTTAATGTTTTGTTTGTTAGTAAAATATGTGTGTGTTTGTTTTTTTATTAATGATATAATTGTAATGATAGTGTGTTATAATTAAACTATTTTATGTATGTTTGTGTTACGCAAAATTGATTGTTAACATGTATGATTGCATGATTACTTGTATGATTGCTTGTTACAATTACTGTATGATTAACTGTTACTGTCTGTTTTGTATGCTGTTTTTGTATTGTGTTTTTATCATTATGTATGATTGAGTGTTTTTATGTATGATTGAATGTGTTACATTGATTACCTGTATGGTACATGATTGTGTATGTTTGATTGTCTGTATTGTCTTTTACTTTGAATGATTGTCTGATTGTTTGTTTATTTGTATGATTGCTTGAAATGATTTGTTTTTATTGTTTGATATGAAGACATGATTTTTTTTTTGTTTTGTCTATTTGTTTTTTAGAAATCTCTATGAATGAGAAGGACCAGCTTCTTCTGCATTCTTCTGCACTTCTTCTGTTGCCTTGAAAGATTCTTCAACATCTTGTTCTGTGGCTTGGTCTTTCTCTGCTTCTTTTACTTGTTCAGCCAGAGGATTAATTTTCAAAGCATTGAGGCAGTTCACTATGTGCTCAGTAAATTATTGAACTGCACTCTTCTGATCATCATACTTATACTTGATTGGTAGATGTACCAGTTGTTCCAAAGTAGACTGATCCAAGCTTTGTACATCAATGTTGCTGACCAGTGTTCCCTTCAAGATCTCTAAATTGTTGTTCTCAGAAATACTCATGCCTTTTATTTCTTCAATGTGTGTTAGGGCTTGTTGTTTGGTTTCTAATCTTTGTTTGAGAGCTGCATTTACATAAACAGTCCCCAAGATCCTAAGCATATGAATGAAATAGCAGCAATCTCCTTTGCATAGCACATCTTCAATTGATGGAAAGGTCTTTGTTTTCAAAAATGAGACATAAGAGGGATGAAGGAGTTTGATTTCAACATGATCAAATAGCCTTATGTCTGGTGCTTGTTTTCCCTTAAGTTTTCTTTCTAGTATCACCTCAAAATGAGTTTCATCATAATACCATTTTGTAATTGGGTGGTTGTACTGGTTACCATCAATTTTCTTCATAATCAGCTTTAAATCTGATGGATTCAAAGGGTAACCAACCCTTTCTAACAATTTTGTATCAATCTCAGAGGGTTGTTCTTCACTTGTCTGTTTCCTCTTACTAGCTGCTTGTTGTTCTCTTATGAGCTTTGCAATGTGAAGCTTGTCTTCTTTATCAGCTTTAGCTTTTAGCTCATTATGATGTTTATGCATGTAAGATCTTAGAATATGAAAGAAGTCTGCTCCCCTTGAATTGTTTATATGATTGACCATTCTTAGTTGCAGAAGGTCTAATCTATCTTCATAGCTTAGGGACCCCAGTTGGGAGATGTATGATAGATACTGGACAAGTCCAGATACCCTCTTGATTAGCATAGCATCCCAGACCTCATCATATTTCCAAGCCACTATTTTTCTTTCATTGGCTTCTGCAGTGAGAGTGATTCTGTCATAGAGCTTGACAAAATTAGTTTTCTTATTTATCATCTCTCTTACTTTATTGCCTTCAGGCCATAACCTGTGGTGGCATAAACTATCTGGGTTCCTCAATTAGATGGAGCTTTGGAGGAGCTTGATGATATGTAGATAGAGAAGAAGCAGGATGAGGTTTAAACACTTATGGTTTAAGAGCATTTGTATGCATGTTTTTATAGATCTCTCTTGCCATATCTTTCATCTGAGACAGAGATCTTTCTGCATATGACCTGTAGGGAACTCTTGTATGACTCAACCAGCTTTTAACCTAAAAGTAGGTCATCTTCTTTATCTGAGGATCCTTTGGTAAGTTGTTGGTCCACTCGATCGATATAACAGTGCAATTGATTAATAAACACAAACAAATCCCACTGAAAACATAAATATCAATGATATTTGTGTAAAATATAGATCAAACACAATAAAATAATGATAAACAATGATGAACACCTTAAGAACACTTAATAAACCCTTGTTTGATCTGAATTGATTGCTAAAGATATTACAAACGTGAAAAGACCCTCACTCAATGGCTCATTCCCCCTCTCTAACCTAATTATCACATATCTATATATAGTGATAATATTCATTAATGACATATTAAGCCCCTAGAATTAGACAATTAGAGAAATTACATATAAAACATAAAAATGACTTAAATATAAATAAATATATTTTGTTGACACAAAATATATTTATTAACAATAAACTCCTAGTCAAATATATCTTCAACGTCTCGTCTTGGTTCTTCGTCTCAAACACGTGTGTTTGTCTTTTCCGATGACTTTGACAGTGACGTTGACCTTTGTGACTTTGACTGTGTTGATAATATAGACTATCCTTTTTCAGACCCTTAGTCTATCATTATCAACGTCTTGTTTTAACTTCAGCTCCGAGAAGTCAACTATATAATTATCTTCAATCTCCCCCTAGATTGATGATCTGGTACCGACAATCTTTCATCGTACAGGCTCCCCCTTTTTGAATGCTCCCACCTTTTGTGTGCATCATGAGAATGATCAGGAACAACATCTCCAACTTTCTATTCTTGAGTGCTTCAAAAGATGTAGGAGAAGGAATCCAGCTCAGTATCTTTTGCAAACTTGAGGAACAGGTTCTCTAGTCTGGTACTTTGCTCAGTTGATGATCGGCCATCAATTGCAGCAAGAATCTGTAACACATTTACAAACACATTCTACACATTTCTCGTTAGATCATTTCAACAATACAAATAAACCCGTGTTTATCTAAATGTGTAATTTCCAGTGAAATGCATGTGAAAATCATAACATTTTAATAGCATAATATGGATGACTTGAAAAATAATTTGAAATGAATATTTTATTTTATTTTGTTTTATCATATTACACCAAGAACTAATTTGATCATGAGATCACCTCAAGATATATGAAAGCACAAAGATGTATTTAAACATTGACAAGTTAGTGAGATCACACTGATTACAGAGTCTGGTCACAGTTTTAAGTTTTTGATAGCCAAAACAGTTCAAAAATGATTGTTGGTATATTTGTCCAATTTAAACCCATGCCTTATGCTTTATAACAAGTGATTTGCAACTGATTTTATCATGTTTTAGATTTAATTAGAGAAGCTCCGGTGATTTGGTTCCCATAGACATCAGGCAAAGAACTTACCCCATCATCAGGGCTTATTGAGGAATATGATTAACTCTGCTTGATTTTCTTTTAGGGTTCAACAATGATCTTAGTTTAAGAATTATTGTGCCTTTATTTGGGGAACAAATGATGAGAGCTCCAGGTCTATACTTACGTATAACAGAGGAGATGATCATCTGAGCGTGCTGATGAGAGCTTCAGGTCTATACTCACGTATAACAGAGAAGATCATCACTCCAGGTCAATGCTTCCGCATAGCAGAGGAGATAAGCACGAAAAGGATTCTGAAGAGCTTACAAGAAGCATCAATTCAGAAGCAAGGGTGAGGGAATTTGATAATAGAAGTAATCAAGGCAGAAGTCAGATACTCTCAACCTATTTTTAACGAGACTTAGAACTTTGTGCAAGCCGAAATGTCAGGAGAATAATCCTTATCACCGAGTTCTAAAGCTTTAGTTAGGCTACAGAATCACTGTTTACTTCATTTTCAGGCTGAGCCTACCAAGCATATCATATAATGAAACTGTCTTTTTCAGATTTTAGAATTTTAAGTGATACAGACATCTATATCAGTTACTATCATTTCTCACAAAGTACAAGTCATGCAAACAAGCAAACCAAGAAGACATACTATCATATCTCAGTCAACCCAAATCAAGTTCTTAGTTCCCGTGAAATTTTTTTATTCTCCCTCGAAATTTCTTTTTAACTGCCATGAAACAAAAAAAAGAAATTTCCTCCTTTTTTTTAAGTATATAATAAACGGAATTCAAAAAAGAATTTTACTAAAGAAAGTCTTCCAAATTATACTAGCAAAAACATGAGAAATGAAGCAACAAGAAAAATGCAGTGATTATAAATAGTAGATAAGAATCCAAAATGTGGATGAGATACCATAACCTGTTTGTTTCGCCTCAAATTTGAATTAGGAACAATCCCAGTCAGTAAACCGGATTACTGGTAGGCCTCCTGAATTGTTCCTGCACTCATAAACAGATTAGTTAGAGAGGGGAACCCAGGCCATCATGGTCCTGGGAGTTCCTTTTTCATCAGTGTATATAACCTGTTTTTGCACACACTCTTTTGAAAAATCATTTATTTCTTTATCCTTTTCATTTTGTTTTACTTTCCAAATTTGTTTCTGTTCAATTACTTTTGATTTGAAAGAATTGAATTTGGAAATCATTTTCTGTTTAAGACCGGAAGGAAGAGATTTTAATATTGAAACATTGGTCTTTTTCATCTTTGAATCATGTGAAACCGGCTTCACATGAGAAGGTTTGGATAGATTGTTCTTTATCCAACCATTCAAAGATATGTGTTTTTTAACTTTTTAACCCGAGAAGCAACCTGTGTTATCTTTACCTCCCGAAGCTTGCCTTTGAACCTGAGGGCACTTCTTTAGCACATGACCTTCTTTTCCACATCTGAAGCAAGCCTTGAAAGGCTTTTGGTTCTTTGTAGTCACGTGCATTGCTGGAGAGGGTGGAGCCTGCTTTGAGGTTGTTGCTGCTTGTTGATGACCTTGAAGCTTCTTTTTTTGGATATCAGGAAATTGAACTTTTTGAGGCTTTGTCAATGTGGATTTTGAATTGGGCTGTGATTTGATGTGTGATGTTCTGGAAGCTAAGATCTGAACATTCTTTTGAGAATCTTTTTGTATGATATGTGACATGCTAGACTTGGAAGCAAATTTGTGAGGGTCATGATGGATAACAGATGAAGATGGTGAGTGCTTCTGCTGAGTTTTGGAGGAACTGCTGATTTGTTTAGCAGTTGGAGATGATATCCGTATAGGTCTTGATTCAACTGTTGGAAGCTTTTGACACTTGATAACTTCAGGTGACTTGATGATCTCTAGTTCATTATCAGAACTTATCCAGTCCTGTATACACAAGTCAGCTTCCAGTGGATCTTGATTGATGACTCTTGTTGTGTCGGTTTGTGTTGTTGAGTTCTGATTGCTTGACGATTCCACAGTTGTTCCTTCTTTGACAAACTTGACAGGAACAAAAGAAGGGATGTTACCTGTTTTGAATTTGTTAAAGAAGTTACGTGAAACAACTGGTACTGGTCTTGAAGCATCAGAGTTGAAATCATCATTTTGCAGATCAGATCCTTGCTTGATGAGCCCCAAACCTGCAGGAAAATCATATTCATCTCGAACCTCTTTGTGATTAACGCTACTTAAACCTGCATGTAAACTATTTGTATCTGCAGCTTCAATTAAATCATTAGATGGATGAGGTTGAGGCATAGGAGAGTAACAGTAAGTGCTAGGAGGAGGATAAACATATGAAGTTTCACCACATCCCACACCCGTTTTGATTCTAGCTCCCCTTTGCTTAGAGAATAGTTCTTCCTGTTTCATCCCTGATATCGTCCATTTATCAAGTTTAGTTTTAAGCTTGCTAGTCTCAAATTCTGCTAATGTGACTCATTCGCTCAAAACATTAATCTCTACATTCTTTTCTAAAAGATTTCTTTTTAAAAGATCATTTTCTTTTAAAGCTTCTCTTAGTTTAATAAAATATTTGAACTCATTGATTTTAAGTTCTTTGTTTATTTGTTATAATTCTTATTCATTTTGTAACAATAATCTGTTAGCTTTATAAACCCCGAATAAATGAATTTTGCAGGGAGGAGAACACATGTCTTGAACTATCTCATAGGGGAGTCCCATAACTATCTTTTCAGCAGCTAGGGCTTTTTAACATTGACATACGGGAGTGTTTTTTTGGTATTCTTCCTCCTTAGTAGCACTCTTCTTAGCTTCTTCAGCTTCACCTTCCTCTTGCTTTCCTTCATCCTGAACTTTACTCCAACTTGTACAATCACCAACATCACCAAAACTCTCACCTTGAGTATCACACCTGAGTTCTTTGAAAGGATCAAAATCCTTAATTGAATCCTCATCACTGTTTACCACCTCATCCATCAATACATGGTTGACTTTTTCTTTAGTTTCTTTGATCTCAACACTTGAAGATACACCACCATACATGAATTGACTGTACTCTTTTCTATTCATATCCAAATCAAATGACTTCAACTTGTTGATAACTTCCATGAGTTTGTAGTCAGCAAAATTTCTTTCGTGTTTTAACAACCTAACTTGTGGACTCCACTGTGGAGGAAAAGAGTCCAAAAGTTTTGTGACTTGTTCATGGTTTCCCAGCTGGTCATCATACTTCTTAAGGTTGTTTGCCACCATCAGAAATCGATCAACAACATCAGATATCTTTTCATCTTTCATGGCTGCAAAAGAACCAAACCGACTTTGTACCACTTTGGCGTTGTCTGATTCGAAATCGGCAGAAAACGACATTTTCAGTTAAAAATATTAAAATTCATTTTAACACCCAAAACTAAAATTATTTTTCCAAAAATTGTTGAATGATATTCTCCCCTCGAAAAAATACTTTTAATGTCAACAAAAAGGTTTCTAAGCAACTGGGGTCAAGCTGAACTTTCAATAATTTCGCTGGCAAATTCGCTAGCAGTTTCTCTCCTAATTTCGCTTGTAATTTCAGCAGCAGTTTCGCCCAGCAATGGCACACAGATGCTAGTTTCGCTGGATAGTTTTGCCCGAAACTAGTTGAACTTTCGTTCAGAGAACAATTTGGCAGCAATTTCGTTGGGATTGGCACACAAACACTATGAACTTTCGATCAACACATGTACTTTCGCTGGAACGAAGAAACCAGATCCAAAAACTAAGAGCAGCTTAGTTTCGCTAAAGGAGCCCTAGTTTTGCCAGGCGAAACTACATAGTTTCTCTGATTGAAGCTATAATTTAGCTGGACGAGCTGTAAATTCGCCCAACATATCAGAACAGCCTTTTTTAGCATGAAATCAGCTCAAACTCATCCAAATATCAATGAATTTGAGATCTAATGATTCCTATAGCTTCCCACACTAAAATCAAGCAATCCTCAATCAATTTCCATATCCAAAACACGCATATCAGATCGAAAATGAATAGAACAGTGACTTCAACTAGAAACCAAACAAAGATCGAATAATCAAGAGCACAATGGCTCTGATACCAAATTGTTGGTCCACTCGATCGATATAACAGTGCAATTGATTAATAAACACAAACAAATCCCTCTGAAAACACAGATATCAATGATATTTGTGTAAAATCTAGATCAAACACAATAAAATAATGATGAACAATGATAAACACCTTAAGAACAGTCAATAAACCCTTGTTTGATCTGAATTGATTGCTAAAGATATTACAAATGTAAAAAGACCCTCAATCAATGGCTCATTCCCCCTCTCTAACCTAATTGTCACATATCTATATATAGTGATAATATTCACTAATGACATATTAAGCCCCTAGAATTAGACAATTAGAGAAATTACATATAAAACATAAAAATGACTTAAACATAATAAATATATTTTGTTGACACAAAATATATTTATTAACAATAAACTCCTAGTCAAATATATCTTCAACGTCTCATCTTGGTTCTTCGTCTCGAATGCGTCTATTTGTCTTCTCCGATGACTTTGACAGTGACGTTGACCTTTGTGACTTTGACTGTGTTGATAATATAGACTATCCTTTTTCAGAACCAATATAAGTTCTTTTGCAACTCCTTTTAATCCTTGATTTCTTTGTAACTCCTGTATGTTTGCTCTTCTTCATTCTTCATGACTTCTTGGAAGTCTTTGAGCAAGTCTTTAACCTCAGTGAGGTTAAGTTGCATAAAAGTGTCAAAAGGAAATCCTCTGGTTACTAACTCAATTCCTATTAATGTTTCTGGATCATCAGGGAAGAGTTCTTGTATGCTTTGAATGTTTTCATCATCATCACTTTCATCTTTTTCTTCATCTGAATCGGTTAAGATAATGATTGATTGCTGATCAAGATTCTGATCTATCTCTCCTTCTTCAAGAGGACTTGTTTGTTCTGATGATTCATCAACTGGTTCTGTTTTAACTTTCATGAGCTTTAGAGGAGAGGATTCAGGTTCATCAATAGTTTTCTTCCCCTTTATTAAGGATGCCAAGTACATCATTTTCCTCTTTCTTTCATAAGTTTTTATTTAAGGTTGAGAAGTTGAGGCTTGAATATTTGATGATTCAACTTGCACATTTGTAGTCTCAGCAAACTGCTTAATCAATTCCTTTTGTTTGTATGTTAAGGGATTGTAAGGCATAATGCTTGTTTCTGTTGGGTGTGGGTCAAGAGACTGAAAATATTGCCTTAAGATTGGTGAATAGTGAATATTCTCAAAAGGATTAACTTCACTAAATAGTTGATCCATAGAATAGGATTCTTCTGGAATGATAAGTTCAAGCTCTGTTTGTTGTTCTTGTGGACTTGATGCTGCTTCAGCCATATTTTGATCTTCAAAGTCATCACTCAGGTTCTGTTCTTGACCTTCTAAATGTTCTTCATCATTCAGTTGAGTGTCTTTCAAATCAAGCTCTCTGTTTAATCTTTGAATTTCTTCATTTTGAGCTTCAATAATTCTTTTAAGCTCATCAATTTCAGCATCTTTAGCATTTGTTTGTTCAGTTAAGTAGGCAATGTCTAATCTTGCACTACTGAGGTCATGATCTTTTTCCTTCACCTCTTCTTTTGATTGTTTGAGTTGTTGTTCCAAAAACTAAACAATCAACTTTTGGGATGTTTGATCTGCTAAGAGCTTTTCTATCTCTTTGTCTTTGCTTTTAAGCTTATCTTTTAACTTCTTAGCTCTTTTGTTTGATCTTTCAATTACCTTATTGTAATTAGTGAATAAGAACACTTTGGAATACTCAATTTCTTCCTCAGTGGGAATATCACTGCCCTGATCATCACCTTCAGCATGTACTGCAGTGATTTGTTGATCATGTATGGGTTCTTGTACTGTGGATGTGCCAACTTCTTCTTGCTCAGTTGAATGTTGTTCCAAAGAAGCATCAATGTATCTCAAAAGAGATGATAATGATTGTTGGTCAGTGAAGGTTGGGCTTTGAGGTGGTGATGGCACATGATGCTCAAACTGAAATTGCTCATGTTCTTGTGCTTCTTGAATGATTGGTTCTGGTGAGTGTGCTATTGGATCTTGATGTTGAATGATTGGTTCAACTTCAGGAGCAGCTTGTTCCTCTTGTATGATAGGGGCTGGTTGTATGATTGGATGTTGGTGAATTACATTTTGGAACTCCATGTGTGGATCACCTTGACCAGATATACTTAAAAATACATCAGTTCCTGCAAGATCATAGTCCATCATATGAGGTGGAACATGAACCTTATCTCTATGATATAGGCTGGACTTGATTCTGTTAAACACATGTTCATTGAAATGAACAGGATGGAAGATTGCTTCTTCTCTAGGGATGTTTGGTAAAAGATCATTAATGATCATTTGAAGGAATCTTAGAAACATCTGAAATTTGTTCCTGACCTCTGTTAAGTTGTATACCATCCCATTCAATACTTGTGCAACAAAGTTGAATGGTCTTCTGGCCATAATGCTTGCTATGGCGGAAGAGCTTCTTAATGAAGTGGCATCCCAGCCAGTCTTTCTATTTGTCATTGATAGGATCAAAATGGATCAATCTATGATGATATTATGATACAATTCAATTAAACAAACGCAAGTAATCAATTCAATGCAAACAAATCAGAAAAAAAATTCATAGTTTTTCATTGATAGTAAGCATAGAAAGTACAAGTGTAAGAAAACAGTTACAAGTCGTTCTAACTGATTCTCATGTTCTAAGGCCTTCTGAGGTCTACCTACTTTAAACAAACTATGCTATTTATACTATCAAAGAAAACAAAATAAGGAACATATATTTACAAATAAGTCCCTAAACTATGACAAAACTATACAAAGACTAATAAAGACTAAATGTTAATCTTCGAGAGGCATCTACAATACTCCCCCTAAGATTGACATTGTCTTCAGTCTTCAAAATCATCAATCTTCTGTCTTCTGATCTTTATCTTCAATCTTGATCTTCTGTCTTCAATCTTCATTCTTTATATTCATATATCAAAGAAATCTTCAGGCTCTTCTTTAATTTTAAAAAGTGGCTTCTCTTTATACATTTCTTGTTCTCTTAAGGCTTTAGCAATAGTAAACTTGAACTTGCTTGCTAAAATTCCTTGCTCTAGTTTTGATTCATTCGTCTTGATTTCCATTTTATTCACAAATTTCATAGATTTCAGATGACTAGTGTTCATACGCCCGTATAGCATAGAAACGCCCAATCAAAATCGACCTTTAAACTTGAAATTTGTATGAATTTGATCATGTACTCACGTTAAAATCAGAAATGAACACTATTGATGCATGTTTTGAACACAAATCAATCACAATCAGATTATCAATGTTAATCAAGAGTCGGGTATGAGAGTTCAGGGTTTGAGTGAATGAAATGAATGAAATCACAAAGTGTTGTATTTATACTAAGTGAAATTTTTTAGGTGCATGAGCACTGTTTGTGCGCATGAGGTTAGGCGCATGAACACTGTTTGTGCGCATGAGACTGAATTTTTCACTAAGTACTTAGGCGCATGAGCACTGTTTGTGCGCATGAGCACTGTTCAGACGCATGAGCACTGTTCAGACGCATAAGCACTGTTTAGGAGCTTTTGCACTGTTCAGACGCATGAGAATACCTGAAACGCCCAATACTTGGAAAATATTTTTACTTGAAATGCTCATTTGAAAGCTTAGTACTGTGTAGGCGCATGAGGATTTGTGAAACGCCCAACACTTAACCACAAATTTCAGACTTGTGACAACTGTTTAGCCACATGACAACTGTTTAGCCGCATGAGGTTGTCTGAAACGCCCACACTTGTGCAAATTCTGAAATATCATCATGTTCCTAATTTTGGACTTTTGAACACTGTTTAGGCGTATGAGATTGCTTTCATGTGTCTAACACTTGTAATATTCAATCTTCCACATGAACACTGTTTAAACACATTAGTACTGTTCATATACTAATTTTTTAAACAATTTGTCAAATTTTGACTTTCACCCAAAATTTACATAATTGAGCCTCAATTTTGAACTTTTGACATTTAAAACTTTTATTTTTATTTTTTTTTTATTTCAAAAACAAAGTCTCTAATTTTCAAACTTTTTATATTTATTTTTTAATTTTTCAAAAACAATTTCTCGTCATTTTAGTCTCTAATTTTAACAAATAGTCTCATATTAAACTTTTACAAGAAGCTTTTCTACTTTAAAATGTTTTTTTCAGGTTCATTTTTACATTATGTCAAACACACACATGCTTGAACTTTTTAGCTTCATCCTTTCCATTCAAAATACTAAATTTTGATTTTTCATATCTTGAAATTTGAATTATTTTTTCTTAGACTTTTTACTCTTTTTACTCCCCCTAAGCTTTTAAGTTTAACAAAACTTAGAAGTTTCTTGAATTTGTCACATGAAGATCACACTAATCATTGTTAATATGCCTGCACACTGAAAACATGCAAAAATCAAAATTAAAGCAAAATAAAAATCTAATATTTACAGTTGAATCAATGTCTGCGGTGAGATCATATCAGTTAAGATCAGCACATTGAAATAAAAAAATGATGGATAGTCATAGACAATGAATAAATCCTGATCAAGTGTGTTCCAGGTCAACATTTCTGTAGCAAAGGAGACACGAGATCTAAGGACAGAAAATTAGTGCATTTAGCAAGATATTCAGCACACTTACTTTTTCAATTCTTGGATTGATTAAGGTACAATTAGATATGACATTATGCAATCACACTTACACTTAGAGAGGTTAATTCTCATAAAGATATGCAAGAAGTCACTGTTCTCAACTTGTTAACCTGGCATATACTATAACCAAATCTCATTTGGTATTTGTGCACATTGGCATCTTGTTGCATCAGTGAGAATATCCAGGTCTGTAATCACTTACAACAAAGGATATCTCATTACTTCAGGTCTATGATGACTCATAACAGCGAAGTGTTAGATGCTTTAAATAATTAAAGCTCAGTGGTTATTCATATCACCATTAGGTGTGAGATTATGTCTTAACAAGCAATCAATTTAAGAAATCAACACTACTCATTAGTGCTAAGATAGATAGACATGAATGCATGAGTGATTTAGTTTAATCACAAGAATTTACTTTTTCAGTCTAATTGCATGAACTTACTTGCACATCATATCTGATCACGTCAGACTTTCTTATCGAGTGAAGTATGCAACTGATCATACTAATGTATCTATCATTTCTCACATATTGCAATAACAGATTCATCCTAAATAATGAATTAACAAAAAAAACTCTATTTTTTTGTTATTTTTGTTTTATATATTTATCTTTTTTTTTAATTTTCTATTTTTGTATTTGGTTTTGATTTTTCTAAGAAACATGCACACACAAAATACAATCAGACAATTAACTTTGATAGTTTCTCTTGTTGTATCTATTCAGGTAAGAGAGGGTTCTGATCATTTAGACTCAATTAACTGAAATGCTCAATTAACTGAAATGCTAAAAACCAGTTTTTAAATGTGGTTAATAAGACCAATTGACTCTACCAAATACTCAAACCGTCCTGGTAAGAAGGCTTTAGTAAAAAGGTCCGCCAACTGTTTTCAGTTGCAATTTGAATCAGAATGATTAAAACTTTTTCAGAGTTATCTCTGAGAAAATGATATCGAATCTCGATATATTTTGTTTTTGAATGTTGGACAGGATTAGCTGTAATGAACATAGCAGCAGTGTTATCAATGTAAATTGGAGTTTTAAGAAATTTGAACCCGTAATCCAGTAGTTGGTTTTGTAACCAAAGGATTTGAGAACATCCTGCTGAAGCAGCTATGTACTTAGCTTTTGCGGTTGAAACGGAGACATTTGTTTGTTTCTTACATTGCCATGAGACTAATCTGGGTCCTAAAAACTGACAACCACCCGTAGTTGATTTTCTATCTTGACAACATCCTCCATAATCACTATCAGTATACCCATATAACTTGAAGTTTCCTTCATAAGGATACCATAACCCTAAGGCCGGTTTTCCTTTGAGATATCTGAATATGCGTTTTATAGCAATTAAGTGGGATTCCTTCAGGTCTGATTGATACCTGGCACAGACACAAATAGCATACATTATGTCAGGTCTAGATGCAGTATACACATCAATGAACCAATCATAGATCTGTATAAAGTTTGGTCTACAGATTTTCCTTTCGGATCAGGCTCAACCTTGGTGTTTACATCAGCTGGAGTTCTCATGGATTGACAATCTTGCAGTTTAAATTTCTTCAAGAGTTTGTCAACGAACTTCTCTTGATTAATGAAGATTCCATCTGCAGATTGTTTGACTTGAAGTCCGAGAAAGAAATTTATTTCTCCCATAGAACTCATTTGAAATCGAGATTTCATTATTTCTTCGAATTCATTACACAATTTTGGACGTGTAGAACCAAATATGATATCATCGACATACACTTGTACATATAAAAGATCATCTGCATCCTTCTTTATAAACAAAGTTGGATCGATTTTCCCTCTTGTGTATCCATGTTGGATTAAGTGTTGTGATAATGTTTCATATCATATTCTAGGAGCTTCATGTAGTCCATAGAAAGCTTTGCTAAGCTTGTACACACGATGAGGAATTCAGAATCTTTGAAACCCGGAGGTTGCTTTACGTACACATCATCGGTGATCGGACCATATAAGAATGCACCTTTTACGTCCATTTGATACACTTTAAATCTCATGAATGATGCATAAGCCAGGAAGACATGAATTGATTCAAGTCTTGCAACTGGAGCAAATACTTCATCATAATCTATTCCTTCCTCTTGGGTGTATCCTTATGCAATGAGTCTCGCTTTATTTCGAATAATAATTCCTCGATCATTTGTTTTGTTTCTGAACAACCATCTTGTGCCTATGGCATTTTCTCCTTCAGGTAAATCCATAAGATTCCACACTTCTTGTTTACGGAATTGAAATAATTCTTCTTGCATAGCCTCAATCCAACTATTGTCCTTTAATGCTTCGATAACGTTTTTAGGAACAATTTGAGAAAGAAAACACGAGTATAAGCAAAGATTTGCTTGTTTTGATTTACTTCTCGTTGTTCTCTCATTCAATGGACCAATAATCTGAGACGTTGGATGAATCTTGTGAATACGAGATGTTGGAATCTCATTTCCTTGAACATGAACATCCAAATTTGTTTGGTTCAAGTTAGAAAGCTAATGTAATAGGTTCGAAGAATATGGATTGAAATTGGGAACTTGAATCGGTGAGTTGATGAAGTAATCAAGATTACCAGTGTCAACTACATCACCAGAAATAGATGAAGTTCCAGACTCAGGTTGTACAATTTCTATACCATCATTAGGAATAGGTTGTGAAACATCTTGATTTTCTGAAATGGAATGATCTTCATCTTGTTGAGAGAGATCATCATTATTTTCAAATCGAATTATAGAATCTTTGACAAAAGAGAAAAATGGATAATCTAGGCTTGAATCATCTATATCATCAGAATCTGAATCATCACTGAAAGAACCAAGATCTCCTTGAGGTTTCTTCTTACCTGTAGAATCAAGCAAGTTAGATTGATCAAACAAGTTAGATTAAAAAGAGTTTGACAATGAATCTAAATCAAATAACCAAGATGGACCATTTGAAACTATTGGAAAAGAATTTTCAAGGAATTTAACATTGAATGTTTCAAGTATAACATTTGCCTAGAGTTATAAACTCGATAGGCTTTTGAAACAGATGAATATCCAACGAAAAATCTATCATCAGATTTTGCATGAAATTTTCCTAGCTAATCACTTGAATTTAAAATCATAACTGGACAACCAAAAGATTTAAGAAAATCTATGTTTGGTTTTCTACCAAACATCAACTCATAAGGAGTTTTCAGTTTGTCTTTCACAATTAAAGTGTGATTCTGTACGAAACACGCAGTAGATATGACTTCATCCCAGAAAGTGATAGGAATTTTCGCATCCGCTAACATGGATCGTGCAGCCTTAATCAAAGTTTGTTCTTCCTTTCAGTAACTCCATTTTGTTGTGGAGTTCTGGGAGCACTGAACTGATGAGCAATTCCTTTTTCTGCAGAGAACATGTTAATATTAGCATTTTTAAATTCCATTCCATTATCACTTCTTATTATTTTTACTTTTTGATCTAATTGATTTTCAACTTTTGTGATAAATTCTTTTAATAATTCAGCCGTTTCAGATTTTGCATACAAAAAATAAACCCATGAAAAGCTTGTGAAATCATCAATGATAATTAAACACTAAGATTTTCTTCTAATACTCTTCACATTTGTTGGTCCAAAAAGGTCCATATGCAACATTTGAAGAGGTTTAGAGTTTGAGTTTATTTGCTTGGGCTTATAAGACGCTCTATGCTATTTCCCCTTTAAACATGCTGAGCAGTGATCAGTAGTGGCAAACTTCTTAGATGGAAGGCCGATAACATGATTTCTCGCTACAAGCTTGTTCATATTCTTGAAGTTGGAATGTCCGAGACGTCTATGCCAAAGCTGACTTTCGTCATTTGATGCTTGAGCAATAAGGCAAGTTGTTTCTGTAGATGGATCAACTTGAGACATATCCAGCTTGTATACATCTCGATCCCTAACAGCTTTAACAACCACCCAGTCTTTGCTAATCTGAAAACCTGGCTTCAAAATGTAGCAAAAAGAATAATCAAAAAGAACAGAATATGATTTATCACAAATTTGGGAAACGCTTAACAGATTAAAGTTCAACTATGAGCAGAAGTTGACTTTATCGAAGCTTATTATCCCGTTGGATACTGTTCCCTTGCCTGTGATTTTTCCTCCTGCATCACCACCGAAGGCGATGTGTGTACCATCTTTTAACTTAAAATCTTGAAGTAAGGCATGATTGCCCGTCATACGTCGGCTGCACCCGCTATCCACATACCATGTGTTGATTGGTCTTCTCGGGCGCACCTGCATTTTAAGAACAATTAAGTTGAATTATCAACCCAAGCCGAGATGGCCTTGGGCTTGCCAAACTTGTCAACAATAGTAAATTGTTTAAAATGAAGTTTGTTCACATCCGGATTATTTTTAATGAAATTGCCAATTCTATGATTCACAAATTTTTGATCATTTTTAAGAAAATTCATACCATTGAATTGATCAATTTTTGAAAAAATTTTATTTCCAAAATTTTTATTGTTTATTCTCACTGACCTTGGAATGAATTGATTGTGAATGTATTGTTTTGGTCATACAGAGTATTTCTTTTGAAAGATCTCAAGCCTAATGACGGTTGGTTAGTTAATCTTTGAAAATCAATAGTTTGATTTCTTTTAAACTGAGGACTAACATAACCTTTGCTAAATTGTGCATTAGCAAATCCTTTCCTTGGAGAAGTCTTTCTAAAGTAACAATTTTCTTTGTTGTGAGTCCGTTCATCACAGAAGATACAGTACTTATTAAAATAACACTCTGATGTTGAGTGATTTCTCATATCGCATATGTGACAGTACTTATTAAAAAAACATTCAGCAGTGTTATGATTGTACATGTCACAGATTTTGCAGTACCTCTGTGGAGTTTTGAACAACTGTTTATTAACTTTTGATGTTAACGCAACGTTTGATCCTTGTTTAGGTTTAGGCTTCAAAAAATTAATCTGTTGCTTTTGATTTGACAGTTTGTTCTTTTGCATATTTGGTTTTGGCTTTTGTATATGAACTTCTTTCTTTGATTCCTTAGACACAAATCATTTAACGACAGCGGAAGTCTTCGAATTTGAACCTGTTTTCAGATCAGAGTTTGATTTGTTCTTAGGAGTTTGTTTAACATCTTGAATTGAGTTCATGTTCAACATACCAGCAGACACAAATTTGATTGGTTTAAATTTATTTTTTTGATTTGTTATTTTTGTTTCATTATCTTGACTCTTATTTTGATCAGATTTAGCTTTAGTCACTTTTCTTCTTCTTCTTTGATTCCTTGATTTTGAAGAACTTGATTTTATCTGAGATTGAACATCTTTTAGGTGAAGATTCTTTTTCAGTTTCTTTTTGTTTTTGATCTTTTTGACATTTAAACTCTAGAGTATTTAGATCATATGAGTTTGAATCTTCTGACGTTTCTTCCTTTTGTTTTGCTTTATCTTTGTTCTTAATTATCACTTCCTCCAAAACAGATTTGTTTGGAACAGATTTGTTTGGAACAAATTCTTACTTTTCGGTCTTGGTTCATATGATTTAACTTTTATCGGGTGACCGTTTTTTATCTTTTTAGTATCTTTTTCTTCAAAGATTTCTACATTTGTTTTCTCTTCTTCATTATCAGAAATCCTGTTTTTGTTTTGGAAAGCTTTAAGTTTAGCCTTATTTTCAGGAAAATGATCATGCGTGTTGAAGTTCTCTGGTAAAGTATTTGTTATAGATTCAAGCATTGGTTCGTGTGTAAAACCTAAGCCTGCTTTTTGATTTTCCTTTCGTTCACTTACCAGTTGTTCCACAATTGTTTTGGAAGTTTTGACTTTTGCTAGATCAACTTGTGTAGCAGCAAGTGCTATTTTCTCCTGTTCTAAATTCTTAGTCATTTCTTCAAGTTGTTTGGAAACAATTTCTAATTCTTTCAAAGTTTTGTTCCATGAATTTTGTAAAGAAATGATCTTTTCATTAGATATTTTATGGTCATTTTTGAGTTTATTATGCATTAATTCTTCTTGCTTGAGCTTGTCACAATTTTTGTACGAGTAAGTTCGATAATACTCTACTTGTTCAAAGCAAGATTTGGTGCATAGTTTTTCCCTTACTTCAGTTGGTATTTCAGAAAATTTCGGTGAAGAAGTCTTAGAGTTGGAAGATAAATTTTCAACCTTTGGTTGATCTAACTTCGCAATCAATGCAACTTCTTCTTAATCCTCTTTAGGATCAGATTTATCACTCCAATCGTATTCTTCTTCTTCATTCTAAGAATCATATTTAGCCTTTGGATCACTATCTTCTGACCAATCTTCTTCTTGAACTTCTGTAATAAGAGATAAACTAGAGGTTAAGTCAGCTGTAAACTGCTCTGCATATGCACTCCCATCGTATCCATCCTTGATGCTCACTACTAAAGCTTTCTTTGGTTCTTCAGAAGCTTTTGAGTCATCTTTAAGTTCAGGCATTGGTAAGCTTTGGGACGGCTTTTGGAATGTCTTCAAAGATGATTGTTGAAACCTCTGATTGCTTGAACTTGATTGGTTATTTCCTCCTTTATTTTTGGGAGCTTTGCATTCCTTTGAAAAGTGACCATAGCTATTGCAGTTGAAACACCTTGACTTAGAGTTGTCAAATCCAACAGTCTTGTTAGCACTTGGCTTGTAGTTCCTGTTGACATAAGAGTGTTTCTGAGTTCTATAAGCAATCATCACCATTTGCCAATTCAGATCCATTTCTTCCATGTCATCTGGGTCCATCTCGAATAAGTCCTGCAAAACAAGATCTAATTGAGTTAGATGACTACCTTGATATGCTTGAAAACTAGCCATGAAAGCAGTAAAAGCTGATTTGGACTCTTCATCCTGTAATAGGATGTTAATAACATCTTTAACTTTGCTAGGTTTAGCAGAGTTAGAAGATGGAGTCTCGATATGAGTGTTAGAAGTTTGACCTTTAGGAGGAGACCGAGTTGATGTTGTGTTGCATAAGCAGGAGCACTTGTATATGAAGAATCATTGAAGAACCCTGCTCCAACAAACAGATCACCCTCTTCTTCTGGTGCACTTTCATTCTTTGCCATAAATGCATTTTCCACAGTGCAAGCAGGAGATGCAACATACTTGTATTGAGACATTGATGTTGCTCTATCATTGTTTCTTGAGATTTCATCTATCTCAACTGACTCAATTTTGCAATCAACAGATCAAGATCCATAGGAAATTTCTCATTATGCTTCAGCAGTGTTACTGTTTGTTTCCATAAAGATGGAAGAGCATTGAGAAGTCTGAAATTTAGATCTTTTAAGTCATTTTTAATACCCGCATTTGACATCTCAGTTGTAAGCTGCACAAATCTATTCATCATCTGATTTATGGTTTCACTAGATAAATGCTCAAACAGCTCTAACTGCCTCCTCAGTTTCTATTTCTTGAGATCTTGAATCTCCTTACCACCTTCACATATTATCTTCAAAGCTTTATACATAGTATATCCCGTTTGATATCCATCAAGTCTAGTTAAGACTTCAAGTGGTAATCCTTTACACATCAAAGAATAGGCTTTAATATCATTCTTGACTTTCCTTAGATCATCACCTTGTAACCCATCTTCCGGATATGGTTCTGGAGAATCTCTTGTATACACAATTCCTCCATCAGGACCATCTGAAGTAATTGGAATATGAGGTCCTTTTTCTGTTGACTTCCACAAGTCATTGTCAATAGAATTAAGATGATGTTTCAATCTAAGGGACCAGTTCTTAAAGTCTGCTCTGTTCTTCAACTTGGGAACTCTATTCTCAGAATCTTCTGATTTTACTATTTTTAATTTTTGTTTTCAAGAAAAGAATTTGTTTTTGTTGTTTTTAATTTTTGAATTAAAAAAATGAATTGAAAATGTTTTTGGATTTTTTTAAAATTTTTTTTTTTAAAAAAAAATCTAAGTGTTGAGTTGATGCGCCTAAACAGTGATGAAGCACCCAAACAGTGGTGAAACTCCTTTGACTTTGACTGAAACATCTAAGGGATTGCCTATTCTCAAACGCCCAACTTGTAATGTGCCTGAACAGTTGTAAAACGCCCAAACAGTTGTCAGACGCCTGGGTGTCAAAAACACTCAAACAGTTCAGATGCGCCTCAACAGTGGTAATGCGCCTGAAAATACTTAGTTTGTGGGAAGTTTCAAAGTGTCCACACAGTTGTAATGCGCCCCCACAGTGGTAAAACTCCTAGACCAAAAACGCCTTAACAGTTGTGAAACGCCTGAACAGTTGTCAAGCACCCAAACACTTAGGCAATTTTCAGTAGTGTTTTGACCTAATACGTCAAATTCAACAGATTCAAACGAACTCAGATCTACTGAAAATCTCCAAAACTTGTTGAATTGCTCTGAAAACTTCCAATTAGACTATAATTTGATCGATTAACAGTCCTTCATCTTTAATTTCATCAAGCAACAACACAATTTGATCTTTAGATTGAAAAATCAGTTCGAAACATTGAAGAACAGTTCGACTACTGTTTTGATCAATTTCTCAATTTTTGAATGAATTGAACTGCAAATTGTGATTCAATTCATGTTTCTGATGATGAAACACAACTGAAATCAACAATTGTTAGATTGAATTGCTTATCAATCACAGATTCAAGTGATTCAAAAGTTTGACAGTTTGACAAACTCATATCACTAAACCAACAGCTCTGATACCATTTGATAGGATCAAAATGGATCAATCTGTGATGATATTGTGATATAATTCAATCAAACAAACACAATAATAAATTCAATGCAAACAAATTAGAAAAAATTCATAGTTTTTCATTGATAGTAAGCATAGAAAGTACAAGTGTAAGAAAATAGTTACAAGTCAATTTAACTGATTCTCAGGTTCTAAGGTCTTCTGAGGTCTACCTACTTTAAACAAACTATGTTATTTATACTATCAAAGAAAACAAAATAAGGAACATATATTTACAAATAAGTCCCTAAACTATGACAAAACTACACAAAGACTAATAAAGACTAAATGTTAATCTTCGAGAGGCATCTACAGTCATTGTCTTTTGGTATGTATGCATGAGGAATCTAAATTGGGCACACATATATGACTTCTTGATCTGTTTCCTGTCAATGGTTCCTGTATAACCAATTTGCCTGAAAACATGTAAAACATAGTTTTCATCATACTCAACTGGACCTTGACCATCTTCTTCACCCAACTGAAGTACTCTCTTGATTACTTCTTTAGAGACGGTAATCTAAAGATTATGAACTGAGGAGACCACTACTTGTTGATCATTTACGTGTTCCAAGTGTGCATGAGTCCAAAACTGGACAATATGATCCTCATAAATGTCTGGTCTAGCAGTTATTTCATGAACCAGCCTTGTTTGCCTGATAGCATGGATCAAGTCTCTATAGTTCTCTACCTTAGGTGAATCAGCATTGAGAAATGCACATATGTTGTGATCTTTGACAAACACTAAGTTGGCCATATCTGCAATATAAAGAAGAGTATGTTAGTAACTTGTGTAAGATGAATGTTTGATGTTTGAATTGATGAAATGTTGATCAAGTGTTCATTGACTTATTTTGATTGTTATAAAATGATAAATGTTATATGTTCAACACTTGTGATTTGTTTGAAATGTATGTTAGAATGGTATTACCAAATATGATAGTTTGACTTATTCAAAGTCAATTGTTTGTTTTATTTTGGTCATGATAAACTTGTATGATACAATTTGTTTTGATCCAAATTGTTTTGCTTTGTGTTTGTTTTATCACAAAGAGTTGTTTTCTTCAAAATTAACAACGATTTCACTTTATAACAATTTGTTCATGAATATCAATTTGACTCTTTAAAGTCAAAATGACCATTTAATGCACATTGAATGAATATACATTGAATGTTTGCATGATGAATGTCATGCCAAACTAACTATCTTTGCTTGTTTTTTTTTATGTATTTTGGAAATATTTACCAAGTTATAACAAGATTTAAGCATTTTTGAACATTTTCAAAGATCAGATATTAGGTTTTGTGTGATTTTGGCAATAACATCATGACTGTTCATGAACCTGATAAACACTTAATCAAATTACATCAAAATAACAGTCTTAATACATTCGACTAAGGTCATATAGCACTTATTCAATGTTTGATTTGGTTATAAAAATCAAATGATTCATGTTTGATTTTGATTCAAAGTTTGACTTTGTCGAACAATGTTTGAATCTGAATCAACAAATATGATATTTCAATGAATGATTGATGATTAGAAACATGTTGTTATACCTATTAGATTTTGAATCAGAATATAAATCAAATAGATTTCAGGATTTCAATCAAACAGGGTTTAAGGGTTTATGCATTGTGTGTTAAAGTTTAAAATTTTAATTTTCTCTCTCCCACTCATGATGAGAGAAAAATGTACAAGTGGTGTGTTTATATACAGCGGACAAAGACTATCCGCTATAGGTATAGTGTTCGTAAGCTGTGTGAATAATTGCTTAAAGTTTAATTTTAAGTCATACGCTGTGAATTACACAAGCGCTGTGTGAACAGTGCATCCGCAGTACAATTTCATATTATACGCTGTGGACCCCTTGTATGTTGTACTGTGTTCACAGTGGATGGTCATTTGTACATACGTTGTGCACACTTGTGTGAAAAAATTACAATACGCTGTAGTTGACCACTGTGTTCAAAGTGGATGAACATTTGTTCATGCACTGTGGACACATTGAAAAAAAATGTTGGGTTGTTTACAGTGGATGAACACTTGTTCATGCACTGTGGATCCTTGAAAATTGTGTTTGTTCACGACGGATGAACATTTGTTCATGCGCTGTGGAACCTTCGCAATTTGTTTGATTGTACACAGCGAGGAACATTTGTTCATGCGCTGTGAACACTTGAATTGTTTTGTTTGATTGTTCATAGTAGATAAACATTTGTTTATACGCTATGGACACTTGAAAATGATTTGTGAATGTTTACAGCGTATGATTACTTGTGTGCATATGATGTATACACTTGCACTGTTTCTACCACAGATGACTAATGTAAGTTTACAAGTGCATAGCGGATGTTTGTTTGTTTTGTCCGCTATATACACTTAGTGTATTTTGCATTTTAAGATAGTTACTGTATCTACAGCGGATGTATGTTTGTGTGTCCGCTGTGACAACAGTTTTCAAAAAATTCAGATATTTGTTTGTTTTGAACTAATGTCTTCCGAAGCAAATGTTTGATAAAATTTTCTTCTGAAATAACATTTGTTTGATGAAACTTGTTTAAATCAAAATTTTTGTTTAAATCTTTGATTTAAAATGTATGTTAAAATGCTAAAATTTTAACATGATCAATATATGGATGTTAAGATATTACTCACAAGCAATATTTTGCAATATTGTACATATGTATGTGTGTCAAACTGCTCTGTTTGGGTGTTGGCTTGAATTGGCTTTGTTTAAAACTCAAAATTTAGAAAATTTCAAATTTTAATGTATGAATATGCATAATTCTGCTGCCTTGATATTTCCATATTCAATTTCTCCCCCTAAATTTTTGCATAGGTATAAAAATCTTTTATAAAAATGACAAAAATTTATATGTGTTTGAGTGGAAATTATCAAAGTCCAAATTTATTGCTTGTTTGTTAAACACTTAGTAAGATCACTTTGAATTTTACTAACAAATGAATGTGTTGCTTGGTTGAATCATGAATCAGTGTCACATACCATGAGATCATACTAGTCTAAAATTCTTACTAAGTGGTTTGAATGTTTTTGAGAATAGACATAGACTAATACAATATTGATTGCAGATATTGGATCCATTTAA
Organism: Flaveria sonorensis; assembly: GCA_025506505.1. Taxonomy (NCBI): domain Eukaryota; kingdom Viridiplantae; phylum Streptophyta; class Magnoliopsida; order Asterales; family Asteraceae; genus Flaveria; species Flaveria sonorensis. The sequence continues at coordinate 33,980,431 of CM046425.1, read as the reverse complement.
ACTCATGCATGGTAATAATAATTGATTGAAACAGTGAGTGATTATCATGTTTTGAGTTGATTGATATGAATTTTATGCCCCCACATCTGATTGTATGTTTGGTACAACCCTCCTCAAGATATGCTAGAAAGCACTTTCAATACTTAAGACCTAGCTACTTAGGAGTATAAATGCTCAATTTGATCCATGATGTTTGATCCTTATTGGAATTCTTTTTCATTTCACTTTGGAAGGTGATCCTTTTTGGGATTCTTTTGATTCATTCACAAGGAATGTAGTCTTAAAGACTTTATTGATTGTTCATCCATAATGGGTGTGTTCCTCATTGGGAATCATTTTGGATCATGATTTAGGTCATTCAGATTTGTGCTTAGCACAACAAAGAATGCCTTGGTGTACTCCAGGTCTATGAAAATCATAACAAAGGAGACACTTGTATGATTGAGCAATTTATAAACTGTTTCACTTGGTGTATTGTAGTTACTTTATAAGCAACCTATATTGGATATATTAATACTCACCATAAATCAAGATGTGTTGTTTGACCACACAATCATGAGAATTCAGTGCTTCACTGTTGTATGTGTAGTTAGGTGTCCCATGCTGAGCCTATCCATATATCAAACTAAATACTATCAGTCTTTATTAGTGGAAAATGACTCAAGTGAAGAACTAAGCTAGTGTACTATCATTTCTCATGACTGGTATGTATGATTCAAAAAGTTTGAAAATAAAGTGTTTGTTTAATATCTTGATTTTTGAAAGATACATGATTGATGTTAAACTTGGACTTAGACTAAATCAAGCTTGTTTGTTTTTTAATGTTTTGAAAAAAAACATTACTTGTTTGATTCATAGTTGATCATACCAAGTGACTGAACCAAAAATTTAAATCTTGTCAAATCAAATGGTTTTGTAAATAGGTCAATCAATTGATTGTCTGTATGGACTTTGATCAACTTCATTAGACCCTTTTCTGAGCAGTCTCGCAGAAAGTGACATATGATCTCTATGTGTTTTGTTTTTGAATGTTGAACAGGATTGTCAGTGATAAACATGGCAGTAGAGTTGTCAATGTGTATGGGTGTTTGAAGAAAATTAAAGCCATAGTCAAGCATTTGGTTTTGAATCCAAAGCACTTGAGAATAGCATGCAGAAGCAACTATGTATTCTACTTTAGCTGTTGACATAGAGACATTTGTTTGTTTCTTACACTATCAGGAGATCAGTCTTGATCCAAGAAATTGACAACCTCCGGTAGTGAATTTTCTGTTGTTATTGCATCCACCATAATCACTGTCTGTGTATGCAAATAAAGAAAAATCTCCATCTTTTGGATACCATAGTCCAAGAGATGGTTTGCCTTTTAAATATCTAAAGATTCTCTTTACTGCATTTATGTGTGATTCTTTTGGATCTGCTTGGTATCTGGCACACATGCAAACTGCATACATGATGTCTGGTCTGCTTGTTGTTAGATACATCAAGGAACCTATCTTGGATCTATAGAGTTTTTGGTCCACTGATTTTCCTTCTGGATCGGGTCCAAACTTTAATCCAGTTGCAAATGGTGTTTTGCTTGATGTGCAATTAGACATATTATATTTCTTTAATATCTGATTCACCTACTTGCTTTGGTTGATGAAAATTCCTTCAGGTGTTTGTTGAACTTGGAGACCAAGGAAGAACGTAAGTTCTCCTATTAAGCTCATTTGGAATTTTGATTGCATAAGAGTTTCAAACTCTTTGTAAAGTTGTATGTTTGTGGAGCCAAAGATTATGTCATCCACATAGACTTGAACCACTAACAAGTCTTGTTATTTTCGTTTCAAGAACAATGTTTGATCTATTTTCCCTTGGGTATACCCATTCTATAGTGAAAAACTTAGATAAAGTTTCATACCACTTCCTAGGCGCTTGATAAAGACCATATAGAGCCTTATCTAACTTGTAGACTCTGTGAGGGAATTCTAGGTCTTCAAACCCTGGTGGTTGAGCAACATATACCCCTTCATCTATCTTTCCATAGAGGAATGCACATTTGACATCAATTTGGTAGACAGTGAATTTTTTGGATGAGGCATATAGAAGGAAAACTCAGATGGCTTCTAGTCTTGCTACAGGAGGAAAGACATCATTATAGTCAATGCCTTCCTCTTGAGTATATCCTTGGGTGATCAGCCTTGCCTTGTTTCTTATGACAATCCCTCTGTCATATGCTTTGTTTTAGAAGATCCACTTTGTGCCAATGGCATATTAACCTTCAGGTAGATCGACCAGCTTCCATACCTCTTGCTTTCTGAATTGCTGTAATTCCTCTTTCATGGCTTCTATCCAACTATTATCTTTGAGTGCTTCATTGATATTTTTAGGTACAGTAAGGGATAAGAAGCAGGAGTACAGGCAAATGTTTGTTGTGTCAGATTGACTTCGAGTCAATCTAGTATTAAGGTCACCTGATGTTTTCTAGTGGATGGTCTTTGTGAACTCTGGTTGTTGTAATCTGATCAACAGGAATAATTGAATCAAGATTAGAGATTGTTTGCTCATCTGTTGATGGATGGACAAGGGTATTTATGGTTGTTTGTTTATCTGGTTGTGAGGGATCACTGAATGTTTGAGGAGAATCATGGAAGAAATCTAAGATTTCATCTACATGATGTGTATCAGGTAATCAATGGTAATCGTCATCTTCTTCAACATTGGTTGGTTGTTGTGTCTTTGTTTGGTTGTGTGGTTGTGGTTGGATGGCCACTGGAGTTGACAATGAAGATGGTGTGTTTGATGATGTTCCTTTGGAAGTGTTTGTTTGTTCTGGAGGAGTTGTAACTATTGTACTCGAAGGAGATATGTTAGTTTTTCTTGGGGGATTAGCAGTTAAAGGAACATCTATGGTTGTTGGTGGAACCATTGGATACTTATTGTTATCCTTGGTACCTGAAACATCAAAATAAGATGTTTCAAATGATTTTGTTAATGCATCAATATCAAACAACCAGTCTGATCCAATGATTTCTTAGTGAAAGAGTGTTCATTAAAAACAACATCTGTTGTTTCTTCCACTATGTTCAGTCTTGGATTGTATACTCGGTAAGCTTTTGAGCTTCCGGAGTATCCAACAAAAAATCCATCATCTGCTTTTGGAGCAAACTTAGATAATTGTTCTCTGGTGTTTAAAATTGAAACATAACATCCAAATGCCTTAAGAAATCCTATGAATGGTTTTCTTTTAAACATTAATTCATAAGGTGCTTTAGAATGTTCTTTGATGATTAATGTTCTGTTTTGTATGTAGCAAGTTGTATTGATTGCTTCAGCCCAAAAATGTTATGGGCAATAGAGAGTCAACTAGCATTGAATTGGCTGATTCTATCAATGTTTTGTTCCTTCTTTCAGCTACTCTATTTTGCTGAGGAGTTCTTACTACATTGAATTGATGATTGATTCCTTTCTCTGCACAAAAAGAAGAAATGTAGTCATTTATAAATTCAGTACCATTATCACTTCTTAAAGACTTAACTTTAAGATCTAATTGATTCTCAATCTTAGTGATAAATGATTTGATGATTTTTACTGTTTCGAACTTGTGTAGTAGAAAGAAAACCCAGGTAAATCTGGAGTAATCATCTATTATAACAAGACAGTATTGCTTTTTTCCTAAGCTTAGGATGTTTGTTGGGCCAAATAGGTCCATGTGAAGCAATTTGAGTGGTGTGTTGTTAGAGTTTACCAATTTGGACTTATGAGACACTCTATGTTGTTTGCCTTTCAGACATGCAGTGCAGTGGTCTGTACAGAAAAATTCCTTTTGTGGTAAACCTATTACTAGATCACCTTTTACAAGTTGGTTCATTCTGTTATAGTTAGAGTGTCCCAATCGTCTTTGCCATAATTAGGAAACATCTTCTGATGCTTTTGATAGTAAACATGTTTCAGGGGTTGATGTTGAAACAGTGCTCATATCAACAATGTATGTGTTGTTAGGCATGGTATTTTCAAAAGGATACAGTCTTCTGGTATTTGAAAACCCATCTTGAGTATGTAGCAGTTGTTGGAGTCAAATAAGGTTGCATATCCTTTGTCACAAATTTGGGATACGCTTAGAAGATTAAACTAAAGGTTGGAACAGTAGTTGACATTCTCAAAGCTAATCAACCCATTTGAAACTGTTCCTTCACCAATTTTTCTTCCACATGTCTTATCTCCTCCAAAAGCTACATTTCCTCCATGTTTGCTCTTAAAATCCCAAAAAACAGAACAATTGCCAGTCATATGTCGGGAGCATCCACTGTCAATATACCATATGTTGTCAGGCCTTCTTTGATGTCCCTACAAAAGAAAAGAAATTAGCTAGTTGGTGCAACCCAAGCCATGATGGTCTTGGGTTTTCCGTCTTTCCCTATAAAACAAATTTCTTCTAGCATGGCATTGTCTGATGGTTTAGGAATTCTAGGTACACTAGTTTTTCTTTGATTTTTCTTAGCTCTATCAGGAGAAGTACTTTGAGCTCTTCCCCTTTGAGAGCTAATGTCTGGTGACTGTCTGTTTTGAGACTTATGTCTCCTTATTGGTTGTTTAAAGTTGTCATAAAATGTTTTGTCATTGTTTAAAACAAATTTTTGATGAGGAGTTTGTCTTGGTACTCCTCCTTTGTTCTTATTTTGAACAATTATTTATTTCTCAGTTGATTTCTCAACTTGAGCCTGTTTGTTATGCTTTTTATTTTTCTTATTAAAAAAGCAATTTGTTGTATTGTGATTGTTTCTTTCACAAATTGAACAATAGTTGTGAAAATGACATGTTTTAGTACTATGATTATTCATATGATAGTACTTGCAGTATTTACCATACTTGTAGTATTTACCATACTTGGATTTTTCAGTGGTGTGAGTGTATTGATCACACCATTCATAGTATGGTAGATTTGCATTGCCTTGTTTGTTTATAACTTTTGATTTTAAATTTGATTTTAAAGCTAAGTCAAAAGTTACAGTTGCTTGTTTTTGCTGAATGGAAGCTTTGCCTTTTCCTTTATTTGTTGGAAAGGCAGTGGAAGTTACAGCTTTCCTTCCACCAGAGCATATATCAAACCCTTTAGTCTGCTTTGTGTGAATTGTTGGAACATCAGCCACACTTGAAACCTTTTGAGTTTCAGGTTGAGTTGGCTTATCATCCAATAAATCATCCTCATCGTCATCTGTTGTTTGTTCATCAAATTCATTGTTCTCTCCTTGATAAAAGTCAGTTGATTTGATTTGTGATGGTGTTGAACTTTTAACAAATTTTATCAAAGGTTATTTTGATGTTGATGGTGACTTTGATGATGATGATGATGATGATTGTTTGGAATCATCAGTCTTTTCATGTGTGTCAAGTAACTAGCCTTGGTTGTTGGTCATTGAGTCAGGTAAAGGAATATAATTATCATTATAAGGTAGGCTAACCTTGTTATATCCTAAACCTTATGGGTCTTTGTAACCCCTTTGTTGAACAAGAAGTTCTTCAAACTTCTTGTTGCTTACCTGAAACTTCTGAAGTTTTACTTCAGTTTCAGCATGCAATGTTTTTTATTCAGTCAACGATATAGAGAGGTTCTCAACTTGAGCTGCTAGTGTTAGTTTCTCAAACATTAGTTTGTCTAAGTCATTTTGTAATGAAAGTATTTTGGTTGCATATTGTTTATGTTCTAATTTTAAGCTTTCATTCAAAATGTTAGTTTCAATAACTTTCTTCGAAAGTTTGTCTGCATGCTCTCTATATATGTTGACTTCATCAACACATGCTTGTGTGCAGAGGTTTTCCCTTACCTCTTTCAGGATTTTTGAAATTTTATCTTCAATATCTGCCATAAGGGGATGATCTGGAGATGGAATTTCAGCCTCATATAAGCTCTAGACACATTCACCATCTTGTTTGATTATCATTGTAGAAGATTTTGAATGTTGATTTGGACTATACTGTGTGATTTGTGGTGGGGTTGGTGCAGCAGGGATGCTAATTGGAGGTGGAACATGTCTGTTTGAGTGATAGCTACTGGATGTTTGTGTCTGATTTGTGTTTCTGTCAACTCTTGGCTACTGGCATTCTCTTGAAAAATGTCCTTATAGTTGACAATTGTAGCATCTCACTTTTGTTTTGTCAAAACCAATCTTGGTTTTCTTGTCCATACTTAACCCCTGATTTCTTTGCAAAAATCGTTTAGATCTGTAGGCAATCATAGCCATAGACCATTGAAGATCCATTTCTTCAACCATGTCTGGTGGGAGTTCATTCAAATCTTGTTGAATGATCTGTGATGGTGTTAGACTTGCACCCAAAAAGGCTTCAAAGCTTATTGAAAAGGCTGCATAAGCTGCCTTTTGCTCTTTACTTTGCAAGATAATAGTGAGAGCATCCATTGGCTTTTCAAGTCTATGTGTATTGTGGGTCTAAATCTGTGGCTGTTTGTTTGAGTTGGAGATGTGTGGATGCGTTTTGCTTTGAGGTGTTTCTTCATGTAAAGCATGCACACCAGTCTTTTTAGACTCTTGTTTGTTACTGGATGATTCAGGTGCTAAGAAGAATAATGTATCAATAGAATCTAAACATTCTTCATCTTCTTCTTCTCCAGTTCTTGTTAGAAAAGCACTGTCTGTATGTTGTTGTTCTTTGAATTTGTAAGCCTCTACATGTTTGATGTGATTGTTATTTCTGGATTTTTCATCCAGTTCTAGAGCTTCAACTTTGGCTACTAGAGAGTCAAGGGATAGGGCTTCCAAATCCAGTGTTGCTTTCATCAATGACACTGACTGAGTCTAGCTTTCAGGCAATGTGTGCAACATATTTTTGTTGATTTCAACAGCTTCATATTTCAGTCCATACACAATCATTTCATTTACTAACTGGACATATCTATGTAGCTGTTGTGGGATAGATTCTCCCTGAATATGATGGAAAGTTTCATGTTAGGTCCTCAATTTTTCTTTCTTGATTTCCCGTATTTCTTCACTTCCTTCACACATTGTGTGAAGTACTTTCCACAATTCATGAGCTGTTTTGAAATTTTGAACTCGTGTTAAAATTTCAAAAGGTAAAGTCATAGCAAGTATACTGTATTCCTTCATGTCTGTTTTGACCCTCTTGAGGTCTTCACCAGCTACGTTTTTCAAGCTAACTAGCTTCTGTATGTTGTAATCAGGTCCAAGAGTCAGAGGAATGAAAGGACCCTCGGTTATAGAAGTCCATAAATCAATGTCTTGAAAAATTATCCAATTCCTGAACATGATCTTCTATTGTTTGAAGTTAGACTTGTTCTTTAGTCTGGGTGGTTTTATTAGTTTGTTCCTGATGATGAAAATTTAACCTAACATTTTAAGTTAAATTTGTTTGAAGATTTTAGCTTGATGAAAAACTTGTTTAATCCTAAGGTCTCTAGGATTTGTTTGTTGTTGATAAACCTTTTCTAATTAGATTTACTGAATAAAAGGAAATTAATTAATTAAAATTAATTAATGTCCAATGTTAGGTCACTTTCAAATTTTAGTGAAAAGAAAGGAATATTCTGTCAAGTGAATGTCAACTTTTTAATGATGTCACTCAAATAAAGTCAAAACCCTAAAAACTTTAACAGTTACCTTTTTGGATCAAAAAGTAACTTTTTCAAAAATTTCAAAAGAAGATTATATGTCTTCTTTGATTTTCCTGATGAACCAACACAATCACCATAGATTATGAAGGTTATGAATGATGAAACCTAGGGTTTATTCTAGGGTTTTTAGTGGCTGCAATGTTGTTCTTTATAGAATCAACAATCGGTTTGTTGATTGAAGAACAAAAACCTGATTCAAGTGAGTTTTTACTAGAATATGATGATTTTAAACACTTTGAATGATTCAAAATGTTCAAAACAATGTGGGTTTGATGAAAATTTGATGAAACAGTACTCGAATGACTGTTTTATCAAAAACCTTTAAACCGATAAGGTTTTCTAGGTAATGAGATGATTCTGTTTTGAAAACAGTGTTTGAATGATGAAAATTAATAAAACAATACCCGTGTATTGTTATATCAGAAAACCCTTTAAATCCGATGAGGTTTTTAGAGAGATTTTGTGATGAACACGTTTGAAACTCGTGTATGAATGCTGATTTGAGCTTTAAAACCACATAAACTTCTTCACAATGCACAAAAACAGATTAAGAAAATCATGTTTTTTAAGCATTTGATGAATGTTAAGAGTAGAAGAAGGTTGTTGTGATGTATTTTCAGCATACCACCTGATGAAATCAACCTTTCTTTGTGAATGAATGTTTGCTGTTGAGTATGAACAACAAGAACAAACACTAGTTGATTTCTCCCAAGGATCTTTTCTAATCTCTCAATCAACAAACATGAACCATGGTGCGGAAACCCATGATAGATGCTATGAGTCAGTGTGTGTATGATTGTGTGTGATTGTATGATTGCTAGTGCTTGAATGATAATAACTGCTTGATTGATTGATTGTTCAAAAGCTTACAAAGGATTAGGGTAGTATGCTATTTATAGCCTATACAAAGAGCTATATACAATTACTAAACTACCCTTATGTAAATGAAAATTACATAAAAAATCCTAAGTCTATAAGTTGTCCGCTGTGGATGATTAGCTGTCCGCTGTGGATGTTAAGATGTCCGCTGAGGAAGTCAAATCACTTGTCCGCTGTGCTTTGGATGCTGTCTGATCCGCTGTGGATGAACATCCGCTGTGGACAGGCATCCGTTGTATGTTACTCATCCGCTGTGGGATGTCTTCATCCGCTGCAAGCACTTGGTCTTGATCTTCATCCGCTGCATCTTCTTATACATCCTCTATGGGCAGTTCTTCATCCGCATTGGAGCTTTTGTTCATCCGCATTGCAGTACTTCATCCACTGTGGGTACTTGTCAAAATTTCTTTTATGTACAAATCTGAAAAATAAATTTAAACAATGATTAGTGAATGTTATGATTGTTAATGATGCTAATGTGTTAGTAAATAATTTTTTGAATGTTAGAACACATTATGTTTGATTATGTTTGATTATGGCAAGCATCATCATTTACAGCATTAATCCATTATTGCACTTGTTGAGTCCAACAACTAAGATGAAAACAGACCCAAGGCAAAAGGGTGTATTCATCTCAGCTGGATTCCAAGTAGTTGGAAGTTCTAATTTAGGAAAGGAGAGTAGTACCAACACTCCTATCCAGCTGAAGGATCAGAAACTAAAAGGAAAGGTTGTTTAAGAAGAAAAGAAGTGCAAGAAACAACAGCCCACATGTCCCACCAAGATTAACATTGAATGCATAATATGTGGCCTGCATAACCACATGGCTAAAGATTGTTACTAAAATCCAGCAAGCACACATTATGAAACCAATGTTAAGAAAGGAGTCAAGGATGGTTTCATATTTGGACCTTACCATATGGTCCAAGTGTTAAGGAAAGGAAAGCTTGTTTTCAAAGCCAAGTTGCTTTCCGAAGAAACTCATTCTTCCAAAGGAAAATAGCTTCGGAAGACAAGCCAAAGAGCAAACAAAGAAACAAAAACATTTCCTTGAAACCTTCCAAGAAGAAGGTTGCTTTGAAAGAAAAGGTGGTGAAGACTTCTTCTGAAAAGAAAGAAGCTTCGGAAGCAAGTCATGCTGCACAAGCCTCCTCAGGCTCATCAACACAGGTCAACCATAGGATGGAATAGAGGACCAGAAAAGATGCTGCAGCCCAAGCCTCTTCTTCACAAACTATAATTGAGCCCCCATGCATACAATTTGGTTCAGTTATATTATCTGCATTGGAAGAACCCAAGACCAACAAGGCTTGGGTTTCCAACAATAACTAATCATTTCACCTTATGTGCAGGGACATCCACATGACAAGAATAGAAATGTCTGGATTGTGGATAGTTGATGCTCCAGGCACATGACAGTGAACAGATCTCTCCTACAACAATTTGCACATTTTGATGGAGGTCCTATTCAGTTTGGAGGTGAAGCCAGATGATACATTTCTGGTAGAGGTAGTGTATCCAATGGTAAGTTAAACATTGACAAAGTAAACTTTGTAAAACAGCTTGAACAATCTCTTGACTGTTTCTCAATTCTGTGATCAAAAGCATCAAATGCTTTCACAAAACATGAGTGCATTATCCTCAAACCCGGGATGACAATTCCTCAGGAATTGGTGCTTCTTAGATCTTCCAGGAGAGGGGATATATACAAGCTTGATATGAATAAAGCTTCTCCATTGGGTGAAGTATCATGCTTTCTTTCCAAAGCTAATGGTGATGAGTCAACTCTTTGGCATAAAATAATATGCCATGTTAATTTTAAAACAATGAATAAGCTGGTTAAAAATAATTTGGTATATGGTGTGCCTAAAAAGGAATTTTTCTATAGAGAAAACTGTGTTGCTTGCCTGAAAGGAAAGCAACACAAGGTTTCTTTACAAATCCAAAGAAGTTAACTCCATCACCAGTCCATTACACTTATGCACATGGATCTTTTTGGTACCACATGTATAATTAGCATTTGAAGGAAATCATATTGCCTTGTGATTGTTGATGATTTTACAAGATTTACATGGGTATTCTTTTTTAGAACTAAAGATGAAACGGCTGAAACTTTAAAATCTTTTATTCTTAAAATTGAAAATCAAAAGGATCACAAGGTAAAAATCATTAGAAGTGATCAGGGAATGAGTTTAAGAACTAAGTTCTCAACTCATTCTGCAACTCAAAAGGGATCGCCAGACAATACAGTGCTCCTAGAAATCCTCAACAAAGTGGTGTTGCTGAGAGGAGGAATAGGACACTTATTGAGGCTACAAGAACCATGTTAGCTGATTCAAAGCTGCCTTTAACTTTCTGGGCAGAGGCAGTCAGCACTGCATGTTATGTGCAGAATAGGGTTGTCATTGTTAAGCCCTATGGAAAGACCCTTTATGAGTTATGGAACAAGAGGCCACTGTTCATTGGCTTTCTTAGGTCCTTTGGCAGCAGGTGTACCATACTCAACACAAAAGACAATTTAGCAAAATTTGATGAAAAGTCAGATGATGCTATCTTTGTTGGATATTCCACAACCTCTATTGCTTATAGAGTGTATAATATTAAAAATCAACAATTTAAGGAATCATCCAACATTGTTCTTAATGAGCACACTCCTTGTGTTAGAAGGAATGGGCCTGATCATATCTTCAATCTAGAATTGTTTCCAAACTATTCTAAACCATGTTATGAGAATGTTTCAGCTGGAACAGGAACTCAAAGTGACATCTATAAAGATCAAATGTTTGAGTTACCCATACCTATTCTTAGTTCTCCAAGAGGAATTAAAGAACAAGCTCCCACTACTAGAAGTCCTGAAAGCTTGAACATATCAAGACATCATGGAGCTTCAATAAGCTGTCAGCCAACTGAGCCTCAAAACTTATCAGCTGACAACTTTAGCATTCAACACCAAGCTGATGAAGACATTAATCTGGAGGAATAGGAAACTATTGACACTACTTCTTAGCAGAATATCATTGATGATGTCACACATTTATTCAATCAGTCCTCATTGAATGAGTGTGAGACATCAACTGGTCATGGTGTTCAAAACCCTGAACCAAACTTCTTAAATCTAGATCTATCTATGCAACTAGATGTGATTCCTAGGCTCAAGATACACAACACTCACCCAGCTGAGAATATTATTGGGGATGTCTCAAAAGGTGTGAGAACAAGGAGTCAAACCCATAATAGGAATGTCTGCTTTTACTCATGCTTTCTCTCTCAATTAGAACCAAAGAAGGTGGAAGAAGCCCTCAAGGACAACAAATGGATTGAAGCTATGCAAGAGGAGTTGCTTCAGTTCAAGAGGCAAAAGGTATGGAACTTGTGTCCATTACCAACTGGCCAAGTCCCCATTAGCACCAAGTGGGTATTCAGAAATAAAAGAGATGATAGAGGTTTGATCATCAAGAACAAGGCAAGACTTGTTGTTCAAGGATACACATAGGAGGAAGGAATAGATTACACTGATGTCTTTGCACCTGTTGCAAGACTTGAGGATGTGAGAATCTTCCTTGCTTTTGCAGCATCCAAGAACTTCACTGTCTATCAACTTGATGTCAAATGTGCATTTTTATATGGGGATATTGATAGAGAAGTCTATGTGTGTCAGCCGCTTGGATTTGAAGACCCATAGCACCCCAACTATGTGTGAAAACTAGATAAAGTTCTCTATGGGTTGCATCAAGCACCTAGGCTGTGGTATGAGACCCTATCTTAGTTTCTTCTTAGGAATGGCTACACCAAAGGCACCATAGATAAGAAATTGTTCATAAAGAAGTCTGTGAAGGACATACTGCTTGTTCAAGTCTATGTTGATGACATCATATTTGATTCCTCAAATGACCAAATATGCAAAGACTTTGAAAGCATCATGAGGAAGAAGTTTGACATGAGTTCTATGGGAAAGGTGGATTTCTTCCTTAGAATTCAAGTGAAGCAGTTGGAAGAAGGGTTCATCATCAATCAATCTAAGTATGTTAAGGACATCTTAGAAAGATTTGAGTTGAAAGATTGTAAGCCAGCCAAGACACCCATACCCAAAAATCACAAACTTGTCCTGATTCTGAGGGGGAGGATACTGATCAGCATCAATACAGGGCGATTATTAGATCTCTGATGTATCTCACTGCAAGTAGACCTGATATCATGTTTGCAACCTGTATCTGTGCAAGATATCAGGCTACTCCCAAGGTGTCTCACCTAATAGTTGCTAAGAGAATTCTTAGATACCTTAAAGGAGCTCCTAAACTGGGTCTTTGGTATCCTAAGAATAAAGACTTCAATCTTTATAGGTATACTGACAGTGATTATGGTGGTTGCAACATCAACAAGAAAACTACATCCGAAGGATGTCAATTTCTTGGTGGAAGGATTATCTCCTGGTAATGCAAGAAGCAATCATGTGTCTCAACATCAACTGCTGAAGCTGAATAATTTGCTACTGCAAGAAACTGTGCTCAACTGCTATGGATTCAAAATCAAATGTTGGACTATGGTTTCATATTCATGCAGACTCCTATCCACTTAGACAACAAGAGTGCTATTTCTATCACAGAAAATCCGGTCAAGCACTCCAAGACAAAGCATATCGACATTAGGTATCATTTCATTAGAGATATTCATGAGAAAAATCTAATAAAGCTAGTCAAAGTGAATTCAAATGAATAATATGTGACTTGTTCACCAAAGCCTTTGATGAACAAAGATTTAAATACTGAATTACAGCTATTGGGATGATTAACATTGATTAGTTCTTCTCTTCTGAAAAATCTTTAAAAATATGTCTTGTCTATGTTGCCTACTACAATCTAAGCCCTATTACAAAAAGGCGTTCTTCAAAAATCTAAGTGTAAATACTTCCGAAGAGAAATTTACCCTTGGAATAAATCTTTATTCTTCTTCCAAAGGCAAATTTCTCTGCCTAAATATTATCTTCTGAAGGGTTTTAGCCTCGGAAGAACAATTGAACACAGATCAAATTTACTTCCGAAGCTTACTAACTTCATTTCTCGGAAGAAGATTGTACTCTCGAAAGTAAACTTGTCATTGAGACATGGTTTGCTTTCGAAAGTAAAAATGACTTTCGAAGACAATATTGAGAAACACAACTGTTTTCTCTCGGAAGCAAGTTTACTGTGTAATGGAAATCTTTGGGCCCCACTATGTAAAAAATAAAATTTTAACAATGATTGTTGGAATATTTTAAATGTTTACTGCCTCTGTTAAATCGAAACCTAAACTGTCCTTTCACCTTATCGGTTTGCTTTTTAACCCTCATTTAAAATTTCTGACTCTCTCTTTACTTTCTTTACCACAGCAAAAGCCCCAAAATTACCACCATCTTCTTCACTCACTTCCAAATTTCTTCAATCCCACCTTACCTTTTAACAATGGCCCTAAATCCCCAACATAATCAGGTCGCTATCCTTGACTCTTCAAAGGATGCCGACTTCGCCCATATCACCTAAATTTTGTCCCAATCGGCATACTTCACAGCCCTCACCGTTAACCCCACCATCTACTCTAACCACATGACCAAATTTTGGGCCAATGGTCAAGATGAAACTCTAAATGGTGAACAGATCACTCATTTGAGGATTTGCGAACAAGGATCATCATTGATGAATCAACCATTAGGGAGCATCTGGAGCTTCATGATGAGGGAGCCCCTACTGAGTTCCTAAAGTCTGAGTTGGAAGACACTTACACTTAGATAGGATATGGTGGCGATGTGCACAAGTCTACAGCCTACAAGTTCAACTTCTCCTACAATTGGAAGTTCTTGTTGCACATTATCCTACACTGCCTATCCAATAAATCCGTGGAATGGGATCAAATCCCATATGATTTGGGCTGCCTCGTCCATGGGTTGGTAAAGGGCCTACGCTTTAACTACTCAAAATTTGTGTTGAACAATCTAAGAGGCAATCTCACCCGGGATCCATTCTACATGTATCCCCAGTTCATTCAGCACATTATCAATTATGAGCTGGACCAGGACAGATTACATTATGCAGATGTTCTACTGGTCCATCACATGAAGCCTGGCATCTTTAAGACCTACCGATCTTCTTCCAGGTATGCGGGAGCCAACGGCTCCTGGTGACATCCCTGCAAGCCCATCAGGTAATGAACCCACACCAGCCACCACCACTTAAATGCCAATCACTTCTTCCCACCCAATCAAGAATACATACACTAGACGCCTCAAACGAACCCCTGATTAATCTACTCTGATTGGTCAGGTCCCCTATGTTCTATCCAAAAAGGCTCAAGTGGAACTCAGGGCTCCCACTCAGCCAGAGGTCCAACCATCCTCCACCATTAACCTCAATGTCAGCATTGAGCCTCCTCAGTCTCAAGATGACAAGCCCACAACCCAAGCCTTTAGCTCTTAGGGTGAGTCCCAACACTCCCTTGAGCAGCCAAAAAGGGACACCAACATCATTGGGTCATCTGCTCTCACAGAAGAACCCTTAGGTACTGACCAACGTCCCGGGTCATTAGATTTACCCGCTCTATACCTTATTGACCTATCAACCCTACCTGATGAGGACATTATGTTAGGTTCAATAATAGATAAATTGAAGCTTTCCAAAACACAATCAAAGCCAACTGAAGATCTCATTGTACAAGTTCAGAGACCAAGGTGATCACAACAAAAACAACAATACAAGACAATTCAACATGATAAAGTCAACATCAAGACAATTAGAAAGTCAAAATTAGGTCATGTTGTAATAATAATATAAATAGACCCACTAGTGTATTTTTGCAAGTGTGGTTCTTTTTTGTGTGTTTCTCATGGTGTAAATCACCACCCAAGGAGAAATCCTCTCCTTTGGGTGGGTTTGATTTCATCAGCCATCTATGATTCTCATTGTAACTTATTTATCAACATCAATGAATCATAAAATTATTATTATGCATCTCTTTGTTCTTTGATTCACACACATACACCCATCTTAATTTTGATTTCTAGATCTGAACGTGATGAATCCTAAGATCCAAGCTCAACGAATCTGAAATTTTTGATTTAGCACATTATGTTCCATCCGGGCAGTGATGTTGATCTACCATACCACTCTTTAGATCAACTAAGCCCCAGGGAACCTCTAATGTCTAGCCCACATCAGCAGTACCTAACAGAAGTGAGTCAAACTGGTGTGGAGGTGACTCATGTAGGCTCGGCTGCCACTACTAAGAGTGTTTCAATAACCTCTCAAGATAGTGGTAACATAAGTGGGACTGAGTCTACAGCAACCTTGCCTCTTGATGACTCTGAAAGAGACATCAGCAAGCAAGGGTATCCAGGGTGCCGAGAAACCATTACTGGTGGTGAAGATGAACATACCAAGTATGTTATCTCATCTCCCGATGAAAAAGATAAGGGTAGCCTGAAACTCATTAACAGATACCTGATTTCTAAAGTCTCAAACCTTGGATCAAAGGTTTGGACTTTAGAGGATAGGTCTGACACTCAGCAACTTGAGATAGAAGATCTCAAGGCATAACTAGCGGAGTCATAGATTGAAAAGTCTGTCAGGCATGTACATACTCAGGTTTCTTTAAGTTCTTCCTCTAGCTCAGCTACTTCTCAAGATGATGCTACCAAAGAGGGGAAGAATGTACAGAGACAAAGACATGACGAACCCTGCCTTGCCATCACAACAACTTCCTTTGATGCCATATCTTCTTTGTACCCCACAAAGCAACACCCGGCAACTACCTTCCCTCAACTAGCTACCATCACCATTCAAGTGGATCCAAAAATGCTTATAGACCTTAACAGGTTTTTAACCACATTTTTTATAAGCTCACCCATTGAACAACCTTCCCTTGATGTAGTATTTGCCTACTTTGGATCTAAGGAGCTTCAAAGACTGAGTGCACCACCTACCTCTGAAAAGGAAGTTGGTCAATCTATGGTCTCTGTTGAACCCGAGATTAACTTCAAAGGGGATTCACAGACTCATGGCCCAGCAACCAAATTGGAAGGGACAGGTAGTGTGATTATAATGTACCACCCGAAACCTCGGTCAAAATAAAAAAAGGAAAGAAAAGTATTTTGAAGAAAATAAAAACAAGGCAAAGTTGAGGGGTGCTTTGTGTAAATAGTACCAAAAAGTCAAAATGCACTTTATATGGGCATGGCCGCCCATATCATCTTGCTGTTGTTATTGTTCGACCGAAAAGAAGAAGAAAGAAAGCTGCAGACCAGCTCTCTCGGTTCCAAGAAGGAATTAGAACTAAAATCTTCAAGGTTAGTGGGTTTTGTTGATGTTTGGCTCGGTTCTTTGAGGTTTTCCACCTTAGAAACCGATTTCTAAGTGTTGCATATGCTTTGGTTAGTTGTTTTGCTTGTTTAGGTGTTTGAACTCCTGTACAAGTAGGTTCGGAGGAGTTTTGCTTGTTTGCTACACTAGGTGAGTTCTATGACCCCGGTTCTATGTTTTTAAACTTCTTTGGGGCTGAAAATGCATTTAAAATGTTTTACAGCCGTTATGTATGATAACTGTGTATGTATGTGTATGAACTTCTATGTTCTATGAGGTTGTAAGCTTGTTCTAAGAGTTTAGCATGATAGATCTATGATTAAGAATGTATGAAAATGAGGTTTTAGAACTGGTTATAGCATAAGTCTCATTTACAGGTCTGATGGTTCATCCGCATTTATACTGTGATAATTAACTAAGTGTTATGTTCGCCCGCATTTATAGTTGTTCACCCGCATTTACAGTTGTTCACCCGCATTTGCAGTTGTTCACCCGCATTTGCCTAAATTCAGCCTAAGTGTCCATCAGCATTTCTTTTTTATACATGCGCATTTGCTACAGTGTCCATCAGCATTTCTTTTAAGACAGAATAATTACCAAGTGTTCACCCGCATTTGCAAGTTGTTCATCCGTATTTGCAAGTTGTTCACCCGCATTAGTTTTTGTTCACCCGTATTAGTTTTGTTCACCCGCATTGGTTTTGTTCACCCGCGTTTCTTTAAGACTTAAAGAAATTTTCTGGAATTTTGGAAGATCAAAAATTAGGGTTTGACCATGGTTGACTTAATGCTTGTATCTGATTATCTTATGCATGTTGTGGGATGTCCTTATGTGCCTATTATGATATTAACATGTGACTTTATGTGGATTGCCTATGATCATAAAGTATTATTATTAATCAAGTGAAAGATTAATATTAACGAAAAGTGGACTATAAAGAATGAAAAGACTTGCAAGTAAAAATTTACAGGAGGTGCACGACCATCTTATCGTTAGCTCAACTGTGTACGGTTTAGCTAACCCAAAGGATGTACACAGGGTCAATCTTTAAAATTGAGGGGACCACTGTTGCTGCCCTGGTACTGGAGTCAGCATATGTGCACCACGGATGGAGTCTATTTATAGACTTTAAGGCCCAGTACCAGGTTTATGCGCATTATATGGGGGTATAGCACTTTGGTCCATATCGAAAGTGAAAGATAATAATAAATAAGCAAGAAAGAGAATTGTGATGATGTAATGGATATGATTTGTATGCATGATGTGTGATCACATCCGAAAGAAAGATAAGATACTTTTTTTAAGAAGTATTTTGTATACAAATCTATCAAGATATTTTTATGATTTTAAAACTAGAACTCACTCAGCAAAACTGACTTTTATGCGTTTTCAGTTGGCAGGTAATTTGCTGAGGATGGCACTCGGGGAGGCTACTCGTCGAGATTTGGCTGACGTCCATTCAAGAAGATAACACTGTTGATTCGTAATACAACTAATGATCTTTTGTAACTATTATCAAACATGTATTGTTTAGCCACAGCATTTATAAAGTTAATGAATGGCTTTTGAAGTTTAAACTCCGCTGCATTGTGATAATAAATTATGAAATGTTTTATAAATTGTGCTGTAAATGTCCAACTGTGAGGTCTCTGAGAATGGGTCCTTACAAGTTGGCATCAGAGCCAAAGTTTAAGAGAAATGGGTAAATATTTTCAAAAACCTAAATTTAAACTGAAAATGGGACCGAATGGAGGGATGCCAGCCCACATAGCTACGTGCCATCAGGTATTTCTTTTCACTATGATAATCGGTATTATGTACGCATGCTATTTTATTTATGTGCTTTTGTAGATTTGAATACTGATATAGTCAGGATAGGAAATGCTCAGGGAACGAAGAGTAAAGTAAGTGGCTAATCACAACTGGCCACTATAATTTGGGACTTACTATACTTAACATTAACTGAGCTATTACCTTGAATGACCATGTGAGTGTTTGAATCTTATAGTGTTAGAGGATGGCTGGAGGTAGATCATCTAAGGCTTCTAGAGGTGGAGTACGAGGTGGTTGTGCTGGTAGACCCCGAGCCGCAAAGAACAAGATGAGAACTATAGAGACGGCTCCTGCTGAGCCTGAGCTTCATCACCCGGAGGGAGTGGATGAGAGTGCCAATTTGAGGGCCTCGGTGAAAGAGGCAGTGGTGGAGGAGGTTCACCAAGTCATGCAGACGATCCTACCGTCTGTCATGACTGAGGTGATCCGGGCTGTAAGGAAGGATGAGAGGAAAGAAAAGGAGGAAGAGAGAAGGGTTGCTGCTGGGAGAAAGGAGAATGAGGGAGATCATGATGATGAGGAGGAGATGAATGTTGAAAGGGGAGCCTCCAGTGATGAAGAAGATGTAGGGGTGCGGGAAACCGTGAGGGGATGCAGCTACGGGGCATTCCAACGGTGTAAACCCCCTTCTTTTGACGGCAACGGTAATGCTGCTACTGCCCACCGCTGGGTAAGAGAAATGGAGGCAGTGCTGGAAATTAGTGAGTGTCGGGAGGACCAGAAAGTGAAGTTCGCTACTCACTCATTCGTTGACTCGGCACTGTGTTGGTGGGACAATCTTGTCCAAGCCGAGGGCAACAGGGCTGTCGGGAGGATAAGATGGAGTGAACTGAAAAAGTTAGTGATTGAGGAATTCTGTCCCCATCGAGAAATCGACAAGATTGAGAGGGAGTTCCTACAGCTGGAAGCGGGAACCATGACACACCAGCAATATATGACTAAGTTCAACGAGATGGCAAGACTGGTGCCCAATCAAGTTACACCGGCTTCAAGGAAGATCAAGCGGTATATTCAGGGGTTGCCTGCTGACATCCGTAGGCACTTGATCGCTGCCCGGCCGAGCACTTTTAGGTCAGCGATGGATTTAGCTGGGAGACTGCATGATGAAAGAGAAGTGGAGGTGGTGGAGGTGAAGAAGACGGGTGGTAATAACAGGAGTTGGAACGGGAAGAGATTCGGGCGTGGTGGTTTCACCCCGAATAGTAAGAGGTTGATGGTGGATGATTGCCGAGTGGTTACTGCAAGCTCGGGGTTGAAGCGATGTGATAAGTGTGGGAAGGAACATAGCGGGGAATGTCGCTTGGGAATGAATGTCTGCTACAAATGTGGGAAGCCCGATCACATTTCAAAGATGTGTGGAGCCCCACGGTGCTTTAACTGTGGTGAAATCGGCCATATGAACAAGGATTGCAAGAAGCCAAGGGTTGAAAGTTCTAGGTTGAAGAAGAGGCCGGAAGAAGGAGGGAAGAGGGAAGTGCAAGAGCCTTCACGATGACCCGAGAGGAAGCCCGGGTAGACCCCGACGTCATGTCAGGTGTGTTCCTAGTAAACCAAACTTGTGCCTCTGTATTATTTGATTCTGGTGCTAGTAGGAGTTTCATATCTGCTGCCTTCTGTGCTAAATTGCCTGTTAGTAGTAGGAGCATCGATGAACCTTTTGACGTAGAAACTGCTATTAGTAAGTCTACCAGAATCTCTGATATTATGGAAAGCTGCGACATGGAACTAGAAGGCCATAAGTTCTCTGCTAAGCTATATGTGATGCCCCTAGGCGGATTTGATGTAGTACTAAGGATGGGTTGGTTAGCAGCCTATGAGGCAAACATCGTGTGTCGGAAGAAGATGATTCGGTTAGTTGCACCCGATGGGA
Organism: Flaveria sonorensis; assembly: GCA_025506505.1. Taxonomy (NCBI): domain Eukaryota; kingdom Viridiplantae; phylum Streptophyta; class Magnoliopsida; order Asterales; family Asteraceae; genus Flaveria; species Flaveria sonorensis. Next base: position 33,959,898 of record CM046425.1, on the reverse strand, counting down.
GTTTAGTGACAGTTTATGGTGATCGCGTCACTACGGTTCCGAAAGTGATTTCAATGATAGTGGCTGAGAAGTGCATGAGGCACGGATGTTGTGCCTACTTGGCATACGTGAAAGATGTGGATGTGTCGATACCACAATTATCAGAAGTGCCAGTGGTACGTGATTTCCCGGATGTGTTTCCCGAAGATCTACCAGGTGTGCCATCGGACCGTGAGATAGAATTTCAGATCGACCTGATCCCCGGTGCACAGCCCGTTGCCAAAGCACCGTATCGGCTAGCTCTAACCGAGATGAAAGAATTGATGGATCAGCTACAGGAACTAATGGACAAGGGGTTTATGAGACCAAGTATCTCTCCTTGGGGTGCTCCGGTATTATTCGTAAAGAAAAAGGATGGTAGTATGAGGATGTGTATAGACTACTGTGAATTAAACAAGTTGACAGTGAAGAACAGATACCCCCTACCAAGGATTGATGACGTGTTTGACCAGCTTCAAGGTGCCAGTTGGTTTTCCCGAATAGATCTCCGATCGGGTTATCATCAGTTGAAGGTGAAGGAGCAAGACATTCCTAAGACAGCTTTTCGCACACGTTGTGGAAATTACGAGTTCCTTGTTATGTCTTTCGGTTTAACCAACGCGCCAGCTGCCTTTATGGATTTGATGAATCGAGTGTGCCGACCAATGTTGGATAAATCAGTGATTGTGTTCATTGATGATATCTTGATTTATTCAAAGAGCAAAGAAGAACATGCCGATCACATATGTGAAGTGTTGAAGACACTTAGGAGAGAAAAGTTATATGCTAAATTCTCTAAGTGTGCTTTCTGGTTACGCGAGGTTCAATTTTTGGGTCATGTGGTGAATACTGAAGGAATTAAGGTGGACCCGGCAAAGGTTGAGGCAGTGATGCAATAGAAGTCACCAAAGACGCCATCCGAGATTCGGAGTTTCTTGGGTTTGGCGGGTTATTACCGAAGGTTCATTCAAGACTTTTCCAAGATAGCCTCACCTTTGACTAAGTTGACCCGCAAGGATGTGAAGTTCATGTGGGGTCGGGAACAAGAGGATGCTTTTGAGGAGTTAAAGGCAAGATTAACTCAAGCTCCTGTCTTAACATTGCCCGAAGAAAGTGAAGACTTAGTGGTGTATTCAGATGCATCTTATTCGGGACTGGTTGCGTGCTAATGCAACATGGATGAGTGATAGCTTACGCATCCCGACAGTTAAAGACCCACGAAGTTAATTACCCCACTCATGATTTAGAATTGGCTGCGGTGGTCTTTGCGTTGAAGATTTGGAGGCACTATTTATACAGGACCAAGTGCATAATCTTCACGGATCACAAGAGCTTGAAATACTTCTTCTAGCAGAAAGATCTCAACATGAGGCAGAGAAGGTGGTTAGAGTTGATCAAAGACTATGATTGCGAGATCCATTACCACCCGGGCAAGGCCAACGTAGTGGCCGATGCCCTTAGCCAGAAGGAGAGACCCGAACTGATTCGGGTAAAGGCGTATCCATTGGTGATGACCTCAGATGTGATAACGCAAGTTAAAGAGATTCAAAATGAGGTGTTAAAAGAAGATCACCTCAACTCTGAACGAATGAGAGGTCTAGTTGCCGAATTGGGGGAGAATACCCACGGTGTTAAAACCCGCTTTGGGCGAATGTGGATTCCTTGATATGGGAATCTACGTGGGAGAATTATGGACGAAGCTCATAAAACTCGATACTCCATTCATCCCGGTGCTACCAAGATGTATCAAGACATGAAGAAAGACTACTGGTGGCCGGGTATGAAACGTGACGTGGCAGAGTATGTAAGTAAGTGCCTTACTTGCTTGCAAGTGAAGGCAGAACATCAAAAACCATACGGGAAGATTCAACCATTAGATATACCTGAGTGGAAGTGGGAGCACATCACTATGGATTTTATCACGAAGCTACCCTGTACTACAAGGGGGTACGATGCTATTTGGGTGATAGTTGATCGGTTGACAAAGAGTGCTCACTTCCTACCGATCCGCGAGACGTATACATCTGAGAGATTGGCGGATCTGTTCATCAAAGAGATTGTAGCTCGTCATGGTGTGCCGGTGTCTATCGTGTCGGATCATGACACCCGGTTCACGTCAAAGTTCTGGAAGAGATTTCATGATGCCATGGGGACGAGGCTACATATTAGCACCGCTTACCATCCTCAAATAGACGATCAGTCTGAGAGGACGATCCAGATGCTTGAGGATATGCTTCGTGCTTGCGTGATCATGCCAGTATCGGTATGCCGCCATACGAGATGTTGTACGGTAGGAGGTGTAGAACGCCCGTGTGTTGGGGAGACATTGGGCAGAAAGAATTGGGAAGCATCGAAGTGATTGAAGCTACGACTGAGAAGCTAGAAAAGATCAAAGCCTTTATGAAGGCAACCAAAGAAAGGCAAAAGTCGTATGCCGATAAGAGGCGTAGACCCATCAAGTTCAACGTGGGTGATAAAGTCATGTTAAAGGTCTCGCCTTGGAAAGGGATCATCCGATTCCGGAAGAGGGGAAAGTTTAGTCCAAGATACATAGGGCCTTTCCGAATCATTGCACGAGTAGGAGAGGTGGCCTACCGTCTAAAATTGCCCGATGAGTTAAGTGGGATTCACCCGACATTCCATGTATCTCATCTAAGAAAATGCTTAGCTGACGAAGATATGATTGTACTATTGGATGATATTGAAGTGGATGAATGGCTCAATTATGTGGAGCAACCAGTGGCAATCATCGATCGAAAGGAGAAGAGGTTGAGGAATAAAGTGGTTCCACTTGTGCAGGTATAGTAGAAACACCGGAAGGGTTCTGAGTCTACGTGGGAGACTGAAGAAGAGATGAGACAGCATTACCCACAGTTATTCGAAGAGTGACAGGTTTCGGGGATGAAACTTCTTTAAGGGGGTAGACTTGTAACACCCGAAACCTCGGTCAAAATAAAAAAAGGAAAGAAAAGTATTTTGAAGATAATAAAAAGAAGGCAAAGTTGAGGGGTGCTTTGTGTAAATAGTACCAAAAAGTCAAAATGTACTTTATATGGGCATGGCCACCCATATCATATTGTTGTTGCTGTTGTTCGACCGAAAACAAGAATAAAGAAAGCTGCAGACCAGCTCTCTCGGTTCCAAGAAGGAATTAGAACTGAAATCTTCAAGGTTAGTGGGTTTTGTTGATGTTTGGCTCGGTTCTTTGAGGTTTTCCACCTTAGAAACCGATTTCTAAGTGTTGTATGTGCTTTGGTTGGTTGTTTTGCTTGTTTAGGTGTTTGAACTCGTGTACGAGCAGGTTCGGAGGAGTTTTGCTTGTTTACTACACTAGGTGAGTTCTATGACCCCGGTTCTATGTTTTTAAACTTCTTTGGGGCTGAAAATGCATTTAAAATGTTTTACAACCGTTATGTATGATAACTGTGTATGTATGTGTATGAACTTCTATGTTCTATGAGGTTGTAAGCTTGTTCTAAGAGTTTAGCATGATAGATCTATGATTAAGAATGTATGAAAATGAGGTTTTAGAACTAGTTATAGCATAAGTCTCATTTACAGGTCTGATGGTTCATCCGCATTTACACTGTGATAATTGCCTAAGTGTTTTGTTCGCCCGCATTTACAGTTGTTCATCCGCATTTGCACTTGTTCACCCGCATTTGCCTAAATTCAGCCTAAGTGTCCATCAGCATTTCTTTTTTATACATGCGCATTTGCTACAGTGTCCATCAGCATTTCTTTTAAGACAGAATAATTACCAAGTGTTCACCCGCATTTGCAAGTTGTTCATCCGCATTTGCAAGTTGTTCACCAGCATTAGTTTTTGTTCACCCGCATTAGTTTTTGTTCACCCGCATTAGTTTTGTTCAACATCATTGGTTTTGTTCACCCATATTTCTGTAAGACTTAAGGAATTTTCTGGAATTTTGGAAGATCAAAAATTAGGGTTTGACCATGGTTGACTTGATGCTTGTATCTGATTATCTTATGTATGTTGTGGGCTGTCCTTATGTGCCTATTATGATATTAACATGTGACTTTGTGTGGATTTCCTATGATCATAAAGCATTATTATTAATCAAGTGAAAGATTAATATTATCGAAAAGTGGAACATAAATAATGAAAAGACTTGCAAGTAAAAATTTACAGGAGGTGCACGACCATGTTGTTGTTAGCTCAACTGTGTACGGTTTAGCTAACCCAAAGGATGTACATAGGGTCAATCTTTAAGATTGAGGGAACCACTGTTGCTGCCCCGGTACTGGAGTCTGCATATGTGCACCACGGATGGAGTCAATTTATAGACTTCAAGGCCCAGTACCAGGTTTATGAGCATTATATGGGGGGTATAGCACTTTGGTCCATATCGACAGTGAAAGATAATAATAAATAAGCAAGAAAGAGAATTGTGATGATGTAATGGATATGATTTGTATGTATGATGTGTGATCACATCCGAAAGAAAGATAAGATACTTTTTTTAAGAAGTATTTTGTATACAAATCTATCAAGATATTTTTATGATTTTAAAACTAGAACTCACTCAGCAAAGCTGACTTTTATGCGTTTTCAGTTGGCAGGTAATTTGCTGAGGATGGCACTCGGGGAGGCTACTCGTCGAGATTTGGCTGACGTCCATTCAAGAAGATAACACTGTTGTTTCGTAATACAACTAATGATCTTTTGTAACTGTTATCAAACATGTATTGCTCAGCGACAGCATTTATAAAGTTAATGAATGGCTTTTGAAGTTTAAACTCCGCTGCATTATGATAATAAATTATGAAATATTTTATAAATTGTGCTATAAATGTCCAACTGTGAGGTCTCCGGGAATGGAGCCTTACATATAATTACTTCTGAAGCATAAATACAACCTGCTGAAGGAATAATTGAACTGTCATCCTCGTCCAATGATCTGTTCATCACAGAGGCTATTCTGGACCTTGCCTCTGAGGTAAACAGTGAGAACTTCCTTACAACCCCTCTCTCCCAAAGACCATAGGTCCAACCTCACTCTCCCCAACCTGAATCTTCTAAACCCGAGTCTCCAAAGGCTGAATCTTTCTCTGATCCTAAGGGGAAGAGGAAGCTCACTGCTGAGGAGCTTCTAGAGGAGGAAAGGTTAGAAAAGCTGAAAAAAGGGAAGATTTGATACTGGGAAGTTGCTGGCTGCAAGCAGCAGTAGCCGCTCAAGAAAGTATCTACAACAAGAGGAGAGTGGAGATTATTGACAAGCTCATCAGCCTAGGAGTAGTCAATGAAGACATCCTTCTACTCCCACTTAATGAGCTTGTAAGACTGGAGAAGGCAACCTTGCTATAAAAGGAAAAGGAAGAAGCAGCAAGGTTGGCCGAAGAGGATGAGAAAAGGAAGAGGAAGGAGGAGGCTACTGAAAAGGAAAGGAAGGACAGGATAGCCATTCTCTGCTCAAGAGGCTATTCTCAAGAGGAGCTGGCACCCCATGATTATGACACGATCTTGTTTCTTTTTCACAAAGAGCAAGATCAAATCAACAAAGAGAGGAAGAGGAGTGCAAGGGACAAGCTAAGGGAGAGAAAGAAGAAGGAGGAAGAGGCACAGCTTGCCATTGCCAAGAAGGTGGGAGATAAGGAGTGGATGAAAACCTATCTCAAAGCCCATGGCTTCACCGGCAGGCTAGTGGCTCCTATGTCTTAGAAGACCCTACAGCGACATGTCAGTGACATCAAGGCTGACATTCACGTAGGAAGAAGGTAGGAGGTAAGTCAATTGCCAAGTATTCAGAAGAAGGCACCCAAACCAACACCAACACCCAAACCAACACAACCTACACCCACACCACTTCCCTTCCCCATCAAAACCGAACCAACCCCTGAGCCTTACACTCCCTCTGAACCCACACCATCAACCTTACCTACATCCTCTCCTACTGCTTCCTAACAACCACCACCTATCCTTAAACCCAAAACACAACCTAGAACCCAATCTATACCCAAACCTTCTTTTGAACCTTCTAAGCCTCTGACCTTGGAAGAATTCAAGGAGATAAAGAGGAAGCTCATCAACTGCAAAACATTGAGTGACATCTCTTGTGAGGAAGAGTCAGTTAACCTAAAATACACTGATGGCTCTTCCATCTCCCTCACAAGAGATGCATTCCTTGATTTACCTAGGGGAGCACTAGATCAAGCTCTCTAACTTTTGCAACCAACTCAGATATTCTTATGGAAGAAGAGAAGAAGTTAAGGAGGAGGCTGGTGACTCTACTAGACGTTAGGAAGGGGGACAAACTTTCATCCAAATCCCTTTATCCTAGAAAACAAATAGTCCAATGGAGGTTCGAGGAACCTTCCCATAGCTTTGTTGTGGAAAGAGAGAATGGTGAGGTAAACAGGGTTGATACCTTATCTCTGCTACACTCCAGCAAATTTGACCTTGCTGAGTTAGCAGAGAAACCATTCTCCAATCCCTCCAACTCTCAAGTTACTGCTCATGTCAGAAATCATCTGAGCAGTCTTCATCTGGCTGAGCTCATAAAGAAGGCCAAGACTGAAGAAGAGTTGAAGAGGAGAGCAAAGGATGAGGAAGAAGGCATAACTACAAAAGGAAAACCATTCCTTCAGATGGTTGAAGGCTCAACTTCTGATCCTATAGTTAGATGGGAGTATGACTACAATTCCCATCAACTAACTCTCTTCAGAGGGACACAACAAAGGGTGCATGTCATTCAAAACAACAGGCTCGATCTACTATCTACGAATGACTTGTACCAGCTCCTCACCACCACATTAGGGAAGAAAAAGGAAAGAGATAAATATCTTCTTTCCCTGGTGTTGAAGACTTTAAGGAGCAGAAGGAAGTGAAGTTTTGGTAGCATCAGCCTAGGGGGAGTTTGTTGGATCTACAACACTTAGAATATTTTTGAAGTACAATTGAAGAAATCTTCTGAAGCTAAAGCTGCTCTTCCGAAGATAAGTTGAAGATCTTTCGAAGCTTAAGTATGAAGAAATTCTGAAGGAAAAAAACTAAGTCTTCTGAGACTAAGTAGTTTTACTTTTGAAGTATATGAAGAACTTCCGAAGGTAGAATCAAGTCTTTCGAAGTTTATGAAGACCAAGTAATTCTCCTTTCTGAAGCATTCATACTAAGAATATCCAAGACAAAGTCTTCTGAAGAATGAAGTAACAAAGACTTGTAGAAGACTTGGAAGAAGTTGATTCTTTCGAAGTATAAATGGCTTCGGAAGAACTTATTCTTCTGAAGCCATTTTGCCTTCGAAAGAATCAACTATGAACCAGTGGACATAAGTATGGGCTGTCTGACATCCGCTGACAACTCTGATACACTGCATGGCCTTTTCCCACTCCCATGTAGTTGACCACACTTTAATCCACTATTTACCTTTTTTTCAGTTAGTACAGTTTACCATACTTGGTGATAAAAGGTAAGTCATGGACTTGTCATTACTACCTAATATAGGATATTATTTTATCTTAGATATTTTACTTCTAGCAATGTAGTATTTGCTTAGCGGTAAATTCCAGCTGGTTTTCCAAGTATAACCGGCTGTAGATAGTAGTATATATAGTTTCTCATTGTAACTTACGTAACCATGCTTGTAAGATTCTTATAATACTGAGATGAGAAATAATATATACAAGTATCTTGAAAACCATTCTTGTGTTCACCAACTTATTATATTATTATCAACTTAGTTAGAGATTCCTCTTCATCAATCGAGTGAGAGTTAGTGAGTTTGTGAGATACAAAACTTGTGTTGAGAGACCAACATCGATCCTGCACTTTCTTTACTTTCTTTACCACAGCAAAAGCCCCAAATTACCACTATCTTCTTCACTCACTCTCAAATTCCTTCAATCCAACCGTACCTTTTAACAATGGCCCTAAATCCCCAACATAATCCGGTCGCTATCCTTGATTCTTCAAAGGATGCCGACTTTGCCCCTATTGTCGAATTTTTGTCCCAATCGGCATATTTCAGTGCCCTCACTGTTAACCCCACCATCTACTCTAACCACATGGCCGAATTCTAGGCCAATGGTCGAAGTGAAACACTAAATGATGAAAGGGTTATCAAATTGAGGATCTGTGGGCAGGAGATCACCATTACTGAATCAACCATCAGGGAGTATCTGGAGCTTCATGATGAAGGCTCCCCTACAGAATTCCCTAAATCTGAGTTGGAAGACACTTACGCTCAGACGGTGTGAGTAAGTCTACAGTCTATAAATTTAACTTCTTCTACAATTGGAAGTTCTTGTTGCACATCGTCCTGCACTGCCTATCCAACAAATCTGAGGGATGGGGTCAAATCCCATATGATTTGGGCTGCCTAGTCCATGAGTTGGTAAAGGGCCTGTTCTTCAACTACTCAAGATTTATGCTGAACAACTTAAGAGGCAATCTCACCCGGGATCCATTCTACATGTATCCCTGGTCCATTCAGCACATAATCAACTATGAGCTGGACCAGGACAAATTGCAATTTGCAAACGTTCTACTGGTCCATCACATGCGGCCTGGCATCTTTAGAACTTTGAAAAAAGGTGTCCACCAACTTCTCTGGAAGATTCACTGATCTTCTTCCAGGTATGCGCAAGCTAACGGCTCCTGGTGACATCCCTGTAAGCCCAGAAGGTGATGAACCCACACCATACACCACCACTCAAATGCCAATCTCTTCTTCCCACCCAATCAAGATTACTTACACTAGACACCCCAAACGAACCCCTGATCAATCTACTCTGATTGATCAGGTCCCCTCTGTTCAAACCAAAATGGCTAGAGTGGAACTCAGGGCTCCCACTCAGCTAGAGGTCCAACCATCCTCCACCATTGACCTTAATGTCAGCATTGAGTCTCCTTAGTCTCAAGCTGATGAGGCCACAACCCAAGCCTTTAGCCCTCAGGGTGAGTCTCAACACTCCCGTGAGCAGTCAAAAAGGGACACCAACATCATCGGGTCATCTGCTCTAGCAGAAGAACCCGTAGGTGCTGACCAAGGTCCCGAGTCATTAGATTTAACCTCCCTATCCCTCATTGACCAATCAACCCGACCTGATGAGGACATTATGTTTCATCCAAGCCATGATGTTGATCTACCATACCACTCTTAACATCAACTGAGCCCCAGGGAACCTTTAATGTCTAGCCCACATCAGCTATACCTAAATGAGGTGAGTCAAACTGGTGTGGAGGTGACTCATGTAGGCTCAGCTGCTACTACTGAGAGTGTTTCACTAACCTCTCAGGATAGTGGTAGCATAACTAGGACTGAGTCTACAGCAACCTTGCCCCTTGATGACTCTGAAAGAGACATCAACACGCAAGGGTATCCAGGGCGCCCAGAAACCACTACTAGTGGTGATGATGAACATACTAGGTATGTTATCTCATCTCCCAATGATTCTTCAAAAGAAGATGAGGGTAGCCTAAAACTCATTATCAGAGACCTACTTTCTAGAGTCTCAAACCTTGAATTAAAGGTTAAGACTTTAGAGGACAGGTCTGCCACTCAGCAACTTAAGATTGAAAATCTCAAGGCTTAACTAGTTGAGACACAGATTGAGAAGTCTATTAGGCATGTACATACTCAGGTTTCTTTAATTTCTTCCTCTAGCTCATCTACTTCTCAAGATGATGCTACCAAAAAGAAGGAGAATGTACAGAAACAAAGACATGAGGAACCCTTCCTTACCATCATAATAACTTCCCTCGATGCCATATCTTCTTTGTACCCTACACATTAAAACCCTGCAACCATCTTCCCTCAACCAGCTCCCATTACAATTCAAGTGGATCCAAAGATGCTTATAGACCTCAACAGTTTTTTAACCACATTTTTGATAAGCTCATCCATTAAACAACCTTCCCCTAATATAGTTGTTGCCTACTTTGGAGCTGAGGAGCTTCAAAGGCTGAGTGCACCACCTACCTATGAAAAGCAAGTTGGTTAACCTAAGGTCTCTATTGAACCTAAGATTAACTTTGAAGGGGACATACAGACTCATGGCCCAGCAACCAATTTGGAAGGGACAGGTAGTGCAGTTCCAATTACTTCCAAAGCAGAAATCCAAGCTGTGGAAGGAATAATTGAACTGTCTTCCTCGTTGAATGATCTGTTCATCACAAAGGACATTCTTGACCTAGCCTTTGAGGTAAACAGTGAGGACTTCCTTACAACCCCTCTCTCCCAAATACCATAAGTTCAAAACCCCTCTCCCTAACCTGAATCCTCTAAACCTGACTCTCCAAAGGTTGAATCTTTCTCTGATCCCAAGGGGAAGAGGAAGCTCACTGCTGAGGAGCTTCTAGAGGAGGAAAGATTGGAAAAGCTCAAAAATAAAGGAAGAGTTGATACTGGGAAGCTACTGGCTGCAAGTAGCAAAGCAGCAGCAGCCGCACAAGAAAGTATCAACAACAAAAAGAGAGTGCAGGTCATTAACAGGCTCATCAGCCTGGGAGTACTAATGAAGAAATCCTTCTACGCCCACTTGATGAACTTATGAACATAGAAAAGGCTACCTTGCTATAAAAGGAAAGAGAGGAGGCAGCAAGGTTGGCCGAAGAGGAGGAGAAAAAGAAAATGAAAGAGGAGGCTATGGAAAGGGAGAGGATGGAGAGGATAGCCTTTCTTTGCTCTAGAGGCTATTCTCAAGAGGAGCTGGCACCTCATAATTATGATACGATCTTGTTTCTTTTCCATAAAGAACAAGATCAAATCAACAAAGAAAGAAAGAAGGATGCTAGGGAAAAGCTGAGGGAGAAGAAGAAGAAAGAGGAAGAGGCACAACTTGCTGCTGCCAAGAAGGAGGGAGATAAGGAATGGATGAAAACTTATCTCAAAGCCTTTGGCTTCTCCGGCAAGCAAGTGGGTCCCATGCCACTGAAGACCCTACAACGACATGTCAGCAACATCAAGGCTGACATTCGCTTAGGAAGAAGGCAGGAGGTAAGTCAAACATCAAGTGTTCAGAAGAAGGCACCCAAACCAGCACAACCTACACCCATACCTTTTCCCTTCCCCATCAAAACTGGACCAACCACTGAGCCTCACACCCCTAAACCCACACCATCAGCCTTACCTACACCCTCACCCACTGCTTCCCAACAACCACCTCCACTACCTATCTTCAAACCCAAAACACAACCCAGAACCCAATCTCTAACCAAACCATCTTCTAAAACATCTAAGCCCCTGACCTGATCAAGAAGAAGCTCATTAACTACATAACATTAAGCAACATCTCTTGTGAAGAAGAGACAATTAAGCTGAAATATATTGATGGCTCATCCAGTTTCCTCACAAGATATGCATTCCTTGATCTACCTAGGGGAACACTGGACCAAGCTCTCCAACTTCTTGCAGTCAATTCAGATGCTCTAACAGAAGAAGGGAAGAAGTTAAGAAGGAGACTGGTGACTCTGCTGGATATTAGGAAGGGGAACAAGTTTTCATCCAAACCCCTCAATCCTAGAAAACAAATAGTCCAGTAAAGGTTCGATGAACCTTCACACAGCTTTGTTGTGGAAAGAGAGAATGGTGAAGTAAACAGGGTTGATACTTCATCTCTGTTACACACCAGCAGATTTGACATTACTGAGTTATCAGAGAGACAATTCTCGAATCCCACCAACTCTTAGGTTACTACTCACATCAAAAATCATCTGAACAGTCTTCATCTGGCTAAGCTGACAAAGAAAGCCAAGATTGAAGAAGAGTTTAAAAAGAGAGCAAAGGATGAAGAAGAATGCACAAGTACAAAAGGAAAACCATTCCTTCGAATGGTTCAAAGCTCAACTTCTGATCCTGTAGTTAGATAGGAATATGACTACAATTCCCATCAATTAACTCTCTTTAAAAGGACGTACGAAAGGTTGCATGTCATTCAAAACAACAGACTTGATCTATTATCTACGAATGACTTGTACAAGCTCCTCACCACCACATCAGGGAAGAACAAGGAGACAGATAAATATCTTTTTTCCCTGGTGTTGAAGACCTGAAGGAGCATAAGGAAGTGAAGTTTTAGTAGCATCAGCCTAGGGGAGTTTGTTGGATCATATGAGGTTGGTGCAACCAAAACAACACTTCAAATATTTGGAAGTACAATTGAAGAAGTTTTCCGAAGCTAAAGCTACTATTCCGAAGACAAGTTAAAGATCTTTCGAAGCTTAAGTATGAAGAACTTCCAAAGGAAAACTAAGTCTTCCAAGACTAAGTAGTTTTCCTTTCGAAGTATATGAAGAACTTCAAAAGGTAGAACCAAGACTTTCGAGACCAAGTAGTTCTCCTTCCGAAGCATTCACACTTAGAAGATCCAAGACAAAGTCTTCCAAATAATGAAATCATGAAGACTTGCAGAAGAATCGGAAAAAGTTGATTCTTCTGAAGTATAAATGGCCTCGGAAGAATTTCTTCTTCCGAAGCCATTTGCCTTCAGAAGAATCAACTATGAACCAGTGGACATAAGTATGGGTTGTCTAACATCCGCTGACAACTCTAATACACTGCAAGGCGCTTTCCCACGCCCATGTAGTTGACCATACTTTAATCTAATGTTCACCTTTATCAGTTAGTACAATTACCATACTTAGTTGGTGACAAAAGGTAAGTCATGGACCTGTCATGACTACCTAATCTAGGATATTATTTTATCTTAGATACTTTATTTCTAGCAATATAGTATTTGTCTAGCGGTAAATTTCAGCTGGTTTTTCAAGTATAACCGGCTGTAGATAGCAGTATATATAGTTTCTCATTGTAACTTAAGTAACCATGCTTGTAAGAGTCTTGTGATACTAAATTGAGAAGTAGTATATACAAGTATCCTGAAAACCATTCTTGTATTCATTAACTTATTATATTATTGTCAACTTAGTTAGAGATTCTGCTTCATCAACCGAGTGAGACTTAGTGAGTTTGTGAGATACAAAACTTGTGTTAAGAGACCAACACCGATCCTACAGCACACCTTTAACCCCTTGCTTTGAAATAATTCTCTTTTCTCCCTTATCTTTTCTCTTCTTTTTCTTTTCTTTTACTGATATTTTCCGGGTGTTACAGATTTGACACTTCTCTTTCTGTATCTTTTTGTTATTATCGTTCTCCATTTTGTGTTTAATTCTGTTTTGTAGCTCAGGTTCAAGGGTGGATATTCTCACTAAGAAATCATTCTGTTGTTAGTTTTGTTCAATAATTAAATTCACATTATTAGCAACCGTATATGGATTCGTTTATTGATTTTTGTTCCAATGGATGGAAAAAGAATACCTGATATGAACTGAATTGAAGACGACAATTTGTTCTTTAAAGGGCTAGGTGTTAGGTTTAAACCTGTTAAAAAAGCCATTATCTTGGCCAAATAAGCTTCCATTATATAGTTGATTCAACTGCATCAATCCATTACTCATTTCTTGGTTATGAGTGTTCAAATAAAATTAATCATATTGTATGTTGCTTCTGTCATAACCATGTGGCTTCAACTGGTACTCCACTTTTTGTATTTGTATATGGTTGTTTGTTATTTGACTGTTCAGGGCATTAGGTTTGGCGGTAAGGGCTCTGCTATCCTGTTCTCATGTCGCCAGTTCAAGTCTCGGCATGTGCTTTTGTTTGTATGATGCGGTGTTGGTTCGGTTATAAAGGTGCTCTCTCCTTGACTTACTCTGCGGCCTACATTGTAACTGCAAAATTTATATAAATAGAACCTCCTTATGTTATATTTAATTGAGCATTAGAATGGACCCACATCTTACATTGTAACAAGTCATTTTAGATAAAAAAAAAAAAAAATAGTGTTACAATTGTTGGATCTCATGCGGTTTTTTCATTTACTCATTTTTTTCTTTATGTGAGTGTAACTTGAAGGTCGTTGAAATCAATAAACACGTTTGATTGGAATGTGGCTTTGAAATATTCAATGGAGGATTCAATTATATAGTTAATTTAATAAGTATCAATCATAGATAAAGATTGATATTATTCTAGATCTTGTCTGTCATCAGTCATAGTTTTTAGGTTGCATTAGGTTTTTGTCTGACATCATAGAATTGCACAAGAATTGTAAGTTAGTAAGTATCAAACCTTAAATTTAATTTGGGTGATTCCTTAGGTGCCTATTTGCACTAATTGTTTAGTGTTGTGTTTGGTTACTAACAAGGATTCAAATCAACACTTTCAGGTGGGACTACATTTGATTGTAATTTAGTTCATTGCTTAGGGGCTCATTTGTTTTTATTGTTTATTATTCAACAAACACCTTTTAAGAAGATCTTTTATTGCTACAGCACACCACATGGTTACATTATATGATTTACCGCATAATAATATGGGCATGAGCGGTGGTGGTAAACCTTAGACTAACTGCATGTTCTAAATTACCTTTTGTAAACGAACATGACAACTAGAAAATCCAAAATCTACATTATGGATATTAGACAACCAAAAACAGCCTCTAACGGTGTCTCCGAACAAAAACAACCAACGTACCGAAAGATGTTACGCATTTCACGCAACGCGCGAGCTAGTATCTCGCTAGTTCACATTTATTTGTTAGAATATAGAAACTTTTGGAAGTAGGAATTTGATGTTGAAGATGTATCTTGAATACACACAAAAATAATAACCAAGTAAATGAGAGGGTTAGTTTTCACAATTCTACGACCCTAAAAGTTTCTTTTTCCAGCATTGTTTTATAATATTTAATTGACTATTATTCTTCTATATATGAAAAAAGCAATTGGATCAGCAGTTATGTTTCTTTTCTTAGTGGTATAGTAACAAAAGTTTCTAGGTTTTGAATTTGACCCCCTCCCCCGATTGTGTTTATATATAAATATCTTCTTTGTAAATCTCCTTTTTAGAGAAAGAGAGAGGGGGTACGGTTCTGAGACCAGTGGTCTTGCTCCGGCGATACCGGTCGCCTGATTATTGTTTTGAACTACGAAGTTGCCTTTGGTACTGCGATGGCTGGGGTCGGTTCCGATGTGCTTTTATGTGGTTGTCGGTGGACGGCCGCGTTGCTGTCGGTGGTGATGCCTGCGTGGTCGCTTGCATGCTGTTGATGCTTTCGATGGTGATGTCGTTGTAGTCACTTGAATGTCGGCCTCACTTATTTGCCTGAGGTAGCCCCGATCTCAGGTGTTGTCGCGCTGCTGGGGTCGCGTTTGTGTCAGGTGGTGGCCGCCGGTCATCCAGCCATTGTCTCTACCGCCGCTGCCACCTACCTCCCTCAATTGTTACGTCTGGTGGTGGTTTTGGCGAGACGAGGGTTTTGGTGCTGGTTTTGACATCACACCTGCCACCGCCCTTGCGGCGGAGCCTAACCGTGCTACCAACGGCCTCCTTCGATGCATTTTATGTTGTAGAGAGAGGGGGGTTAGGGTGGTGGTTTTGCCGAGAAGGGATTTTGGTGGTGCTTTTCCCACTGCCTCTACTAAGGTAGAGCCGCCGCCAGCCTACATACTCTTCCTCCCATACTTGACATGTTGTTGCCTTGAAACTGAAAGAGTAGCAGTGTTCCACCTATAAAGCGTGATGTGCAGGTTGTTCGGTACAGTCGATGATGATGAGCTTTTCCTCATCTGAGATGAAACATTGTCATTAGGTTACGTGTTGATGATGATGAGGGTTACCCATCTAAAACACCGATTAAACTATGTTTAAGGTTTTACTTTGATTTGTGCTTTATTTGGTTGGTTTGTTTACAGGCCTATTGGTTTTCTCTACTAGCGTCGACTGGCTGTGTCGTTTGGTACAGTCGATGATGATGAGTGTTACCTCATCTGAGACGAAACATTGTCGTTAGCTTACGTGTTGATGATGATGAGGGTTACCCATCTAAAACACCGGTTTAACTAAGTTTTGGGTTTTACTTACATTTGTGTTTTGTTTGGATTGTTTGCTTGCAGGCCTGTTGGTTTTTTCGGTTGAGTAACTCGGTTTTTTGTTTTTCTTTCATTATTGTGTATTTGGCTATTGTGTTAATAGATTTGGTGTTTGTTTTGGAATATCTTTAAAAATTAATGGTTGGTACCATGAACTGCAGCATCTTTTGTTGTTTTTGGGTTTATCCAAGGCCGTTAGCAACGCAAGACATTTGGCTACAAAACAATGCTTAACAACAACCATAAAATCCCATGAACTCAAAATCTTGAATGTAACCGATATCATCAAGTCTTACATACAAAGAAAATCAAACAGAATGCGAAATGAATGCAAAACGTAGTGTAATATCGCGTACTGGATTTCAACTAGTTGTTTAAATTAAGGTAACGATTTTATTTTTAAGGTAATTACAATTTTGTGATGATTTTTAAATCTTATTCAACCACGTGGGTTTCTAATCTAGTGTATATATACAATGGTTGTTATATGAGTAGAATAAACATAGGATTTACAAATACAATTCATTTATGATTAATTAGTAACTAGCAGGTATACACGTGTTAAGTGAGGGGATAGTGTATTTTGTTATGTTACAAGTGGTTGTCTTTGAACAATTTTATAACTAACGCATGATCGGTACAGGAGAATGTCGACGTCCTCCAAGATCTTAAATATCGACATCCAAGTGTCACCTCTCATGCAAATCTAAATTTTTCAGGATCAAAAGTTCAAGACAAAACATTAATAGATTATAAACTGAAAAAAAAAATAAAAACAAAAGGCAAAAAAAACGAACACTAAACACTTCAAACTTGAGCATGACGTACTTGCCATGTTAATAGGGAGAATCGGGTTCAAATCAAACCGTGTGAAAAAAAATCATGAAAAATGAACACTAATAAATTATAAATGAAAAGGATATAGCTTTTTCATGGTCTTATACAATAAAAAACACTCAAATTATGAGTTTGTTTTCCTTTAAGTTTATGGACTCTCTTCTATTAGTGTTAAACTCTGTATTTGCTTTCTTGCTTGACTTAGTAGGATAGCAAACACCAGTATCTAGAGAGACAAAATTGTAAATAAAAAGTTGTTTATACATCAACACTTATATCAAATGCAACAACATTGTTTTTTAGGTGTCTAAAACTAAATAGAAAGCACATTGTTGTTTAAAAAGTTGTAATATATAGTAAATATAGATAAGTAATTGTGTTTGGGGTTAAATTTATTGACTATTAATTTAGTTTTTTACTCTTAAATACCACATAATTTTACATTTGTAAGAATTTAAACTCACATCATTTTTTATAAGGTATAATCACCGACATCACTTGGCTATAAGATTACAGGCTAATAGAAATCATGTAAATAATTACGTACAAAAGAATGTTCGGCATTAGTAAAATATATTGGACTTAAACGCCATTTAATTCACCTAAGTTACGATGGTTAGCAACACGAGAACTCTAAATTTAAACAAGCATCGATCACCTATACACTTTATTTGTTTTACGTATCTAAGTTAGATTAGATGATTCAAAATTAGAGAGAAGTTTAATATGTTGTTCACGATTTATTAACAATAAAACCCTGAGCGCGATTATCATAGCATGACTTATTAGACCGAAATTATTCAATCTTTTATTCAAACTTGTAGAGTTTTCCATGCGATGCGGCAAGAATCATGTGCATGCATAAAACAATATCAGTACCTGGACAAACGATCAATATACTATTGGCAAAATGTTGTTGCCTTTTTGGTTAAAAGAAAAGGTTGAGGTGTGTGTTATGTATCAAAATGTTGTTGCCTTTTTGGTTAAAAGAAAAGGTTGAGGTGTGTGATATGTATCTAGTAAACCTAGTGAACATTGACATAAGTCGGTTTTGAACCGTACTCATATTGAAACGTAAGAAAAAATTAACATGACATAATAATATATTCGGAATTTCCTAAAATATTAAAATTTATAAAGATATAAAAGTAAAAAGCTTATAAAAATATTGTATTCAACCTATCTTGGTTTTAAATAAAATTTATATCCAAACGTAGATAAAATTGAACACGTCACACGATATATTCAAATTTTCATAAAATATTATATTTTAAAAGTTAAAATTAAAAAACACAACAAATTAAAAACTATTTAAAATATTATAAAGTTATTGTATAATGTTATTAAAGTGAATACTCATAAAGTTCGGTTTCTTATTATATATAATCAACTTATATTGCAACTTCATTTTTGGGTTGGTCATCCAAACTAAAAGGTCAAGACTCGTTGCAAGTATTTTATTTATCATCGTTTCCATTTTAGTTTAGTTTTTATGGATTTTTATTTGTGCGTTTAACCACATGTTTTATTCTAGACGAGAAATTAACAATCACATTATTTTGAAATTTCTTTAAAAATTTCTTTAAATCGTTCTGTATGCTTAAAAAACAAAATAACAGCCTTATTTATGCTACTATCGATAAAATCATGTTTGCTTATTTGTGTTGTAGTATTTGTAACTGTGTTCAATTGGTATTTTAAAAGTTGAAAACTTGGGTTACAATCAAAACGAAGAAATTTAAACTAGTTTATTGTATTACAAACAACTGAAACTTGGGGTCCAAACAGAATCCTTACATTATTTAGTAAGGAACAAGAGTGCGTACTGTTGATGGACCCTTTTTCATGTCCTCCAATATTAGCTTCCGAAGTGACTCTGTCACTACACCTTCTTTACCTGCCAACACATTTAAAACAAAAAAACATAATTAAATATAGATCCAAATACCTTATTTTTAAACAGCAATACCCCATTTTAGGCCTCTCAAACTACTCCTCATGGTTTTAAAAATAGGTTGAGGCGTGCGCCTCGAGGCGCGCCTCGAGGCGAGGCGCCCAGAAAACGAGTCTGAGGCGCCGCCTCAAGGGATTGTTTTGTACGTGCGCCTCATGTGCGCCTCAAGAAGCCTCAGGGGGTTTTTCACTTTGTTTTTGATGTTTTAGACTTTTTGTGTCAGTTTCAAACATTTCATGTCTTTTTAATATGTGTTTTTTGATGTTTTTGATGAATTCTATGATGAAACTAGTCTGTATTTTATTTTTTATAAGATATATAATTTTTATATTTATTTTTTAATTCCGCCTCGGGCTTACGCCTCGGTTCGCCTCGAGGCTTACGCCTCATGAGGCGAAGGGAAAACGCCTCGAGACTCGATTCCGTACTTTTAAACCTTGCTACTCCTAACCAAGTTTAAACCTGGGTGGTCTCTAAAGTGTCCTTGACTCTTATCACTATACTACCAACCCAAGTGAAAGAGTTGAATACTTGAGTTGGAATGAGCAAACTCCCGTGCAATCATGCTATAATGAAACATAAACAAGATCCATTGTACAACATAAAATGTGTAAAGAACACTTGTAAAGATGGTAGATCAACTTCATGCAAGGACGGAGTTACTACTACCAAAATCTATTATGCAGCGATAAGCAACCAAACATTAATAAAAGTTTCCAATGCTCGCCTAAGCACGTGTTTGGATATATGTTTTGGAAATGATTATGTGATGATCAACTTTGATAAATTAGTCACTTCGAAAAGAATACTTACCATTGCCTATGACCTGATCATCCCATTGCAAAACGGGTCGAACAACAACTCCGCTACCAATCAGCATCATCTCCTGTGCTCGTTTCCCTTCCTCCACACTCACGTCCCCCACTTGTACCCCTCTAACTTTCCCCTCTTTTACCAGATCACCCACAAGTTCCAAAACCCTCTTTGCTGTGCACCCGCTGAGTATTTTGTCAAAAGGAGGCATCAAAAGCTCATTCTCTTGTGTTACAAAAGCCACGTTCATGTTAGGCCCTTCAGCGACAAACCCTTGTTCATCCAGCCAAATGGCAGCATACGCTCCATTTTCTTCAGCTTCCATTTTGGAAAGGACATTTGGAAGATAGTTTACACTCTTCATGATGGCAAATTGTGGTGGCTTTATTGGGATGGTTGAAGTAATTACTTTGATGCCATTGTAATTAGGAGGGGATTGGTCTTGGATGACAATGGCATAAAGAGCTGATAGGTGGCAGCCTGAGGGAGAGAGTTGGAAATCACCAGGACCTGATGAAAGCCAGTATCTTAGTGATCCATTTCTACAAGATGAAGCACTCACGGTTTGTACAAGTATTCTTTTTGTGCTTTCTTTATCAAAAGGAGGCTTGATTTTCGCTTTGTTTGCAGAAGCCAGGAAGCGATCAAGGTGTTGATCCAGCTCATATAGAAATCTGGGGGTATCAAACACCCGAAGTTCAGTTCTGATTTAGTTGAGTTTACAGGCACTTGTGTGGATGTTACATCATAATACAATTAAAATAATAATATGATGATGATAATAGTTATAACAAATACAGGAAGTTCAATTTCATCTTTTTAGAAAATTGCATATAAATGGAACATAATATGGGTCAAGTTCTATTCAGATCAAGTTCTATTTATAAGACTTCTTCCAAAAGTAATATTTAAGAGTCTGAACCTTCGAAACACACATTTTGGGGACGGGAAATAAAAACAGGTTAATGTTTATATGGACTCCATAAAATGATGATGTGACAATGTCATTTAGTCCCAATTAGTGTCAATTAGCCAACTAATTAATTCCACGTCCAAATCATTTTCCGAATCCATGTAAGCATAGGCCAGTTCTTGAGTTTCACATACCCGAAATGGGGTTTTGTAAGTTTAAACACTTAAATGTTACATCTGGAATGAAGCCCCTTAAACAGAGCTTGACACAAAATATGCAATTTGCCCCCATCTTTTTATCTTAGAAATGACAACGAAATCAGATAACAAGTCAAAACAGGCACAGTTTCAATACAAGCCAAACCGAGTAGTCTGTTTTAAAATTTTACAAACTTGTATTTGTAAAATATGATTAGAAAACTAAAGGAAAGAGATTGTTTGCATGACTTGAACCCTCCTAGAACCTTATTCTACTATGAAGGCAAAAGCAAGAGATCCATCTAATAATAACTAACCCATCGACTATGGCAGCTGTATCGAAAACACCATGTCCTCTATGAACCATATGGTCATCCATGGGAATCACCATTGCACCATCATCCGTTATGATCCCACCAAAGACACTCGAGTACATAGCGAAGTATCGTTGTGCTCTTTTGCTACTTTCTCGACTTCTCCTCAACCTTTCAATTGCCTTGAACCAATCACATCATCATACATATGAAAATTCTCAGTTTCACCCTCTAAACTTATATTTGGTTTAAATTTCTTTAAGAAACTTAGATATACAAACAAGAGAGAGAGTACCTCTGAAGCTGAAAGAAGTGGGACATCATGTACATGACCATTTTCTGCAAAGCACCATCTGAAAGGTTAGCAAGAATATTATGACTTTCACTATCGATAAAGTTATCTTCTCAACTGAAAAAACACAAATTTCAATTTTAAAAGCTGCTAATTAGATTGTTATTAGCAGGTAAAAAGTTGATTTTTGAAATATTCAGCTGAGATTATGAACAGGAGTAAGAAGTTGATTCTAAAATGCAAAGTCATAACCGTTTCTTTACATGAATTTAGAAGTTAAACTGTATCTCTCCCGTACCATTGGCAGAAACCAAAACAAAATCATACCTACATACATATACAGAAATATAGCATCTCTTGACTGAACACCCAAATATATTTTGTCCCGTTAAATAAACATGATTAGCATGATTATGTGATGTTAGTCAAGTATTGGCGATTATTAAACATGATTAGCATGCTTTTGAAAAGCCAAATTAAATTTACCGATGCATGAAGTTTTGATGACATGGAAGGGGAACCGTGTGTGAGATGTTCCAGCAAACAACCTAGATTCAAAGGCGGATGTTTGGAGAGGGAGAATTGGTTGTTGTTGTTTAGGGGAAATGAGATGCATATGGGGGGCTCCGGAGATGAAATACGCCATTGAATTGAAATGGAGGAGAAGATGAAC
Organism: Flaveria sonorensis; assembly: GCA_025506505.1. Taxonomy (NCBI): domain Eukaryota; kingdom Viridiplantae; phylum Streptophyta; class Magnoliopsida; order Asterales; family Asteraceae; genus Flaveria; species Flaveria sonorensis. The sequence goes on along the minus strand of CM046425.1, from coordinate 33,937,992 downwards.
GAATTTGGTTGACGACAAGGTTCGTTGTAATATCATCGGGGTTTTGTTTAGGGTCGGCCGACCTCCCAATATTTGCAGCTTTCCATTTTCTACGATAAAGATCGTTGAGTCGATGACATCGCATGTGATTTTACAAATGCACATAATAAATTGTCTATTTCGAAGGTCATTTCCAGTAACAAAACAAACACGTCGCGTCTACTTTTTTGAGGTAAAGCACGTCAGCCAACCAATCATCTTTAGTTCAACTCGTTAACGTAAGATACAAATGACATGTAAATAAAGGGAGGTCATGAGTTCAAGTCTCACTCGGTGGTTTTCTCAGCAATGTGTTTTCTCTTAAGTAGGTTGGGTGTACGGTCCCGAATGAAAAACAAATAAGTGTGTCCTATTAAAATAACACCTATCCTCCGAAGCAGGATCATACGTTTTTCGTTCAAAAAAAATCACATCAGCCAACAGGGCATACGCCAAATAGTCTTTTGCCTTCCTGCCACTTTCTCACACCTATACATCTTTTAATATGTTTCAAACAATCATTATTTATAATGGCAAACATTGTTTACCATTATAAAAATGACGGCCCACGAAATCTAAGTCAGAGATAATTATTTCAAGACAAGTTAAGCATGATGATCGTAAAGCTCAAAGATATAAAATCCTATAAAGTCTCGATCAATTAGAAATCAATTCACTGCCTCCCCCAGACTTTTTCTATTAATCCAGTGTTATTCGTCAACCTTCTCTTTGGTTAACGATCTCTTGATTGGACCAGATCATTACTAAAAAAGAGTTGTTTTTCTATTTTAAACAATAATATACTCCTGTAAATATTAAATGAAATTTATTTTTCTGTTTCTAAAAACAATATTTGATGTCAAAGAAGAATAATACAAGCACGTGTATTATCTTTTCAATGAGATATATCCCAGTTGGGCTATGTTTGTGCAATAATATATGCTTATCAAGAAGACGATAAACATTAAGGGTTAAGACAGCAAAAGAAGCAACATGAAAGGGGATGGAATGAGCTTTGCTGTCACAAAACCACTTTGGGCATATAATTCAATTCCTTCCGTAGGCAATGCTTCAGTTCAAAAATCTATCTATTATAATAAAAAAAAAGTTTTAAGTAGACACTTGTCATAATTATAAACCTGCTAAGCCAAATTTTTTCAATTCTCTCTCCTATTAAAAATTTACACTAACTATCAATTATATTATTTAATTATTTTTTAAATTAAAATAGTTTTTTAATAAATTAAGAAAGAGTTCTTTTTAAAATGTAATTTCTTAAAAAACAATATTTTGTATAAGGTATTTATAAAATATTGTAGGAGCGGAGAATGGGGTCAATACAACAGTTTTATAATATTAGGAGAGACTTAGAACACTTAACAGATTAAATGGAGAACCGCCTTATATTGAAACAAAGAACACAAGTAAATAACATAACAAAAACAAGATAATATGGTTTTAAAAAATGTTGTATATTGTTCTCAAATTCTCTTTTACAAAGTGATACTAAGCTTAAATCAAATAACAAGTACTTGAGATACTTTATACTATATCCTACAGCCGGTCATACTTTGAAGGCCAGCTGGAAACACTAATTTAAACAACAAGATCAATGTAAAGTCAAAAGACAAATTGTCTTTTGACTAGTGACTATAACATGCCATAGCTCACATTCTTATCTAATACAAAAATGATAAATTACAAAGGTAGAAAGCTACAGACTCTAAGACCTTAATCTACAGTTGATAAAATTATGGACTTTTCACCAACTTATGTAAGTGGGTGGGTCTTTAGAAGTGGTTCAGTTTTTGTCAAAAGTAAGTCAGAGAAAGCATGTCTTCTCTGTTATCAGAAGAAATCAGTCCATTTGCTTCATAAGACTTTGTCTTGAAGCTTCGGAATACTTCATCTTTGGCTTTGGAAGATTTGGTATTTTGGCTTCAGAAGATTTGATACTTAGTGAAATTGTTTGAGTTATATCAAATCTTCCGAAGTAACTTTCTAAGTACTTCGCATGTGCATGCTGAGAGCTCTTTGGTTGCATTGGCCTTTAAGTGTAATCCTTACGAACTTCCCCTAGGCTGATGCTACCAAAACTGAATAAAAACTTTGAATCTTGATCTTTATCTATTGACAGTGCTCATTAGAATCAAAACCATTCCCTTAATCATCATTTGGTCAGGATTTCTCAGTGAAATACCAGTAGCAAATGCCCAAGACAAGATTGGTCTCTCAGTAGCAAAAGGCTCTACAATGAGTAGAGTTGGTTGAGTAACCTATTCTTGATCACCCTTAGGATGTTCTAACTCATCCTGAGTTGCAGAGGTGGATGCCTTGGACTTCTTCTTCTTCTTCCTCTTGTCCCTTTTGATGGCCATCCTCCTTTTTTTTTCTATACTTTAACTGAGAAGGCTGGCCTTAATTGCCAGAAGGTTCTTATTTGTCCTTCTCAGTTGTGTCCTTTTCCTTCACAAATTTAGAAGGAGAGGGATCAATATCCTGTTGTGGGTCAAAAGATGAAAATGAAGCTTGCTGAGATACAGCACTAAGTCCTGGTTGAGTTGCCTCTTGTGGTTCAACCTTAATCTCACCTTCAGGTGTAGCCTGACTTGATGGAGAATGCAAGTCAACTAGCTTACCATTCTTGATCTTTTGCTTGATCACTTTAATGTGCTCATCCATGGTGTATAAAGACATTGGACCAAGTCTCCTTCCGGAGAACCCATACAGCTTTAATAAGCTCACCATCTTCTGTCTGTCAGAAGACTTCTTCGTATTTGCTCGAATGGTGGCTCTTGACTTTGCATCCTCTTTCGTAATCTTACTCTTAGCAGTTTTTTTCTCTTTTAACACTTTTGCTCAAGGTGCTTGAGGTATTTAAATTCTACATACACATAGGACAGGGGAAGTAGATCAGCTGCCTGATAGAGGCATGTAGCACTCAGGTAAGTTATCATATTTTGCTTGTCTTGTTCCCTACCTGCCTGAGTTTCTTGTTCAGTAGCCACAGCCTCTACCTCAAGGCTTTCTTGAACTGGGGAGAGGGTAGAAACTTTATATAATCTTTTTCTTCTTCTTTGATTTTAAGTAGCAACTCTACAGCCTTAGCTTCCATTCTCTCCTTTGACGCCTTAATATCAGCCAGTTTATTTAGTTCTTCTAAGGGAAGAGAGATGATTTCATCTATATTGTAGTTCCTACACCCCAGATAGTTCAATCTGGCTGTTCTCAACTGTTTGGCCTAGGGGCAGCCCTGATTGCAGCTTGCAAAAAGCCAGGGGTCTCACTCGAACTCTCTCCCCTTGCCTTCCTCTTCCTCTCTCTCTTCTCCTCCTTAATCTCCTTAGAGGTCATCTTCCTCTTCTCTTTGTTAGTCACTAGCCTGTGTGACTTAGAGTGTAAAGAGCTTTGGCCTTCATTGCTTGATGTAGTACTTGAGCTTTGGTCAGAAAAAGGCTGGGAGACACCTTCAATAGCTGGTGGCTCATTGAGGGTAATTGGTGTTGAATCACTTCCTGTCTCAAGGTTTACAGATTCAACTACTGGACCTTCAACCAAGGTTTCCCATTCGAAGCTAATCTTAGGGTCTACCTCAGTATCTAGTTGACCAACAGTCTTGCCTGCTAGCCTCGGTATATATAGTTTGGATCTTTTCTTGAACTCTTCAAGCACTCTATCTTGAATTCTTTCAGCTAATCTTTCAGCTTGCCTGGTTTGACTTGGATTGGCAAGTGGCAGATCAACTAGAGAAATGTTCTTATAGTATCTCAGAATTTGAAAGTTGAAGACTTCTTGTTTCCCTTGATATCTAGAGAGTACCAAGGCTCTTCTATCAATATCATACCTCCATCCTACTATTTGATTTTCAGCAGTGTAGGATGGGATAGACATAGCCCTTGGTATGCCCTACTCAAATAGGCTTTGAATCAGGGCATCCATATCAATATGGGCTTAAGGAGGTTGTTGAGTATGGACAACTACAAGTGAGGGTGGTGAATCCTCTATGTCCATACTCTAGGCAGAACTCACAGGTTCTGTGATTGTAGGTAGGACTTTCTCCCCCTTGTTGGTAGCATTACCTTCTTCCACAGGGGAGCTAAGGGTTACGTCCACCATATCCATATGTTCTTGTGGACCTAGTTAAGTTTTCCTAACAGGTCTCACAGCTAACTTGCACTTAGATCGGTGATCTCAAGTTAATGGTAAATGACCTATCTTTGTAAGGTAGCCACCTGAGATTCCAGGTGACTTACCTTTGAAACTTAATAGGTGCAGGTTTTTTTATAGTTTTTGTACCTTTAGTTGCAGACACCCTCATATTTATCAGAAGAATCATGGGGGGATCATGCGTCACTAGCACAATTGTCCGACGTACCGGTTATGTGTGTCTTTCCAGACGTGTTCCCAGAAGATTTACCAGGTGTGCCACCAGACCACGAGATCGAGTTCCAGATCGACTTGATACCTGGTACTCAACCTGTTACCAAGGCACCGTATCGATTGGCTCCGTCTGAGATGAAGGAACTAATGGTTCAGTTGCAATAGTTGTTGGACAAAGGGTTCATTTGACCGAGTATCTCTCCCTGGGGTGCTCCGGTCTTGTTTGTAAAGAAGAAGGACGGTAGTATGAGGATGTGCATCGACTACCGTGAGTTAAACAAGTTGACCGTGAAGAACTGGTATCCGTTACGGAGGATTGATGACTTATTTGATCAGCTCCAAGGTGTAAGTTGGTTTTCGAGAATAGATCTCCGATCTGGTTACCATCAGTTGAAGGTGAAGGAGCAAGATATCCCCAAAACAGCTTTTCGCATGCGTTAGGGACACTACGAGTTTCTCGTTATGTCTTTTGGTCTAACCAACGCGCCAGCTGACTTTATGGATTTGATGAACCGGGTGTGTCGGCCGATGTTGGATAAATTAGTGATTGTGTTTATCGATGATATCCTGATTTATTCGAAGAGCTAAGAAGAGCATGCCGGTCATATTCATGAGGTATTGGAGACACATAGAAGAGAGAAGCTGCATGCTAAGTTCTCCAAGTGCGCTTTCTGGTTGCGCGAGGTTCAGTTTTTGGGTCATGTGGTAAATTCCTAAGGGATCATGGTAGACCTGGCAAAGGTGGAGGCGGTGATGCAGTGTAAGACTCCAAAGACGCCATCCGAGATCCGCAGTTTCTTGGGTTTGGCGGGCTATTACAGGAGATTCATTCAAGACTTTTCTAAGATAGCCTCATCATTGACCAAGCTGACCTGCAAGGATGTGAAGTTTGTATGGGGTCTGGAATAGGAGAATGCTTTTGAGGACTTAAAGACAAGATTGACTCAAGCTCCTGTCTTGACGTTACCCGAAGGGAATGAAGACTTGGTGGTCTATTCAGATGCTTCTTATTCAGGATTGGGTTGCGTGCTGATGCAACGGGGAATGGTTATAGCCTATGCGTCCCGACAGTTGAAAATCCATGAGGCTAATTACCCTACTCATGACTTGGAGCTAGTGGCTGTGGTCTTTGCATTGAAGATTTGGAGGCACTACTTGTATGGGACGAATTGCAGTATCTTCACTGACCATAAAAGCTTGAAATACTTCTTTGAGCAGAAGGACATCAATATGAGGCAAAGGAGGCAGTTAGAGTTGATCAAGGATTATGATTGTAAGATCCATTACCATCCGGGCAAGGCCAACGTAGTGGCGGATGCCCTTAGCCGAAAGGAGAGACCCAAGCCAATCCGGGTGAAAGCTTACCAGTTGGTGATGACCTCCGATGTGATGACACAGGTCAAGGGGTTTCAAGAGGAGGCGTTGAAAGAAGATCGCCTTAACTCCGAAAGGATGAGAGGTTTAGTCACGGAGTTGGGTGAAAACACTCTCGGAGTTAGAACCCGCTTCGGGCGGATGTGGATCCCTCGTTGTGGAGATCTATGGGGAAAATTATGGATAAAGCTCATAAGACTTGATACTCCATTCATCCCAGTGCTACAAAGATGTATCATGATATGAAGAAAGATTACTGGTGGCCGTGTATGAAGGGCGATGTAGCGGAGTATGTGACTAAGTGCCTTACTTGCTTGCAAGTGAAGGCTGAGTATCAGAAGCCATACGGGAAGATCCAACCTTTGGATATACCTAAGTGGAAATGGGAGCACATCACCATTGACTTCATTATGAAGTTACCACGTACGGCAAGGGGGTACGATGCTATATGGGTGATAGTTGACCGTTTGACGAAGAGTGCTCACTTTCTACCGATCCGCGAGACATATTCATCTGAGAGGTTGGCGGATCTGTTCATCAAAGAGATTGTGATGCGTCATGGTGTACCAGTGTCTATCGTGTCTGAACGTGATACTCGGTTTAAATCTAATTTTTAGAAGAGATTTCATGACGCGATGGGGACGAGGTTGCACATCAGTACGGCTTATCATCCTCAGACGGATGGTCAGTCAGAGAGAACTATACAGACGCTTGAGGATATGCTCCGAGCATGCGTCATTGATTTCGGAGGAAGTTGGGACGAACACTTACCGTTAGCTGAATTCTCATACAACAACACTTATCATGCCAGCATTGGTATGCCACCATATGAGATGCTATACGATAGGAAGTGCAGGACGCCCGTATGTTGCGGTGACATCAGACAGAAGGAGTTGGGGAGCGTTGAAGTGATCGAGGATACGACTGAAAAGTTGGAGAAGATCAAGGCATTTATGAAGGCGGCAAAAGATAGGCAAAAGTCGTATGCTGACAAGAGGCGTAGACCGATTGAATTCAAGGTGGGTGATAAAGTTATGCCGAAGGTTTCACCTTAGAAGGGGATCATTCGGTTCAGAAAGCGGGGTAAGCTGAGCCCGAGGTATATAGGAATTTTTCGAATTATTTCTCGAGTAGGAGAGGTGGCCTATAGGTTGGAGCTACCCGATGAGTTAAGTGGGATTCATCAAACATTCCATGTACCTCATCTGAGAAAGTGTTTAGCCGACGAGGACATGATTGTGCCACTGGAGGTTATTGAGGTAGATGAACGGCTCAATTATGTGGAGCAACCGGTGGCCATCATTAACAGAAAACAGAAGAGGCTGCGGAATAAAGTGGTTCCACTGGTGCAAGTACAGTGGAGGCACAGGAAGGGATCCGAGTCTACGTGGGAGACCGAGGAAGAGATGAGACAACATTATGCACAACTGTTTGAGGAGTGACAGGTTTCGGGGACGAAACCTATATAAGGGGGGTGGACTTGTAACACCCAGAAATTTACAAAAAAAAAGAGAAAAAGAAAAAAAAAGAGAAGTATAAAGAAAGAAATGTGAAATAACCCAAGTTGAGGGGTTAAAGTTATTCAAGAGGCAAACTTTATTATTATTTTTAAAAGGTGGGCATGGCCGCCCACTCCTCCTGCTCACCAACTGCTCTACTGCAGAAAGAAAGATGAACAAAGTTCCCATCGATTTTAAAGAGAAGAAGAAGAAGAATGACTAGAAGGTAAGTTTTTGTGTGTTTTGTTCGGCTTCAGCTGAATTTTCAGCTTTTGGACCGAGTCTTATGTGTTCCTCTGTGTTCGGTTGGGTGTTTTTGATGTGTTTAGGTGTTTAAACTCCAACTGCTCTCGAGTTTGAAGGAGTTTTACTCGAAGGCTATTGTAGGTGAGTTCTAGATCCCTGGTTTTTTCGCTTTAAACTTGTTTTGGAGCTGAAATGCATAAAAATTATCATTTTACAACTTCCAGTGTTTTGAACCGTATGTGTTTCCTGTTTTACGGGTGTGTGTATGTTGCTGAATGTTTTGACTGAATCATGTGGTTGTATGTTCGTTCTAAGTGCCTAGTAGTACTCATGCGCCTGCATAGTACTCGTGCGCCTGCATAGTACTCGTGCGCCTGCATAGTACCCATGCGCCTAAGTTTTTCCCATGCGCCTAAGTTTTTCCCCATGCGCCCAAGTGTTCCCACGCGCCCAACTGCCCGTGCGCTTGCATAGTGTATATGCGTCCACATAGTACTCATGCGCCTGCATAGTACTCGTGCGCCTGCATAGTAATCATGCGCCTAAGTTTTTTTGCCTATACATCTGTGTTTGCCCATGCGCCTAAGTTTTCCCATGCGCCCAAGTACCCATGCGCCTGCATAGTACTCATGCGCCTGCATAGTACTCATGCGCCTAAGTTTTCCTATGAACGCAAGTACCCATGCGCCTGCATAGTACCCATGCGCCTAAGTTTTTCCCATGCGCCTAAGTTTTTCCCCATGCGCCCAACTGCCTGTGCGCCTGCATAGTGTCTATGCGCCCACAGAGTGCTCATGCGCCTAAAACTGACTTAGGATTTTCTGAAATTTTGGGAAATAGAAATTTATTGTTAAGCTCTGGAATGTTTTGGAGGGTTATGTGTGTTCATGTTATGCATGTTTGTGATCTGTTATTGATGTTTCTTATTACGTGACTTTACGTGGTGTGTTAATGCTCATGTACGTAAAGTATTATATTATGAAAGTGAAAAACATTGTTAACGAAGTGGAACATAATGAAGGAATGTAAAGTCTTGCAAGCAACTGAAAAGAGGTTCACAACTTATTGAGGGGTTGTTAGCTTAACTGTGTGCGGTTTAGCTAACCCATAAGGATGCACGCAGGGGTCAATCTTTGTGATTGACCAATAAGTACGAAACGGGACCCTTGTCGTTTGCCCCGGTACTGGAGTCAGCTTCGTGCACAATGTTAGGGGTCTATTTATAGACTTCGGCCCAGTACCAGCTTCGTGCACAATGTTTGGGGTATAGCATATGACATTGGTCTAGATGAAAGTGAAAGATAATAATGAAAGTTCGAAACGTACGAAATGTATGAAAAGAATGTTGAAAGATAATAATGATATTATCAAGATGTATGTATGTTGTGTGATCACGAACGAAAGTAAAGGAAAGGTTTTTGCTAAAGTAAAATAGTTTATTATTTAAAACTATAACTCACTCAGCAACGCTGACTTTTTATGCATTTTCAGTTGGCAGGTAGTTTCTTGCTGAGGATGGCACGAGGGTAAAGCTACTTGATGGGCAAAAACTGACATCCATCTCATGCAATAATAATGATGTTATTTTGTAATACAACTAATTGATCTTTTGTAATCCTTTAAACTTCGATGTATTACTTGGCAAATGTGTTTATTAAAGCATGAAATGGGTTTTGATGAATTATTACGCTGCAATATTTTATTTACTTAATAAATCTTAATATGTTTTGATATAAATGAGATTGTGATTGACCAACTGTGGGGTTCCCGGGAACGGAGCCTTACATTACATTTATATAAATCAATGGTTCTTTTGGTTTTGAAAATAAAAAATAGGTCTGTAATTATATATATATATATATATATATATATATATATATATATAGGGTAGGGTAGTAGGGTGGGTTTTAGAAATTCATATAATTATTTGTGTGAGTAAAAAAACTAATTTACCATTCATATGCAAGTCATGTGACCTGACTTAACCATTAAAACAAACGAACGTTAGAGTAAAGGACTAAACGTGTAACAGAACTCAAATGTAAAGGATAATTATTGTAATTTTTTTTAATTGAAAGATAATATCTGAAATTTGCTATAAAGATTAAGTAAAAGAATTGTAATTTACTCTAAAACATATTACAAACACCCACATGTCCAATGTAAACAATCAACACCACTAGTTTGTATTTCATTTTCTTTTTTTTTTCCAAGTCATAATCGAAATTCTTATGAAACATTTATCTTCATGAAGTTGAGTTTGTTGGGTGAGTAGCCATAACTGCACTTCAGACCGATTTATGTATATATATATATATATATATATATATATATATATATATATATATATATATATATATATATATATATATATATATATATATATATATATATATATATATATGATTACTTTTGTTGTGTTTCCCTAAGCATAATCAGTTTGTTATTTTAAAAACGTAAAAACCACCTTTTACATTCGTCAAGCCAAATAGAAAGTATCCTTCATGAGCATCTTCTTTCTCAAGACGTGGCTTTCCAACATATGCTCTAGCGAGGCGATGAGTTATATATATATATATATATATATATATATATATATATATATATATATATATATATATATATATACACACACGGAGAGAGAGAGAGAGAGAGATAGGGTAGGGTAGTAGGGTGGATTTTAGAAATTCATATAATTATTTGTGTGAGTAAAAAAACTAATTTACCCTTCATATGCAAGTCATGTGACCTGACTTAACCATTAAAACAAACGGACGTTAGAGTAAAGGACTAAACGTGTAACAGAACTCAAATGTAAAGGATTATTATTGTAATTTTTTTTAATTGAAAGATAATATCTGAAATTTGCTATAAAGATTAAGTAAAAAAATTGTAATTTACTCTAAAACATATTACAAACACCCACATGTCCAATTTAAAAAATCAACACCACTAGTTTGTATTTCATTTTCTTTTTTTTTTTCCAAGTCATAATCGAAATTCTTATGAAACATTTGTCTTCATGAAGTTGAGTTTGTTGGGTGAGTAGCCATAACTGCACTTCAGACCGATTTAGGTAAATATATATATATATATATATATATATATAATATATATATATATTATATATATATATATATATATATATATGATTACTTTTGTTGTGTTTCCCTAAACATAATCAGTTTGTTATTTTAAAAACGTAAAAACCACCTTTTACATTCGTCAAGCCAAATAGAAAGTATCCTTCATGAGCATCTTCTTTCTCAAGACGTGGCTTTCCAACATATGCTCTAGCGAGGCGATGAGTAGAAGTTCAAAAATAAGTGTAGTCTTACACTATTCCTACCACAAACGATAATATCCATCCAGTACACCAAATTACCTATAACCATCTTGAAGCCAAAACATTCAAAAACAAAGGCAACAAAAGTTGATCCTCATATGCCACAAGAAAAGACTCATTCCAGCTTTACTCTATCCATATCGCCGATAATTGCTTCAAGCTGCAACAAAGCAGAATAAAAATATAAATATATATATATATATATTGAAGAACCCATCATCAAGTGGAGTAATAAGGAGATAGACCTTAACAATTTGACGCAAAAAGTAATCACCATATAGCTTAGGTGTCTTGGATTCAACCACATGAATCAAGTCCTGCAAGAACATAGTGAATCATGTACAAAAAAGGATAGAAGTAGAATAAATTGAAAAAAAACTAATAAAAATGCCTACGTCATCAATGTAGAAATCAATATCAGCATTGGATATGGTTTTTCCATCAGCACCAACAGAATGTGTTTTGTGCTTGTATGTCATCAAGATCGTTCTGTAAATGAGATTGATCATGTCAAAGAAAGTATATTCAGACTAATAAGAAAAAGGAAAAAATCCACCAACAAGAAAAAAGAAAATAACTAACCTAACAGTAGATTCATCCACTTCCATGTAGCTTGCAAGCTTTTCAAGAGAGAGAGTTGAATAAACTTTCAAGAAAGTCCTCACAACTGACAGTTGTTGCTGCTGCTTTACCTCGTAAAGGAATAGCTTTAACTGAAGCCTATATGCGTCCTATACAATCCACAACAAAAGAGAATAACTTAAGACAGATGGGCAAGTTTTTTCAATAATCATTACATGAGAGAAGCCAAGACAGGTTTAGCAAACTGGTCAAAACAGGAGCGTAACACGTCATATTTTAGCAGACCCTTTCTTGTCCATTTTGCATTTTTTCCCCTTTAAAATACTTAATGTATAAGTTGCGACTACAAAAGCAATATTATTATCAACATCTTTGAGAAAAAAACAATTAAAAGGTTGTATGCATTAAAATAAACTCCAGGCAACTTTCAACCCATTTTCTTTATGGTACTTAAACAAGAGAGTCGATTTTTACCAAAAAACCCACACACAGAACAGAAAAAATAAAAATAAGAACTCCCAAAACTAACCCTATTGCAAATCATTACTACATCTGAGCAGAATATGTGCACCTGGTTGTAGTTTACAAGTGGCTCATCATAGCTTGGCGCAGAAGGTGTGATAAATTTGGGACATGCGTATGAGAAAAGCTCATCATAAAGGGCAAATGCTTCATCATCATATCTTTGCATTCTCAACATTTTTTCACCATATTTTTCCCTTAGTTGAGAGTTGACATTTTCATCAACAAGTTTGACTTGAGGACAAAGTGAGAGGCAGATTGTTAGCAAAGCATACATCTGTTCATTCTTCTTTAGTATTTGCTCATACTGTGGTGATTTCTGGTGATACTGCTTAGTCTTGTAAATGTACACAAGGATTTTGTTGAACTCGCGTATGGCCTCTACATACCTGCTTAATCATCAATGAGGCTTGTTAACTGACAATTTACTATGTCATCTGTTAAAAACATGTTTATATAAAATAAAGTTGAAGTTCTTCCAAAATAATAGAAACATAAAAAATAATACCTCCTAAACATAAGATTCAATCGTTTAAATATAACAAAGGTGAAATTCTTCCGAGATAACCAAAACATAAAAATACCTCCTCAACATAAGATTAGCAAAGCCATAATGATAAATAGTGGTGATGTGACTGCCAATAACACTTGTGTAGACTCCTTGTTGACTTATGTCAATAGGAAGTAAGCACTTGAGGCCAGTTTGATAGTCTCCCAATAAGCAATGGACTCTTAACAAACCAACCATGCTGAAGTACCCCAAGACCTTCAACACATTACTCCCACCACTATAATCATATCCATCTGTTGCAGTGAACTGTTCAAGCCCTTCTTTTTCCTGTTCTAGAATCTGAATGATCGAAGACTTTTCCATCAGAGCTTGCAGAAAGTTGAGAACACCATACACATTCCAGGCCTGCCAAAAGTATTATCTCTATTATATGCACAGTATTTACTTAAATTTCTTAAAACCATCTAAGAACAACCTTGAATTATAGTGCCTAACCTGATCGTGTTGTCTTAGCAGAGCAATATCTTGCTCAGTTTTGCTTTTCATTTTGGCCCGATACTGACAGAAGGATTGAAACTGATACACAAACTCATCTACCATGTCCCACAACCACTGGTTAGGCAACTGCATATTCACCACGCCATGTAACACCACCTGAAAAATAAAACCATTCACATCCACTGTACTGATACAGACAAGATCTTAACCCGCTGCACATCCCATAAACAAATAATATTTTATCCAAAGAAGCTACTAGACAGTAAGCTCACAGGTGCCTAGCAACAAAGGCTTTCCTAAACAGATGATATCAAGTAATGCGCAGAAGTTCAGCTTATGGCCGGAGACTAAGCAACTGCAGAGTGCAATTAGTCAAAGTCCATGCACTTTAAATGGACAAAGTGGTTCAAATTCACATACAAACATACAATAAACTACTTGCAAACAGATTTTGTGGCTTGGAATCAGAAAGACCATTGTGGCAAAATGAGTTCAATTTTCTAAATTAAAAGAGCTCCGAATTCCAACCTTGAAAACTAATGGCCCAACCTCACTATGTTAGCAATTATAAAACTGATTGAATTAAACTAACAACAGGAAGCTTGAAAAGTTAACATCTTACATCTCAAGCTTCAGTAGCCTCATCACTTAAAAGGTGGTTATGCGAGTATTTTTCAAGCCTCCTAGTGTTTGTTCAAGACTAAAACAAATCCAAACTTAAAGAAAATCAGGCACAATTACACTTACACAAATAACTAAAAAAATGAAATCTTCCTCAAATTCCTAGGTAAAATTGCAAGCACTCAAGCTCAAATAAATAAATTTGCACAAATCATGGTGAGCACATAAGAGTATCAGCTATAAGAGCGACTAGGCATTATCATTGTAATCAAACAAAAAGCACAAATGAAACGAAACAATTCTGAAAAAAAGAAAGAGAAATAGAGGGTGCCTGAAAGAGACTGCAGTAGTTATCCCAAGAATCGATCCTCTGCTTAAGAGTGGGAGACAATCTAGCGTAAAGGTGTCGATACCACATCTCGCGGTAGAGCAGGCAGAAGACATGGTCGTTATCGACGTACTGAGCGACGGCCTCAACAGAAGGCCAAGGCGTATCTTTGAACATACGGTCGCTCAGCGTGTGGAAGGACGTCTCGTACATCTGGTGGATCTCGTAGACGTTTTTCTCTCGGATGTGGCGGTACAGGTGGACCACGAACGACTTCACGGGGTCGGGGACGAAGGAAGGGTCGTAGGGTATGCCGCCGTCGATGGAGGACTGCAGTCCGTCTTCGTAATCGTAACCGGCGGCCGACATTGCAGCTAGATTCACACGATTAGGGTTCCGACTGCGGTAGAGGAGGAGCCGATAGCAGATATCAGAGAGCGATAAATTGTGTGGGTGTGTGAGTTGGGCCTTGAGGTTTGAGTTGGGCTTAGAGGATAACGATTAACGTTTGAGTTGATAATTCATCTGCTAACCGTCTAATAAGTTTTACTTAAAAGATCATCTTTATCTATATCTATATCTATATCTATATTTATACTATTTTATCTTTATCTTTTCTTTAGTACTATATAAAGACATATAATGAAGGAATGTAACGCAAAATTGGAAATTCATTAATTTCGTAAGACGCGCCCCTCAACTTTCTTATGTTACATTCACTAGCGACTCCAACTGCTCCATTACACTCATCGCAATTACATAGCAGCTTCCGTTACACTCGGCGGTTCCTCTGCTTCATCCGTTACGATGTATCTTCTCACAAACAACCGATAATTAAGGGCCAACGGTTCCTGCAATTGAATCGCCATTGTCATACCTTTAATTCTCCCTGTTGTTTAGGGTTTTGTGGTGGTTGAGTGGTTGATGGTAATTATGTTGCTTCAATGGGCTTTAAAGGTTCAAAATTCGATGATCTGATACGTCATAGGGAGAGGAAAAGATTGATAAAATATGCTCCTGATTATTGGTATGATTAGCGTTCTTCACATTTGGCTTACTTTCATTCTCTAAAAGCTATAGTCTATGTGCTATCTTCGTTTGTTGATGAACAGACTGTGATACCTTAATCATCTCCCTCCTTCCTTATGCTCAATTTGCCATCCGTAGTTTGTTTTGGTCAGTAAGGAAGTTCATGTACCAATGTAGATGGGTTCCCCACTTAAGGCTCACTCCATGGAGGTTGATGGGGTTGTTGTCCTTTGTTGATATCATAAGGATCACTACAATTAGTCTGGGTTTGTTCTTCATATCTTGGTAACTCTATAACTTACATAAGGTTTGTTTGGATCCATTTTATCGTACTTATGTGGCCGATTAAATTTTTAGATACTGGTGGTTTATCGTCAAAACCACCACTATCATCATCATTTAAATGAATATGGCCATCTAAAGACACACCTAATTCAGATTTATAACCCTGATTACCATCAATAGAATTGTCACACCCCAACCTTAACGGCGGAAACGTCGAGATGTGAGGGTTAAGATTGTTCACAGCCACATAACACTACCATAAATTGTAAATATAAAAATTCATAAGTTGAAATAAACATTACAACCAAATGTCTCAACAAACAAAAATAAACAAAGTTCAACTTTCAAGTTTCAAGTTATTTTATTTATTTTTCCTAGGTCCAAATCCTAGGTGTAAGCATGCTTCAAAAGATAATCATCAACCTTGTGCATTTCCTGAAACATGTTAAAATAAAGGGTCAACTTTAAAAGTTGGTGAGTTTCCATGGGTTAAGCATACATATATATATATATAAAAGTTTACAAGTAGCAATTCATGTCAATGGTTACGAATAAAGCAAGTTTATAGATAACATATAGCTACAATCAAACCTTGACCAAGAATATCATTTACAAGTTTAACGATTAGCTAAGTGTACTTGGTTCCCATGATGAACAAACATACGTCATCAGGAGCCGGCAATAACCTCGGCTTTAGCACCAAATAGGCTTGTCAGGCCCATAGATCTATGACGTCGCTAGGCTAGCAATAGTTAATGATTGTCAACATATAATGTTCATCATATAAGGCTCACAATATTACAAATAACCATGACAAAAAGTAAACATGAATTGCATGTGCGTTTACAAGTATCAAGATGTTTACAAGTGCAAGTTTATAAAGTTAACATGTTTCACCCCAAAAGGTGTGAAATAAAATAAAAGAGGGGCATGGAAAAACTCACCTTATATATATAAGATGATAACAAGAAATTAAACGGTGCTCCAACGATTTCTTTTACAAGATACCTAACGTATATATTTCAAGGTTAAGTTTAAAGGTAATAATAACGATTAAACGCGAACTAGGGTTTCAAGTGGAGTTTGGGGCTTTTGACAAATAAATAAATTTAACAAAGGGTACCGCTTATGTTTTGGATTCAATGAAAAAGAAATAAATATACTATTTAAGTATTTTAATATAAAGAAATAAATGTAAATCATTTATAATAACTAGTAAAGTTTAAATATAAAGTTTAAATAAACTTTTATAATTATTTAAAATAATCATGATTTAAACAATAATTTAAGGGTAACGTTTGGACCAATAATAATTTATTGATTTAAGCTATCATTTTAAAGTCCATTTTATAAATAATAAATAGAAATGATTTATTTTTTTTTGTCATATTGTTTTATTAAGAAAATATATTAAAATTACAGAAAATATTGTGGTAACTAAAAATAATTTTTAGTCATTAAAAATGATTTTTATAATTTTTTATAAATTTTCTGGACTTAAATAGGTTTAAAAAAAACGAGTTTTAAAAATGGGGGGGTGCCCGGGTTCGAACCCGGGACCTCAAAAATAGAAGAGTGATGTGTTACCATTAGGCTGGGGCGCCTCTGCCTGTTAAGAAATGGGTTTTTAATTCTTAAAAACACAAATACAAAGACACCCCCAAACCATATGAACCCTAGAACGATTTGAACCAAATTGAAGATCAATTCGTTACTGTTAACGCTAAAGATCATGGGGCTTTTGTTCCCCATGTAAAATCGAGTATGTAGGTGGGTTAAATTACCCGGTTGAAGTCGAATTGATGATAAGGCAGACGAAGAACAGGCCGAGACCGAAGCTATAATCAATCGATGTGCAAATGATGATGATAACCAAATTCGTTGCACAGAAAGCTTCTATTGATCCCAATGAACGAAAGCCCCCTATAAATTTCAACTAAGATCGCTCGACGGTCGATGAACACCACGGATGCAGACGCGATGAAGAGTGTGACTTGTTTGGGATGTTTGAGTGTGTTTCAGATGAAATTATGTTTGATAGTAGCTTGGGATTAGATAAACGTTCGATTATGATTCATTTAATTTTATTATTATTGAGTTTTAATGATCAAACGGTTCTATGATTAATGGTTACGGTTAATCGGTGATTTGAGTTCGTAACCGTCGTTTTAATTCAATTAAAGTTCATCTCGGGGTTCGAAACATCTTCACGAAGCGGTTGGAAACGATTGGGGTCGGAATTTGAAGGAGATTAGTGGGTTTCGAAGTCGCCGGAAGGTGGCCGGAGAGTGGCCGCCGGAAATACGGGGTTGGGGGGAAATTTCCGGTTTGGTTTTTGAATTTTACACAATTGGTCCCTGTAGTTTCAATTCTTGTTATTTTAAGTACAACTTTATTTTTTAAAGTTTCTAAATTGACAATAAAGCCCCCTGAACTTAATTAAACTTTTAGTTTTAACTATTTTATAACTTATTAATTATTTAACTTTTATAACTTATGATTTCTATTATTATTATTATTTTTATTTTATTTTGACTATTATTATTATGTTTATTATATTAAAAACAAATTATTAACTCTTAAATTAATGAATTAATGCACAATAAAAGAACATTCATAAACAACCCATATAGTTTCTTAAATGACATAAATGGTCCTTACAAAAACATAACAGGGTTAACTATTAATTAACGAAAACACGAAAGGTTACAGTCTCCCCAACTTTTAAGAATTTCGTCCCGAAATTAAGAATGAACTAAATAAACAGATACGGGTATTTCTTCTTCATATGCTCCTCACGCTCCCAAGTAAACTCAGGCCCACGCTTATTCTCCCAACGAACCTTGACGATTAGGGTGGTAGTGGTCCTAGTCTTCTTCATAATGCGGTCTATGACTTCAACGGGTTTCTCAACAAAATGTAATGACTCATCGATCTGGATGTCATCTACTGGGACATACAGACTTTCATCAGCCAAACATCTTCTCAAATTTGAGACATGGAAAACAGGATGAACCCCGCTAAGATCAGAAGGTAATTCCAGTTTATAAGCCACTTTCCCAATCCTTTTCAGGATCTTGAAAGGTCCTACAAATCGTGGAGCTAATTTACCCTTCTTCCCAAAGCGAACGACTCCCTTCCATGGTGAGACTTTAAGAAGAACCATATCCCCAACTTGGAATTCCAACGGCTTGCGTCGTTTATCGGCATAACTTTTTTGTCGACTTCTAGCCACTTCAAGGTTCTTGCGAATCATGGAGACTTTATCAGTGGTTTCTTGTATGAGCTCAGGACCAGTGATGAAATTTTCACCAATGTCAGTCCAGCAGATCGGGGAACGACATTTACGACCATAAAGCGCTTCGAAAGATGCCATCTTGATACTCGAGTGGTAACTATTATTATACGAAAATTCCGCGAGAGGTAAATGCGCATCCCAGTCACCACCAAAGTCAAGGACACAAAGACGTAGCAAATCCTCTAGGGTTTGAATGGTTCGCTCGGTTTGACCGTCCGTTTGAGGATGGTAAGCCGTGCTTAAATCCAGTTGAGTACCCAAAAGTTCTTGCATAGACGACCAAAAGTGCGAAGTGAAACGAGCGTCTCGGTCGGATATGATATGCAAAGGTACGCCATGACGACTCACAATCTCATCAATGTATATACGAGCTAACCTTGACGTTTTGTAAGTGTCACGTATGGGTATGAAATGTGCCGACTTGGTCAATCGGTCAACAATCACCCATATGCTATCATGACCACGAGAGGTGCGAGGTAGTTTGGTTATGAAGTCCATGGATATGTGTTCCCATTTCCACATGGGAATCTCGGGTTGTTCAAGCAATCCACTAGGACGTTGATGTTCAGCTTTAACCTTCGTACACGTAAGACACTTAGCTACGTAAGTTGCTATGTCTTTCTTCATTCCAGGCCACCAGTATTGACCACGTAGATCCATATACATCTTATCGGAACCAGGATGAATTGAGTAACGAGTTTGATGAGCTTCATTCATGATAAAGGTACGAAGATTATCACGGTTTGGAACCCAAATTCGATTCAAGAAATACATCAACCCATTGGCTTTCGTTTCTAGTTGAGCTCGAAGGTTGTACTCCAATTCCTCTCCCATTTTTCCTCCTTCTTGAACTGCTTGTTGAGCCTCCATGATACAAGTCTCGATTTCATTCTCAATCCTCAAATTTTGTAGCAGCACCGTAGTCTCGTTAACATCCAGACGAATCTCAGTATCAAATTCTCCCAAGGTATCGTCGATCGCGAATTTCTTGAAACGAGACCTTCTTATTATGAATCTTACGACTTAGTGCATCGGCTACGACATTTGCCTTTCCAGGGTGATAACGAATGTCACAATCATAATCACTAATCAACTCAACCCAACATCGTTGTCTCATGTTGAGATCCTTTTGATTGAAGACGTGTTGTAGGCTTTTATGATCGGTGTAGACTATACATTGCGTCCCATAAAGGTAATGCCTCCAAATTTTAAGGCAAAAACCACAGCACCAAGTTCAAGATCATGTGTCGTATAATTCACCTCATGGACCTTCAATTGTCTCGATGCATATGCTATGACCTTTCCTCATTGCATGAGAACACAACCAAGGCCTTGTTTAGATGCATCACAATATACGGTGAAATCATCGTTTCCATCGGGAAGGGTCAAGATAGGAGCATTACACAACTTGTGTTTTAAGGCTTCAAAGGCTTCCTCTTGTTCAGACCCCCACTCGAATGGTTTATTCTTTTGGGTCAAGGAAGTAAGCGGTTTCGCGATTCGAGAGAAGTTGGCAATGAAACGTCGATAATAGCCAGCAAGACCAAGGAAAGAAAGAACTTCGGTTGGAGTTGTGGGAACACACCAATTTTTCACAGCTTCCACCTTTGCAGGGTCAACGTGAATTCCTTGACTATTCACCACGTGTCCCAGAAATTGGACCTCCTCAAGCCAAAATTCGCACTTTGAGAACTTTGCGTATAGTTGTTCTTTCTTCAATAGCTCAAGAACTTGTCGCAGGTGATGTTCGTGATCGGTTTTGGACTTGGAGTAGATAAGTATGTCGTCAATAAAGACAATCACGAACTTGTCTAGATACGGCTTGCATACTCGATTCATGAGATCCATAAAGACAGCAGGAGCATTCGTTAAACCAAAGGGCATAACCATGAACTCATAGTGTCCATATCGGGTACGGAACGCAGTTTTTGGGATATCATCATCATAAACTCGTAATTGATGATAGCCAGAACGTAAGTCAATCTTTGAGAAAATAGCAGCTCCTTGAAGTTGGTCAAAAAGATCATCGATGCGAGGAAGAGGGTAGCGGTTCTTGATGGTAAGTTTATTAAGCTCACGATAATCGATGCACATACGAAATGATCCATCTTTCTTCTTCACGAACAGAACAGGTGCACCCCAAGGCGATGAGCTAGGACGGATAAAGCCCTTGTCGGACAGTTCTTGAAGTTGACTAGCCAGCTCTTGCATTTCTGACGGTGCAAGTCGATATGGTGATTTAGCCACAGGGTTGCTCCCGGAATTAAATCGATCTTAACTCGACTTCACGCACGGGAGGCAAACCGCTAAGGTCATCGGGAAACACTTCAGGAAAGTCTCGTACAATCGGGACATCCTTAAGATCGTTCCCTTTGACTTTCGTGTTGACCACGTAAGCCAAGAAGGCCATGTAATTCTTGCTTAGACATTTTCGGGCTTGAGTACACGACATGAGTTTGAGTCCTTTGGAGGATTTTTTACCGAACACTTTCAATGTACCCCCCGATGTAAAGGAATTCGAATGCACTTCTCGAAACAAATAATTTCCGCATGATGTTTGGCTAGCCAATCCATGCCAATGATAACGTCAAAGCTTCCAAGTTTCATAGGAATAAGGTCGATAAAGAATTCATGCTCGTTTAGGCTCAAAATGCAATCACGAATAACGACATCAACGGTGATGGGTTCTTCATCGGCGACTTCAACAGTAAGAGGTCTTTCTAGTTTCGTATGTGGCTTAGCAAGTATAGGCTCAAATTCTATCGAGACAAAACTCTTATCGGCTCCAGAGTCAAACAGAACATAGGCATAAGAATTATTAATAAGGAACATACCTGTTCAGTTTTAAAGACGTTTAACGATACAGGTAAAGCAACAAAAGAACTTGGATCATAAAGTTGTGGGACATACCGTTCACCACATCGTTGTTTGCTTGTGCTTGGTTTGCATTGATGTTGAAGGCACGTCCTCGGGCTTGTGGTACGTTACCCGCAAGACGAGGGCATTGTGGGCGAAAATGACCAGGTTCCCCACAGTTGTAGCAAGCACGATTAGCAACTAACGCGGCATTGTTTGGTGCACGGTGACAAGTAGCCACCAAGTGTCCATACTTACCGCACAGTGTGCAGATACGGCACGGGATATTACCCGTATGATGATACTTACAGACATTGCACAATGGTAGAGGACCAGCATAGACTCTAGTAGCAGGTGCTTGTGTAACAGGATCGGGTTGTCTTTGAAGTACCTTGGGTGTAGCCACAGCGAAATTACGCGCCGGTGTGAACTTGCGTTTCTTGTTGTTGTAAGATGGTTCATTCTTACTCTCCTTAGCTGCTTCGGGGACCGCCTTTTCAGTCTTTTTAGCCCCTTTGACAGACAAGGTGCCCGCTCGAATATGGTTTTCAGTAAGTTGAGCGGTGATGGTAATGGCATCTTCTAAAGTTGTGGGTCTACTTCCCACCACGGCATCTTGGATTTGAGGTGGCACCCCCTTGATGAACTTCTCAATGTTCCTAGGAACAGTGTCAACCATGTGAGGCAACAGGATGCTCAACTCGTGATGCCTAGTTGAATAGGCCAAATGATCTCCACCATCTTGCTTGAGATTCCAAAACTCCTCCTCCAGCTTTTGCAGCTCACTTCTCGGGCAGAACTTTTGGATGGCAATGTTCTTGAATTCTTCCCAAGTTAGTGCCAACACAGCATCAGCACCACGATTCCTCTTCTCACTATTCCACCACGTAAGTGCTCTTTGTTGAAGAACACTTGTGGCATAACGGACTTTGAGTGCCTCGGGACACTCACAGTTGATGAAGGTGTTCTCCATGCTTTCAAACCACTCGAGAAGCCAGTGGCTCCTTCCTTCCCACTAAAGCTAGTGGGTTTGCACGAGTTGAAGTGCTTAAACGTGCAGGGTTGGTTGTTTCTTCCTTGATTTGCACTATTCTCTCCTTGCCCATTGCCATTAGTGTTGTTACTAGCGTTGGTCATCAAGGTGCTACTCAGTTCGGCAACCATGGTCGGAATGACTGCAGCCATTTGACGGGCAATCATGGCGGCTAATTTGCGGTCGGAGCTACCACGCTTTCCATGATGACGAGACATGCTGAATACAGAATAAGTTAGTCACAGAAATTTGGAGGTAGAAGATAATAAATCAAACAAAGATTTTTCAAGACTTGCAAAAAACACACAAGGAATGATTCCATTTGGTACGCATTACCATTTGGAAACATTGACACGTCAAGTGAGTTAACTCCAATTGCCTTAGAAACTTATGTATATTGACCATAGTTTATCACTCATCCCAGAAATCCCCAGGTAAGCATAACTAGTCCCACGGGATTTATGCGAAATGCTTACCTTAGCCCGAAGGCTTTTTGCCAGGAAATCCAGAATACAGGTGTCTATGTGTCACACAATATTTCTTTAGGTTCATGGAATTAAAACCTTGATGAGATTTTCATAGATTAGACATAAAGTCTAAAGATTTGAACCTTTTGATATAAAGCTTACGTTCCCACGTGTCGTCGAGAATAAGTTTAAGATACTTCATCATCGAGAGAATAAAGGATTAAGAATAAGTTTTAGAGAAGACAAGGCAACCAAGTTTCTCAATTATAAGGCAATCCTAACTAAAGGCATCAAGTTGCACATCAAGAGGCCCTCCTTAACAAGTAGCATTATGTAGCATGCAACAAGATATATTACAAGATCATAAAGATTTTTCTTATGAGGTTCATGCATCAACTATAGTCTAGGTCACCATTTCTAATAACCTAAATCCCTATAGTTATGGGCTCTGATACCAATCTGTCACACCCCAACCTTAACGGCGGAAACGTCGAGATGTGAGGGTTAAGATTGTTCACAGCCACATAACACTACCATAAATTGTAAATATAAAAATTCATAAGTTGAAATAAACATTACAACCAAATGTCTCAACAAACAAAAATAAACAAAGTTCAACTTTCAAGTTTCAAGTTATTTTATTTATTTTTCCTAGGTCCAAATCCTAGGTGTAAGCATGCTTCAAAAGATAATCATCAACCTTGTGCATTTCATGAAACATGTTAAAAATAAAGGGTCAACTTTAAAAGTTGGTGAGTTTCCATGGGTTAAGCATACATATATATATATATATAAAGTTTACAAGTAGCAATTCATGTCAATGGTTACGAATAAAGCAAGTTTATAGATAACATATAGCTACAATCAAACCTTGACCAAGAATATCATTTACAAGTTTAACGATTAGCTAAGTGTACTTGGTTCCCATGATGAACAAGCATACGTCATCAGGAGCCGGCAATAACCTCGGCTTTAGCACCAAATAGGCTTGTCAGGCCCATAGATCTATGACGTCGCCAGGCTAGCAATAGTTAATGATTGTCAACATATAATGTTCATCATATAAGGCTCACAATATTACAAATAACCATGACAAAAAGTAAAGATGAATTGTATGTGCGTTTACAAGTATCAAGATGTTTACAAGTGCAAGTTTATAAAGTTAACATGTTTCACCCTAAAAGGTGTGAAATAAAATAAAAGAGGGGCATGGAAAAACTCACCTTATATATATAAGATGATAATAAGAAATTAAACGGTGCTCCAACGATTTCTTTTACAAGATACCTAACGTATATATTTCAAGGTTAAGTTTAAAGGTAATAATAACGATTAAACGCGAACTAGGGTTTCAAGTGGAGTTTGGGGCTTTTGACAAATAAATAATTTTAACAAAGGGTACCGCTTATGTTTTGGATTCAATGAAAAAGAAATAAATATACTATTTAAGTATTTTAATATAAAGAAATAAATGTAAATCATTTATAATAACTAGTAAAGTTTAAATATAAAGTTTAAATAAACTTTTATAATTATTTAAAATAATCATGATTTAAACAATAATTTAAGGGTAACGTTTGGACCAATAATAATTTATTGATTTAAGCTATCATTTTAAAGTCCATTTTATAAATAATAACTAGAAATGATTTATTTTTTTGTCATATTGTTTTATTAAGAAAATATATTAAAATTACAGAAAATATTGTGGTAACTAAAAATAATTTTTAGTCATTAAAAATGATTTTTATAATTTTTTATAAATTTTCTGGACTTAAATAGCTTTAAAAAAACGAGTTTTAAAAATGGGGGGGGGGGGGTGCCCGGGTTCGAACCCGGGACCTCAAGAATAGAACAGTGATGTGTTACCATTAGGCTGGGGCGCCTATGCCTGTTAAGAAATGGGTTTTTAATTCTTAAAAACACAAATACAAAGACACCCCCAAACCATATGAACCCTAGAACGATTTGAACCAAATTGAAGATCAATTCGTTACTGTTAACGCTAAAGATCATGGGGCTTTTGTTCCCCATGTAAAATTGAGTATGTAGGTGGGTTAAATTACCCGGTTGAAGTCGAATTGATGATAAGGCAGACGAAGAACAGGCCGAGACCGAAGCTATAATCAATCGATGTGCAAATGATGATGATAACCAAATTCGTTGCACAGAAAGCTTCTATTGATCCCAATGAACGAAAGCCCCCTATAAATTTCAACTAAGATCGCTCGACGGTCGATGAACACCACGGATGCAGACGCGATGAAGAGTGTGACTTGTTTGGGATGTTTGAGTGTGTTTCAGATGAAATTATGTTTGATAGTAGCTTGGGATTAGATAAACGTTCGATTATGATTCATTTAATTTTATTATTATTGAGTTTTAATGATCAAACGGTTCTATGATTAATGGTTACGGTTAATCGGTGATTCGAGTTCGTAACTGTCGTTTTAATTCAATTAAAGTTCATCTCGGGGTTCGAAACATCTTCACGAAGCGGTTGGAAACGATTGGGGTCGGAATTTGAAGGAGATTAGTGGGTTTCGAAGTCGCCGGAGGGTGGCCGGAGAGTGGCCGCCGGAAATACGGGGTTGGGGGGAAATTTCCGGTTTGGTTTTTGAATTTTACATAATTGGTCCTTGTAGTTTCAATTCTTGTTATTTTAAGTACAACTTTATTTTTTTAAAGTTTCTAAATTGACAATAAAGCCCCCTAAACTTAATTAAACTTTTAGTTTTAACTATTTTATAACTTATTAATTATTTAACTTTTATAACTTATGATTCCTATTATTATTATTATTTTCATTTTATTTTGACTATTATTATTATGTTTATTATATTAAAAACAAATTATTAACTCTTAAATTAATGAATTAATGCACAATAAAAGAACATTCATAAACAACCCATATAGTTTCTTAAATGACATAAATGGTCCTTACAAAAACATAACAGGGTTAACTATTAATTAACGAAAACACGAAAGGTTACAAGAATGAATCTGCGAAATCAAATCAGGGGTCAAATTGGTATATGTTATTACTTGTTTTGTGAGCTTCGATTGAATTGATGCTTTGTTTTCGAACCTATTATAGATTATCATCGAATTAAATGCTTCTGTGTATAGGTGATAAACAAAGAAAAGTGAAATCAAAATGGTTCTCATGAAGAGATATACATCTTTTTATGATCACATGCCCTAATATTGAGTTCTTTTTGGTGCCTATGTTGTTGTTTATATTAATAAGTATAAGATGAATGTGAAACCAGTAAGATTAAAAGATTTTTGGCTTTTATTAGATGATATAATTTTGTAGTATATTGAAAGACTAATTTTGTATTAGAAGCTTATTTTTTGGGGAAAATTGTGGTTTTCATGTTTCTCTTTAAGGAGATGATGTTCACGATACGACCTTGGCGTACGCAATGACCCTATTTGGTGGCTCATAAGGTAAAATGTTATTTTTTATTAGAGTCAAACACATGTTTTTATTAATATATCAGTTTAACAATGCATATATTATATTATAGAAGACCATTATTTATATATGTGGAATGCTTATTTTATAGAATTACACATGGACATGGTGGCTGATGGGTTTAAAAAATATACTCTTCTCATTACTGGTTATCTTTGGGTCTGCATTCGCTTAGTGAATCAGCTCGTATTTATCTATTTTAGTATTTACTACACATCTGACATATTGGTTTAAAACCTAACTACTTTCATAAGGTTCATGTATCAGGTGGTGCTGGGGATTTTCAGTTGAGAAAAATTCAGCTTCTTAAGGATTGTTTACTTAAGTGTTAAAAAGAAAAGGAATTTCATGCATGCAGATGAAGTAAACGATTTACATGTACACATTCTTATCTTTCCTTGCGTATAGACTTTTTTCATACTACTGCATAAATTATGTTTCTTTCTTTTAGTATCTGCAAGCATAAAAAAAATGTTATAGTTTAATATTTAATATGAATTTTAACGGGACATCAGAAGTTTATCTTTAGATAAAGATGAAGCAAGAGCCTTTGCTTGTTGAGAATGTACCGGATCCTTTAGAAGGGGAACATGTATCTTTTACATTGGACATTTATATGTAGTTATAATTATTATTAATTCACCGTTGATGTTTGAAAAGAGTTCTATTATCTGTTACTCTATTTTTCTCTAATTTTTCATTTTCTTCCGTAACTTGCTACATGAGATTGCTTTTCATAAGCTACAAATATGATACAAATTCATAACTTGATCTTATTTTTGGTCTCTAGATTTTAAAATCCCCTACGCTATAATTGTTACAAAAGAAATATGATATGCTTTAGTTCAAGTTCATATTTACAATTTGTAAAGTTTTGTTTAAACTATAATTATTTTGCATTTTACTCTTTAGAATTCACTGTTCTCATATGGTAGATCCACCCATTGTCTTGTGTTTTGCAGGCTAAAAGATAACTCATTTGTGCTGAATTTGGAGCATACGTGAAAGAACTTTTAAGTCGTTTTTTACATTACAAAAAGTAAGTCACAAATTCTTTGTGATGTTGAATTTTGTAGTAACTGGCGCATGTTGGTTGAGGATTTGTAGCAATTTGTGTATTTTATTGCCTTTGTTTAGATGTAATAATCGTAACTGACTATGACAGATGCTTATACAGCGAGGATATCATGTATACCATAGATGAGCTTTCATCAATCAAGAAAGTATCAACAAGAAACCTGTGGCTTTTAGGGTTCAAGCCATTAAGTTACTTGAAGCATTATTACAATTTAAAGCTACTGCTATTGTCTAACCTAACTTTGAGGTTGTTTTCAAACATAAGATGTTGTTTCTATATTAATCAAAGTTTGATGTTATACAAATGAGTAATTATTTGTATGTTTGTAACTATTTTGTTTGTTTTTATGTGTCTGTATAAACATTTATTCTAATGCTCTCATTACTTTCTTAATATTTACTTGTGTAACAACTGAAAGATGACTAACTGGATAATGAATCTAAGGAATTGGCAGTGTTGTAGCTTATTAGGAAACAAGTTGATTAGATAGAATCTAGCTCACTCAGGATTCAACTTTCTGGTTGGCAGTTTCAAGAAGGTATATATTATTCAAACCCATGTTTTAGCTTTGTTTTTTATACTTTATATGTCAAATTGTCAATAGCAGTAGCAACAACAAATTGCATAATTATATGCATCTTTTGATATTTTTTTGATTTTATTTCAATATAAAATGCTTTAAAACTATATCAAACACTTCAATAGTGTTATAAAATTATGAATGGATTTAAATCATATGTTTTACATTTTTAATTTGATAATTTTATATAGGTTTTTCAATTTATAAAAAAACTTATGATTGTATAGATTTGGTTGGGGATGCCACCTGAAACATGGGCTTATGTTAGCGTTAATGCATTTGGTCGAGCAATCATTATGAGTTTTATCTAAATTGAATGTAAAATTTAAATGGTCATTAAATTTTATATCTATGTTTTTCTTTGTAGCAAGAAGAATCGGGATTGAGTTTAGATGTGGGGACTAATCAGCTACTGGCTTTGGGTGTGGGGTTGCTAGCAATGGCCCTGGTTGCAATCTGTGTCACACAGTTAGCCAAGGTTAGACATATGGTCATGAGCTCTCATGACTCTAGGCGGCATGGTATCCTTGATCTTTATACCAATTGAAGAAGTGTTTGATCATTGAATCTGACAACTTTACTTATTTATTGTTTTTGCTAAACTTTAGTGCTAGAATGGGAACAAGATGATGAATGAGAATTTTCGTGAGTGTAATGTTCACTCTGGTAGCTATGGCAAAGTGGTAATTAGTTGTTTCCTGATTGTTTATTCCAATGCATTACAAGAATCCAGGTTACTGGTAAAAAAATTTAATGATTTCATTTTTGGGTTATGACACGATAAATGTCTACAGTCCTCATCCACTTATAATATGGTTTCACAATTACACCTTCAACATATTGCCTAACCGTTTTCTTTTTAGAACACAACATGGCACTGGTGTTTCAAACATGGTAAGAAAGTTATAGTTCATTGATTGACTTTTTCAGTTCAAGGAGAATGCTTTAGTTTTCTAGGAACACATGAAGCTGGGAAGACCACTACTTTATCCATGCTATCAGTTAGAGGACAACAATAGCATTGATTTTGGTTTTCAGTTATTTTATATCTTATTTCTTTGAAAGAAATTAATATATGTGACTAATAGTCAACCTATTCGTTTTACGAGACCAGGTGAGTTTTTGTACTATGCTTATTAAATCACTTTATGATGAACTTTTGGTATTTAAGCTTTTACAAGGTTGGAAATATTATCTAAAAGTAAATTTTTAAATTTTTTTTGAATATAGGGTGCTTCGTTTTTGTGATGCTTACGCGTCGTTCCTTACCCCTTTCAATTTGGATGTCAAAGTCAGTAATAAAAAAAATAGTTGGTTTCCTTATTGAACTTAAATTATAGTTGGTTGTTAAATTTGGAATAAGTAAATAATTTGATACTCTTTGATACAGTTTGCCCTTCATAAATCTCCAAATGATCTTTTTGTCTAGCTTTCTTTATAAATCGTATTGCTTGTTCTTTTATGTAGATACGTGTTATGCTTGCTTATACTGGATGCTAAAACAACAAAACATGATTATGTTTGTGTTGGACCAAAAGAACCAATGAGCCTGATCAGAAAAACCTTTAAGTCCCACGGACATTACAACAACTGAAGTAGTCTGCAACAGCTGAAGACATCAGCTGATAACAAGGTCTGAAGACAAAGTCTGAAGTGAAAGAGCTGAAGACAAAGTCTGAAGACAAAAGCTGAAGACAAAGTCTGAAGTGAAAGAGCTGAAGACAAAGTCTGAAGACAAAAGCTGAAGACAAAGTCTGAAGTGAAAAAGCTGAAGACAAAGTCTGAAGTGAAAGAGCTGAAGACAAAGTCTGAAGACCAAGTGTCAGATGATTGTCACAACAGCTGAAGAAGACCTCTTCAGTAGTTGTGATGGTTTCCTTTCAGTAGTTGTAGTTTCTTTTCTGTACTTATAGTTTCAGTAGTTTTATGTTTCTTCGAGTACTTAGAATAATCTGAGATGTTCTCAGTTGTTGTGAACATTCTCAGTAGTTTGCTTACTTTCAGTAGTTTGTAATAATTCTGTTAGATGTCACTATCAAGTGACATCAGCAGACGTCACATTCCTATATATAAGGAATGCTGACCTAATTGTAATCTGTGCAGCTTAGGAAAACCTAGCAGCCGCCACACCGAAGCATGTGTGCATGAATGTTATTATCTCTTTGCAGAAAACCCTATATCTATATAACCGTGTACTGTTCCATTGAATATTTATTGTGTTCTTGCTATATTTGCTTAATTCTTGCTCTAATTCCGCTGTGATTCAACTCTAATTGATCAAACTTAGATCACTGATCCTAACAAATGGTATCAGAGCAGGTTAATCATTGATCGGTTTAACAATTGATCATTGAAACTGCTATTTTGATATCTATAGTTTGATCGAATTAGCATATGTGCAAGAACTGGTTATAAAGATTGATTTTCTGCTGCTTCTGGTTATTTAATTTGAGTTTCTTCTTGGTTCTTATTGAGTTTGTTGTGTTTTTGTGCAAAATCTTTTGAAACTTGATTGATTTGGTTTGAATCTGAGAATGACTACTCCATCTAATGATCCTCACAATACTGGCTCCTCAACCAAGCCTCCGATGCTGGTTAGGAGTGAGTATAACATATGGCAACGAAGAATGCTCCATCACCTGTCTGTTAACAGTTCAGGTTGTTGGACATCTGTGGTTCATGGTCCACACAAGCCTATGGTGAACAATCCGGAGACCAATCAAATGGTTCCGAAGAAGAAGGAGCAATACTCAGATGAAGATCGTAAACTGTTTGAGATTGATGCTAAAGCCCATGGAATTCTGGCCATGGCACTGCCGAATGAAATCTATTCTGGGCTTATGCATCATGAAACTGCTCATGACCTCTGGAATGCTTTGAAGGAACAATTCGGAGGAACTGATGAGGTCTTAGCAAACAACAGAGAAATCCTCGCCCAACAATATGAGACATTCTCTCATAGGAAGGGTGAGACACTGACTCAACAGTTTGAGCGTTTCTCCTGCTTGATCTCTGAACTGAAAATGGTCAAGCAAGAGTATACTAACAGCCAGATGAACAACAGATTCCTCAGATCACTGCCTGAGAGATGGGACACATACACCATTGTCCTACGCTCCAGTGCAAATCTGGATAGCCTATCTCTCACCCAACTCCATGGGAAACTGCTTACATTTGAAAGAGAGATAGAGCAGAAAAGGAAACTGGCATCATCAGGAAAGCTCTCTGATGACTTTGTACCAGGTAACACTGCCTTGGTCGGTCATGAGTCAGAATATGCTGGATCAGAAAGTCATTATGATGAGCATATAGATTTCTCTTCAAACAGTTCTGATCATGCATTTGTTGGTGTTGACAGTCATTCTGGGTGTAATAGTGATAATTTATGTTTTATCATGGATGATTTGCAAGGTATTGCTGATGATGATTTAGAAGAGATGGATATTTTGAGCCAAATGGCCCTGATCAATATCAGATCTCAAAAGTTCTACAAGAGAACTGGTAGGAAATTTCCAGGACTCTCTGGCAAAACCAAAGTTGGTTTTGACAAGAGTAAGTTGAGGTGTCACAAATGCCACAGGCTTGGGCACTTTGCAAGAGAGTGTAGATCAACTGGATCTAACTCCTCTGCACCCTTTGTGACCTTTCCAAGCAATAGTTCACAAAACAAAGGGCAACATCCTGCTAGTTCTGGTCATCACTCACAACCTCAATCTCCTGCATACTTTGTCCCTCAGGGTTCAATGCCATATCCTTATCCCTGCTATTATATGCCACAGCCAAATCCAGTTCATGTCCCTATAGCACAACAACCTCAAGCCCTACCTGAGCCTCAACCATCTCCATCACAATCTCAACCTCATCACAGCTTCTTCACACCAGGAGTTGTTGACTGGAGCAGCTTACCAGATGATCTTTCTGGTTTCAATGAGCAACTATCTGCTGGTGCTGGTCAACATGGTGGTGAACATCCTTTTGGGAATCTTGCTCTCATGGCCCTGGAGTCTACTGAGGGTTCCTGCTCAGATGCTTCATCTTCACAGGTAACCCAGATATCTTCTGAGGCTAAAGCCAAGTTATGTTCTGAATCATGCATAGCTGCCTTTGTCTCTATTAGAGAGGCAAATGTAGCTTTAATCAGTCAAAATCTTGAGCTTGAGAAAACTATTTCCAAAAGAAAAGATGAGTATGTGTCTGCACTTAATGACAAAGATGATGAGATTTACAAGCTTAAATGCCAACTTAATGATGAAAAGGCTAAGGTAGAGGTCATACTCGAGAACCACAGAAGTCTCAAAGAGACACTTGCAGCTACCCAAGTTGAGTGTGACCGATGGGTAACATCCTGCAAGGGATTTGAAATGCTTCTCAGCAAGCAAACAGCTTCAAATGTGAAGTTTGGAATAGGTTACAATCATACTGCACCACCTACTGATTTTACTTCAAAATCAATAGTAAAATCTGAAGGTGAAAGTAATTTCCAAACCACATCATCATGTGATTCATCCTCAAATGATAATACAAAATTAGAGGATGAAGTCAGTGTTAAGATCTCAGCAAATCAATTGCCTGATGGTTTAAATGCTGATAAACACATGAAGCTGAGAAATTCAGATGTTGTTCCTCAAAGTACTCCAAGTACTGAAGGGCAAGTCACAACATCTGAAAAGCATTTCAAATCTGATGAAATAAAAGGATTAACAACTGCTGAGGAATCTATCATACGGTCTTTCAGGACGGATAGAGAACAGCTGAAGAACAAGTCTTCAGTTGTTACCGATCCTTCAGTACTTAACACAAGTACTGAAAGGAGGAAAGTACTGAAGATCACACCTTCAGTAGTTTCCACTTCAGCAGTTGATCAATCCAAGATGAAGAATAAGCCATGTGAAATATGTGGTAAATTCAATCATCTATCTGATGAATGCTGGTACAAAAAGGGTTCCAAACTCAACAGAGATAAGCTCATTAAAGAAGAAATAAATAAAATGAAAAATGAGTTTGAAACCAAGTTTGTACCACAGTCATCTAAAACTGATAAACCCAAGGCCTCACCAAAATCCAAAAAGAAGGATGGGGTTTATCAGAAAACAGCTGATAGTGTTCCTCATGATAAACATCAGACGAAGTCTGTGAATTTCAAGAAGGAGGAAATGGTGGGTCACAGGAACTCATCAAAAACAAGTACTGATGTGTCAAATGAGTTGAAGGCCTTAGCAACAAATCAGACACAACTTGTTATGATGGTTCAGCATTTGTTGGGGAGAGTTAACCAACTAGATGCACCTGTGATCAAACCACTGAAAAGGAAATCCAAGCCCAAATCTAAGAATTCCATTTCAGCACCATCTCCACCTTCATCAGCTGTTAATCATGAGAAACAAGTTATGGTTAAATCTGTTGATGAAAACATACCCAAAACCAAAAAGGTTTGGGTATCTAAAGCTAACTAGTTTCTTATGATATATGCAGGGTTCTTCAGCATGCCAAAGAAGCATCTGGTATGTAGACAGTGGAGGATCTATGCATATGACTGGGAGCAGTTCTCTTCTTAATGACTACTCTCAAGGAAAGAAGGGATTTGTCTCATTTGGAAATGATGCTAAGGGTTACATCATCGGGAAAGGATTTGTGTCAAATGGAGAAATCAGATTTGATGATGTTAACCATGTGGAGAATCTCAAGTATAATCTACTGAGTGTTAGTCAGATGTGTGATAAAGGGCATGTTGCACTTTTCACAAGCCAGAACTGCCGGATTCTGTCTTCCAAAGTTCTGAGGCTGATTGACAAGGTATTGGATGAATATACTCTCCTGAAGGCCAACAGGATAGGAAGAGTATATGCCTTGGATTTGTCAAAGAAGATTGATTTAAAAGGTCATCCTTGCCTGTTCTCCAAGGCCTCTCCTCAGGAATCTAAACTGTGGCATAGAAGGCTGAGTCATGTTAATCTCAAAAACATGAATCAGCTGATCCACAATAGTTTAGTGAGAGGTCTACCAATAAGTGACAACTACTGATGATCTCAGTCAACAAGTACTGATGAGCATTCGTATACTACTGTCACAAATAAGTACTGCAGTTCTTTTATCCTCAGTAGTTTTCACAACTACTGAAGACTAAATTACTTAAAAGTACTGAAGTACTCATCTGTTGAACAGAACTAATGTGGTTACAACTACTGATGTAGTTACAACTGCTGATGTCAGAATAACAGATAAGTACTGATGACCTATGAAACATCTGAAACTCAGACAAAGTCTGATGAAGTGTTGAGGTCAGAATGAAACAGCTGATGAGCTAAGAATTGACGACAACAGCTGATGAGAAAATTTTCTCTTCAGTTGTTTCTACAACAGCTGCTTCACTTACAACTGAAGCCAAAACCATGTCTTCAGTAGTTTCACAACTACTGATGACTAACACCAAGTCTTCAGTTGTTACAACACCTGAAGCCAACACCATGTCTTCAGTAGTTTCACAACTACTGATGACTAATACCAAGTCTTCAGTTGTTACAACTTCTGAAAGTTAAAACCAGGTCTTCAGTTGTTTTCAAACAACTGATGACAGCAACACACTTTCAGTCGTTTTATATCAGCCTTTGTCTTACCCTATAAATACCTAACCTACTTTCAGACGTTTCATTAGCCGTTTTCCGTCCTTTCACTCTCACCAATGGCGACCATGAAACTCAAACCCAGACACAACTGTGTTGCCTACCTCTCAAAATCGGCCTTCTGGAACAAATTTGATAACGCCATCGATCTTATGGTAGATTCCCAGTACCGAACCGCGTTTCTTCTGAATCCTACCATATACCCCGATTCCCTAAGCCAGTTCTGGACCAACGTCTCCGTGCAAACTAGTGAGAATGATAGCCAAATCACTCTCCAGTCGTTGGTCAACCAGAAACAGGTGGTCATCACTACGGACATCATTCGACAAACCCTAGATCTACATGATGCCACCTGTGTCACAGAATACCCGAAAGGCACAACCGATATGTCTTTCATCAACAACGGGTATGAAGGAGACTTAAGTGCTACCACCATTATGAAGAAGCACTTCCATGATGCTGAACGTCTTATCTTCCACATGGTGAATGTCTGCCTTGCACCAAAAACCTCTTCATGGGATCAAATGTCTTCCCGATGGCAACAGGTATTATACTCTATCTTTGAACGCCAAACTTTAAATTTTTCTGAGATAGTGTTTATGGAACTAAAGGATCTGGCCTTGAAACCTGTGGCAAACAGATGGATATTATATCCCAGGTTTCTCATGGCCATAATTTTAACACAGCTAAAATCAGACGGCCTTGTTGGCCTTGGAGTCCCTGCTCCGGCTGTATTGCCTGAAGTATACTCCAGGCACAACTCTGACCCTACAATGAAAGGGCTGCCCGGCTGCTCAAACCCAAGCAGCGGGAACCCACAGCCTCCACTTCCAGATCCAAAGTCCCCACCAAACCCAAAACCAAAAAGCCCAAAAAGGCTACTCAGGGAGATGAGTCCCCTGAGGATGCCCCTGTAACACCAATACAGGAAACACTTACTGGTTCTAACCCCCCAGTAGTGTCCAAGACTCCACCAACCGTAGCCGCTCAGGCATCCTCTCAACAGGATCCTGATGCAACCAAAATTGGGGATACCACAATGCTGGAACCTATCTCAATTGAGAAGGTTACCATTGAAGAGCACCAGTCACCCCGGGTGCAATCTGCTTCAACCCTATCTCCAAATGCAACCGCCCCTCAAAGCCCAACATTTATTGTTGCACAAGTGTTGAGTCAGCTGCATTCCTCTCCTCCTCCCCAGACACCAATTACAATGGGGAGAACATCTGAGGAAGAGGACCAAAATGCTGCTGATAGCCCACAGCACAGGGGTTATAATGTTCAATCTCCCCGTGTAGAGGAGGAGGTTAGAACATCTGGTGAGGCTGCCACTTCTACTGATTCAGCAAATGAACAGGATGAAGTTGGTAACATCTCTAAGACCTCACCAGAGGCAACTGCCGATGAAGGACTCAGTCCTGAGGCAGGAAGTCCCCAGAACCAAGAACAAGGGGCACATGCTACAACTGATCTACACTCAGGGCATGTACATCCTGATTCAATCAGGAGGTCAGGTGATTCAGCAAAAACTGATGATGACCTGGGCTTTTTCTATGATGTCTTAGCCCATAACACAATCCTTGAGGCTGAGGTGAGTAGACTCAAAGAACTGCTTGCCAAAATGTCTCAGGATCAAAGTCCATCTGCC
Source organism: Flaveria sonorensis (assembly GCA_025506505.1). Classification (NCBI taxonomy): domain Eukaryota; kingdom Viridiplantae; phylum Streptophyta; class Magnoliopsida; order Asterales; family Asteraceae; genus Flaveria; species Flaveria sonorensis. The sequence continues at coordinate 33,901,692 of CM046425.1, read as the reverse complement.
CCAATAAACCCACAGATGGCACCTTCATCTGAAGGTTTCCCAAACACTCCGCCACTTCACTCAACTGAGCCACCAGCCACTGTTGTTGGCACCACCTCTCAGGGACAGAACCCCTCTGAGCAGATGGTTGCTACATTTCAAACTTCCTTACCTCTCATCACTCCCATCATCAATGAGATTGTACATAAAGCCATTGATGAGAGGATCTCCTCGACCTAAAAACACTTGTTGATGATGCTGTGCACAAGAAGCTTTCTGCCATTCAAACCCCTGAACCCAATGCACCCAAAAAGGGGGAGTCTAAGGTAGTGAAAGAAGGAAAGAGAAAGAGAGTGGAAGAGGATAAACAACAAGAAAAAGAACAGGAAAAACAGCTGATCACATACAAGAGAAAGAAAAGTGCTGGAACTCAAAAGCCTGATGAAGAGAAATCATTGGAAGATCTGATTAAAGAAGCTGATGAAGCTCACAGCAGATCAATGGACAAAATAATAGATCAACTCTTCAGACAGGGCTTTGATACAGCCACATTAGACACTGAGATCAGAAGGCTGGAGATTAATGAGATACAAGAAAGATGGGCCAGTTATAGTGTAATGGAAAGGGAGAGGTTGGAGATAATGATCCGGTTTGTTGCAAAATACTTGGGAAGATCATTAATTGAGATTAAATCATGGACCAGAGACAGTATTCTGGCAATAACCACCAGAATCTGTGCTTCTGAAGAATTCAACAAGGGGTTGATTATAGAAGCCTTAGACGAAGCAGGTGCTGGGAAGAGAACTGATATGGCCAAGCTTTCCAAAGCCAAACTCACCATAAAAATGCTAGATCAGCCTTCCCAAACTCCCTCTCAAAAACAACCAACCCCACAACTCTCCAAATCAACTCAACCCTCAAAACCAACTCCCTTACCCCAAAAACCACCTCAAACCACATCCAGTGATGCACCCAGAAGGAGGAGAAGGGTGTTGAGGATGGAAGAAGAAGAAGAAGAAGATGATGAAGAAGATAGTCTGCCAATCTCTGCTGTTCTAAAATTACCTGAGCCCAGAAGTCAACAAATGATAACACCAGACTTTCAGAGGCAAATGGTGAAAGTTAAGATTGAAGAAGAAGAACAACAGAAACAGCACGATGAGCAACTTTTGAAGATGATTGACAAAGAGTTTCCTCAGTCATCATCTATACAAGCCATGAAGAAACATGCTCAAAGGCTGTATGCTCTCAGGTATACCTTTCAATATCAAAAGGAGAGAGTAAGGATTTGGCCAGACCCCAGGGTTAGTTCTAGAATTCATAAGAAATCCATACCAAGTAGATACAATGGCCAAGTGAGAAAGACCATAGATGCTGCTATTATGTTGGCCATTGTAGTCTCACCCTGGGAAATACTTGAAGACTTCAAGAGAGCCTACAAGTCAAAGATGACCCCTCAAACTCTAATGGAGAACAAAATGGTCAAGAAGGGGTTGTTATACAAGAGGCTTGAAGAGATCAAGAAGAATGAACTCCAGTTGTTATTAGAAGGGACTCACCCAGATGAGTTTGCTTACAGAGAGATAACAACTGTTGAGTTGAAAAATGGAAAGACGATAAAGTACTTATCAGAGTACTATGGCCCAGAGTTCTTCTTCGAAGGAGAAGCAGAAGAACTCACTAAGGAGGAACAAGTTGTTCTCCTTGAGGCCTACGTCAGAGAGTCTTATAGACTCATCAATGGGAAGTAGGTTTCATGGTTGGGATAACGGCTCTGTGTCCAGTTCCCCAAGACAGAGTTCCCTTCCATCCTTTGACATTCACATCTACTGAAACCTGTTCCCTGGCCTGTGCTTATCCGATATCTCTAAAGCTGATCAAGAGAGTATTTCTGCCAAGAATAAGTGGGACCTCAATAAGCTTAAAGGTTTTGGCTGCATTGGTTCAGGGGGAGTTTGTTGGACCAAAAGAACCAATGAGCCTGATCAGAAAAACCTTTAAGTCCCACGGACATTACAACAACTGAAGTAGTCTGCAACAGCTGAAGACATCAGCTGATAACAAGGTCTGAAGACAAAGTCTGAAGTGAAAGAGCTGAAGACAAAGTCTGAAGACAAAGCTGAAGACAAAGTCTGAAGTGAAAGAGCTGAAGACAAAGTCTGAAGACAAAAGCTGAAGACAAAGTCTGAAGTGAAAAAGCTGAAGACAAAGTCTGAAGTGAAAGAGCTGAAGACAAAGTCTGAAGACCAAGTGTCAGATGATTGTCACAACAGCTGAAGAAGACCTCTTCAGTAGTTGTGATGGTTTCCTTTCAGTAGTTGTAGTTTCTTTTCTGTACTTATAGTTTCAGTAGTTTTATGTTTCTTCGTGTACTTAGAATAATCTGAGATGTTCTCAGTTGTTGTGAACATTCTCAGTAGTTTGCTTACTTTCAGTAGTTTGTAATAATTCTGTTAGATGTCACTATCAAGTGACATCAGCAGACGTCACATTCCTATATATAAGGAATGCTGACCTAATTGTAATCTGTGCAGCTTAGGAAAACCTAGCAGCCGCCACACCGAAGCATATGTGCATGAATGTTATTATCTCTTTGCAGAAAACCCTATATCTATATAACCGTGTACTGTTCCATTGAATATTTATTGTGTTCTTGCTATATTTGCTTAATTCTTGCTCTAATTCCGCTGTGATTCAACTCTAATTGATCAAACTTAGATCACTGATCCTAACAGTTTGTTTATGCTGATCGATTGATTCGTTGGGTGAGTTGTTGTTCTGATAGGTTTTTTTTGTTTATTTTTGTTCTTCTACGTGCATAATTGTTGTAATATTTAATTGGAAATTTACTTTGCTTCTTCGCCGCCGCATCGCTCGGGTTTTTTACTAGTAATTTTAAAACGCATATAGGAAGGGCAACATGGTAATTTCACCCATAACTCTTCAAATTAAGAGATATACAACTATCAAAGCATGTTTTACAACTCTAAAGCACTCATGACCTCACCCTAAAGCATCAATTACAACCATCAGGAAAACTCTACACTTATGAAGCATTGATGTCAACCATGTGCCAAGGGAAAGATTCCTCTTAGGTCAAGGAAAGAACCCTAACACTATGTTTCCGGGTTCATTTAAAGAGAGAAAAAAAAGAAACGAAAGGAATGAAATAAAAAGTTGTATTTTTGAGTTTTTTAATGGAAGGAAATGAAAAGAAAACAAAAAAAATTGTGTTTCCGAGTTCACTTATGAAAAAAAAAAAAATAAAAAAAAATAAAAAAAATAATAGCTAAAAACAATCTTTTTAAATTGAAAGAAAATGAAAAGACATACACAAAAAAGGTAACCATAGTTAGAAATGGCGTACTATTTGACTATTTTGAAATCTCAAATCTCAAATCACAAATCAGACCTACAAAGTTACACCCTTTCAATCTCAAATCTCTATCATGTGAATATCTTGAGGTAATTGCATTTTCTTTTTAAGTTTCTATGATTTCTGTTGTGCAAAAAAGGATTGTGTTTTCTGATTTGTTATTGAGATTTTATTGACTTTTTAAGGGGAGAACTTTGGGTTTTACGATGTTCAACCTTCACAACATCAACGGTGAAGGTGTTGACCCTGTTAGGGTTAATCGAATCAACATCTATGGACACCATCATATATTGTTCGATCACATCAATACAAACGAATCAACATCTGAAGACACAATCAGGTATCAAGTCTGAAACTATATTGATATCCGCTCTAATGAATGGAGTTTGCCAATATGCTTGCTGCAAATTCAAATGTGGGTCGAAAGTTTATATTGATTTTGTTACAGAACTATATTGTATTAGTTCTTACTTTTACAAACATCCATTAATATTAGCATTACCACTGCATTTGTTGGTTGTTATTATATCTATTGTGACTGGTATCATGCTCTTTGTTTTCAGGACTTAACAATTCATTTGAATGGCTAAATGGCTGGATAAACTAGATGGCTGAAAAGAATTGGCTGCAATGAGTTTGGGTTTGGGTTGCATAATAGCTAGCAAACTAAATTACTTCATTCATACATATATGTGGGCTGCAAGATTCAGGTATTCTCAACATGGATTTGTTGAGCCGGACCAACCTACATTCTATGGTTTTTTTTCCCTTTGTTTCTTAGACCTGGGTTTTAACATAATTATTTATTCTTGATCAGGTATTTAACGGTATAGTATTTGTGCAATGAGCAAAGCTGACCAACAGTTAAAAAAAAACTTCAAATCAGGAAGGAAGACCAAAAATGATTTATTTTAGTATACCATTGCATGTTGATTTCTACATGAAATTACACGAATCATTTGATTTTGTTGAAAGTTTGGTATGCCAATTTTGTTATTCTTATTATTATACATCCAAAAATGGGGTTAATAAGGGGATAGCAACTTTCGTTAATGTTACAAGCATTCCTCATCCATTAAATTGGAATAGGTAAGTTGTAAACTTAAGTTTAAGTTACATAAACTTTTAAAATGTTTTCTTATCATTGAATAGGGTATTCACCTATTATAATGTTCAAAGCCTAATAAACAACAAAATTAAAAACTATTACAATTTTGAAGGAAAAACGCATTTAAAGAGAAAAAAAATCATCCATGCTATGATTTTTGATACATGGGTTCTTTTTATGGCATGATAGTTATTAGAATTTGGTAGGCCAAAATGATATACTCAAAAAAGTCATTGTTCCTTATGAAATGATTTAACTAAATTTTGTAAGACTCATGTTATAAATAGATCATATTGATGCTATAAAGAAAAAAAAAAAACTATCAGAGGTAATATATAGTATATCACAATAAGATTTTTATCAAAAGAAAATAAAATACCATGATGTAAATTGCCGCTCTCTCCACATTATGCGGGTTTTCTACTAGTTTTGTTATATGAGTTGCATAAATATAAAATGTTATATTTTTAATAATACGGTTACATATTATTACATATTATATATTGATGACATATTATATGTTTTTTTAGTATAAAGTGTAGAAACAGCATATTGTTTTTTTAATGTTTTACAAAAAGAATAAAATAAATGTGTTCAATTTATAGAAAATGTTTTGTGAACAAAGCTAAATGCTTTTTAAAATAAAAATATGTTCTATAAAAATAATTCATCAAACAAAAACTTATAAAAACAATTAAACAAAATTGTATAATTAGTAGAAGAGAGATGCAGAAAAAAAATAAAAAAAAAACAACAAAAAACGATGGATACATAAAAGGTGAAGCCTGTCATTTGGGGATTTTATTTATTAGATATGGAGATTGAGGTTGAATTTAAACTCTTAATTTTGAGAATAAACAACTCTATCTTGAAAAGGAACATAATCTTTTATTTTGCTACCATAAACCACAAAATGTTTGAAAGAAAATAATTACAGAAGATTATTTCCTCCTTTAAAACTAAATTGGTGTCGGCGTTGTTTAAGTGCTAATCTACTAACCAAAATATGTGAGATGATGTTTGAACTTACATTTTGAAGAAGGACAGGCATCCACATTGGCTAAAGGTAAGTTTATCTTATCAAATCAACTCTCATAATTTGAAGTCGATAGTCAATATTGAGTATTTTTTATAAAATATTATATCAATGTAAATGATAATGCATGTATCTTTTTAGTTTGGTTCATTTAGCTTTCAACAAATGAATGTGATATGTTGAATTCATTCAACATGTAGAGTAGATTAAAGAACATAATTAGAGAACATATCTATTAAAAGATTGGAATTGTTGTTTGAAGATGCAGTGTCTATTCTTCTCTAATGCCCAAAACTATGATAGAGAGAGAGTAAATAAATGGTGTTCTTGAAATTTAACATTAAAAAGAGTTAGAATGACGGGTCCTTCTATTTATAGTTGTCCACAAGGCTAATATTATCTATCAAAATACTTTTATGGAGGGACTGAAATGTAATTATCAATAAAATAGAGAGTTGCATTGACTTATCTGTAAGGGCCATTGGTTAATTATCGAAACTTGATAATTATTTAACTTATTGGTAGTCACAAGGTAATATAATAATATTATTTAATTAATTTAAATGTTTTTTCACTTGACCGGTTAACTATTAATATAGTATAAGCTGGCCATGTGTTGGTTAAGGATACGTCAAAACTACAACATAATACTAAACAAAAAGGTACATTTAACATGTCATTTTAAACATAAGACCCTAACCAACTATACATTAGCGCTCATATGAAACTTATGACTACACAAGTCCAATTAGCCTTCAATTAAGGAGTTATATCTCATATTTGTCTAAAAGTTTGATAAGGCGTGTAACATTTATTATACTTGGACAAACTTATATAGAGTGACAAAGTAGTAGCGTAACTATAATAAAATATTATGGTACCTGTTAAGTGATAATTATAAGATACATTAATAAAGCTTAGAATGTCATTGTTGCTTACTCACGGCATGCTCGGTAAAAAGTTTTGAGAGGTATTACCTTTTGTTAAAGTGTCTGTTAACACTTTTGATTTACCGGTATATTTGATACATATACTTTTGTCTTCTATTCTTTCTTGCACAAAAATTTACTATGTGTCGAGTTATAGTCCAACACACATCAAACTATTCCTGTTTGAAAATTAACAGTACCGTTGTCACAATAAAGCTTTACAACCTTGAAATGGAGTTCACAATTTTGAGTCAGTCTAAGAAACTTTCACCATGTTGCAACTTCATGGGAAAAAAGTTTATATAACCAACTGCATTTTCAAAAGTTTGAAATATATGTATTGTTAAACACAAGCAATAAGAGAAAGGTGCAAAATTGATTATGAAATGTGCAAGCTTACCATACAATAAATCAACATTAGTTTGATCAAGTGATTTTTGTATGAAGAAACTATCATCCACCATTTGTCGCAGTTGATGAAACCTATGGCTGAAGTTATTAGCCGAGAAGTAAATGATGAGGGTGAAGTAAAGGGGAAAAGTGGGTTAAAGGGTTAATAAAGAAAGGGAACCAAATGATTATTTTGCGCTTATGTGAGTAGCATATGACCTAACTTAACGATTAAACAAACGGGATGTTAGGAGAAATGGCTAAACATATAACAAAACTTGAATGTGAAGGACAGTTCCTGTGATTTTCTTGTTTTAAGTAAAATACTTAAAATTAACTACAAACTAAAAGAACAAAATCCATAATTTACTCTAGATATCTTATATTAATTTCTTATTTTAGTAATTGATAATAATCAACAACATATGTATTGTTCGTTTTTGTTATTTCACCAACTAGCAGCATGAATGGTTTGACAGGGTTTTATGTTGAGGTCGTATCGAACGTGTATTTGATAATATTGCTTAATTGTAACCTTGTTGATCGTATATTAATATCCATAGGGTTTTAACATAGGATCCACCCCACCCATCATTTCACATCCATTGAAACGAATAAATTCTTCACAAACATTGAAGGAATTCTCCAATGAATGGCCCCAGAAAACTAATGTTGGAGATGCTCTAAAAGGATCTACAAGATTGTTGTCTGTTCACAAAGTTTATCGTTCAACATCCATTGAAACGAATAAATCCCTCCACAAACATTGAAGGACTTCTCCAATGAATGGCCCCACAAAACTAGCGTTGAAGATGCTGTAAAAGGATTTACAAGATTGTTGTATGTTCACAAAGTTTCCAATAACAACGTGCTTATGTATAAAGTGGAAACGTTTGAGCATGTGCATGGAGCATTAATATGATGTAGGTTCTTTTGGAAGAGCTACCCCACCCGCATTGTCACATAATTACTGTATGTGATCATGTATACCGAGAATAACCCTACACCATTCATGCAATTCTTCATCAAAACAGCCTACTTAGTAGGAAGTTCATCTTTGCAATAGCAGAGTCCTGTTAAATATTCTTGAAGATCAACTTATGCATTTTCATTGTTCGAACTCATCAACTTAGTAACAAGATGAATTAAATGGCTCCCAAAAGAATAGGCAAACAAAGAATATAAGAATCATAAACTCATTTAAGGAATAAGGATTAGTCAAACAGATGGAATATATGCATTACAAACAACATATATGACTTTAATAAATTGGAAATAAGAAATGAGTAAGGGGGATTTGTAAAGCAATCAAATCCATATGTTAATAATCAGATACAGAAAAAAACATGCCTAGAACCAAAAGGCGAAAGCTACAAATGTATAACAATCTCAGCTGATCAATTGTTGTAGGCGGCACAGCATGATCTACCTGAAACCTTTCAACAAGCAGGAAGATGGGCTTGAGAAAGTAATTTCACTTGGGTGGCGTACACTCGGCTCTCCCTTCCTGGGGCTTCCACAATCACTAAAGTCCAACACCCGCCTCTCACTCTGCAAAACAGTGGTAAGGTTGTAAGAAATTGTCACTTCTTTTACTGTCTTCCAACTCAGAACACACAAAATGTTTTTTTTGTCTCTATTCTCTCCTAATTACACCCTTTTTTCTTTGCAATTTCATAACAGATAATAAAAAGTGAAACTGAACATACCAAGGTATTTTGTTCAGGCTCTTTTTGAGTAAATCTTTTTTGAAGTATGGAATCAGGAGTTTCATCTCCTAAAACCTCGCGAGCACTGGCATACGCTGAAGCAGTATGTTCACTTAAGTGTTTCATTAACCCAAGAGCATCATAGCTTATTTCACATGGACTCGTAAAGTAACCAATATCCTACAAAAGACATAAATTATTATTATTAATAACACTATGTTGATTCAGATGCTGCTGCTGCTGTTGTTGTTGCTGGTGCCGCTACTACTATTATTATGAACTAATTTACATTGAACATGAATACTAACTTGTTAATTGTTAAGTGTTGTCTACCTCAATTGTTATGTCTGTATCAAGTCTTGGACTGGGCACAAATGAGGACCAAGGGGACTTCCATGCAGAAGGTGATTCCAAACTTGTCTTCAAGGGAGTTTCCCCAAACCTACAAACAGAACAATCAAATCCAGCTGCTACTATAACACAGTTAATCACTTATGAAGAATCAAATTAAGAGAGGTATAAACATCATACATTCCCAATGCAGGATTATCAACAATAATTTCAAGAGGCTCTGATGATGGAGAAGGTTGTATGGATGTGCCAAAGCGACTTCCAGCTATGTTTTCTTTCCCTGAAAGACTAATATTATCATCCTTATGTGGAGTGACAAGAAACTGACACGGGTTCTCACATGCTGTTGCTCCAGAGCTTATATTTCCATCACGCAGTGGTGTATCTGATTTCACTGCCACTTTATCAGGAGAAAAAAACGGATCTTGTATATTCTGTTCCACAAGTGGCTGTTGAACCTGATAGCAGAATGTTAGTACCAGGCAGTGCTTTCAATTTCAAACAAACAAGAATAAGCACATCTAACTTATCTTTTTCAAAAGAATATCTCAGATGCGTAGGGTATCAAGTACAAGAACGAAGATAAATCTTAACCTAGTTTAAGCCCATTTTTTATTCAAACTTTGAGAAAAACACAGACAAGAGACTTTATTTCCATTGTTTCTATGTACGGAATCATGTTACTACGAACTCATATGTTAACACTTTTTAGGCACAAATAATAAGACATTAAATTATGCTTTCTGCTATGTTAAGACAAACATAAACATAACAAGGCACTGTAGTTTATTGTTTATTTATATTTATAATAATGTCATGTTACCAAGCCTAATAAAGAAATGAATCAGTTTTTTCAGTATGTATGTTTTTAATTGTATGAAGAAACTGTTCGAAGTGAAGGGTTTTGCACATACTTTTAGGGTTGTGCTGTTCTGAAGCATTTCATCAGCAGCTGGTTTCAAATTTTCTTTATCTTGAAAGAGAGAGACATGGTTGGAGGAGAGAGGTTGTTGCTTCTTTTCAGATGGTTTGTCTAAGGAGGACAAAGGTGATAACAAGTCACGGTGTCTCTTTTTGAATATAGATGGAGTGGGTGTAAAAGTCTTAGCAGCATTTTTTATGACAGCCTGTGGGGTGGTGGTGTTGTCATTGGAAGAAGGTGAGAAGTCCCATGGACTAGTAAAACAGTTGTTGATCATGAGCTCACGAATACCAAGAGGACTATAATCATCAGAAGTCGGTATTAGATCACAGCTCAAGAACGGTATGTCCAAACTTGAGAAACGAGGGGGCTCATAAGATAGACCACCACATGTCTCCTTCTTCTCCCCCTGCTGCTGCTGATGCTGATGAGTTTGTACATTTTCATTAACTGATGGTTGAATTTGGGAACCATTTACTTGCCCTTCTAATGCTACCAACTCTAAAGTATCCCCCCCTGGGTTATTTTGATCATCAAACAAATTGTCAGAATCGTTGTTACAAAAAACACTGAATTCTTCTTGATTTGATTCCCCTTCAAAGGGAAATTGTGATGCAGTTTCTGAGTAATAATATGATTGTGAATTCATGTAAGTGCCTGCATGAGAGTTGTTCAATTGTTGATAAAATTCTCCATCAGGAGGATGGTCACCTTGAGATGTGTCAAAACCAACATCATCTTCCCCCCCCACCAAACTCTGTATTGGATGATATGTTACTGCTTCATGGTCTTGATCAACATCTAAGCAGTTGATAAATTCTGATTCCCTGATCAAATCCAGTGAAGATAAACCAATTGAGGAAAGCTGCCCCTTACCTTTTTCTGAACATAATGTGTTATTGTGTTCCATGAAGTTATTAGATGATGAATCACAAGGTGGAGTTGGACGAGTGCCAAGATTAGAATTTTGATCTCCTACTGCTTTTGATGTGTCAGCAGGCGGTTCGTCTTCTTGATCTCCAGCCATTGTGGACTGTGAACTTCTCACAAAAGTTGAACCTTGTGAGATTTCCTCAGCCTCAACATCTCCACTACACTGTTGTTGTGTCCTTGGTGAAGCAGGGACTGATTGACTAGGAAAGCCTTGGAACTGTGAAAGCAAGCCGGATGCCATGTATGCGTCCAATTTCTTTTTGACACAACTATTCCAATGATTTTTAATAGCATTGTCAGTCCTGACACCCACAACCAAACCAAAGCAAATTACTAACCAATTCTAATTACAAAAAATTGGAAGAAACAAACACACACACACACATACATAATTACCTGAGCAAAATCAAAATGATAAAGATTAAAGAGTCACAAATTTACCTGCCAGGCAAGAATTTAGAGAGCTCTGCCCATTTATTTCCATAAACTCCATGAGCCTGAATCAACATTATTTCCTCTTCCTGAGTCCAAGCCTCCTTGTTTATTGCAGGATTAAGATGGTTATGCCACCTGAATAATACATAATGGCAAAGTTTTAGCAGTTCACAAACTAACATAGCCACTAATTAAAGGGATGGAATCTTGCTGACTGGCTAACGTCATCATTCACCCAGCAGAGATTTCATACAACCACAACCTTTGTTTGCTTACTTTACTCGTGATTAAAATAAAAATATAAACTAATTACACATCAGGCACAGCAGTACTTACAGCTTGCTTCTAAAGGAGATAATTTAAGAATTTAAAACAAAAGAATTAATTTTCAAAAGTAACATATATTATTTCATTAACTTTTTTGTGCTAAAATCACTGTTGGCAATCAGAGATGAAACCAATCAAAACAGTTCAACAAATTTTGGATAGAACAATCTGTGACCCTTGTTTTATTAATCGAGCGAAACGACATTCCAAATACATTACCCTAAGACCCCCCTTTATTCTTGTTTATCTAACCTCTTTTTTCACATGTGAACCCAATTTAGGATTAAATTCCTTCAATGACTTAATTTAAGCAAGCAACATGGCAGGCTGCTCAAGTTTTTCCAGCAACCAAGCACGCCAAAAGAATACAATCGAAGTACAACAAGAACAAAAGAAGCATGAACAGCAACAAGAAAACCAAGAGCAAGAAAGTAAGAGCAGGAAGCAAGAAAGTGTGAATTGTGCAAGAATGGATCTAGTCAAATCAGATGAAATGTAAGGCAGATCAAGAATGACCGATGCAAAGGAAGCCGGAGGCAGGGGAACCGGTAAGAGAACAAGATCCAGTGATGGGGCAACAGGTCGACAGCGAAGCAAGACCTAATCAAAATAATGGGGGAGATTGTTGGGAATAATTCTGATAAAGTTATAAAGAGATTGAGTCAAGATAAGTATTTGTTCATGTTCCTACTTGTTAGGAGTTTAAGTTAGGTTATGAGTCAAAGTTTATTATTTGAACTTTTAAGATTTATCAAGTTATATTTATTGAATTATTTAAAGGACAAGCCTTAGAGCAACTAGTAATGTTGGTGCTTTATGACCTTGTGGTTTGGGTTCAAACCGTGAGAAACAGCCTCGTGCACAAAGTGTAGGGTAAGATTGTGTTGCGAAGCAATCCAACCATTAACCAGACCCTCCGCAAAGCGGGAGCTAAGTCAAGCACCGGGTACGCCCTTTTTATTTATTTGATTATTTAATAGAGTTTAAAGAGTCTTAGAATTAGGTTGAATTAGGTTATGATTAGTGTAAATATAGGTCTGGAGGTTGGTGTTTTGTGTGTCAAATCTGAGTTTATAATTAAGAAAGAGTCGAAGCCATTCGTTGGCATCAAATTACGTTTTGTGAGTTCTTGATCATCGATTATGTGCCTTCAATCACCAAACTCCCTTTAGTTGACTTCACGCTTTTAGGTCGGTTCAAATATAATATCAATTCTTAGGGTTGACGAAGTGGATTGGTCAATATAACTGATTGTGTTGGAACCAGAAACAAACTGAGATGAAATTTAAATTAGTCGGCCAGATTCGAGATGGGCAGATCTCCGATTACAAACTAATAACACTTACAAAATACTAATATGCCTAAGAACCTCAATTTTCTAACATTAAATAAGCTACTAATGCAGAAAAGAAAGGAAATAACTGCCCCACTCATCCACTAAACCCCTTGCTGCTGTTGACCAGGTCCTGGACTGGGTAAATGGCTCAGCTCCATGGGTTCAGCAGGGTTTACCTGACCCACTAGACCCATTGGACTCGTATCAGATTATAATGAATCAACACAATTACAGATGTCTTTTCGTTCTACGGAAATGTGGCTTAGATTTAAGTTTGACTTATGCGAACCGTGATGACACTAGGTTCAAGGTTTCTCAAAATATTGAGGTTAACCTGAACAATGAACACCATTCCATCTTGCACCTAGATATTGTACCTTTATGCTCTTAAGTACTCAAACCATTAGCAACTACCCCCTACCCAGATCTCATACTTTTTGCTGCAGTTTACAAGACAGATTTGAGTCTCTAGAACGTGTTTGCATTTGAGATGACCAAAATAGAGCCAAACCTAACTGGACGAGAAGTCGAGAACCAAATTATTTTTCAAATCATGGACCAAGAACTGAGCAGCTCATAACCAGTCTGACGGTCTGACCTATCTTTTTGTTTGGATCATATAAGACTTTTGTACACACCGTTTTCCTTCCATAGGTTTTCTATTTTGTGGCTTGAACTCATTGTCTTTAGGTTGACTAACCATCTCAAGTTCATCCTTATCTCATTCATCTGAAAAAACTTAAAGTAGGATATAGGCAAAAAAACAACCTAGGCTACAAAGTACAAAAAAAATAAAATACAAAAGTTGTTGGATGCAAAGAGGAGAAAGAGAACGGATTCGATAGGTCAAAAGGAGTTACGTGTTTACATCTTACATGGTCGAAACAAAAAACATAGATGCTCAAACATCAAATATAGTAAATGATATGTTTGATTTCATATGCAAGTCAGGTCTGAATTTCCCTGCTTATATGTGCATCACACAAGCACATTGTCAGACATGCACTTATGACCTACGTACCTAAAACTGGTTGACTGAATTTTATTTTATTTCCAACAGGCTAAACAGATAACAAGTTAAAACTCAGCTCAAAATGGAATGGTGCGTTTTGGTCAAATGGGCCACCAGATCACAAGTCGCCCAAAGAGTTCTTCATAATAAAGTTTATTAGATATAAGGGTAACTTTATAAAATAGTAACCACGTTTTAAAAGGTTGAAAAAGGTGGTGATTAGTTGGTGCAAGCTGGCCAGATTGAAACTATAATATGAAATTTCCATTTTTGACCAGGAACCCACCTGCCCTAGTGGCCCATTCTGGCACGTCTAACATGTGTCATCAGAGTTCACAAGTATAGGATAGAGTAAATCTCACCTCTCACGACATTGCTTACCAATGCGCCCAATTAAACGTTGAGCAATGGTTGACCATTTCTTGGGTCCATATTCCTGTACTAGTTGAATTAGTTCTTCATCTTCCTGAGATGTAATAAAAAGATGCAAAGATGATCAATTGTTTAGAATACATATGATATTACGTGGAAAAAAGAAACTATGAGTGCATGGGAGAGGAGCAAATATTACAACTCACCTCTTTTGTCCAAGGGCCTTTTACAAGTTCTGGATTTAGAACCTTCTGCCAACGATGTAAGCACTGAACATCGGTTCGGTCCTTGAAACATTCAGCTGAACAAACAATAATATTGGTTGTAACATGTAAGCAAGTTTTTCTGGTCAGGTCATTTCAACATCTAAGTAAAGGGCAAATTGATTCTACTAGAAGGATAGCAAGACTATGGGGGATGCTTATGCAAGGCCACCTCCTTACACCATATTATTAATCTATCTTCTAATGTACCAAAATAAAACAAAAGATGAATCTTCATGGATAATGAACGCAAGATAGAAACAAGATGTTTTATTACTAGTACAATATTGTAGAGCATGCAAATCAGAAACCCATATCCATGCGGTGTCATAGACACTTATTTTGAACTTCTAGGGCCCGCATTCTTAACACCAAACGGTGATGCCGATAAAAAATCTACTCATTCGGCATATCTTGGTGGATGCAGAGATTCAGATCACCCCATAAACTATGATGGATACTTTGACTTGATAATTCCCAATACAATATTTGGGCCCAACTCTATATTTACACTCTAGCACAGATCAATTTTCCCTACACTTGACTCAATTGACAATCAGCCTCATGGATGACTTTATGCAAAACCTACAAATGTTTGCAAACACATGCCAACTCATAAGCACATAGGCATGCCGAAAAAACAATAAAACAAAGGAAGACACAAGTGAACAAGCAAGCAAATATAGATGTTAAATGTCAACTTCAGATATTTAAAATCCTATAAAATAATTAGTATCAACATAACATTGCTCATAAAGAAAGATACCAATTTTTTTCCAGTTTTTGCCTTTAAACCGTTGAACAGCTTTACGCAGCATATCATCCTATATCAGAGAAATGGTTCATCATGTAAAGAATCCAAAAAGAAAAACACCTTGTTAGAAATATACATACCAGTGAAAAAATATATATATGTAACTATGTATATCGCAATGGGAAGAAAGAGTATTCTATGCCATGAATCCATAGAGTTCATCAGGGTGAAAAGGCAGGTCACTAGCATAAAGGTTTAATATGTATTGGCAGTTGGCACAGGAATTAACATAAACTTATGCTAAAAATACCTAAACAGTGACATGCTACGCAAATGTAAACAAAAGTCTAAGGCTTCATGAGGCATACCTCTTCTGCGGTCCATTGGCCCTTTGTGGAGCGCCTTGCAGGGCCAGTGGTCCTCCTATAATTGAACATATTATTATAACTTATGTCAATTTGGCGTACCTCAAAATATGGAATGATGTGAATTCCATATTAGAGTATTAGACATACATACATACCCATGAAATTCTAGGTTTTTCTTAAGTCCTTGGCTGAGGCGATCAGGTGAAGAAACTGTGTTGGTCATATTACTGTCCATCTCTGAGAGCCCTTGGAATCCTCCTTGCCCGCCTATACCGTCTGCCACAAATCATCATCTTAGGGTTCCGATGACAAAATAAAAGATGAAACAAACAAAGCCCTAATAGCAATATCGAATTTCTTGAAAGATTTGCGATTGATAATCCAAAAGATTCAATAACAAAAGCAATCGACTTCGAAAGTTTAGAGCTTCGGAGACCAAACGAACAGATGTTGGGTAAAAATAATTCAGCCAGAAAGAGGGTAAACTCGAAGAAAATCAAGATTCTTGATAAATTTGGTATTGAATAGTGCAACTGATACTTGAAAATCAAAAAGCGATGAACAATCGATCAAATTTCAGAAAGTAAAAGGGAAGAAGAAACTTACGGAGGCATTGGAGGGCTCTGATTACAAGAGCTGAGGAAGCAAGAACACACTTGTCAAGTGTAAACGGTCGACTACAAATTCAAATGAGTAGAAGAGAACAAACCCTTTTTGTGGCTTTGTTACTCTCTCTAACTTTTATTTTTGTTTGTTTTTGTTTTTGGGAAATAGAAAACTCAAGTTCAAAGGCCAGCGTCTAATGCCTATGACTTTGTGACGGAATTGCAAAACGCTCCTTAAACATTTATTCAATAAAAATATAGCGACAAAATTGCAATTTGTTTGGATGACTATTGTCGTTGTTTCAGGCAGAGGTGTTTACAGTCTTGTATTCGGATAACTTCTTTTATGATTGCTAACTATTTAAAGGTTTAAGATTTTGTTTTGAAGAATGTGTGTTCTTCATAACTAATAAAATTTAAAAGTTACTAATTATTGTATTATTAAATCTTCGATTTTAAAGTTCAAACAACGATTATCAACATCTTTCTTAATGTTTTTGGCTTCATCTTACTTAAAACTAAGAGGGGATGCCGCCTGTTACTGAAAGACCCATTTTTGCAATGTTGCGTTCTTTTATGCAAGACGAATATTTAAAAAGAACAAAGAAGTTTGGATCCGAAAAAGCATGCTTAGGGAGTTCTTTCGCTGAACACAAAAGGATCGAGAGGAATTTTTATCATTTCAAATCGATATTCTTATCGAAGAGAAGGAACGAAAAAAACCTAAATTTTACTACTAGAAAAAGAAGTCCTATAGTTTACAACTCTTCTTTCTATGGTAATTTAACCTCTTGCTCCACCTACTCGAGAAGAACCTATTTGAAGTCTAATGCCACATCTGACTCAAAAGCTTCGAGTTAACTATTTCAGAGCTCTACCCTTTTCTTTCTCCCAACACCGTTTAGCCGGGTCTAGTTTTCCTCTCACCCGGAAGGTGGCCAACTCCTTGATCTTATAAGCTGCTTATGCTAACTCATGCGGGTGATTGTCCTTTCTAGGTGTCATGCTCTAGATAGTCATGTTCGACTAACATTATTCAGACTGTCGTCTTAGGTTCCCACCCTTTCAAATCATCAAGATGTTACCATTTTATTTTAGCAATTTTTGCTTCTGTCTCCATCTCTGAATTTTCACTTATAAAAAAAGAACAAATGGAAAAGAAGACTTTTTAATAATAAATTGTCGAGAAATAATAACCTTCTTGGTGCGAATATCAATAAATTGATAGCCATGGTGATGACTTGACAAGGCTAAGTGTTGTGGCAGCATGATGGGGCTGGGCACCCATGTGGCTGTCCACCCTAGTCGCGAACACCACAACACCAAGGTGCGATCAGGGGCGTGATGGGCAAGGCGTGAAGGTGCTCGCGGATGGAAGTAGCCATTAGGAACATTGGGAAACACATATAGAGCCGTTGGCTTATTTTAAAAAATTCCAAAAAATTACATTTCAAACCTATAAATACTACCACATTTCTTATAAAAATCATAACATTTATATCTACTCTCTCTTCTTCATCTCCGAATTTTATAAAAAAAAAATCCTCTCACTAGAAAATGTTAAGTAATTGGGATGATTCGTTTAAACAAAATGTTAATCTCATGGACGACGAGGCTTTTACGAACTTTACGTTTAGTCCATTTGATTAATTATCCTGATGAGGTTGTTATGGAGTCGCAACCGATTGAAGATGTTCCGACTGTTCAACTGAAGAGGCGCTCGCATCATAAGAGTAAGGGAGGTCCAAGCCAATCGGAAGAGTCGAGGCTTTGGAAAAGAAACAATACTCCTTGGTCGAAAGAGGAGAAAATAGCTTTACGTCATGCTTGGATTAACATATCCGAAGATCGCCAAGCCGGTATTTTGTTAATTAATTTTTTTGTTTACTAAAACTTTAGTTTCACTTTATTTATTTTTAATATTTTTTCAATATTTTTTTAGCCGACTATCAAAAGTCTAAGGTGTTTTGGGCGAATATTAGAGACTCGACTCTTTCTACGAGCAAATTGGTTGTAGACAACGCACCGCCAACATGATTTCCGTTCGTTGGGCCAAAGTTCGTAAATATGCCGTATTATTTACGAACTTACATAATCGGTATAGTCGCCGAATGCAACCAAGCGGGTGTGACAACCAACAGTTTATGAATTCACTCGTGAAGAGTAGAAACAAGAGGTATTTAAAAAGTATGGCGTCAATAAATCCTTTGACGAAGATTATTTGTAGAGAATATCAGAGGGGTGCTCAAAATGGCTCTAATTAGCTGCGCCGAATGCGGAGGAAGCAAAACCACGAACGGACACTAGTTTGTCCACCGCCTACGGGACATCAACCGGTTTCGATGGTCGAATTGGCATTGACCTAAACTTAGTCGATTCGGATGGCCCAACACAAGTACCAAGTCGACCAATGGGAAGGGACCGAGGGGAAAAGTCAAGTCGAAATGTCGATTCTGAATTTGCCACAAACATTGACAAAATAACAGCAAATATCAAGACGGCGGCCTGTAAAGCTAGGTTGAAAAATTAGTTTTTTTACCTATGACTTTAGTTCTCTCCCTGAATCGGACAAAGCTTTAATGGAAAAAGAGAAAGCCCATATTCGTAGGCAATTGGAAGATAAAGATTAGTTAGTTTTTTTTAATTTATTATGTTTTTTATTATGTAATCTTTTATTTTTTATGTTTTTAATGACTTTTATTTGATTATAATGTTTAATTTTATATTAATATTTTACATTTTTTGAAAATTTTAATAAATTAACAAATTCTTATCAGGGGCTCTATCCAAAGCCTAATCAGCATCCAGTCAGTGACAGATATCGCAATATTACAGGATAACTTGACTTGTCGGCTCTATCCCACAACACTCAGCCTAACTAGGAGATGTTAGTTTATGGAGAAGAAATATACAGTTGATCTATGAAGAGGATAAAGCTACTGAAAACTCAAGAATTCAGCACTGGCTGCCAACTGTCGATTTTTGACAAGTGCTGAATCAACTGTCGATCAGCATGTGCTGAATGACTGCCAATCAACATGTGCTGAATGACTGCCAATCAACATATGCTGAACCACTGCCGATCAGCACTTACCTGATGTGCTGTCGATTGATTGCTGCTGATGATCAACACTAAATTCCATGAGCTGCTGATCAACTGTTACACAAAACAAGACTGTCTGTACTGACAATTGTTATGTCCTATCTTTTGGAGACAACATAGTACTAAAGCTGCCTAACTCTGATGCGCCGATTTAGTTTATTCTTATGTTTAGATTTCATAGTAAAAAAACCTCATACTTGTATAGTAGAGGTAAGCTTTTGTCAAGCTACCTGTGTATCTGCTGATTGTAACTCTTTGTACTCAGTTTTGATTAACCAAGTGAATACTTTGAAAGAACAATTTATGTACTTATCTTTACTCAAAGTATTTGTGTTTGTTAGTAAGTAGTTAACTTAGATTTCGCATTTGTTAACCATTAATCAAATAGAAAAGTCTTGTTAATCCATAACCCTGATATCAGAGCCTTTGGCTCTTGATTTGCTTGAAGTCACCTTTCAACAAAACACTTGTCTTTCTTTTTATCACACTATCAAATACCACACTTCTTCATACCCCTCTATCCTTTCAAAATGACTGATGTAGCCATCTCAAGTAAGAACGACTTGGAGAATGAAACTCAGACCAAACCCCCCATGTTCACACCGCATGACTATGATACTTGGATAATCCAAATGGAAGGTTTTCTAAGAATTTAAAATCTGAGACTTTGGCTCTCTATTCTGAATGGACCATATGTCCCCATGGTTCAAGCTGCTGGTGAAGGTGGAGTCATGATCCCCAAAGATCCCACAAAGTACTCAGGGATCATAGATCTCATAAAGTACTCAGATGAAGATCTGAAAAAGATGGATATGGATTCAAAGGCTATGTGGCTAATCAGAATAAGCATACCATATAGCATCATCATTGGCTTCAAGAAATTCACAACTGCTCAGAAGTTTAGGAGGCATTGAAAGCCGGATTTGAAGGAACTAAAGACATGAAGGAGAACAAAAAAGATGTCTTGAATCAAAAGTTTGAAAATTTTGGTTTCACAAGGGGAGAAACCATGACTGCAACATATCTTAGATATGTTGAGCCGCTAGACTTTTTAAATGAAGCAGGAGTGAAGATGGAGAATAGTGATGTTCTTAAAACATTCTTAAGGTCCCTACCTAAGACATGGACAGTCTACACTGTGTCCATTAGAAGAACTAAGAATTTGAAGACAATGACTCTTGAGGAGTTTTATGGCATCCTGAGTGCCTATCAGATGGAAATGGATGCAGATGAAGAATCACTCGGCAGATCTTCAAACCCCTCAAAGTCATCAACTCTTATGGCACCTATTCATGAACCTTTTCACTCCCACTCCAATTCTCAAGCCTGCCAAATTCCTATGGTGACTCATCAAGTACAGATGATCACTTATGATGGAATCTCCAACCGCTGAATCTCAGCCATCAACATCTTTCAGCAGAGGAAATCAGCAAACCTCACCATCCTTTTTACTAACCTACTCTTTAAAATTAACTATTGTTAGTAAACAAGCCAACTTCTTCCAACTCTCTAAAGAAGATCTAGAATGCATTCATCCAGATGATCTTGAGTAGATGGATAGTAACTATTAGATAGCCGTGATCTCCTTTAAGGCTAAGCAGTTTCAGCAAAGATCTGGAAGAATGCTCCCGAGGCAGAGAATATTAGATTTTAGGTTTGACAAGAGCAAAGTGAAGTGTTTTAATTGCAACCAGCTAGGACACTTTGCCAAAGAATGCAAAGCGCCTAAGTCAAACCCATCTCCCCCAGGTTCATCAAACTTCAAACAATCCCAAACCTATCAAAGTCCATCTACTTCTACCAGCCGAAGACATACATTAGCTTTAGCCTTAGGAGAAGAAGTGATTGACTGGAGCTTCCAAGTAGAAGATGTCACTCCCATCAATAATGCACTGATGGCTGGAAGCTCATACTACTCACCTCAGGTAACTTCTAAACCCTATTATACCTGAGTATTGCCAAGGTAAACTGAGAAATCATAATTTAGAATGAAGGATTGTTTTCAAAAATAATTTTAGAAAATGATCAAGCTAAAAGGAAAAGATAACTGATGAAAAGATTGTTTCATAACATGAACAAACCACTTGGAAACCTAATTGATGATCTTTTGAGCAGATTGAAATTAGCATAATATGATTTATCTATAGCTAAAAATATGCTAATAAATCAATGTTCAAATTGAAAAGT
This sequence comes from Flaveria sonorensis, assembly GCA_025506505.1. Lineage (NCBI taxonomy): Eukaryota > Viridiplantae > Streptophyta > Magnoliopsida > Asterales > Asteraceae > Flaveria > Flaveria sonorensis. Next base: position 33,880,197 of record CM046425.1, on the reverse strand, counting down.
TTGAAAAATTGCTTGCTTATCTAAAAACTCCCAAAAGTTGTATAAAACCAAGACAGGTTTAGGGTATAATACTGTGAAACCACCAATGGCATACACTCCCACATATACTCTTAAGTGCAACCTAGAAGCAAAGAAGCAAGTATCTGCCGATCAAATATGTACAAGAGTAGCTGCTGAAAAATCTAACACAACAAAGAAGGAAGAGAAAGAGGGAGTAGTTGAAGAAGTAGATGAAAAGGAAGAGAAGAGAGAAAAAGAAGAGGAAGAGAAAGGGAATAGAAGGGAAGAACTCAAGGCTAATGCAAAGAAGGATATGATTTGGAAGAGGAAGTTTGCCAAAGAAAAGTCATCTTCCAAATTCAACCATATGATGGTAGATCTATTGCCTTTGAAAGTGATACAAAAAGGAATACATTACCGGTAGGGGGACAATCAGTAATGGAAAGGTATGCTTTGATAAAATAAACTATATGAAGGAGTTGAATTATAATCTGCTGAGTGTGTCACAACTGTGCGATAAAAAACACAACACTCTCTTCATAGATCATGAGTGTATTGTTTTATCTTCTAGGTTTGAAATTCCAAATGATTAAATACTTTTAAGAGCTCCCAGGAAAGACAATATGTATATGCTCAACATGTAGAATGCATCACCTTTTGGAAATCTATATGTTTCATTTCCAAAGCTTCAATAAATGAATCCTCCCTTTGGCACAAAAGATTAGCACATGTAAACCTCAAAAACATGAACAAACTTTAGAATGGGTTATTCATAGGATTACCAAACAAGGAGTTTTCATGTGCTGACCATTGTGTTGCTTGTCAAAAAGGAAAGCACCATAGATCTTCTCATAAGTCCAAAGAATTTAATTCTGTCACAACTCCTTTAAATTTGTTACACATGGACTTGCTTGGCCCAACAGGGAGTTTGGTAAAAAAATCATATTGCTTGGTAATTATAGATGATTTTACAAGATTCATTTGGGTTTTTTAGAAACTAAAGATGAAAGTGTTGAAATATTAAAATCATTTATTATCAAAATTAAGAACCAAATTGATTAAAAGGTTAAAATAATTAGATGTGATCCGGCACTGAATTCAAAAACCACACCCTTGATTCTTTTTGTGAATCCAATGGTATTGCAAGGCAACATAGTGTTCCTAGAACTCCTTAGCAAAACAAAGTTGGGGAAAGGAGAAATAGGACACTTATTGAGGCTGTAAGGACCATGTTATTTGACTCCAAACTTCCTATAACATTCTAAGCTAAGTAGTCAGCAGTGCATGCTATGTTTAGAACATGGTGCTGATAGTCAAGACATATGAAAAAACCTCTTATGAATTGTAGCATAAGAGAAGACCATTCATAGGGTTCCTAAGACCTTTCAAATATCCATACACCCTTCTAAATACCAAATATCATTTGTTCGAATTTGCTTAGAAATCAGTAGATGGGTTCTTTGTTGGATACTCATCACAAGCTAAGGCTTATAGAGTATACAAGAAAGTTGATCACACTATTGAGAAATCTAAAAATTTTATATTAAATAAAATTTCCTCAAATAGTGTTGGAAATACCCTAAGTTGGATGTTTGATCTGAATGGATTCACAAATGTATTTAACCATTTGATTGAGAATGTTTTAGGAGACTCACCCAACAAATCAGTAGAGATACAAGTCCCAAGTGCTAAAAACTACAGGGTTGATCTACCTCAGGGTCTCAATTACAACAGGTCATCTGCTGATCGAGCTCAGCCACATTTAACAGAAGCAGTTGCTAGTACCACAACCAATTTGAGTCAACCATTACTAGCTTATGATGGCTCATCAGATGAGGAGTCTCATAATCATTATGGTACTGGACAATCTCTTGAAAAAGAACCAAGTGTGACAAATACTGAAGATGGAGTCAATTCGGTAGTTGATCCGGTCAATCCATCTCCCAAACTTCCCGAAACAAACTTTTCCAATTTAGATCTATCTTAATAACTCTAAGTTATCCCAAGACTAAGAATTCATAAAGAGCACCCAGCTAAGAATGTCATTGGCAATGTTAATGCTGGTGTCAAGACAAGAAGCATGGTGAATGAAGTAAACATTTATTTGTTTTCATACTTTCTTTCTCGACTAGAACTGTAAGTCCCCGTTCTCGAAAACCTCACAGTTGGTCAACCACTGCATTATTTACATAAAATTAAAACATTACAGCGGATTAGATTACCAAAAACCATTCATTGCATTAATATTTAATGTTGCCAAATAATACATCAATGTATAATGGGAGTTACAAAAGAAACGCTTAGTTGCATTACAAAACAACATAATTATCATGCACAGATGGATGCCAGTCTTGCCTGCTAAGTAGCTTTTCCCCGCGTACCATCCTCAGTGATGAGTTACCTGCCAACTGAAAATGCATAAAAGTCAGCGTTACTGAGTGAGTTCTAGTTTTAAAACATTAAAATACCTTGTTTAAATATATAAAAGTATCATTTTCTTAAAATACTTTCTTTTCATAAATCCGTTACTTCCGTACGCGATCACACATCATACTTACAACCAGATAATATTCATTATTATCTTTTATCATTCTTCTCATTCATTTCATACTTTTATCATTATCTTTCACTTTCTACCAGACCAATGTGCAATACTCTGAACATTATGCACGAAGCTGGTACTGGGCCTGAGGTCTATAAATAGACCCCAAACATTGTGCACGAAACTGACTCCAGTACCTGGGGCAAGCAACAAGGGTCCCGTCAATCTCAAATATTGACCTTGCATGCATCCTCATGGGGTAGCTAACCCGCACACAGTTGAACTGACAACCCGTGGCTGTGAACCTCCTTTCATTTTGCTTGCAAGACTTTCATTCATTCGTTAAGTTCCACTTTTCATTATCATTAATCTTTCACTTCATTTATGATAATACTTTACGTATACGAGCATAAATACATCACGTAAAGTCATGTAATAATACGTAATATGGAACATAAGAACATGCCAAAATCATGCATAACATCAACACATATAACCATCAAAACATCCCAGAGCTTAAACCTAAAATTTCTATTTCTCAAATCTCAGAAATTTTCTAAGACATTTAGGCGCATGAGCACTATGCAGGCGCATGAGCACTATGCAGGCACATGAGTACTATGCAGGCGTACCAATACTTAGGCACATGGAAACACTTAGGCGCATGGGAAAGTTAGGCGCCTGAACTAACACTTAGGCATATGAGCAATTTTCTGGGCGCATGGATACAATTCGGGTGCATGAGGTGGAACTCAGTCTTTTTGGCTAAGTATCAGGCGTATGAGCCTACCACTTAGGCGCATGGGCAAAAATCCAGGCGCATGAACAACACTTAGACTACTGGGCAAAGTTTCTAGGCGCATGAGGTACTGTTTGGGCGCATAAGAAAGGACTTAGGCGTTTGAGCTAAATTTCAGGCGCATGAGCCCTATTTGGGTGCATGGGCAGCAGGCATACGTGTTTCTAAAATTATTTCCAGTCCCAAACATAATTCTAACATGCTCATAACTTAAATCTATCATTCTAAGCACCTAAAACAGCATAAAACCAAGAAATACAACCAACCAAACACAACAAACATACGGTTATCATACGTACAAGTTGTAAAACATTTTTACATGCATTTTAAGCCCCAAAGAAGTTTAAAAACACAAAACCGGGGATCTAGAACTCACCTAAAGCAGCCTTCAAGTAAAACTCCATCGAACTTGAGGGCACAACGAGTTCAAACAACCTAAACACACCAAAAACACATAACCAAGCACAAAAACACGTAAGAATCAGTCCACAAGCTGAAAATTCAGCTGAAACCGAACCAAAAACGCAAGAAAAATACCTACCTTCGAAAATCAGCTTCTTTCTCTCTCTAGAACCGAGAGAACTTATGTTCTTCTTCTTCTTTCTTGTTCTCAGCCGAAAGCAGATGTGAAAAAGGTAGTGGCATGGGCGGCCATGCCTTTTTAAACCATAAAATAATTTGATTTTATACTTTTTACACATTACCCCCTCCACTTGTGTCCATTATCTTTTCTTTCAAGATACTTTTCTTTTCCTTTCTTTTTATTAAAATTTTTGGGTGTTACAAGTCCACCCCCCTTATAGAGGTTTCATCCTCGAAACCTGTCATTCTTCGAATAGTTGTGGGTAATGTTGTCTCATCTTCCTCAGTTCCTCCCTCCCACGTAGACTCAGATCCCTTCCTGTGCCTCCACTGCCCTCGCACCAGTGGAACCACTTTATTTTGTAACCTCTTATCTTTTCGGTCAATGATTGCCACTGGTTGCTCTACATAGTTGAGCCGTTCATCCACTTCAATGTCTTCCAGTGGTACAATCATGTCTTCATCAGCTAGGCATTTTCTCAGATGAGATACATGGAATGTTGGATGAATTCCACTTAACTCATCAGTAGCTCCAATCGATAAGCCACCTCTTCTACTCGTGCAACAATTCAGAAAGGTCCTATGTACCTTGGACTGAGCTTACCCCGCCTCCTAAACCAGATGATTCCTTTCCAAGGCGAGACTTTCAACATGACCCTATCACCCACATTGAATTCAATTGGTCTACGTCTCTTGTTAGCGAACGACTTTTGCCTATCTTTCGCCGCCTTTATTAAGGCCTTGATCTTCTCCAATTTCTCAGTCGTAGCCTCAATCACTTCAATACTACCCAGCTCTTTCTGCCTGATGTCTCCCCAACACACGGGCGTTCTATACATTCTACCATATAGCATCTCATATGGTGGCATGCCAATGCTGGCATGATAATCGTTGTTGTATGAGAATTCAGCTAACAGTAAGTGTTCATCCCAACTTCCTCCAAAGTCGATCAAGCATTCACGGAGCATATCCTCAAGTGTCTGGATCGTCCTCTTGGACTGACCATCTGTCTGGGGATGGTAAGCTGTACTGATATGCAACCTCGTGCCCATTGCATCATGAAACCTCTTCCAAAACTTGGATGTAAACCAAGTATCCCGGTCCGACACGATAGACACCGGTACACCATGACGCGCTACAATCTTCTTAATGAATAGATCCACCAACCTCTCGGATGAATACGTCTCGCAGATCAGCAAAAAGTGAGCACTCTTCGTCAGACGGTCAACTATCACCCATGTGGCATCGTACCCCCTTTCAGTACGTGGTAACTTCATGATGAAGTCCATGGTGATGTGCTCCCATTTCCACTCGGGTATATCCAAAGGTTGGATCTTCCCTTATGGCTTCTGATTCTCTGCCTTCACTTGCAAGCAAGTAAGGCACTTGCCCACATACTCCGCTACATCATGCTTCATACCCAGCCACCAGTAATCCTTCTTCATGTCATGATACATCTTGGTAGCACCGGGATTAATGGAGTATCGTGTCTTATGAGCTTCATCCGTGATCCGCCCCCGTAGTTCTCCATAACGAGGGATCCATATCCGCCCGAAGCGGGTTTTAACTCCGAGAGTATTCTCACCCAACTCCGTGACCAGACCTCTTATCCTTTCAGAGTTAAGGCGATCTTATTTCAACGCCTCATATTGAAACTCTCTGACCTGTGTCATCATATTGGAGGTTATAATCAACTAGTAGGCTTTCACCCGGATTGGCTCGGGTCTCTCCTTCTGGCCAAGGGCATCTGCCACTACGTTGGCTTTGCCTGAATGATAGTGGATTTCACAATCATAATCCTTGATCAATTCTAGCCACCTCCTTTGCCTCATATTGAGGTCCTTCTGCTCAAAGAAATACTTCAAGCTCTTGTGGTCCGTGAAGATGGTGCACTTCGCCCCGTACAGGTAATGCCTCCAAATATTCAGTGCAAAGACCACAGTCGCTAACTCCAAGTCATGAGTGGGGTAATTAACCTCGTGGATTTTCAACTGTCGGGATGCGTAGGCTATTATTCTTCCCCTCTGCATTAGTAAGCAACCTAATCCCTACTATGATGCATCTGAATAGACTGAAGTCTTCGTTCCCTTCGAAGCAACGTCAAGTTCCCTTCGGAGCTTGAGTCAATCTCATCAGGACTCTTGAGTCAATCCTCCTTTAACTCCTCAAAGCATCCTCCTGTTCTAGACCTCGTACAAACTTTACGTCCTTACGGGTCAACTTGGTCAATGGTGAGACTATCTTGGAAAAGTCTTGGATAAATCTTCTGTAGTTGCCCGCCAAACTCAAGAAACTACGAATCTCGGATGGCGTCTTTGGAGACTTCTGTTGCATCACTGCCTCAACCTTTGCCGGGTCTACCATGATTCCTTCAGAATTTACCACATGGCCCAAAAATTGAACTTCGCGCAACTAGAAAGCGCACTTAGAGAATTTAGCATACAACTTCTCTCTTGTAAGCGTCTCCAATACTTCGCGTATGTGGCCGGCATGTTCTTCTTCGCTCTTCGAGTAAATCAGAATATCATCAATAAACACAATCACTGATTTATCCAACATCGGCCGACACACCCGATTCATCAAATCCATGAAAGCAGCTGACGCTTTAGTTAAACCAAAGGACATAACGAGAAAGTCGTAGTGTCCATAACGTGTGCGAAAAGCTGTCTTAGGAATATCTTGCTCCTTCACCTTCAACTGATGGTAACCAGATTGAGGTCTATTCTTGAGAACCAACTAGCACCTCGGTCATCTTCTGGGTACTGTTAACTTGTTTAACTCACGGTAGTCAATGCACATCCTCATACTACCGTCTTTCTTCTTTACAAACAGACCAGAGCACCCCAAGGAGAGATGCTCGTTAGATGAAACCCTTATCCATAAACTCTTGTAACTGAACCATCAGTTCCTTCATCTTAGACAGAGCCAATTGGTACGGTGCTTTGGCAACGGTTGAGCACCGGGTATCAAATCGATCTGAAACTTGATCTCGCGGTCCGGTGGCACACCTGGTAAATCTTCTGGGAACACGTCCGGAAAGTCACACACAACTGGTACATCAGACAATTATGGCATGGACGCATCCACATCCTTCACGTAAGCCAAGTAGGCACTACATCCACATTTCATGCACTTCTCTACCATCACCATCGAAATCACTTTAGGAACCGTAGTCACTCGATCATCGTAGACCGTCACCGAACTTCCATCGGGCGTAGTTAATCGGATCATTTTCTTGTGACACACAATATTCGCCTCATAGGCTACTAACCAATCCATCCCTAGAACTACATCAAATCCGCCTAGGGGCATCATAAATAGTTTAGAAGAGAACCTATGGCCTTTTAGTTCTATGTCATAATCCTCTATCATTTTAGAAATTCTGGTAGACTTACCAATAGCAGTTCCTACATCAAAGGGCTCATCAATACTTCTACTACTAACAGGCAACTTAGCACAGAAAGCAGTAGAAATGAAACTCCTACTAGCACCAGAATCAAATAATACAGAGGCACAAGTTTGGTTTACTAGAAACATACCTGACACGACATCGGGGTCCACCCTGGCCTCCTCCCGGGTCATCATGAATGCTCTAACGCTTGCCCTCTGTCCTTCATTCTCCGTCCTCTTCTATGCCCTAGAACTCTCCACCCTCGGCTTCTTGCAATCCCTACTCACATGACCTTCTTCACCACAGTTATAGCACCTCAACACCCTACAATCCCTTGTTATATGACCAGGCTTCCCACACTTAAAGCATACATTCAATCCCCACTTGCACTCTCCAGTATGCTCCTTTCCATATTTGCCACACTTCTTCATCCCTGAGCTTGATGACACCACCCTTTTTCATCCACCCTTGTCCTCTTATTGTTTGGAGTGAAACCACCACGTCCAAACCGCTTTCCACTCTAGTTCCTGTCACCGCCACCCGCCTTTCTCACCTCTACCATAGCCGTTTCCCTCTCATCATAAAGTCTCCCTGCCAGATCCACTGCCGATCTAAAGGTACTCGGCCGGGCAACAATCAGGTGCCTACGAATATCCACTGGCAATCCTTGAATATACCTCTTGATCCTTCTCTACACTGGCGTTACCTGATCCTACACCGACCTCGCCATCTTGTTGAACTTGGTGGTGTATTGCTGATGGGTCAAGGTCCCCGCCTCTAGCTGCAGGAACCCCTTCTCTATCTTGTCAAGCTCTCGATGAGGAAAAAGTTCCTCAATCACCATCTTATTTAGTTCTTCCCACCTCATCTTTCTGATGGCCCTGCTGCCCTCGGCTTGGACAATATTGTCCCACCAATATAAAGCCGAGTCTACAAACGAGTGAGTGGCGAACTTCATCTTTTGGTCCTTCCTACACTCACTAATCTCTAGCACTGCCTCCATTTCTCTCACCCAGCGGTGTGCAGCAGCAGCATTACCATTGCCATCAAAAGTTGGGGGTTTGCATCACTGGAATGCCCCGTAGTTGCACCCCTTTGTGGTCTCCGGCACTACCACCTCCTCCTCATCACTAGAGGCCGCCATCTCAGTGTTTAGTTGCTCCCTCTCACCATGATCTCTATCATCCCCTCTTCTCCCATAAGTTTTCCTTCGTTCCTCCTCCCTCTCCTTCTTGTCATCCTCCCTCACCGCATGGATGACCTCGGTCACCACAGACAGTAGGATCGTCTGCATGACATGATGTAATTCCTCCACAACTGCCTCCTTTACTAAGGCTCTCAAGTTAGCACTCTCATCACCGCCCTCCTGGTGATGAAGCTCGGGCTCAGCAGGAGCTGACTCAGCAGTCTTTGTCTTGTTCCTCGTGACACGTGGTCCAGCACCACGGCCACCCTGTGCTCCTCCTCGTGAAGCCTTCAATGATCTACCACCATCCATCCTCTAAACACTATAAGATTCAAACACCAACACGGTCATTCAAGGTAATAGCTCAGTTTATGTCAAGTATAGTAAGTTCCTAATTATAGTGGCCAATTGTGATTAGCCACTTACTTTACTCTTCATCCCCTAAGCATTTCCTATCCTGACTACTTTAGTATCCAAATCTACTAAGAGCACATAAATCAGATAGCACACACACATAATACCGGTTAACATTAAGAAATCGAATTACCTGATGGCACGTAGCTACTTGGGCTGGCATCCCTTTATTCGGGTCCATTCTCAGTTTAAGTTTAGGTTTTGAAAAATATTTTTACCCGTTTCTCTTAAACTTTGGCTCTGATACCAACTTGTAAGTCCTCGTTCCCGGAAACCTCATAGTTGGTCAACTACAGCATTATTTACATAAAATTAAAACATCGCAGTGGATTAGATTACCAAAAACCATTTATTGCATTAATATTTAATGTTTCCAAATAATACATCAATGTATAATGAGAGTTACAAAAGAAACGTTTAGTTTCATTATAAAATAACATAATTATCATGCACGAATGGATGCCAGTATTGCCCGCCAAGTAGCTTTCCCCCGCGTACCATCCTCAGCGATGAGTTACCTGCCAACTGAAAATGCATAAAAGTCAGCGTTGCTGAGTGAGTTCTAGTTTTAAAACATTAAAATACCGTGTTTAAATATATAAAAGTATCATTTTCTTAAAATACTTCCTTTTCATAAATCCATTACTTCCGTACGCGATCACACATCATATGTATAACCAGATAATATTCATTATTATCTTTCATCATTCTTCTCATTCATTTTGTACTTTTATCATTATCTTTCACTTTCTACCAGACCAATGTGCAATACCCCGAACATTGTGCACGAAGCTGGTACTGGGCCTGAGGTCTATAAATAGACCCCGAACATTGTGCACGAAGCTAACTCCAATACCTGGGGCAAGCAACAAGGGTCCTGTCAATCTCAAAGATTGACCCTGCATGCATCCTCATGGGGTAGCTCCCGCACACAGTTGAGCTGACAACCCGTGGCTGTGAACCTCCTTTCATTTTGCTTGCAAGACTTTCATTCATTCATTAAGTTCCATTTTTCATTATCATTAATCTTTTACTTCATTTATGATAATACTTTACGTATACGAGCATAAACACACCACATAAAGTCATGTAATAATACGTAATATGGAACATAAGAACACGCCAAAATCATGCATAACATTAACACATATAACCATCAAAACATCCCAGAGCTTAAACCATAAAATTTCTATTTCTCAAAATCTCAGAAATTTTCTAAGGCATTTAGGCGAATGAGCACTATGCAGGCGCATGAGCACTATGCAGGCGTACCAACACTTAGGCACATGGAAACACTTAGGAACATGGGAAAGTTAGGTTCCTGAACTAACACTTAGGCGTATGAGTAATTTTCTGGGTGCATGGATACTATTCGGGAGCATGAGGTGGAACTCAATCTTTTTGGCTAAGTATCAGGCGCATGAGCCTACCACTTAGGTGCATGGGCAAAAATCCAGGCGCATGAACAACACTTAGACTACTAGGCAAAGTTTCTAGGCGCATGAGGTACTATTTGGGCGCATAAGAAAGGACTTAGGCGTCTGAGCTAAATTTCAGGCGCATGAGCCCTATTTGGGCGCAAGGGCAGCAAACATACGTGTTTCAAAAATTATTTCCAATCCCAAACATCATTCTAACATGCTCATAACTTAAATCTATCATTCTAAGCACCTAAAACAAGCATAAGACCAAGAAATACAACAAACCAAACACAACAACATATGGTTATCATACGTACAAGTTGTAAAACATTTTTACATACATTTTCATCCCCAAAGAAGTTTAAAAACACAAAACCGGGGATCTAGAACTCACCTAAAGCAGCCTTCAAGTAAAACTCCACCGAACTTGAGGGCACAACGAGTTCAAACAACCTAAACATACCAAAAACACATAACCAAGCACAAAAACACGTAAGAATCGGTCCACAAGCTGAAAATTTAGCTGAAACCGAACCAAAAATGCAAGAAAAATACCTACCTTCAGAAATAAGCTTCTTTCTCTCTATAGAACCGAGAGAACTTTTGTTCTTCTTCTTCTTTCTTGTTCTTAGCTTAATGCAGATGTGAAAAAGGCAGTGGCATGGGCGGCCATGCCTTTTTAAACCATAAAATAATATGATTTTGTACTTTTTACACATTACCCCCTCCACTTATGTCCATTATCTTTTCTTTCAAGATATTTTTCTTTTCCTTTCTTTTTATTAAAATTTTCGGGTGTTGCAAGAACCAAGGAAAGTAGATGAAGCCTTAAGAGATAACAGCTGGGTAGAAGCTATGCCAGAAAAGCTTCTTTAGTTTTCTAGATAAAAGGTTTGAAAACTATGTACACTTCCTAAGGGGAAGATTGTAATAGGAACCAAACGGGTTTAAAAACAAGAAGGATGACAGAGGCATTGTTATAAAAAACAAAGCTAGACTTGTGGTACAAGGGTACATATAAGAAGAAGGGTATGAGACAGATCATGTATGCAAACTTGATAAAGCTAGACTTTCTTTATGTCTGCCAACCTCTTGGTTTTGAAGATCCCAAGTATATAGATCATGTATGCAAACTTGACAAAGCCCTTTTTGGTATTCTTCAAGCTCTAAGGAAATGGTATGAGACACTCTCTACTTTTCTTCTTAAGAATGAATACACTAAAGGATCCATAGACAAAACTCTCTTTATCAAGAAAGTTGATCTAGATATCATTTTAGTACAAGTGTATATGGATGATATCATATTTGAGTCTACAAATGAGAGCTTATGTAAAGCCTTTGAAAGTCTCATGAAGTTGAAGTTTGAGATGAGTTCAATAGGAGAACTCACTTTCTTTCTTGGGCTGCAAGTGAAATAAACCTCCAAGGGCATTTACATAAATCAATTTAAGTATGTTCAAGACATCTTAGTGAGATTCTAAGCCATTAATGCTAAGACTGTTAAAACTCCTATATCTAAGACATGTTCACTGACTCCTGATCTTGATGGGGGAAGTAGTTGATTAGTAGGAGTACAGAGCCATCATTGGATCTTTCATATACCTCATAATGAGTAGACCAGATATCATGTTTGCCACATGCTTATGTTCAAGATTCCAAGCTGCTCCAAAAGTGTGGCATCTAATGGCTGCCAAGAGAATTTTGAATTATCTTAAAGAGGAACCTAAGTTGGGATTATGGTACCTTAAGAGTGCTGACTTCAATCTCTATGGTTATACAGATAATGAACATGGAGGATGCAACATAAAAAAAAAAGTTCACCTCAGGAGGATATCAATTTCTAAGGGGAAGATTGGTTTCATGGCAATGCAAGAAGCAAACCTATGTGTCTACATCAACTGCTGAAGTAGAGTACATTACTGCATCTAGTTGCTGTGCTTAAGTGTTATGGATTTAAACTCAACTTAGAGATTATGGAGTAACCTTCATGAATACTCCAATTCATATTAACAACAACAGTGCCATCTCAATCACCTACAATCCAGTTCAGCATTCAATGACAAAACACATTAATATCAAGTATCATTTCATTAGAGATTGTGTAGAAAAGAAATTTATCAAATTAATTAAGGTCCATACATGACCTGGTCCAAATCTGAATCTGAGTTGATATGACTCAACTAGGATTGAATATGATGATTGAGGCAGTGATTATGTAGCGGAAATACAAAATCACAGTAACAATAGTTTCTAGGAACTCAAAAATTGATTTTAGGTCGTTTATGGTCAATATCAAATGATAATCAGAGGATTTTGTCTGATTTTGTTGAGATTCAACAATCGAATGATTTCTGAGTTTTTGTCCCAAAAGAACAGTGATTGTCGAAGAAGTTTCAGGTATTTTTTAGTATGAATGCTTAAACTTGCTAACAAACAACTCAATCACCAGTTTCATCAATTTTCGTTCAAGATCTAAGCTAATTTTGAGATTAATTCAAGAGCCGAGGCTCTGATACCAATTGACCGGGTCCAAATCTGAATCTGAGTTGATGTGACTCAACTAGGATCGAATATGATGATTGAGGCAGTGATTGTGTAGCGGAAATACAAAATCAGAGATCATAAAAGCTGAAAAATACTAATAAATGCATTGTATATTGATATTGATATTGATGAACAAAATACAAAGTGTGCTAGGGTTTGTAGCATAAGAAACTTTTGTCCCTTTACATTTAGTGTATACTGTTCTATGTATAGGAAGATATAATGTCGGTATAAAATGACTAAACTACCCTGACAACTATACATCAAAATGCTAGTCTAAGTACAAATTAATCATCTACATTTGTGTTGTACATCCGCATTTGTTAATGCGGAAGCATTGGTCTTCATTAGCATGTCTTTTGTTAAGCATTCGCATTAAGTATGTCAACCGCATTAACTAATATGGAAGAACAAATACTTGTCAGCATTTGATTATGCTTATCTGCATTAGTAAATACGGATAAACAAATACTCAGCCGTATTTGTTCTTGCTCATCCGCATTGACTAATGCGGACAACGAACACTTGTCCTTTTCTTTTGATATCTTTACCCGCATTAAATCTTTGACTTGTGCATTATCTTCCAACCAGAACAACCTTCAACCACCTCTTGAATTGGCATGTATGATCCTTTCAGGGTCTAACAATACTCCCCCAAGGATTATACAACCTATGTACTTCAAGGATTTGACGGTGGTAGAGGTTGTGAAGATTTTGGTGGTTCTTCTTTCACTTGTGCTGGGAAGAATGGATCAATGTAAGGTTAGGGGGTAGATGTAGAAGCTGTTACAGGATCTGGATTAGAGGAGAATTGAGTAATGGTTGGATCCAGAATTGATTTGATCATGGTGGCAAACTCCTGTGCCTCCTTTATTCGATCAGCATCGCCTCCTTCATTCGATCAGCATCCAGAACATGTATGATCATTTCCCTCATCCAGTGAATAGTTTCAAGAGGAATCCATCTGAGCATTTGAGGTTCATACATAGAAATGGATGACATTCCATCTCTGTGCATAACCAGCTTACTTTTGGAGTTAACCTCAAGCTTCATATTGTTCCCGAATTACAGTGGAACCCTTTTACTTTTCTTCTGTTCTTTCTTTCTATTAATTCTGTCAAAGGCTATTTTTAGTATCTTGATGCATTTCAAAAAGAAATACATATCAGCTTCTCCCAGCTTGTTATCTATTTCTCAGAAGTGTCTTGTGAATATGTAGTGATATAGGATTCATCTTGCAATCTCACCTCATATCCACTAAATAGTCATATCTCGGGTCCTCCTTTTCCTCCCCTTTTTCTTTCTATTACCAGCTTATAAGTTTTCTCATCATAGAATACATTTGAGATTGGTTTGGTCTTGTGGGTTCTAGCTACCATCTTTCTTTTCAATGATTCAGTTGGTTTTACATTCAGTTCAGGAAATACCAACTCTTTAGTCTCCTTCTTTTTCTTCTTCTTTTCTAGAGGATTATTGAATGATTTGTCTTTTCTGATGCATATTGCCTTCAGAGCTTTGAAGTTGTTAGTTTTCTTGAACATCTTCAGAATTTCTACAAACTCATATCCTCTGTACATTGCATTATGATTAATCAATTCCATCTCTGCTAGTTCTTTCAAGTCATGTATCTGTAGGGAGTTCACTAATGCAGAGTACTCAGTGAATAACTAAACTAGCCCTGAGATACGTTTCACCATAAACATATCTCAATCATTATCATACTTCTAGGCAGTGATCTTTACATCTACTTTGCCTTCTGGAGCAGACCCTCCCCTAATCATCTCTGAAATGGTCAACCCTTCATGTAACTCCACTTAAGAGGGTTCAATAAACCATTTAGGATTTTTGTACAACATGGGTGCCAAGACATCATGGTCATTGGTAGTGAATTGGATGTCTTGAGCTGAAATTCTTGTTTTGGGCTTCCTCCCTACAACTTCCTCTTCTATTGTTTTCAATCTTTCTTTCTTTTCTTTGATAATCTTGAGGATTGCAGCCCAGAGGGAATTAGTCTTCATGTTTCCCAGTTTTCTTTTAATGAAGCCTTGATTAGATAGATAATCCTTCATTTCCCTATCTGTCATGCTGTAGGGATCCTAATATTGAAATTGAGGCACTGGAGTCCGTTGAGATTGTCTTGGCGAGAATGAGATTGGGGATCTAACTTTCAAATCAGGCTTTTTCATCTTTGCCTCTTTCTTAATTCTTTTCTTCTCATACTCAATTACAAAGGTAGGGTCTAGAAGTTTTTGCATCTTATTCACTTCCTCTACCATTCCCTCATAAGTCATTCCAAATACAATATCAGCATCATAACCATGATTAATCAGGAATATAGCTTTGACCATCAAATCATCAGTTTGAGCTTTTTCAACCATTTGCTTAACAGATGACTCAACCCTTATAGGACTGTCCATGAAAAAAGTGTCATTAAATATGCTTTCATCATATCCTCCCTTAATTTCTCCTTCTTCGAAGTTGATTACTTCAATTTTCTTCTTTAACTGTTCCTCAGCCTTTTTATGCTCATCCAGGAATTAGGCAATAGCAGCTAGGCTTCTTGGAACATCTTTTTGCTTCTTGGGAGCCAGTTCCTCTTCTATTGTTGGCAATTTGCCTTTGGCCTTCTCAGACAAGTACTTTCTCTTCCTGGAATAGGTTTGCAATCAGGGACCAGAAGAAGAGGGTACTGAGGCTTTGGCTTCCTTTTCTTTCTTTTCTTTCTCAAGTCTTTCAGCTTCTTTCTTTTGCTTTTCAGCAGCTTCTTTTTCTTTAAATTCCTCACACAGCTTCATGACAAGTTCCTTTTGTTCATCGGTTAGAGTGACTGCAAGAACAAGCTATAGGCCTAGTTCTTCTTCCAATGGAACATGGTTAGGAGGAATAACCACTAATGGTTCAACTGGAGCACTATGTTCTCTGATAAATTCCCAGATGTCATCATCAATAATAAAGTCTCCAGAAGAGTAAACATCTAAGTCTTCAATCAAAATTTTCATCTCAGCCTCCTTATCAAGTCTGCCTTCAGATGATGGTTCAGAATAAACAACCATAGCAAGACTTTCTTCTTCCACCCTATGCTCACTATGTTGGGATTTAGGCATATCATCATTTTCTTCATCGTCACCACTGCTCTCACCAGAGACATCTTCATCTCTTTTATATTTCTTTTCGTTAGCCATATCTTTTTAAACTTTAAGCAAACTCTCAAGTTCAGAAACTCTCTTTGTTAAAGTTTCTATCTGTCTATTGAGATTAGAGATTATGTCAGATAGGATATCAAGAAGATTCTATTATTCTTCCATGCAAGGGTTTGGATGTTTACAATATCCAAATGCCTACTGACTCTTCTCCGGCATGTTCAAGAGCTGCTTTGAGTCTTTCAATCTTTTTATCTTTTTCTTCTTTTTTAGACTGATGCTTGGTTATTAATTCTTTTAACTCCTTCTCCTTCTCATCTAATTCATAAGTCTGTCTCTTATGATGCTAGATCTTCTATCCAACAGTTTCACCATTCTGGCTATCAGAAATCATTTCATCCTTATCATCAGGTAGGTTGACTTCAGATTCTGCAACACTTTTTGAAGGACCTGCCTCAGAGCTTACTTGTCTCACAGGCATTTGAAAGCCAACAATAGGATCCTTATCATCTGAAGATGATTCAAAACTACCCAAAGAACAGGTAGATTCACCAGATTCAACATATTTAGCTGCAGCTTCCGGAGAAGAATGAATAGGAGATAAATAAGGAGAGTGAATAGGAGATACTCTGAAAGGAGATGGGATATTAGCATCTTGAATTGAAGGCACAGTATGAAGATCACCACCTATATCAACCTGTGGTGACACTTGCCATAGTCCTTCTTCTGCTACTTTAGCATGCTTATCAACAGTTTGTTGAGCATGAGAAGCTGTTTGTTCTTTTATTGTCTTTTGTTCATCAACAGGAACATCATCATGAACTTGTTCCTTAACATCAGGAATAGCTTCCTCAGCTTCTTCTTTATGAACTTCTTCTGGATTGGTCTGCTATAACATCCATGGAAGTAAAGGCATGAATGTTCCACTGTAGAAGTACCTCGGGTCTTTTTTCTTGATATACTTGTAGGATTTGGCATTGTAGTGAGGAATGTCCATCACAAGGTGTTCTGCTACAATATCAGGCGATGCTTCATTGATCAAGCATTGAATGAATCAAGGATACATCAGAAACATGTATCTTCTGCCTTCCTAAATATTGGACAATAGGCCATTGAACACATAAGCAGACATATTGAATGGTCTGTTAGTGCACAAGGCAAAAATTGCTGAAGATGTAGTGATAGGGGTGTCATTCCAAGTAGTCTTTCTTTTTGACAAGCAGTGTTGGAATAGATGAATCAAAAATCTCCATTGTAAATCTACTAATCCCTTGATAATCTATTTTCCCTCAAAATCCCCTTCATAGCCAATGTTTGCAAAGAAGGTCAGAATGTCATCTTCTTCCATTTCTTGTGGAAAGTTGGCATCATCACCTAACTGTAGACACTGTCTCTTAGTTTGTTTAAAGATAACTAATGTATGATCATTAGAGATCCTTCTAGATATGGTCCTCACACCATCCACTTCATTTACTTCAGTAGTTCCCTAAAATGATCTAATGAAGTTCTCATAGATAATAGGTCTAACAGTGATGGCATGTGCTATTCTTGTTGTGGAAATAAATTTGATCATGTCTCTTAAACCCTCAGCTTCTAGCACATCAGGATCAAGATATCCACTGACATTATGGAGTTTGCTCCAGCTAAGATTTGCCATAGATCTGAAATAAAGACAAATGTGTTAGTAATGTACTATCACATATCAAATTGTACAACCAAGAACAGGTTTGACTTTCTCAGGTCAAAATTGAGAGTTCAAAGACACTTTTTTTATAGCAATTTGACCTATCTTGGATTTTAGGTGTTAACCATTTGTGTTATGATTTTATGATGATTTTCAATCATATGAACTGTTTTAAACATCTTATAACACTCAAACATTGGGTTTGAGTTCAACATTTTAAGTCTTGTTTTCCCTTGATCATCGTGGTTAACCTAGGGTTTCTGAATCGATTGTTACTTGATGTAAACATAAAAATCAGTTTCATTGAACTCAAAAATGTTATTGAAATTCATCGTTCATGATTAATTTTGATTTTTCTAAACCTAGGTTGAATCATCACTGGTTTGGTATTCGATGTATGCAAATCCTCTGAGAATCACCTTGTTTTGATACTACTTGTGCTAAGAATCGAAATATGGATGAAATGAGGTTGGATGAACAAACAAAACACAAGGTTTGTGATGATTTGAGTGGTTGATGAAGAATAGTTAGAAAAACGCTTGTTGCATTTTGGTTCTCTCAAATTTGAAAAGTATTAAATGAGTCTGATTAAAGCGTTTAAATTGTCAACCGACTGAATTTCTTAAACTTTGCAAGTGAATGAACAAATGCAGAAGATTTGAGTTTTACACTGTTGCAAATGTGAAAGAAATTTTAACTTGTTCGTATTTGTGTACTGTAGCAAATGCAGAAAAAATTTAACTTGTTCATATTTATGTACTGTAGCAAATGCGGAAGAAGTAGAACTTGTTCACATTTGTGTACTGTAGCAAATGTGGAAGAAGTTTAACTTGTTCACATTTGTGTACTGTACCTCGCATTTCCCATCCTTATTAACTGAGGTTCAAATATTTGTTTTATTTTTGTTACAAATACACAACACTATCATCTGCATTGGCCATGCCATCCGCATTAAGGAAATGTGGATGCACAAAAACATATCCGCATTGTGAAATGCAGAAGAACAAAATTTTGTTCGTATAAGTTTTCTACCTTGGTGCATTATGGAGACATTGTTATATGCATTTGTTTTTCATCTTGGAGACAAATACGGTTGACTTAACATATCCGCATTAGTTTCACTTGGTTTTTCTTGCACAAAACTATTACCCGCATTGGTTAAATGACTAGGTTACCTTCACCCGCATTAACCAACACTGTTACCTACATTAAAGTTTGAACTTTCATAAAAAATTAATGATTTTGCTGTGGATAGTTTTGACTATTTTTGCATTGTTGCTTTGACTTTTATGAAGTTTTGACTGTGTTTGGATTGTCAATTCTTGCTTGGATTTAATTGAAAACCTGGTGTGATATAAATTTCCTAGATTTGACTGATCTTGGACTTTTGTGCTTCCAAAGGTCTGCATACACCAACTACTATAGAATAACTTCCACACGAACACAGTCATTTTTTTGATTTTATATTTTCAAGAAAAGAAACAACTGTAGAACATAATTAAAATATTTTTGAGATTTTGCAAATTTTTTTTTCATGTTTTTGTGAATATTTTCATAAAATTTTAATTACTCCCCCTAAAGTTTATATCCATATGGGATAAAAACTTTAAAGATTTTAAAATTTAGAATACTGAAAGGAAAATGTTTTTGTAATTTTTGATTTTCTTATCTGTACATGAAGTAGAAGTATACCTTACTTGGTATCATATCAATCTTACCTTTCACAAATGTAATTGTTAGTAAAATAGACATAATTATGAACATATTGATTGTAGGTATGTTTGTCCTCTTAAATTCATGCTTGGTTAATGTTTTAATGTTTATGATCTTTATCATGTTTTGAGTGGATTAAATATTCAACATTTACCTCACACTCAAAGGCATGTCAAGATCAACCACCCGAATGAAATGCATGGTAGAAGTTTTTCACAACTTACATGACCAGGTCATTTAAATTATAAAATCTCATTTTGTTTTGGGAAAGAGGGATCTTCATTGGGATTCTTCTACTTTGATCTTTATATTTATTTAATCCTCATTGGGATTCTTTTTGAACTTCACTTTGGAAGGTGATCCTCTTTGGGATTCTTTTGATTTTATTAATTCATCCATTTTGGATGTGTTCCACATTGGGAATCTTTTTGGATCATGCCATCAGCACTATGTGCCTGTTTCTCCAGGTCTTTGCACAACAAAATAGAGGAGAAATTGATGTGGGTGAATGAGATTCATAAGGCATCATTACCTGGTGTGTTTAGGTTACTACACACACACTTGGATAAGCTAATACTTACTCACACCCTGAGATGATGGCATCACAGTTGAATATGAGCTTTAGTTCATCACAACTTGAATCTTCTTTTCCAAGTTGAGCCTACCTACATATCAGACAAGTCATGTCAGTCTTTCAAGATTTTGAAATAAGCATTGTGAATGATATAACGATTGTAATATATCATCTCCCATAGGTGTACATTGCATATTCTCCAACAAAAATAAATTCTTTTTGTATTTTTATAATCTTTGAATGTTTTTGCAAATTTTGATTTTTACTTAAGGTTAATCATGCCAATTGATTGAACTAAGAATTCAAACCGACTAGGGTTAAATGCCTTAGTGAACAAATCAGCTAATTGATTGTCCGTGTGGACCTGTATCAACTTGATTAACTCTTTTTCAGCACAGTCTCTCAAAAAATGATAACTAATTACAATATGTTTAGTGTTTGAGTGCTGAACAGGATTGTTTGTTATGAACATGGCTGCTATATTGTCAATATGAATAGGAGAGTGCAAGAAGTTATAACCATAATCAAGCATCTGGTTTTGAATCTAGAGAACTCGAGAGCAACAAGCGGATGCTGCTATGTACTCAACTTTTGCTGTGGAAACAGACATGTTTGTCTTCTTCTTGCACTGCCAGGAAACCAGTTTGGGACCAAGAAATTAACAACCCCTAGAAGTGGACTTCCGATTGAAGTTGCATCCCCCGTAGTCACTGTCTCTGTAGGCATAGAGGTTGAAGTCTCCCTCCTTTGGATACCATAATCCAAGTACAGGCTTGCCCTTGAGACATCCTAATATCCTCTTTACAACATTTACATGTGATTCCTTGGGATCAGCTTGATATCTGGCACAAACGCATACACCAAACATTATGTTAGGTCTGCTTGCTGTTAGATACATGAGTGACCCTATCATTAATCGATAGTGAGTCTGATCTACTGATTTGCCATCTGAGTCTAAACCTATCTTCATTTTTGTATCAACAGGAGTTACGATAGTCTGACAATCCGCAAAATGAAATTTCTCCAACATGGTTTCCACGTATTTTGATTGATTGATGAAGATTCCATCTGCTGTTTGCTGTACTAGCAACCCTAAGAAGAATGTAAGCACCCCTATTGCACTCATCTAGAACTTGGAGTACATAAGGTCTTCAAAATCCTTGCAAAATTGTTTGTTTGTTGATCCAAAAATGATATCATCCACGTAGATCTGGACTAGCAACATTTCATGTCCTTTTCTTTTTTTGAACAAAGTCTGATCAATCTTTCCTCTCTCATACCCGTGTGCAAGAATGAAAGAAGATAGAGTCTCGTACCACTTTTGCGGGGCTTGATGTAGGCCATACAAAGCTTTGTCCTGTGAGGGAAATCCGGGTCCTCAAATCCTGGTGGTTGACTCATGTAGACTTCTTTAGAGATTTTGCCATAAAGAAATGCACACTTTACATCCATTTGATACACTGTGAAATTCATGGATGCAAAGTAAGCAAGAAAAATTATGATGGCTTCTATTCTGGCAATAAGTGCAAAACACCTCATCATAATCTATTTCTTCTTCTTGGGTGTATCCTTGTGCAACCAATCTTGCTTTGTTTCTGATAACAATTCCCCTGTCATTAGTCTTGTTTTTGTATAACCATCTGGTACCGATAGGGTGTTGTCCTTCGAGAAGGTCTACCAGCTGCCATACTTCTTGTTTCTTGAACTGGAGCAATTCTTCCTGCATTGCCTCGATCTAGTTATTGTCTTGAAGAGCCTCTTTTATGCTCTTGGGCACAATTTGACACAGAAAGCAAGAAAATAGACAGATGTTTGCAATACTTGACTTGCTTCTTATCACCCGCTCATTTAATTCACCAATGATACTAGACACTAGATGATCCTTATGTATCCTGGTGGTTGGAATTGAGTCATCAGCAATTGATACATCAAGGTTGGAGACATTCAGATCATCTTGGTGAGAGGCACTTTCAGGTTGGGAGAGAATATGAGAATTGTGAAAGAAATCAAAGGCTTCATCAGCTTCAGCTTCAGCATCAGCAGCACTTTGAAGACTTTCATCATTTTCATTCTCTACTATTTCAACTGGTGAAGTAGCTGGTTTTGGATTTATAACTTCAGTAGACAGTTCTGTTGAAGGAGTTGGCAGTGTACTAGGACCAACCTCAGTTGAGACACTTTGATTTTGCACTTCTTGTCTAACAGGATCAGCTTGTAATGGAACTTGTTCATCAGATTGATTAGCAGAAGATGGAGGAATCATTGGAAAGTCATCCCTTCTCTCTACTATTTTAGAAGATCGAATTGATTGTAGATTACCTGCATTAGACAAGTGGAACTAATCAAAAGATCTTGTAAAAGAGTCAATATCAAACAACCAATCAGGCCCATTCATTGACTTAGGAAATAAGTGCTCATTGAATTGAGCATTTGTTGATTCATCAATAATGTTTAATCTAGGATTAAACACTCTGAAAGCCTTTGACACTGAGGAATAACCTACAAATAATCCCTCATCAGACTTAGGAGCAAACTTTCCTAAATGGCCTCGGGTGTTTAATATTAAGACAGGACAATCAAATGACTTGAAAAATCTAATAAATGGTTTTCTATGAAAAAGCAGTTCATAAGGTGTTCTGTTGCTTTCTTTAACTATCAAATTTTGATTTTGCACATAACACGATGTGTTGACTGCTTCAGCCCAAAAGGTAATTGGCAGCCTAGTATCAGCTAGCATTGTTCTTGCTACTTTAATTAGTGTTCTATTTCTCCTTTCAGCTACTCTATTTTGTTAAGGAGTTCTAGCTGCACTGAATTGATGAGCAATGCCTTTGTGTGTGCAAAATGAACTTAGATTTTCATTTTTAAACTCTGTCTTGTTATCACTTCTGATTGATTTTACCTTTTGATCAAGTTGCGTTTCAATTTTAATGATAAAATCTTTTGTTATTTGGGATGATTCATTTTTACGAACTAGAAAGAAGACCTATGTGAATCATGAAAAGTCATCAATGATCACCAAACAATACTATTTCTTACCAATACTCATGACATGAGTTGGTCCAAAGAGATCCATATGAAGTAACTTCAATGGAGTATTGTTTGTGTTCATAAGCTTTGGTTTGTGAGAAGATTTATGTTGTTTGCCTTTGAGACATGCAGAACAGTGATCAATAAAATGAAATTCCTTTTGAGGTAAACCAATTACATGATTTCCTTTTACCAATCTATTCATGTTTTCAAAATTTGTTTGTCCCAAACATCTATGCCAAATTTTTGACTCATCCAATGATGCTTTAGACAAAAGACATGTTTCTTCTATAGGTTTTGCAGAATTAAGGTTCAAGACATAGGTGTTATTCTTTCTCAAAGTCTTCAAGACAACCCATTCTTCAAGAATTTGAAATCTTGGTTTCAGAATGTAGCAATGGGAGTCTGAGAAGTGAGTGGAATATTTCTTGTCATAGATCTGAGACGCGCTAATGAGGTTGAAATTCAATTGCTCGTAGTAGTTCACTTTGTCAAAGCTCAACAGTCCATTTTTTACAGACCCTTCTCCAGTAATTCTGCCACCTTGTGAGTTTCCACAGAATGCTCCAGTAGTTCCTTGTATATGCTTGAAGTCATGAAGGAGGGAACTGCCTCCAGTCATGTGTCGGGAGCATCCACTATCCACATACCATAAGTTGTTAGACCTATGTGGACTACCCTACAAGCATAAAAAGAACTAGTTAGAAAGTGGAACCCAAGCCATGATGGTCTTGGGTTGCCCGTATCGATCAATTACTAATAACCTTTTGGTGCTTGCCTCTAAGTTGTGATTTAGAGGTTAATGCTTGGTATTCATCAAGCTTTGGTTTAGCAAATCTTGTTTGGATCTTTTCAGTAAAAGATTTTTCTTTTTGATGTTTGAAGAATTTCTATGGAGTCCTTTTCAATTTTGTTTGATCAATTTCAACCAAGCTGTCTGAGGAGTAATCAAAACATTCATCCTTTTTCTATGTAGAAATTGGGCATGTTTTTGATTTTCAGAAATCACTTTTGTTTTATATCTTGAACTAGAATTAAGTGATTGTTTCATATTATTGTTAAGATTCCTTTTGACACTCTTTGACTGCCATGAATCATAGAAGTCATCATCAGAATTTGAAACCCTTGTTTGTTTAAAGAGTGATTGACTTCTACGTTTGGCCATGTCGGTTGATATTGGTGAGATAGGCTTGTTTTGTGGAACTCTCAAGCCTTTCTGATTAAAGAAACAACCAGATGTATTATGATTTGTCATATCATAGACAAAACAATACTCGTTGAAATAGTAATTTTTTATTGAATGATTGTTCATGTCACAGATAGAGCAATATTGATTAAAATAACACTCATCTGTGTTGTGATTAGACATGTCACAAATGTCACAGTACATTTGTTTGTCTTTTGATTTTGATGTAGAGGCTTCATGTGATTTAACAGATTTTAGATTAGCCTCAGATTTTGTTTTTAATGAAGAAGCAAATTTAGCCTTCTTAGTTTCTGTAGATTGTTTCACAATTCTACTTTGCTTGGTCTTTAGAGACTGATTTTTCTTCCTTTATCCCTTACTTAACTCCTTTTCAAATTGGTCTACATCTTTTTTGTTGAAAATGTCAAAACCGACCCCCTGTTTTAACTTTGTTGATGAGATTGGTTCAGTTCTTACTTTTGATTTTTGAACCATGGGAGATTTTCCTTTGGATGATGGATATGCTATTGCTTTGCTTTTGGATTTTAGTGAAACCTTTTTTGATTTGCTTGAATTTTTAGGAGATTTAATCTCACTATCAGATCTGCTTTCAGCAGAGGATTTTAGTGGTGCTTCAGCATTCTTCACCACCTTGAGATTTTCAGGAATGAATTTCACAAATGGTACAATGGCTTTGACTGGGCTGTTTGGTTTCTTGACAACTACAAGTTTGTATGAGCACTCTTTGATTTTGATTGGGTGACCCAACTTGATTTTATCCTCATTAGTTTCAATATACACACGTGGTTTGTTTTGAGGATTGGTTATTTGAGAAACAACTGTTTTAGTGTCAATAACTTTAGGTTTAGTTGAATCAGAATAAGTGAATGCTTCAGGCATAACCGTATAGTTGTCATTGTATGGAGGTGGAAAAGAATTGTATCCTATCCCAGTCATATCCTTTGGCTCTTTCTGTGAGTCACGTAACTCTTGCAGCTTAGCAGAAGAGAATTGAAACTTTCAAGTTTCACTTCTGTAGCTGATTGCTCAGCTTTGGTTTTTGTTAACAATTCAGTTAGCTTCTCATTCTCAGTTGCTAGAGTGTACTTTTCACCATGGAGTTTTTCAATATCTAAAAGAAATGATTTGATTTTGATTTCAAAACTTTTCATCTCTTGTTTTAACATTTTAGATTTGACATTTTCTTCTTTGATTTTAAGAGCTAACATGTGATTATGTTCTCTGTATCCCTGTGCTTCTTGAATGCATTTATCACTACAGAGAATGGAGTTTACCTCAGTTGGCATTGGAATTGGACCATCATTAATGTGAGCCATAAGAGCATGATTCTGAAATTGAGGTTTGACTTCCTTTGCATATAGGCTCCAGTCATAAACTCCATCTTGTCTGACGACAAGTGCATTAGAGGTTGGTTGATTGCTTCCCTGAGCTTGATGAGTCAGTTAGGATTGACTTTGATTTGCTTGTTGGTGATGATTTTGATTCTAATACTAATGTTGATTACTTGATTGAGAGCTTGAATTGGGTTGAGATGATGGCTGACCATATGGATTTCTTAGGTAGTTGATGTTATTTATTCTAGGAGCATTGCATTCCCTAGAGAAGTGGCCGTTCATACCACAATTAAAACACTTTACCTTGGATTTGTCATATCCAAGTTTTGTGTTCTCATTCAAACTCATCTTCTTCCCTTTTTGGAAGAATTTCTTGGCTCTCATCACAATCATGGCCATCTGCCATTGCATCACAATCATGGCCATCTGCCATTCCAAGTCTATTTATTCAACATCATATGGATCTATTTCTTCCAGATCTTCCTAAATCAGATGTGCTGATGTAAGCCCTCCTACTAGATAAGCCTCAAAGCTAGCAACAAAGGCATTGTAAGTTGCCTTTTGCTCTTCAGCTTTTTGATCACTAGGCATGCATGTGGGTGTTGCAGTAGAAGGAGATGAAGATGATGGCTTGTTTTGTTGTGCAGCAATAATGAATCCAGTTGTTCTGGCTTGTTCTTTGGAAGACAGAAAATCATCTTCTTCTATCACAAAGGCATTTTCAATGGAATGAGTTTCTGATTGAAACTTATATGCCTCAATGACTTTAGGTCCACTAAGATTTCTGCTTCGCTCATCTAACTCCAAAGCTTCAATCTTAGCAATCATGATGTCTAAGCTAGTGCTCTCTAAGTCAAGAGTGTTCTTTAGCATAGTAACATTCTACTTCTAGTTTTCTGGCAGACAGTGCACCATCTTCTTGTTCAATTCCTTTTCTTTATATGTAACCCCTATGATTTCCAGATCATTCACCAACTGTACAAAATGATGTAGCTGCTTGGAGATTGATTCACTCTTGGTATGATGAAAGGTTTCATATTGGTTCACCAGTTTATCTTTGTTTATTTCTATCACCTCACTGCTTCCTTCACACATAATTTGCAGGGCCTCTCAGACACCTTTGGATGTTCCATATTTCTCTAGTATTTTGAGGACATCCATTTTCAAAGCCTAAGTTAGAATGGAGTAGGCTTTGAGATCTATCTTGATTTTCTTGTATTCCTCATCATCAAGATTTAGATTGGGATCCTCGATGAGGATTCTAACAGTTCTGTACTGAGCTGCTTGATCAGAATTGAGTGAAACAGGAATGTAGGGTCCTTTGCATATTAAAATCTAGTAGTCGGGATCCACACCTATAATGTAATTTCTAAACCTTATTTTCCACTGCTTAAACTCAGATTTGTATTTAAGCATTGGAGGTTTAGATGCATGACCAAGTTCAGAAAAGTTAAAAGAGTCCATTATAATAAACTTGATTATAGATGGTTTGAATATTTGTTAAGTTGATTTTTATGTCCAGAATGTTCAACCAGTCCAATGTCAAGTTGTCTTGTTTCGGTGAACAGTAACAATAGTTTCTACGAGCTCTAAAATTGATTTTAGGTCGTTTATGGTCAATATCAAATGATAATGAGAGGATTTTGTCTGATTTTGTTGAGATTCAACAATTGAATGATTTCTGAGTTTTTGTCCCAAAAGAACAGTGATTGTCGAAGAAGTTTCAGGTATTTTTCAGTATGAATGCTTATTAGAAGTATGAAACTTGCTAACAAACAACTCAATCACCAGTTCCATCAATTTTCGTTCAAGATCTAAGCTGATTTTGAGAAGAATTCAAGAGCCGAGGCTCTGATACCAATTGACCGGGTCCAAATTTGAATCTGAGTTGATGTGACTCAACTAGGATCGAATATGATGATTGATGCAGTGATTGTGTAGCGGAAATACAAAATCACAGATCATAAAAGCTGAAAAATACTAATAAATGCTTTGTATATTGATATTGATATTGATGAACAAAATACAAAGTGTGCTAGGGTTTGTAGCATAAGAAACTTTCGTCCCTTTACATTTAGTGTATACTATTCTATTTATAGGAAGATATAATGTCGATACAAAATGACTAAACTACCCTGACAACTATACATCAAAATGCTAGTCTAAGTACAAAATAATCATCTGAATTTGTGTTGTACATCCATATTAGTTAATGCGGAAGTATTGGACTTCATTAGCATTTCTTCTGTTAAGCATTCGCATTAAGTATGTCAACCACATTAACTAATGTGGAAGAACAAATACTTGTCAGCATTTGATTTTGCTTATCCATATTAGTAAATGCGGATGAACACATACTCAGCCGTATTTGTTCTTACTCATCCGCATTGACTAATGCGGACAACAAAAACTTGTCCTTTTCTTTTGATATCTTCACCCGAATTAAATCTTTGACTTGTGCATTATCTTCCAGCCAGAACAACCTTCAACCACCTCTTGAATTGTCATGTATGATTCTTTCAGGGTGCAACAATACAAATGAACAATATGCCGATCTTTTCACAAAGACATTTGATGAAACAAAATTTAAAATTTGTTGTATCTGCTATTGGGATGATATATTTTCAATAATTATATGATTTACATAATGAAATCTGATAAAATTTGTGAAAAATGCTTTGTTGATAACTAAAATGGGGTAAAACTGGACATCTTCCGATTATTGCAATTCGATATACAAGAGCAATTCGGCATACAAGAGCAATTCGGCATACAAGAGCAATTCAGCAGTTAGAACGACTTCGGTACATGTCTTTTAAAAGCTTTGGTAGGACCCATTTTTATCTACCGAAAAGACTGTTCCATCATCACAAGGTATCGGATTTATAGTTACGCTGGTAAAAATTAAAAAAAAACACTATTATATATTACCACAAACTGTAAAATCTAAACTTTTCCCACTATTGTCATCTTTAACCTTCGTCTGAAAGCAAACCCTCTCAAAACCTTCACATCTCTTAAACCATACTAAAATTCAACCTCAAAATCTCTCTATGGTCACTCAAAACCTAGAGTTTAGATCAAATCACAACATCACCGCATCACTTGAACCCATTGGTGATCCCGTGTACGATCTAGTTCTTCATTTCCTACGTAATAGCAATTATGCTTTTGCAATTTCTATAGTCCCGGTGATCTGTGAATCACACATTTGATAATTCTGGACTACATGTTCTATTCAGAGAGAACATGGAACAAAAGTCCTCATCGTGATGGTGTAAGGATTGAAGATCACCATCTACTTTGCAAAGATCAACAACATCTGCAATTGAATGATGCAAATGGTGAATCTTCATTCTTCAAAGTGGTGGTGAGTGCCACATTCAAGGAGATAGGATATGAAGGACCCCTCCCAACATCCACCTTCTCCAAATCACTGGTATGTAACAATTGGATGATTATCTTTCATATCATTTTACATTGCTTGTCAAACAAGTTGGGTGGATGGAATCAAGTACCAGGGCATCTAGCAGGAGCTATCCATGGGCTTGTTAAATAGAAGATGAATCCTTACAAATAATGGTGGTTTACACAAGAGGCACCCAGACCATGGAAGATGACATGGAAAGGCATGGGTAACTCTTGAAGTTGAACCAACCCAACTTCATAAGCAACATAAGGACATTCCTGAGTCTGAACTCAGAAAATCAACTTAAGTAATATTTGATTAATTGTATGTTAAATCTAAAAACCTACTTAACTCTAAGGGTGAATGTGGAAACACATGGCCCAGAAGTCATTAAGGATCTTGAGAGAGCTCAAACAACTGTCAATGATCCTAAGTCAGCTGGTGAGGCAACATGTGTAACTACTAGATCTAATAGAGTCATAAAAAAGAAAGCCCAGATTTTTGATGACTAAGAAGGTGGAGCTATCCCTACACAAGGTTGATGAAATAATTGTAGAACTGAAGGAAGGCAAAGCTTAAGAATCTTTTGTTAATAAGAACATCATTGCCTTAATTATAAGTGTAAAGGAATCTAGAATTGCAAAAACTATAATAAAAGGATTCAATCTTAGTGTAGAACCTAGCAGAACAACACCAAGATCTCTAGCTAAACCAAAGGCCAAGTTATCAAAAGAGTGCCGTCTAAGTTATCTAGGCCAACTGCCAAAAGCACTCAAAGTGCAACCACTCAGCAAGCCCTAGTATCCACAACTGTTGAATCCACACCAATGGCCTCCACTTAGAAAATAAAGAAGAAAGATCAAGAGAAATGTCTCTTAGCAGCTCAACTTGAGTTGAAAGTATTTAATTTTAGTGAGGTCATGGAATGGAGCACCATTCTCTACCAGACACACATCATGAAGATGAAATCCTAGTTTTCTTTCATGATTCCGCTCAAACGTTCACTGAACCTCCTCAATCAGACAATCACACATCACCCAATACTCTTGCTCAACCCTTATCACATGATCAGACAATCACCAATCTTGATTCAACAATCCATGTTGATTAGATCACCACAACAAGAATTCACAAAGATCATCCCATCGAAAACATCATAGGTGATCTCAACACCAGATTCACTCGTAGTCAATCTGATACAGCAAACATTTGTTGTATTCCTGTTTCTTATCCTTAACTGTACCCAAAAGCATCACTGAATCTTTAAAGGACAATAGTTGGATAGAAGCCATGCAAGAGGAACTACAACAATTCAAGAAACAAGAAGTTTGGAAGCTGGTAGATCTGCCTGAAGGTCAATATGTAATTGGCACAAGGTGTCTATTCAGAAACAACGCATATGACAGAGGGATTGTCATAAGAAACAAAGCAAGGCTAGCTCAAGGATATACTCAAGAGGATGGCATTGATTATGATGATGTCTTTTCTCCTGTAGCTAGATTGGAAGCCATCCGAGTATTCCTTGCTTATGGTTCATCACAGAAGTTCACTGTCTACCAAATGGATGTCAAATATGCATTCCTTTATGGTAAGATAGATGAAGAGGTGTATGTTGCTCAACCTCCAGGGTTTGAAGATCCAGATTTCCCTCACAGAGTATACAAGTTAGACAAAGCTCTGTATGGTCTTCACTAAGCACCCAGAAAGTGGTATGAAACTCTATCAAAGTTTCTACTACACAATGGTTACACCAGAGGTAAAATTGATCAGACATTGTTCTTAAAAAGAAAAGAACAAGACTTGTTAGTAGTGCAAGTCTATGTGGATGACATAATTTTTGGCTCCATAAACATACAACTTTGCAAAGAGTTTGAAACTCTTATGCAATCAAAATTCCAGATGAGCTCAATAGGAGAACTCACATTCTTCCTAGGTCTACAAGTCCAACAATCAACAGATGGAATTTTCATCAATCAAAGCAAATATGTGCATAAGATCCTCAAGAAGTATAACATGACTGATTGCAATTCAAGCAAGACACCATTTGCAACTGGATTGAAGTTTGGACCAGATCCAGAAGGAACATTAGTTGACCAGACACTTTACAGATCTATGATAAGTTCTCTGATGTACCTAACAACAAGCAGACCAGATATCATGTATGCAGTATGCATGTGTGCAAGATATCAAGCAGATCCCAAGGAATCACACATAAATGCTGTAAAGAGAATCTTCAGATACTTGAAAGGCAAACCAGCTCTTGGTTTGTGGAATCCTAAAGATGGAGACTTCTCATTATGTGCATACACAGACAGTGATTATGGGGGATGCAATAACAATAGGAAATCAACTAGTAGAGGCTGCCAGTTTCTTGGATCAAGATTGATCTCTTGGCAATGCAAGAAGCAGACAAATGTCTCTGTGTCAGCGTCTGAAGCAGAATATACAGCTGCTTTTGCATGCTGTTCTCAAATGTTATGGATTCAAAACCAAATGCTTGATTATGGCTTTAATTTTCTTAAAACACCCATACACATTGACAATTCTGCAGCCATGTTTATAACAGATAATCCTGTTCAACATTCAAAAACCAAACATATAGAGATCAGATATCACTTTCTGAGAGATTGCTTAGAAAAGGGTCTGATCAAGTTGATCAAGGTCCATACAGACAACCAATTGGCTGACCTTTTTACAAAACCATTTGATTCAAAACGATTTGAATTTTTTGTTCAGTCTCTTGGTATGATCAATTATGAAACAACAAATTAATATTTTCAAAACATTCAAATCAAACATACATGATTTTGTCAAAGTCTATGATTACCATCAGCTTTCCCTTTTTCAAAATCAAGATATCATGCAAATTATTCATTTTGATAATATTGAATCACACATACATTTCATGAGAAATGATAGTACACTAGCATGATTCTTCACTTGAGTCTTTTTCCACTAATAAAGACTGACAAATTCTTTGTTTGATATGTGGATAGGCTCAGCATGGGATACATAAAATTAGATACAACAGTGAATAACTAAATTCTCATGACTATGTGGTTAACAACACATCTTGGTTTATGGTGAGTATTGATCTATCCAATATAGGTTGCTTTCAAAGTAACTACAATACACCAAGTGAAACAGATTATAAATTGCTCAATCATTCAAGTGTCTCCTTTGTTATGATAATCATAGACCTGGAGTACACCTAGGCATTCTTTGTTATGCTAAGCACAGACCTGAATGACCTAAATCATGATCCAAAAAGATTCCCAAAGAGGAACACATCCATCTTGGATGAATCATCAATAAAGTCTTTATGACTACATTCCTTGTGAATGAATCAAAAGAATCCCAAAGAGGATCAACTTCCAAAGTGAAGTGAAAAAGAATCCCAAAGAGGATCAACCAACATGGATCAAATTGAGCATTTATACTCCTAAGTAACTAGGTTTTAAGTGTTGAAAGTACTTTCTAGCATATCTTGAGGAGGGTTGTATTAATCATACAATCAGATGTGGGTTACATACATCTCATGTCAATCAACTCAAAACATGATAATCACTCACTGTTTTAAATCAATCATTAATACCATGCTTCAGTTTAAGGGGATCAATATATCTGCAATCAACATTGTACTTGTCTATGTCTATTCTCCAACTCATACAAACAACTCAGTAAGAACTATAGACTAGTATGATCTCATGGTATGTGCAAAAGATTAATGTGTAAAACATGATAAACATCCATTTTTAGTAAGATTCACTCTTCTTTTGCTAAATGTTTATCAAACAAGCAAAATGGACTATGATAATTTCCATATTAAATCATATAAATTTTTGACGTTTTATAAAAGATTTTTATAAATATGCAAAAATTTAGGGGGAGAAATTGAACATAGAATTATCAAAGGCAGCAGAATTATGCATTATCATACATTTCAAATTTTGATATTTTCAAAGTTTGAAAAATAAACAAAGCCAAGTCAAGCCAACACTAACAAACAGCAGGTTGACACACATACATTTGTTTTTTTTATTGCACAATATTGCTTATGAGTGATATCAAAACATCCATATATTGAATATGTTAAAGTTTAATATTTTAACATACAATTTAATTCAAATTTAATTCAAAATTTGATTTAAACAAAATTTAACATTCAGAATCTTCGTTTGCAAGAAAAACAAACAAATTTGCAATTTTATGTGCTTCGGAAGCAAGATATTTGCTTCGGAAGAAATGACTTCAAAACATACAAAATTTTTAAAATTTTAAAATTTTGACAACTGTTCACACAACGGATGAACAAATATCTCATCCGCTGTAGGAACAGTACCATTCATATCAGCCAAGTGTTCCACAGTGCATGAACATTGTTCATGCGCTGTGAACAAAGCATTCAATCCATTCAAAGAGTCCACAGCGCATGAATAAGGTTCATCCGCTGTGTATATTCATTCAAACATTCAGGTGTTCTACAGTGCATGACAGTTGTTCATCCGCTATGAACATATCAAACATATGATCCAAGGGTATACAGCGCATGAACAAATGTTCATCCGCTGTGAACAATCAGTACAATGGACAAAGGGTATACAGCGTATGAACAAATTGTTCATCCGCTGTGAAAATAGTTGTCATAAGTAGCATACAAGTTATGTGCACAGTGCATGAATGAATTGTTCATCCGCTGTGTGCACAGTACTTCATACAGCGCAGTGTAAAATGCATAACACATGACCACTGTTCATACAACGGATGACCTAAATTTATTTTAAGTCATTTTTGCACAGCGCATGACCACTGTTCATACAACTGATAGTTTGCGCATAACCACTATATCCACAACGAATAGTTCATTGCCCGCTGTATATTTAAACAACACTTGCACATTTTTACTTTTTCACCAGTAAAGAGAGAGAAAGTAAACCATTCAAAATTTCAAACCTTGTTCAACAAAACCCTTCGTAAACCCTTGTTACTTGATTAAATCCAAACATTGAAATGATGTGTTTAGGGCTTAGTCGAATGTACTTAGGCTGTTTATTTGGTGAAATTTGATTAAGTGTTCATAATGAACATGAACAGACAGGGTGTTCATGCCAAAATTGAACAAAAACACTGTTTGATCTTTGAAAATGTTCAAAAATGCTTATACTATGTTATAACTTGGTAAACATATTCAAAAGTTACTAACAACCACATAACAAACAGTTATTTTGGCAGAAACAACTCATACAAACATTGATTGCATATGTATTGAATGTGCATTAAATGTTATTTTGACTTCAAAAGGTCAATCTGAAGTTTAAAAATCAAACAGATATATTGAGCAATTTATGCATGTTCATGAACTTGTTAATCATGATATATCATCAAATCTAATTGGAATCAGTTTTGAATCATAAAAGAGTACAACAAACAATTTTTAAACAATCAAAATCATTCAACAGTTGACTTGTAAAAGTCAAACTGTTATTGTCATACAAAACACCCAAATCATTCATTTTTAATCAAACAACAAGTTCTATGTATACATAAGTTATCAATATACAAACATACAAATGAACACTTAATCAACATTTCATCATTTCAAGCAATTATACATATATCATAAGGAATCACTAACATTTGTCTTCTTTTATGCAGATATGGCAAACTTGGTGTTTGTGAGGGATTACAACATCTGTGCATTCCTAGATCCTAACTCTCCCAAGTCAGAGAATTATAGAGACATGATCCAGGCCATTAGACAGACTAGACTGGTCCATGCAATGACTGCTAGACCAGACATCTGTGAAGATCATATAGTCCAGTTCTGGACCAATGCATACCTAGGAGAGTTTAATGATCATCAAATAGTAATATCTACTATGCATAACCAAGAAATCATTATCACTGAGGAAGTTATAAGGAGGGTTCTGCAATTGGGAGATATTGATGCAGAAGGCCCTGTAGAATTTGATGAGAACTATGTGCTACATGTATTTAGACTGATTGGATACACAGGCTCTATTGAAAAGAAACAGATTAAGAAATCATACATGTGTGCTCAGTTCAGGTTTCTTATACATACATATCTGAAAACTATGACCAATAGGAAAACAGGATGGGATGCTACATCTCTAAGAGCTTCATGTGCTATTGCTAGCATTATTGCAAGGAGACCATTCAACTTTGGTTCTCAGATCCTAAATGGGTTGGTTTACAACATCACAGAGGTGAGGAACAAGTTCTTCATGTTTCCAAGATTCCAGCAGATGATTATTGATGATCTGCTACCAACCATTCCAAAAGAAGGAGCCATATTTCACCCTGTTTGCTTCAATGAACATGTATTTACCAGGATCAAATCAAGCCTCTATCAAGGAGATGAGGTACCTATGCCTTCTCACATGATTGATCATGATCTCCCTGTTCCTGATGAGTTTATGTGGATACCAGGTGAAGATGAGCCTTTCATGATATTCCAACATGCAATTCACCAAGCCCCTATCATACAGCCAGCACCAATCATCCATGCCCCAAAGATATAAAGATTGAAAAACTTAAAGCTAATGAAAATGCTCAAAAGCTGATTGTTAAGTTTGTAGAACAATAGCTTGAACAAACTCAAAAAGATCTGAAAGTCAAGGATAATTAGCTTTTAATAGCTAATGCTGAAGTTGACTACTGGACTAACCAATCAATATCAAGTGAAAATGAAATTGATAAATTGAAAAAGATAATAGAAGCCTAAGTTGAAGAAATAAAGAGGCTAAACAGAGAGCCTGAGCATACAGACTCTCAACTGAATGAAAAAGAACTTTCAGATGATATTGTTGAAGATTTGAGTGAGACAACAAACCCAATCAGAGCAAGCTAAACTAGCATTGATTATTCTTGAAGGAACATACATGATGGATCAGCTGTTTAGTGAGGCTAATCCATATAAGAACATTCATTATTCTCCCATCCTGAAATAACATTTCCATACTCCTGATCCAATCAAAAGAAACAAACATAGTTCCTTACAATCCTTTCACTGCAAAGCAAATGGAACTAATCAGACAATTTGCTGAATCAGCCTCTGTGCAACCTGAACAAGTTACAACAGAAGCATCATCATCATCTCCTCAATTAATGACATATGAGAGAAAAATGGAAAGAACCTATTTAGGTTCTTCATCAAAGGGCAAAGAACAAGCAGTAGATCCTGAATCACCAAAATCACCTCCTTACAAGCTACTTAAGGTAAAACAAAAAGAACCTGAGTATGCTGAGCAAACACAATTGGAAGAAGGTGAGATAACACAGACTTCTGATCAACAACCAATTATAATCATATCAGACTCTGATGAGGAAAGAGAAGAAGATGATGAAGAAGATCAAATCCAAAACATTCAGGATCTATTCTCAGATGATCCTGAAACTCTCATGGGAATTGAGTTAATCTCAAGAGGTTCCCCATATGATGCATTCATGACCATGAACGTAACTGAAGTAAAGGATCTGCTCAAGGACTTTCAAGAAGTTTTGAAGAATGAAAGTGAGCAGACCTATAGAAGATATAAAGAAATCAAAGATCAACAAGAATTACAAAAGAATCTACCTAAGGATCCTCAAATTGACAAGATGACTTACCAACAAGTCAAGAGTTGGTTAAGTCACACAAGGATTCCTTACAGATATTATGCTAGAAGATCTTTATCACAACTGAAAGATATGGCCAGGGAAATCTACAAGAATATGCTGTCAAATGCCCTGAAGCCACAAGTTTTCAAACCACATCCAACTGCTTCTCTCTCAACATATCACCAAGCACCTCCTGAACTACATCCAATTGAAGAACCTAGAGAGTTCATGCCCCACAGGCTATGGCCTGACGAAAATGAGGTCAGAGAGATGATCAGTGAGAAGACTAACTTTGTTAAATTATATGACAAAATCTCTCTGATAGCCGGGGCAAATGAAACAAAGATTGTGGCTTAGAAATATGACGAAGTCTGGGATGCTGTGCTCATCAAAAAAGTATCTGGACTTGTCCAGTACTTATCATACATATCCTAATTGGGCTCCCTCTCATATGAAGACAGACTGGACCTTCTCCAATTGAGAATGGTAAATCATACAAACAATCCAAGAGGAGCAGAATTCTTTCATATTCTGAGATCATACATGAACAGAAGGCATCATGAATTGAAGGCCAAAGCAGACAAAGAAGATAAACTGTATATAGAGAAATTGAGGAGAGAGCAGAGGGCAGCCAAAAAGGGGAAACAGCCCGAACCAGACCAAACAGAACAAGTTGACATTGAACTACTTGAAAGAGTAGGATATCCTCTTAGACCTTCTGATCTTAAGTTGATAATGAAGAAGATAGAAGGAAACCAGTACACTCATTCTATCACCCGATGGTATTATGATGAAAACCATTTTGAAGTGGTGTTGGAGAGAAAATTGGAAGGAAAAGAAGCTGAGGACATAAGATTATTTGATCCAGTTGAGATTAAACTTCTTCACCCATCTTATGTCTCATTTTTAAAGCCAAATCATTTCCAGCTATTCAAGATGTGATGTGTAAGGGTGACTGCTGCTATTTCATTCACATGCTAAGAATTCTTGGAACAGTATATGTGAAAGCAGCCTTAAAACACAGATTAGAGACAAAACAACAACCCCTTACTCATATTGAAGGAATAACAGGAATGAGGATTTCTGAACATAACAACCTGGAAATTCTTAAAGGAAAACATGTTGTCACCACCTTGGTGAGCAACATTAACATTCAAAGCCTTGATCAATCAACCATAGAGCAGATGGTTCATTTAACTATAGAAAGAAAGTATGATGATCAAAGGAGCGCAGTTGACTATTTTGTTGAACATATAGTCAACTGCAGGAATACATTCAAGATATCTGCTCTAAAAGATCAAGTTAAGGAAGCTGAAGCTGACCAAGCCATAGAACAAGACATTGAAGATACACTCAAGGCTATAGAAGAGGCTCAGAAACAAATTGAAGAAGCAGGACCATCTCATTCATAA
Organism: Flaveria sonorensis; assembly: GCA_025506505.1. Classification (NCBI taxonomy): domain Eukaryota; kingdom Viridiplantae; phylum Streptophyta; class Magnoliopsida; order Asterales; family Asteraceae; genus Flaveria; species Flaveria sonorensis. The sequence goes on along the minus strand of CM046425.1, from coordinate 33,842,195 downwards.
GGTTTCTAAACAGACAGCTGGGGAAACAAACAAACAAACATATTTCCTTGTCTCTTATCTTACAATCATACATCAATATTATCATACAATCATCCAATCATACAAACATACATACATATGCTTTTATTCATATGACATCATACAAACATTCATATATGTGTTTTTGTAAACACATAGATACATACAAACATTCATGCTTGTGTTATTTTGATAACACTAGAAATCAATAAATCATTATTAAACATGCAAACATTCAAGACAAACAACAAACAACTATCATTCATAATAAACACACACACACATTATTAAACAAAACATTTATCAAACAAACAGAAAACAGTGGCAACTTCATACTTAGGGGAGTATTGTTGGACTCAACAATTGCATTAAGAATTAATGCATGAAAAGGTATGATGCTTGCCAAAGCATACAATCAAACAAAATGTGTTTTAACATACAAAACAATCATTTATAACACATTAACATTATTAACATTCATAACAAACACTAATATTTGTTTAAATTTCTTTTTCAAAATTGTAGATAAAAGAAATTTTGACAAGTGTCTGCAGAGGATGAAGTGTCTCCACAGCGGATGAAGATCATCAGCAGCGGATGAAGAAAATTCATCTAAGTGTGTGCAGCGGATGAACATCCATCCCACAGCGGATGAAGAACATACAGCGGACAACAGACAAGCAAACACACATAACTGTCCATAGCGGATGTTCAATCCACAGTGGATGAACATTCCACAGCCGACAACATACAAGCAAACACACAACTGTCCACAGCGGATGTTCAATCCATAGCGGATGAACATTCCATAGCGGACGAACAAACACTGTACAGTGGATGACAAGTCTTCTCCACAGCGGATGAGATATCTTCCACAGCGGACAGCTATTCATCCACAACGGACAGCTTATATACTTAGGATTATTTATGTAATATTTGTTTACATAAGGGTAGTTCAGTAATTGTATATAGCTTTTGTGTATAGGCTATAAATAGCACTCTACACTAATCCTTTGTAAGCTTTTGAACAATCAATCAAACAAGCAGTTATTATTATTTTCGAGCATACAAGCACACACACTAACAAACAATCACACAAACACACACTGAATTCTTTCACTTGAATCATGGGTTTTCGCACCATGTTTCTTGTTGGTTGAATATTGAGAGATATTGAAAAAGGTCCTTGGGGAAATCAACTTGTTCATGTTGAATATTGTTCTAATATGTTCATGTTCAACATGTTGTCCTAATGTTGATTTCATCAAAAACTAATAACTGTAACTCATGCTAAAATGGAGAAATCAACTGAGTTGGCTAGAAGAAGGAGAGCTGAATCAGAAAGGAAGCAAGCAGAAAAAGTCAAACAAGAGTTTAGAGATAAGCAGCAAATGAAATTGATCCTCAAATACTATGACTTCTCTAGTAAACAAGTAAGACCAATAAGTATGTCTACTCTTGATCTAAATATCAAAGGAATCAAACAAAAGGTTACAGTTGGAGAACTCCTAAAGTTTGAAGAAGCTAAGGAGCAATGGGAAACAAAGCCAACCAGAATAAAGAGAATTGTTTAGAGGTCTTCCTATCTGCCAATTAAGTCTCCAACATCTCCTAACTCTAAATCTACTACCTATGATGACAATCAGCTAATCTCCTCAATCCTTGCCAAAATGAAGATTATGCCTAAAAGAGTTGTAATGGCAAAGGTTATTGACCTTGAAGTAGAGGAGAAGATACTCAAATAAACCAAAGTTTTGAGTGCCGGGTATGTCTCCCAGATGAAGAAATTTGCTGTTAAGAGGGCAAATAGAGAGATCATGTACTATGACCATAAAATGAAGTACTTGATCTATGCCTTGACATTCTAGTGCAAATTGTTGAGTACTTTAGCATCTTTGGATGTAAGAATGTGAAGTCCAAAATACAGCTACAAGAAGTACCATCCTTAGTAAAAACTGGTGCTGGTGAAGAGATTCCACAAACTCCACTATTAGCTTATGATCCAATAGTGGAGTGGGAATATGATCAAAAGAAAGATGCATACATTATAACCAGATTGGCAGCTAGAAGGGTAGCTTACTAAAAAAACCAACTCGTGTGCTTCAATAGGTTTGAGATAGCTAACCTAACCAGACTAAGACTAAGGAATCCCAGTAATGATTCTGAGGCAAGGGAAATGAAAATAGTGCTGATGAGAATTTACAAATCTCATCTAGAAAAGTCAAGGTAGGCTTCAGAACAAAGAAGAAGATTACAAGAGCCTGAATCTGCTAAAACCACCCCATCTGCTAAAATTTAGTAGCTAAAGTGGTTATCACCACTGCTGCCAAAAGAGTAAGACATGGGTTAGATCATCCAAACAAGAAAAAGAACACTCAAAATTTAAGGAAGAGGAAGACTCAAAAAGTGATGATACAACCATTATCAAATGGGGGTATGACTTGAAAGTTGAGAGATTGTTTATTGAAAGAAATCATATGTCTAAGTCTTTCTTTCTGGACTAAGCTGGAAGTTCTAAACCTCAACCTTGAAGAGTTAAAGAGATACGTTCACTTAAATCTTAGAGTATGAAGGCATGCTTGACAAGTACAATATGGCCTCGATTCTGAAGATAAAGTTTGAAAACAAGGTTAAAGCAGAACAAGGAGGAGGCAAAGAAGAAAATGTTCTACATATGACTCCATTAAGCATTCATGACCCAATCACATATTGGAGCTACAAGTCCTCAACCAACTCTATCTGACTGACCTATGCTGGTGCCGGTAAAGTTGAAGTCAAGGAGTATGATTTCTTTAGACTATGTTGGTTAATTTTGCCTCTTGAAAACCTCTCAAGAGATATAAGAGGATATATGTATAAACTATTGCTAATCAGGATGCTAGAGGGATGAAGATAAAGTTTTGGTAGCATCATTCTAGGAGGAATTTATTGATCTATGAAGAGGTTGAAGCTACCAAAAACTCAAGAATTCAGCACTGGCTACCAACTGCCAATTTCTGCCAAGTGCTGAATCAAGTGCCGATCACAGCATGTGCTGAATGACTGCAGTCAACACTTACCTGATATGCTACTGATTGACTACTGTTGATGATCAGCACTGAACTTTTTGAGCTGCTCATGAACTGTTACACAAGACAAGACTGTTTGTACCTATGGCTTCTATGTTCTACCTTTTAGAGACAACATATTACTGCAGCTACCTAACTTTGATATGTTGATTGTCTGTCTTGTTGTACATTCTCAACATATAATAGTGTATTCTTATCATTTAGATTTCATAGTATAAAACCCTCATACTTGTATAGTAGAGGTAAGCTTTTATCAAGCCATTTGTGTATCTTCTGATTGTAACTCTTTGTACTCAGTTTTGATTAATCAAGTAAATACTTTGAAAGAACAACTTGTCTACTTATCTTTACTCAAAGTATTTATGTTTGTTAGTAAGTAGTTAACCTAGATTCCGCATTTGTTAACCACTAATCAAATAGAAAAGTCTTGTTAATCCATAACCCGATCTAACATATACATAGGTAACAAAGGCGTCCAAAGATACTAACATTGTTGTAAAAATTGCTAGGTGGTAGTCAGGTAGTGGAGTACTGTTTAGGGATTAGTCAGGATTAACTAGATTGGAATTTAATATGTGTGTGTGTCTGTATATATATATATATGTATATATATGTGTATATATAGGGTGGTTCCGGGACAAACCTAATGTTAACTAAAACAGTGAGAACAGATCTTGATCATTGATTTATTGATTATGGGGCTATAATTGATTACACATCATCCCTTAACAAATATATTATTACTTAATGATTTATAAGGGTAATTTAGTAATTAATTCTATTTACTTACTGAAAATTCTATACAATCTCGTTGGTTTCCAAAAAAAAGGAAAGGACTTTTTACTTTGACTTAATAAATACTAATTCCACCATATTTTTAAAACTAAAATAACTTATATATATATATATTTTTTATTTTTTAAATTTTTTTTACCATAAAATCAAGTACTTTTTTCTCTTTAATATGCATATAATGTTACTATATTTTCTTAATAAAATAATGACATTTTCTAAAAAGTTTCAAAAGTAGCACTTAATAAATACAAATGATGCTACCATCATAAAAGTTTACAACTGTGCTATTATCATGTTTTATAGAAACTATAAAACAACATGTAAAAACAAACACTTGAAAAAAGTGTTTAAAAATAACACTACATAATGCCAAAACAACAATTAATAAAATTAAAATAACACTTATTACGAGTCAAAGTAATATTTATTAAGTGATAAAATAATACTTAATAAAATTACATTATTGTGCTATTTTTATGGTAATATGCTACTATAGTCTGAGTTAGTGTTGTAGCTATACTAGCATATTTATTTGTATACAACATATAAAATAGAAGATTAACATATTGTTAAAATTCTTATAAAGTTAAAAACATAACTTACTCAACATATATAACTCAAACTTATACATATAACATAGTACATATGACTAAAACTGAAACATATCACATATAAAATAGTACGTTTAACTAAAATATTAACCATACCACATATAACTAATCGAATATAACACATATAATTCAAACATATAACGTACAATAATCAAAATCAAACTTAGAACATATAACTAAACATAGTTCCTATAAAATTAAAAGGTTGATAAGACAAACTTGAAATCATGGTTATATAAAAATTAACAACACTTTTTAAGATTACACTTATTTCATGCTATTTTTGATATATATTGTGCTACTTTGCACATATGTATTATGTTAACTGTTTGAAAATACATAAATATTTTATGTTGTGTTTTGATGAATATATTTGATATTTTTTTTAGATAAATGTATATCAAACATATTAATGTTACACTTCAATATATTAAACATATATGACTATCATTCAAAAAAATAAAATAAATAAATGTTAGCATAATGTTAGGAACTTCCATCAATAACCTTAGTTATATATGACTATTATGCCCTTGATAAAGAATTAATACATATGATATGTGGAATAATTATATTGGTTTCTATTGTTTTTAGGCTATTATTTGTTTGATTTATAAGGTTTGATTGTTAACCCATGTTTATTGTGATAACTCATTTACCCCATCCTATTACTCTTGGTCCCACTAGAAAAGATGATCCAGTGGTAATGATTAATTTGAATTTTCAAACTAAAAAAAGACTTTATATATACCCTTAAGGGCAATTTGTCAATTTGCTTTACACATTGACTGATGTGCCTCATATTTTCAAAATTAAATATAATATTGACCCCACTTGTGTAACTTCTACATTAAAATACTACTACTTTAAATACATAATATTTTCTTTTAAATATCTACTTTTAAAATTAAATAATGATAATAGCATATGCATATAGATGATAGTTGCAGGATCGGTGTTTGTCTCACAACACAAGATAGTCTCACAAAATCACTTAATATCACTCGGGTTGATGAAGCAGAATCTCTACTAAGTTCACAAGTAATATAATAAGTTAATAAAAGCACAAGAATACCAGATTGGTTTTTCAAGATACTTGTATATATTACATCTCAACTTAGTATTACAAAACTCTTACAAGCATGGTTTGTTACATGAGAAAACTATATATAGTACTATCTAGAGCCGGTGATACTTGGAAAACCAACTAGAATTTACAACTAGACAAACACTACATTGCTAGAAGTAAAGCATATTAGATAAAGTAATAATATCCTAGACTAGGTAGTCATGACAGGTCCATGACTTACCTTTTGTCACCAACTAAGAATGACAACTGTACTAAGTTGAGAATGGTGAACAGTGGATTAAAGTATGGTCAACTACATCGGCGTGGGAAAGCGCCATGCAGTATATCAGAGTTGTAGCGGGCTTTCAGACAGACCATACTTATGTCCACTGGTTCATAGTTGGTTCTTCTGAAGGCAAATGGCTTCAGAAGAATAAATTCTTCCAAGGTCATTTTGGCTTCGGAAGAAACAAATTCTTCCAAACTTCTGCAAGTCTTCAGGACTTTATTCTTCGAAAGACTTTGTCTTTGGATCTTCTAAGTTGCATACTTCAGAAGGAGAACAACTTGGTCTTGGAAGACTGAGTTCTTCCTTCAGAAGTTCATCATACTTTGAGCTTTGGAAGATCTTTGACTTAGCTTCGGAAGAGCAGCTTTGTCTTTGGAAGACCACTTCATTTAGCACTTCAAAATTCTTCTTAGTGTTGTTTTGGTTTCACCAACCTCATATGATCCAACAAACTCCCCCTAGGCTGATGCTACTAAAACTTCACTTCTTCCTACTCCTCAAGGTCTTTAACACCAGGGAAAGCAGATATTTGTCTGTCTTTTTGTTTTTCCCTGATGTGGTGGTGAGGAGTTTGTACAAGTCATCCGTTGATAGTAGATCTAATTTATTGCTCTGGATGACATGTACCCTTTGTTGTGTCCCTCTGAAAAGCATTAGTTGATGGGAATTATAGTCATATTCCCATCTAACTATAGGTTCAGATGTCGGTCCCTCAACCATCTGTAGGAATGTTCTTCCTTTTCTAGTTGCTCCTTCTTCTTCTTCATTTTCTCTCTTTTTCAACTCTTCTTCAGTTTTGGCTCTCTTTGTAAGCCTAAGGAATCCCAGTAATGATTCTGAGGCAAGGGAAATGAAAATAGTGCTGATAAGAATTTACAAACCTCATCTAGAAAAGTCAAGGTAGGCTTCAGAACAAAGAAGAAAATTACAAGAGCCTGAAGCTGCTAAAACCACCCCATCTGCTAAAATTTAGTAGATAAAGTGGTCATCACCACTGCTGCCAAAAGAGTAAGACATGGGTTAGATCATCCAAAACAAGAAAAAGAACACTCAAAATTTGAGGAAGAGGAAGACTCAAAAAGTGATGATACAACCATTATCAAATGGGGGTATGACTTGAAAGTTGAGAGATTGTTTATTGAAAGAAATAATATGTCTACGTCTTTCTTTCTGGACTAAGCTGGAAGTTCTAAACCTCAACCTTGAAGAGTTAAAGAGATATGTTCACTTTAATCTTAGAGTATGAAGGCATGCTTGACAAGTACAATATGGCCTCGATTCTGAAGATAAAGTTTGAAAACAAGGTTAAAGCAGAACAAGAAGGAGGCAAAGAAGAAAATGTTCTACATATGACTCCATTAAGCATTCATGACCCAATCACATATTGGAGCTACAAGTCCTCAACCAACTCTATCTGACTGACCTATGCTGGTGCCGGTAAAGTTGAAGTCAAGGAGTATGATTTCTTTAGACTATGTTGGTTAATTTTGCCTCTTGAAAACCTCTCAAGAGATATAAGAGGATATATGTATAAACTATTGCTAATCAGGATGCTAGAGGGATGAAGATAAAGTTTTGGTAGCATCATTCTAGGGGGAATTTATTGATCTATGAAGAGGATGAAGCTACCAAAAACTCAAGAATTCAGCACTGGCTACCAACTGCCAATTTCTGCCAAGTGCTGAATCAAGTGCCGATCACAGCATGTGCTGAATGACTGCAGTCAACACTTACCTGATATGCTACTGATTGACTACTGTTGATGATCAGCACTGAACTTTTTGAGCTGCTCATGAACTGTTACACAAGACAAGACTGTTTGTACCTATGGCTTCTATGTTCTACCTTTTAGAGACAAAATATTACTGCAGCTACCTAACTTTGATATGCTAATTGTCTGTCTTGTTGTACATTCTCAACATATAATAGTGTATTCTTATCATTTAGATTTCATAGTATAAAACCCTCATACTTGTATAGTAGAGGTAAGCTTTTATCAAGCCATTTGTGTATCTTCTAATTGTAACTCTTTGTACTCAGTTTTGATTAATCAAGTAAATACTTTGAAAGAACAACTTGTCTACTTATCTTTACTCAAAGTATTTATGTTTGTTAGTAAGTAGTTAACCTAGATTCCGCATTTGTTAACCACTAATCAAATAGAAAAGTCTTGTTAATCCATAACCCGATCTAACATATACATAGGTAACAAAGGCGTCCAAAGATACTAACATTGTTGTAAAAATTGCTAGGTGGTAGTCAGGTAGTGGAGTACTGTTTAGGGATTAGTCAGGATTAACCAGATTGGAATTTAATATGTGTGTGTGTCTGTATATATATATATATGTATATATATGTGTATATATAGGGTGGTTCCGGGACAAACCTAATGTTAACTAAAACAGTGAGAACAGATCTTGATCATTGATTTATTGATTATGGGGCTATAATTGATTACACATCATCCCTTAACAAATATATTAATACTTAATGATTTATAAGGGTAATTTAGTAATTAATTCTATTTACTTACTGAAAATTCTATACAATCTCGTTGGTTTCCAAAAAAAAGGAAAGGACTTTTTACTTTGACTTAATAAATACTAATTCCACCATATTTTTAAAACTAAAATAACTTATATATATATATTTTTTATTTTTTAAAATTTTTTTACCATAAAATCAAGTACTTTTTTCTCTTTAATATGCATATAATGTTACTATATTTTCTTAATAAAATAATGACATTTTCTAAAAAGTTTCAAAAGTAGCACTTAATAAATACAAATGATGCTACCATCATAAAAGTTTACAACTGTGCTATTATCATGTTTTATAGAAACTATAAAACAACATGTAAAAACAAACACTTGAAAAAAGTGTTTAAAAATAACACTACATAATGCCAAAACAACAATTAATAAAATTAAAATAACACTTATTACGAGTCAAAGTAATATTTATTAAGTGATAAAATAATACTTAATAAAATTACATTATTGTGCTATTTTTATGGTAATATGCTACTATAGTCTGAGTTAGTGTTGTAGCTATACTAGCATATTTATTTGTATACAACATATAAAATAGAAGATTAACATATTGTTAAAATTCTTATAAAGTTAAAAACATAACTTACTCAACATATATAACTCAAACTTATACATATAACATAGTACATATGACTAAAACTGAAACATATCACATATAAAATAGTACGTTTAACTAAAATATTAACCATACCACATATAACTAATCGAATATAACACATATAATTCAAACATATAACGTACAATAATCAAAATCAAACTTAGAACATATAACTAAACATAGTTCCTATAAAATTAAAAGGTTGATAAGACAAACTTGAAATCATGGTTATATAAAAATTAACAACACTTTTTAAGATTACACTTATTTCATGCTATTTTTGATATATATTGTGCTACTTTGCACATATGTATTATGTTAACTGTTTGAAAATACATAAATATTTTATGTTGTGTTTTGATGAATATATTTGATATTTTTTTTAGATAAATGTATATCAAACATATTAATGTTACACTTCAATATATTAAAAATAAAATAAATAAATGTTAGCATAATGTTAGGAACTTCCATCAACAACCTTAGTTATATATGACTATTATGCCCTTGATAAAGAATTAATACATATGATATGTGGAACAATTATATTGGTTTCTATAGTTTTTAGGCTATTATTTGTTTGATTTATAAGGTTTGATTGTTAACCCATGTTTATTGTGATAACTCATTTACCCCATCCTATTACTCTTGGTCCCACTAGAAAAGATGATCCAGTGGTAATGATTAATTTGAATTTTCAAACTAAAAAAAGACTTTATATATACCCTTAAGGGCAATTTGTCAATTTGCTTTACACATTGACTGATGTGCCTCATATTTTCAAAATTAAATATAATATTGACTCCACTTGTGTAACTTCTACATTAAAATACTACTACTTTAAATACATAATATTTTCTTTTAAATATCTACTTTTAAAATTAAATAATGATAATAGCATATGCATATAGATGATAGTTGCAGGATCGGTGTTTGTCTCACAACACAAGATATTCTCACAAACTCACTTAATATCACTCGGGTTGATGAAGCAGAATCTCTACTAAGTTCACAAGTAATATAATAAGTTAATAAAAGCACAAGAATACCAGATTGGTTTTTCAAGATACTTGTATATATTACATCTCAACTTAGTATTACAAAACTCTTACAAGCATGGTTTGTTACATGAGAAAACTATATATAGTACTATCTAGAGCCGGTGATACTTGGAAAACCAACTAGAATTTACAACTAGACAAACACTACATTGCTAGAAGTAAAGCATATTAGATAAAGTAATAATATCCTAGACTAGGTAGTCATGACAGGTCCATGACTTACCTTTTGTCACCAACTAAGAATGGCAACTATACTAAGTTGAGAATGGTGAACAGTGGATTAAAGTATGGTCAACTACATCGGCGTGGGAAAGTGCCATGCAGTATATCAGAGTTGCAGCGGGCTTTCAGACAGACCATACTTATGTCCACTGGTTCATAGTTGGTTCTTCTGAAGGCAAATGGCTTCAGAAGAATAAATTCTTCCAAGGTCATTTTGGCTTCGGAAGAAACAAATTCTTCCAAACTTCTGCAAGTCTTCAGGACTTTATTCTTCGAAAGACTTTGTCTTTGGATCTTCTAAGTTGTATACTTCAGAAGGAGAACAACTTGGTCTTGGAAGACTGAGTTCTTCCTTCAGAAGTTCATCATACTTTGAGCTTTGGAAGATCTTTGACTTAGCTTCGGAAGAGCAGCTTTGTCTTTGGAAGACCACTTCATTTAGCACTTCAAAATTCTTCTTAGTGTTGTTTTGGTTTCACCAACCTCATATGATCCAACAAACTCCCCCTAGGCTGATGCTACTAAAACTTCACTTCTTCCTACTCCTCAAGGTCTTTAACACCAGGGAAAGCAGATATTTGTCTGTCTTTTTGTTTTTCCCTGATGTGGTGGTGAGGAGTTTGTACAAGTTATCCGTTGATAGTAGATCTAATTTATTGCTCTGGATGACATGTACCCTTTGCTGTGTCCCTCTGAAGAGCATTAGTTGATGGGAATTATAGTCATATTCCCATCTAACTATAGGTTCAGATGTCGGTCCCTCAACCATCTGTAGGAATGTTCTTCCTTTTCTAGTTGCTCCTTCTTCTTCTTCATTTTCTTTCTTTTTCAACTCTTCTTCAGTTTTGGCTCTCTTTGTAAGCCTAAGGAATCCCAGTAATGATTCTGAGGCAAGGGAAATGAAAATAGTGCTGATAAGAATTTACAAATCTCATCTAGAAAAGTCAAGGTAGGCTTCAGAACAAAGAAGAAAATTACAAGAGCCTGAAGCTGCTAAAACCACCCCATCTGCTAAAATTTAGTAGATAAAGTGGTCATCACCACTGCTGCCAAAAGAGTAAGACATGGGTTAGATCATCCAAAACAAGAAAAAGAACACTCAAAATTTGAGGAAGAGGAAGACTCAAAAAGTGATGATACAACCATTATCAAATGGGGGTATGACTTGAAAGTTGAGAGATTGTTTATTGAAAGAAATAATATGTCTACGTCTTTCTTTCTGGACTAAGCTGGAAGTTCTAAACCTCAACCTTGAAGAGTTAAAGAGATATGTTCACTTTAATCTTAGAGTATGAAGGCATGCTTGACAAGTACAATATGGCCTCGATTCTGAAGATAAAGTTTGAAAACAAGGTTAAAGCAGAACAAGGAGGAGGCAAAGAAGAAAATGTTCTACATATGACTCCATTAAGCATTCATGACCCAATCACATATTGGAGCTACAAGTCCTCAACCAACTCTATCTGACTGACCTATGCTGGTGCCGGTAAAGTTGAAGTCAAGGAGTATGATTTCTTTAGACTATGTTGGTTAATTTTGCCTCTTGAAAACCTCTCAAGAGATATAAGAGGATATATGTATAAACTATTGCTAATCAGGATGCTAGAGGGATGAAGATAAAGTTTTGGTAGCATCATTCTAGGGGGAATTTATTGATCTATGAAGAGGATGAAGCTACCAAAAACTCAAGAATTCAACACTGGCTACCAACTGCCAATTTCTGCCAAGTGCTGAATCAAGTGCCGATCACAGCATGTGCTGAATGACTGCAGTCAACACTTACCTGATATGCTACTGATTGACTACTGTTGATGATCAGCACTGAACTTTTTGAGCTGCTCATGAACTGTTACACAAGACAAGACTGTTTGTACCTATGGCTTCTATGTTCTACCTTTTAGAGACAACATATTACTGCAGCTACCTAACTTTGATATGCTGATTGTCTGTCTTGTTGTACATTCTCAACATATAATAGTGTATTCTTATCATTTAGATTTCATAGTATAAAACCCTCATACTTGTATAGTAGAGGTAAGCTTTTATCAAGCCATTTGTGTATCTTCTGATTGTAACTCTTTGTACTCAGTTTTGATTAATCAAGTAAATACTTTGAAAGAACAACTTGTCTACTTATCTTTACTCAAAGTATTTATGTTTGTTAGTAAGCAGTTAACCTAGATTCCATATTTGTTAACCACTAATCAAATAGAAAAGTCTTGTTAATCCATAACCCGATCTAACATATACATAGGTAACAAAGGTGTCCAAAGATACTAACATTGTTGTAAAAATTGCTAGGTGGTAGTCAGGTAGTGGAGTACTGTTTAGGGATTAGTCAGGATTAACCAGATTGGAATTTAATATGTGTGTGTGTCTGTATATATATATATATATATATATATATATATATATATATATATATATATATATATATATATATATATATATATATATATATATATGTGTATATATAGGGTGGTTCCGGGACAAACCTAATGTTAACTAAAACAGTGAGAACAGATCTTGATCATTGATTTATTGATTATGGGGCTATAATTGATTACACATCATCCCTTAACAAATATATTAATACTTAATGATTTATAAGGGTAATTTAGTAATTAATTCTATTTACTTACTGAAAATTCTATACAATCTCGTTGGTTTCCAAAAAAAAGGAAAGGACTTTTTACTTTGACTTAATAAATACTAATTCCACCATATTTTTAAAACTAAAATAACTTATATATATATATATTTTTATTTTTTAAAATTTTTTTACCATAAAATCAAGTACTTTTTTCTCTTTAATATGCATATAATGTTACTATATTTTCTTAATAAAATAATGACATTTTCTAAAAAGTTTCAAAAGTAGCACTTAATAAATACAAATGATGCTACCATCATAAAAGTTTACAACTGTGCTATTATCATGTTTTATAGAAACTATAAAACAACAAGTAAAAACAAACACTTGAAAAAAGTGTTTAAAAATAACACTACATAATGCCAAAACAACAATTAATAAAATTAAAATAACACTTATTACGAGTCAAAGTAATATTTATTAAGTGATAAAATAATACTTAATAAAATTACATTATTGTGCTATTTTTATGGTAATATGCTACTATAGTCTGTGTTAGTGTTGTAGCTATACTAGCATATTTATTTGTATACAACATATAAAATAGAACATTAACATATTGTTAAAATTCTTATAAAGTTAAAAACATAACTTACTCAACATATATAACTCAAACTTATACATATAACATAGTACATATGACTAAAACTGAAACATATCACATATAAAATAGTACGTTTAACTAAAATATTAACCATACCACATATAACTAATCGAATATAACACATATAATTCAAACATATAACGTACAATAATCAAAATCAAACTTAGAACATATAACTAAACATAGTTCCTATAAAATTAAAAGGTTGATAAGACAAACTTGAAATCATGGTTATATAAAAATTAACAACACTTTTTAAGATTACACTTATTTCATGCTATTTTTGATATATATTGTGCTACTTTGCATATATGTATTATGTTAACTGTTTGAAAATACATAAATATTTTATGTTGTGTTTTGATGAATATATTTGATATTTTTTTTAGATAAATGTATATCAAACATATTAATGTTACACTTCAATATATTAAACATATATGACTATCATTCAAAAAAATAAAATAAATAAATGTTAGCATAATGTTAGGAACTTCCATCAACAACCTTAGTTATATATGACTATTATGCCCTTGATAAAGAATTAATACATATGATATGTTGAACAATTATATTGGTTTCTATAGTTTTTAGGCTATTATTTGTTTGATTTATAAGGTTTGATTGTTAACCCATGTTTGTTGTGATAACTCATTTACCCCATCCTATTACTCTTGGTCCCACTAGAAAAGATGATCCAGTGGTAATGATTAATTTGAATTTTCAAACTAAAAAAAGACTTTATATATACCCTTAAGGGCAATTTGTCAATTTGCTTTACACATTGACTGATGTGCCTCATATTTTCAAAATTAAATATAATATTGACCCCACTTGTGTAACTTCTACATTAAAATACTACTACTTTAAATACATAATATTTTCTTTTAAATATCTACTTTTAAAATTAAATAATGATAATAGCATATGCATATAGATGATAGTTGCAGGATCGGTGTTTGTCTCACAACACAAGATATTCACACAAACTCACTTAATATCACTCGGGTTGATGAAGCAGAATCTCTACTAAGTTCACAAGTAATATAATAAGTTAATAAAAGCACAAGAATACCAGATTGGTTTTTCAAGATACTTGTATATATTACATCTCAACTCAGTATTACAAAACTCTTACAAGCATGGTTTGTTACATGAGAAAACTATATATAGTACTATCTAGAGCCGGTGATACTTGGAAAAACAACTAGAATTTACAACTAGACAAACACTACATTGCTAGAAGTAAAGCATATTAGATAAAGTAATAATATCCTAGACTAGGTAGTCATGACAGGTCCATGACTTACCTTTTGCACCAACTAAGAATGGCAACTGTACTAAGTTGAGAATGGTGAACAGTGGATTAAAGTATGGTCAACTACATCGGCGTGGGAAAGCGTCATGCAGTATATCAGAGTTGCAGCGGGCTTTCAGACAGACCATACTTATGTCCACTGGTTCATAGTTGGTTCTTCTGAAGGCAAATGGCTTCAGAAGAATAAATTCTTCCAAGGTCATTTTGGCTTCGGAAGAAACAAATTCTTCCAAACTTCTGCAAGTCTTCAGGACTTTATTCTTCGAAAGACTTTGTCTTTGGATCTTCTAAGTTGTATACTTCAGAAGGAGAACAACTTGGTCTTGGAAGACTGAGTTCTTCCTTCAGAAGTTCATCATACTTTGAGCTTTGGAAGATCTTTGACTTAGCTTCGGAAGAGCAGCTTTGTCTTTGGAAGACCACTTCATTTAGCACTTCAAAATTCTTCTTAGTGTTGTTTTGGTTTCACCAACCTCATATGATCCAACAAACTCCCCCTAGGCTGATGCTACTAAAACTTCACTTCTTCCTACTCCTCAAGGTCTTTAACACCAGGGAAAGCAGATATTTGTCTGTCTTTTTGTTTTTCCCTGATGTGGTGGTGAGGAGTTAGTACAAGTCATCCGTTGATAGTAGATCTAATTTATTGCTCTGGATGACATGTACCCTTTGCTGTGTCCCTCTGAAGAGCATTAGTTGATGGGAATTATAGTCATATTCCCATCTAACTATAGGTTCAGATGTCGGTCCCTCAACCATCTGTAGGAATGTTCTTCCTTTTCTAGTTGCTCCTTCTTCTTCTTCATTTTCTCTCTTTTTCAACTCTTCTTCAGTTTTGGCTCTCTTTGTAAGCCTAAGGAATCCCAGTAATGATTCTGAGGCAAGGGAAATGAAAATAGTGCTGATAAGAATTTACAAATCTCATCTAGAAAAGTCAAGGTAGGCTTCAGAACAAAGAAGAAAATTACAAGAGCCTGAAGCTGCTAAAACCACCCCATCTGCTAAAATTTAGTAGATAAAGTGGTCATCACCACTGCTGCCAAAAGAGTAAGACATGGGTTAGATCATCCAAAACAAGAAAAAGAACACTCAAAATTTGAGGAAGAGGAAGACTCAAAAAGTGATGATACAACCATTATCAAATGGGGGTATGACTTGAAAGTTGAGAGATTGTTTATTGAAAGAAATAATATGTCTACGTCTTTCTTTCTGGACTAAGCTGGAAGTTCTAAACCTCAACCTTGAAGAGTTAAAGAGATATGTTCACTTTAATCTTAGAGTATGAAGGCATGCTTGACAAGTACAATATGGCCTCGATTCTGAAGATAAAGTTTGAAAACAAGGTTAAAGCAGAACAAGGAGGAGGCAAAGAAGAAAATGTTCTACATATGACTCCATTAAGCATTCATGACCCAATCACATATTGGAGCTACAAGTCCTCAACCAACTCTATCTGACTGACCTATGCTGGTGCCGGTAAAGTTGAAGTCAAGGAGTATGATTTCTTTAGACTATGTTGGTTAATTTTGCCTCTTGAAAACCTCTCAAGAGATATAAGAGGATATATGTATAAACTATTGCTAATCAGGATGCTAGAGGGATGAAGATAAAGTTTTGGTAGCATCATTCTAGGGGGAATTTATTGATCTATGAAGAGGATGAAGCTACCAAAAACTCAAGAATTCAGCACTGGCTACCAACTGCCAATTTCTGCCAAGTGCTGAATCAAGTGCCGATCACAGCATGTGCTGAATGACTGCAGTCAACACTTACCTGATATGCTACTGATTGACTACTGTTGATGATCAGCACTGAACTTTTTGAGCTGCTCATGAACTGTTACACAAGACAAGACTGTTTGTACCTATAGCTTCTATGTTCTACCTTTTAGAGACAACATATTACTGCAGCTACCTAACTTTGATATGCTGATTGTCTGTCTTGTTGTACATTCTCAACATATAATAGTGTATTCTTATCATTTAGATTTCATAGTATAAAACCCTCATACTTGTATAGTAGAGGTAAGCTTTTATCAAGCCATTTGTCTATCTTCTGATTGTAACTCTTTGTACTCAGTTTTGATTAATCAAGTAAATACTTTGAAAGAACAACTTGTCTACTTATCTTTACTCAAAGTATTTATGTTTGTTAGTAAGTAGTTAACCTAGATTCCGCATTTGTTAACCACTAATCAAATAGAAAAGTCTTGTTAATCCATAACCCGATCTAACATATACATAGGTAACAAAGGCGTCCAAAGATACTAACATTGTTGTAAAAAATGCTAGGTGGTAATCAGGTAGTGGAGTACTGTTTAGGGATTAGTCAGGATTAACCAGATTGGAATTTAATATGTGTGTGTGTCTGTATATATATATATATATGTATATATATATGTGTATATATAGGGTGGTTCCAGGACAAACCTAATGTTAACTAAAACAGTGAGAACAGATCTTGATCATTGATTTATTGATTATGGGGCTATAATTGATTACACATCATCCCTTAACAAATATATTAATACTTAATGATTTATAAGGGTAATTTAGTAATTAATTCTATTTACTTACTGAAAATTCTATACAATCTCGTTGGTTTCCAAAAAAAGGAAAGGACTTTTTACTTTGACTTAATAAATACTAATTCCACCATATTTTTAAAACTAAAATAACTTATATATATATATTTTTTATTTTTTAAAAATTTTTTTAACATAAAATCAAGCACTTTTTTCTCTTTAATATGCATATAATGTTACTATATTTTCTTAATAAAATAATGACATTTTCTAAAAAGTTTCAAAAGTAGCACTTAATAAATACAAATGATGACACCTTCATAAAAGTTTACAACTGTGATATTATCATGTTTTATAGAAACTATAAAACAACAAGTAAAAACAAACACTTGAAAAAAGTGTTTAAAAATAACACTACATAATGCCAAAACAACAATTAATAAAATTAAAATGACACTTATTAGGAGTCAAAGTAACATTTATTAAGTGATAAAATAATACTTAATAAAATTACATTATTGTGCTATTTTTATGGTAATATGCTACTATAGTCTGAGTTAGTGTTGTAGCTATACTAGCATATTTATTTGTATACAACATATATAATAGAACATTAACATATTGTTAAAATTCTTATAAAGTTAAAAACATAACTTACTCAACATATATAACTCAAACGTATACATATAACATAGTACATATGACTAAAACTGAAACATATCACATATAAAATAGTACGTTTAACTAAAATATTAACCATACCACATATAACTAATCGAATATAACACATATAATTCAAACATAGAACGTACAATAATCAAAATCAAACTTAGAACATATAACTAAACATAGTTCCTATAAAATTAAAAGGTTGATAAGACAAACTTGAAATCATGGTTATATAAAAATTAACAACACTTTTTAAGATTACACTTATTTCATGCTATTTTTGATATATATTGTGCTACTTTGCACATATGTATTATGTTAACTGTTTGAAAATACATAAATATTTTATGTTGTGTTTTGATGAATATATTTGATATTTTTTTTAGATAAATGTATATCAAACATATTAATGTTACACTTCAATATATTAAACATATATGACTATCATTCAAAAAAATAAAATAAATAAATGGTAGCATAATGTTAGGAACTTCCATCAACAACCTTAGTTATATATGACTATTATGCCCTTGATAAAGAATTAATACATATGATATGTGGAACAATTATATTGGTTTCTATAGTTTTTAGGCTATTATTTGTTTGATTTATTAGGTTTGATTGTTAACCCATGTTTATTGTGATAACTCATTTACCCCATCCTATTACTCTTGGTCCCACTAGAAAAGATGATCCAGTGGTAATGATTAATTTGAATTTTCAAACTAAAAAAAGACTTTATATATACCCTTAAGGGCAATTTGTCAATTTGCTTTACACATTGACTGATGTGCCTCATATTTTCAAAATTAAATATAATATTGACACCACTTGTGTAACTTCTATATTAAAATACTACTACTTTAAATACATAATATTTTCTTTTAAATATCTACTTTTAAAATTAAATAATGATAATAGCATATGCATATAGATGATAGTTGCAGGATCGGTGTTTGTCTCACAACACAAGATATTCTCACAAACTCACTTAATATCACTCGGGTTGATGAAGCAGAATCTCTACTAAGTTCACAAGTAATATAATAAGTTAATGAAAGCACAAGAATACCAGATTGGTTTTTCAAGATACTTGTATATATTTCATCTCAACTCAGTATTACAAAACTCTTACAAGCATGGTTTGTTACATGAGAAAACTATATATACTACTATCTAGAGCCGGTGATACTTGGAAAACCAACTAGAATTTACAACTAGACAAACACTACGTTGCTAGAAGTAAAGCATATTAGATAAAGTAATAATATCCTAGACTAGGTAGTCATGATAGGTCCATGACTTACCTTTTGTCACCAACTAAGAATGGCAACTGTACTAAGTTGAGAATGGTGAACAGTGGATTAAAGTATGGTCAACTACATCGGCGTGGGAAAGCGCCATGCAGTATATCAGAGTTGCAGCGGGCTTTCAGACAGACCATACTTATGTCCACTAGTTCATAGTTGGTTCTTCTGAAGGCAAATGGCTTCAGAAGAATAAATTCTTCCAAGGTCATTTTGGCTTAGGAAGAAACAAATTCTTCTGAACTTCTGCAAGTCTTCAGAACTTTATTCTTCGAAATACTTTGTCTTTGGATCTTCTAAGTTGTATACTTCAGAAGGAGAACAACTTGGTCTTGGAAGACTGAGTTCTTCCTTCAGAAGTTCATCATACTTTGAGCTTTGGAAGATCTTTGACTTAGCTTCGGAAGAGCAGCTTTGTCTTTGGAAGACCACTTCATTTAGCACTTCAAAATTCTTCTTAGTGTTGCTTTGGTTTCACCAACCTCATATGATCCAACAAACTCCCCCTAGGCTGATGCTACTAAAACTTCACTTCTTCCTACTCCTCAAGGTCTTTAACACCAGGGAAAGCAGATATTTGTCTGTCTTTTTGTTTTTCCCTGATGTGGTGGTGAGGAGTTAGTACAAGTCATCCGTTGATAGTAGATCTAATTTATTGCTCTGGATGACATGTACCCTTTGCTGTGTCCCTCTGAAGAGCATTAGTTGATGGGAATTATAGTCATATTCCCATCTAACTATAGGTTCAGATGTCGGTCCCTCAACCATCTGTAGGAATGTTCTTCCTTTTCTAGTTGCTCCTTCTTCTTCTTCATTTTCTCTCTTTTTCAACTCTTCTTCAGTTTTGGCTCTCTTTGAAAGCCTAAGGAATCCCAGTAATGATTCTGAGGCAAGGGAAATGAAAATAGTGCTGATAAGAATTTTCAAATCTCATCTAGAAAAGTTAAGGTAGGCTTCAGAACAAAGAAGAAAATTACAAGAGCCTGAAGCTGCTAAAACCAACCCATCTGCTAAAATTTAGTAGCTAAAGTGGTCATCACCACTGCTGCCAAAAGAGTAAGACATGGGTTAGATCATCCAAAACAAGAAAAAGAACACTCAAAATTTGAGGAAGAGGAAGACTTAAAAAGTGATAATACAACCATTATCAAATGGGGGTATGACTTGAAAGTTGAGAGATTGTTTATTGAAAGAAATAATATGTCTAAGTCTTTCTTTCTGGACTAAGCTGGAAGTTCTAAACCTCAACCTTGAAGAGTTAAAGAGATATGTTCACTTTAATCTTAGAGTATGAAGGCATGCTTGACAAGTACAATATGGCCTCGATTCTGAAGATAAAGTTTGAAAACAAGGTTAAAGCAGAACAAGGAGGAGGCAAAGAAGAAAATGTTCTATATATGACTCCATTAAGCATTCATGACCCAATCACATATTGGAGCTACAAGTCCTCAACCAACTCTATCTGACTGACCTATGCTGGTGCCGGTAAAGTTGAAGTCAAGGAGTATGATTTCTTTAGACTATGTTGGTTAATTTTGCCTCTTGAAAACCTCTCAAGAGATATAAGAGGATATATGTATAAACTATTGCTAATCAGGATGCTAGAGGGATGAAGATAAAGTTTTGGTAGCATCATTCTAGGGGGAATTTATTGATCTATGAAGAGGATGAAGCTACCAAAAACTCAAGAATTCAGCACTGGCTACCAACTGCCAATTTCTGCCAAGTGCTGAATCAAGTGCCGATCACAGCATGTGCTGAATGACTGCAGTCAACACTTACCTGATATGCTACTGATTGACTACTGTTGATGATCAGCACTGAACTTTTTGAGCTGCTCATGAACTGTTACACAAGACAAGACTGTTTGTACCTATGGCTTCTATGTTCTACCTTTTAGAGACAACATATTACTGCAGCTACCTAACTTTGATATGCTGATTGTCTGTCTTGTTGTACATTCTCAACATATAATAGTGTATTCTTATCATTTAGATTTCATAGTATAAAATCCTCATACTTGTATAGTAGAGGTAAGCTTTTATCAAGCCATTTGTGTATCTTCTGATTGTAACTCTTTGTACTCAGTTTTGATTAATCAAGTAAATACTTTGAAAGAACAACTTGTCTACTTATCTTTACTCAAAGTATTTATGTTTGTTAGTAAGTAGTTAACCTAGATTCCGCATTTGTTAACCACTAATCAAATAGAAAAGTCTTGTTAATCCATAACCCGATCTAACATATACATAGGTAACAAAGGCGTCCAAAGATACTAACATTGTTGTAAAAATTGCTAGGTGGTAGTCAGGTAGTGGAGTACTGTTTAGGGATTAGTCAGGATTAACCAGATTGGAATTTAATATGTGTGTGTGTCTGTATATATATATATATGTATATATATATGTGTATATATAGGGTGGTTCCGGGACAAACCTAATGTTAACTAAAACAGTGAGAACAGATCTTGATCATTGATTTATTGATTATGGGGCTATAATTGATTACACATCATCCCTTAACAAATATATTAATACTTAATGATTTATAAGGGTAATTTAGTAATTAATTCTATTTACTTACTGAAAATTCTATACAATCTCGTTGGTTTTCAAAAAAGAGGAAAAGACTTTTTACTTTGACTTAATAAATACTAATTCCACCATATTTTTAAAACTAAAATAACTTATATATATATATTTTTTATTTTTTAAAATTTTTTTTACCATAAAATCAAGCTCTTTTTTCTCTTTAATATGCATATAATGTTACTATATTTTCTTAATAAAATAATGACATTTCCTAAAAAGTTTCAAAAGTAGCACTTAATAAATACAAATGATGCTACCTTCATAAAAGTTTACAACTGTGATATTATCATGTTTTATAGAACTATAGAACAACAAGTAAAAACAAACACTTGAAAAAAGTGTTTAAAAATAACACTACATAATGCCAAAACAACAATTAATAAAATTAAAATAACACTTATTAGGAGTCAAAGTAATATTTATTAAGTGATAAAATAATACTTAATAAAATTACATTATTGTGCTATATTTATGGTAATATGCTACTATAGTCTGAGTTAGTGTTGTAGCTATACTAGCATATTTATTTGTATACAACATATATAATAGAACATTAACATATTGTTAAAATTCTTATAAAGTTAAAAACATAACTTACTCAACATATATAACTCAAACGTATACATATAACATAGTACATATGACTAAAATTGAAACATATCACGTATAAAATAGTACGTTTAACTAAAATATTAACCATACCACATATAACTAATCGAATATAACACATATAATTCAAACATAGAACGTAAAATAATCAAAATCAAACTTAGAACATATAACTAAACATAGTTCCTATAAAATTAAAAGGTTGATAAGACAAACTTGAAATCATGGTTATATAAAAATTAACAACACTTTTTAAGATTACACTTATTTCATGCTATTTTTGATATATATTGTGCTACTTTGCACATATGTATTATGTTAACTGTTTGAAAATACATAAATATTTTATGTTGTGTTTTGATGAATATATTTGATATTTTTTTAGATAAATGTATATCAAACATATTAATGTTACACTTCAATATATTAAACATATATGACTATCATTCAAAAAAATAAAATAAATAAATGGTAGCATAATGTTAGGAACTTCCATCAACAACCTTAGTTATATATGACTATTATGCCCTTGATAAAGAATTAATACATATGATATGTGGAACAATTATATTGGTTTCTATAGTTTTTAGGCTATTATTTGTTTGATTTATAAGGTTTGATTGTTAACCCATGTTTATTGTGATAACTCATTTACCCCATCCTATTACTCTTGGTCCCACTAGAAAAGATGATCCAGTGGTAATGATTAATTTGAATTTTCAAACTAAAAAAAGACTTTATATATACCCTTAAGGGCAATTTGTCAATTTGCTTTACACATTGACTGATGTGCCTCATATTTTCAAAATTAAATATAATATTGACCCCACTTGTGTATCTTCTACATTAAAATACTACTACTTTAAATACATAATATTTTCTTTTAAATATCTACTTTTAAAATTAAATAATGATAATAGCATATGCATATAGATGATAGTTGCAGGATCGGTGTTTGTCTCACAACACAAGATATTCTCACAAACTCACTTAATATCACTCGGGTTGATGAAGCAGAATCTCTACTAAGTTCACAAGTAATATAATAAGTTAATAAAAGCACAAGAATACCAGATTGGTTTTTCAAGATACTTGTATATATTACATCTCAACTCAGTATTACAAAACTCTTACAAGCATGGTTTGTTACATGAAAAAACTATATATACTACTATCTAGAGCCGGTGATTCTTGGAAAACCAACTAGAATTTACAACTAGACAAACACTACATTGCTAGAAGTAAAGCATATTAGATAAAGTAATAATATCCTAGACTAGGTAGTCATGACAGGTCCATGACTTACCTTTTGTCACCAACTAAGAATGGCAACTGTACTAAGTTGAGAATGGTGAACAGTGGATTAAAGTATGGTTAACTACATCGGCGTGGGAAAGCGCCATGCAGTATATCAGAGTTGCAGCGGGCTTTCAGACAGACCATACTTATGTCCACTGGTTCATAGTTGGTTCTTCTGAAGGCAAATGGCTTCAGAAGAATAAATTCTTCCAAGGTCATTTTGGCTTCGGAAGAAACAAATTCTTCTGAACTTCTGCAAGTCTTCAGAACTTTATTCTTTGAAAGACTTTGTCTTTGGATCTTCTAAGTTGTATACTTCAGAAGGAGAACAACTTGGTCTTGGAAGACTGAGTTCTTCCTTCAGAAGTTCATCATACTTTGAGCTTTGGAAGATCTTTGACTTAGCTTCGGATGAGCAGCTTTGTCTTTGGAAGACCACTTCATTTAGCACTTCAAAATTCTTCTTAGTGTTGTTTTGGTTTCACCAACCTCGTATGATCCAACAAACTCCCCCTAGACTGATGCTACTAAAACTTCACTTCTTCCTACTCCTCAAGGTCTTTAACACCAGGGAAAGCAGATATTTGTCTGTCTTTTTGTTTTTCCCTGATGTGGTGGTGAGGAGTTTGTACAAGTCATCCGTTGATAGTAGATCTAATTTGTTGCTCTGGATGACATGTACCCTTTGTTGTGTCCCTCTGAAGAGCATTAGTTGATGGGAATTATAGTCATATTCCCATCTAACTATAGGTTCAGATGTCGGTCCCTCAACCATATATAGGAATGTTCTTCCTTTTCTAGTTGCTCCTTCTTCTTCTTCATTTTCTCTCTTTTTCAACTCTTCTTCAGTTTTGGCTCTCTTTGTAAGCTCATCAACATGAAGACTGCTCAGATGGCTCCCTATGCATAATAAAGTTATGTGTATCTTCATCAAACCTTCACTGGATAATTTGGCTTCTAGGATTGAGGGGATTGGTTGGTAGCTTTATGTCCAGCAGAGTCACCAGTCTCCTTCTTAACTTTTTCTCTTTTTCTTTAAGTGTATCAGAACTGGTTGCAAGTTGGAGAGCTTGGTCCAGTATTCCCCTAGGCAGATCAAGGAATGCATCTCTTATGAGGGAATAGGAAGAGCCATTAATGTATTTCAGGTTTATAGACTCTTCCTCATAAGAGATGTTGCTCAGGGTTATGCAGTTGGTGAGCTTCCTTTTGATCTCCTTGAATTCTTCTAAGGACAGGGGCTTAGATGGTTCAAAAGATGGTTTGGGTAGTGATTAGGTTCGGGGTTGTGTTTTGGGTTTTAAGATAGGTGGTGGTGGTGGTGGTTGTTGAGAAGCAGGGGTGAAGGTTTAGGAATGGCTAGTGATATGGGTTTAGAGGTGTAAGGTTCAGTTGTTGGCTCAGTTTTTATAGGGAAGGGAAAAGGTGTGGGCATAGGTTGTGGTTTGGGTACTGGTTTGAGTTTGGGAGTTGGTTTGGGTGCCATCCTCTGAACACTTTTCCTTAGAGGTACCTCGTGCCTTCTTCCTAAGCGAATGTCAGCCTTGATGTCGCTGACATGTCGCTGTAGGGTCTTTAGAGACATGGGACCCACATGCCTGCCAGTGAATACATGGGCTTTTAAGGTAGACTTTCATTCATTCCTTATCACCCTGAGTCTTGGAAGCTACAAGTTTTGCCTCTTCCTCTATCTTCTTCTTCTCCTTCAGCTTCTCCCTAGCAGCCTTCTTTCTCTCTTTGTTGATCTGATCTTGTTCTTTGTGAAAAAGAAACAAGATCGTATCATAGTCATAAGGGTCTAGCTCCTTCTGAGAATAGCCTCTAGTACAGAGAAAGGCTATCCTCTCCTTCCTCTCCTCTGCCTTTGCCTCTTCCATCTTTCTCCTCTTCTCCTACTCTATGGCAAACCTTGCTACCTCCTCTTTTTCCTTTTGCATCAAGGTTTCCTTCTCCAGCTTCACAAGCTCATCAAGTGAAAGTAGAAGTATTTTTTCATTATCTACTCCCAGGCTAATAAGCCTATCTATGACCTCCACTCTCCTATGATTATTGATACTTTCTTGGGCGGCTGCTGCTGCTTTGCTGCTTGCAGCCAGCAGCTTCCCAATATCAAGTCATCCTTTCTTCTTCAGCTTCTCCAACCTTTCCTCCTTTAAAAGCTCTTTAGCAGTGAGCTTCCTCTTCCATTTAGGATCAAAGGAAGATTCAGCCTTTGGAGACTCAGGCTTAGAGGATTTAGGTTAGGGAGAGGGGGTTTGAACTTATGGTGCATGAGAGATTGGAGTTGTAAGAAAGTCCTTACTGTTGACCTCAGAAGCCAGGTCAAGAATGGCCTCTATGATAAGCATGTTATCGGACAAGGAAGATAGTTCAATTATTCCTTCCGCAGCTTGGATTTCTGCTTAGGAAGTAATTGGAACTGCACTACCCGTCCCTCTTAAGTTGGTAGCTGGGCCATCGTATCTCCCCTTCGAAGTTAATCTCAGGTTCAATTAAGACCTTAGGTTGACCAACTCCCTCCTCAAAGGTAGGTGGTGCACTCAGCCTTTAAAGCTATTCAGCTCCAAAATAAGCAATTGTAACATCAGGGGAGGGTTGTTCAAGTGAGGAGCTTATTAGAAACTTGGTTAAAAATCTATTAAGTTCATAAGCATCCTTGGGTCCATTTGAATGGTAATAGGAGGTGGTTTAGGAAAGATGGTTGCAGGGTGTTGCTGTGTATAATAGAATGAAGAAATGGCATCAAGGGAAGTAATGGCAAGGTTGGGTTCCAAATTGTCTTTTTTTCTGAACATTCACCCCCTTTTTAGTAACTTCATCTTGAGAAGTAGATGATCCGGAGGAATAACTAAATGAAACTTGAGTTGGTACATGCCTAACAGACTTCTCAATCTGTTTCTCAGCTAGTTGAGCCTTGAGATTTTCGATCTCAAGTTGCTGAGTGGCAGACCTATCTTCTAAAGTCTTAACCTTTAATTCAAGGTTTGAGACTCTTTAGAAAGTAGGTCTCTAATAGCGAGTTGCAGACTACCCTTATCTTCTTTTGAAGAATCATTGGGAGATGAGATAACATACCTAGTATGTTCATCATCACCACCAGTAGTGGTTTCTTGGCACCCTGTACACCCTTGCATACTGATGTCTCTTTCGGAGGCATCAATTGGCAAGTTTGTCATAGATTCAATCTCACTGATGTTACCACTATCCTGAAAGGCTAGTGAAACACTCTCAGTAGTGGCAGCTGAATCTACATGAGTCACCCCCACTCCGGTTGGACTCACCTCAGTTTGGCTTAGATGATGTGGGCTAGATATCACAGGTTCCCTGGGGCTCAGTTGTTCTTGAGAGTGGTGAGGTAGATCAACATCAGTCTGGTTAAATGGTCAAGAAAGGATAGGGATGTTATATCTAATGACTCGAGATGTTGGTTAGCACCTAATGGCTTAGTTACAATAACAGTTGATCCAATGATATGGCTATCTGTTTTTGGTTGCTCAAGGGAGTGCTGAGACTCACCCTGAGGGCTTAAGGCTTTGGTTATGGGCTCATCAGGTTGAGACTAAGGAGACTCAACACTGATATTGAGGTCAATTGAGGAGGAAGGTTGGACCACTGGCTGAGTGGGAGCCCTTGATTCCACTCTAGCCTTTTTGGTTTGAATAGAGGGGACTTGATCAATCAGAGTAGATTGATCAAGGGTTCATTTGGGGAGTATTTTGATTGGGTGGGAAGAAGTAGATGGCATTGTAGTGGTGGTGTCTTGTGTGGGTTCATCACCTGTTGGGCTTGTAGGGATGTCACCAATAGCCATTGGCTCAAGCATACCTTGAAGGAGATCAGTGAATCTTCCAGTGAAGTTGGTGGACACCTTCTTCAGAGCTTTGAAGATGCTAGGCTTCATGTGAGGAACCAGTAGAACATGGGCAAATTGTAGTTTGTCCTGGGCCAACTCACAGTTGATGAAGTGCTGAATGAACCTAGGATACATATAGAATGAATCCTTTGTGAGATTGCTTCTTAAGTTGTTCAGTACAAACCTTGAGTAGTTGAATCTGAGGCCTTTTACCAACCCATGGACTAGCAGCTCAAATCATATAGGATTTGATCCTATCCCCCTGACTTGTTGGATAGGCTGTGCAGGAGGATGTGCAGCAAGAACTTCCAATTATAGGAAAAATTAAATTTGCAGACCATAGACTTGCTCACGTCTCCGCCATATCCCATCCCCATACTTGTTGGATAGGCTGTGCAGGACGATATGCAGGAAGAACTTCCAATTATAGGAGAAATTAAATTTGCAGACCGTAGACTTGCTCACATCTCTGCCATATCCCATCTGAGTCTAGGTATCCTCCAACTCAGACTTGGGGAATTCAATGGGGGTGCCTTAATCATAAAGCTCCAGATGCTCCCTGATGGTTGTCTCACTTATGGTGATCTCCTGCCCGTAGATCCTCGATCTGATGACCCTTTCATCGTTGATCGTTTCACTTTGACCATTGGCCCAAAATTTAGCCAAATGATTTGAATAGATGGTGGGGTTAACAGTGAGGGCAGTGAAGTATGTCGATTGTGATAGAAATTGGACAATAGGGGCAAAATCAGCATCCTTTGAAGAATCAAGGATGGCGACTTGGTTGTGTTAGGGATTCAAAGCCATTGTTCAGAAGCTACTGTTTGATTGAAGGAATTTGAGAGTGAATAAAGAAGATAATGGAAATTTGGGGCTTTTGCAGTGCTAAAGAAAGTAAATAAAGAGAGTCTGAAATTCTAAACGGGGTTAAAAATCCAAACGGATAGGGTGAAAAGATGGGTGAAAGAACGGTGTAGGTTTCGATTGGACATAGGCGGCAAGATAAACCATTTAAAATATTCCGACAATCATCAATAAAATCTTATTTTTTACAGTAGTGGGGCCCTAAGAGTTCCTGTTATACAGTAAAAGTTTCCTTTCGAGAGTAAGGATACTTCCGAGAGAAAACACTTGTCTTTCTCAATATTGTCTTTCGAAGACAATTTTTACTTCCGAAGGCAAACCATGTCTTTAATGACAAATTTACTTCCAAAAGTAAAATATTCTTCTGAGAAAAGAAGTTAGTAAGCTTCGAAAGTGGATTTGATCTATAATCAAATGTCCTTCTGAGGCTAAAAATTCTTCGAAAGAGAATACTTATGCAGAGGAATTTGCCTTCGGAAGATGAATAAATATCTCTTTCGAGGGTAAATTTCTCTTCGTAAGCATTCTTACTTAGAAATTTTTGAAGAAAACCTTTTTGTAACAGGGCTTAGATTGTATTTAGACAATATAGACAAGACACATTTTTAAAAGGTTTTCAAAAGAAAAGGACTAGGCAATGAATCATCCCAATAGCTGTGATTAAATATTTAAATCTTTGTTCATATTGTTCATTTGAATTAACTTTGACTAGCTTGATTAGTTTTTTCTTATGAATATCTCGAATGAAATGATACTTGATGTCAATGTGTTTTGTCTTGGAGTGGTTGATTGGATTTTCTAGTGATAGAAATGGAACTCTTGTTGTCTATGTGGATAGGAGTCTCCATGAAGTTGAAACCATAATCCAGCATCTGATTCTGAATCCAAAGCAGTTGAGCAAAATAGCTTACCGCAACAATATACTCAGCTTCAGTAGTTGATGTGGATACACATGATTGCTTCTTACATTGCTAGAAGATGATCCTTCCACCAAGAAATTAACATCCTCCTGATGTGGATTTCTTGTTGATATTGCAGCCACTTTAATCACTGTCAGTGTAACCATAGAGATTAAAATCCTTATTCTTAGGATACTAAAGACCCAGTTTGGGAGCTCCTTTGAGGTATTTAAGGATCCTTTGGTAGTAAATAGGTGAGACACCTTTGGAGTAGCCTGATATCTTGCACAGATGTAAGTTGCAAACATGATATCAGGTCTACTTGCAGTAAGACACATCAGAGATCCAATAATTGCCCTATACTGATGCTGATTAGTATCCTCGCCCTCGGAATCAGGACAAAGATTGTGATTTCTGGGTATAGGTGTCGTGGCTGGCTTACAATCTTTCATCTCAAATATTTCTAAGATGTCCTTGACATCCTTAGATTGATTAATAAAGAACCCTTCTTCCATCTGCTTTACTTGAATTCCAAGGAAGAATTCCATCTTTCCCATGGAACTCATTTCAAATGTCTTCCTCATGATGCTTTCAAAGTCTTTACATATTTGGTCATTTGAGGAATAGACTTGTACAAGAAACATGTCCTTCCTAGACTTCTTTATGAATAGTGTCTTGTCTATTGTGCCTCTGGTATAGCCATTCTTGAGAAGAAACTGAGACAGTGTCTTATACCACAGCCCAGGTGCCTGATACAACCCATAAAGAGCTTTATCAAGTTTGCACACATAGTTGTGGTGTTGTGGGTCTTCAAATCCAGGTGGCTAACACACATAGACTTCTCTGTCAATATCCCCATATAGAAATGCACATTTGACATCAAGTTGATAGACTGTGAAGTTCTTGGATGCTATAAAATCAAGGAAGATTTGCGCAGCCTCAAGTCTTGCAATAGATGTAAAGACATCTATGTAATCTACGCCTTCCTCCTATGTGTATCCTTGAACAACAAGTCTTGCTTTGTTCTTGATGATCAAACCTCTATCATCTCTTTTGTTTCTGAACACACACTTAGTGCCAAATGTGAAACCATCCTTGACTCCTCCTTTCTTAACATTAGATGCATAATGTGTGCTTGCTGGATTGTAGTAACAATCTTTAGCCATGTGGTTATGTAGATCACAGATTATGCATTCAATGTTAATTTTGATAGGGCATGTTGACTGTTGTTTCTTGCACTTCTTTTCGTCTTCAACATCCTCCCCTTTAATTTTTTGTCCATCATCTGGATAGGAGTGCTGGTACTACACTCTTTTCCTGAATCAAGATTTCCAACCACTTGAAATCTAGCTGATATGAATACTCCCTTTTGCTTTGGGTTTATCTTCAACTTAGTCTCACCCACTTTCTTGGTAGTTTTTCTTGCTGCCCTGATTTTGTTCTTTCTTGCTTTGGTAGTTAAGGGTTGATCATCAGCTGTGGGGATGAGGTTTTCTACCTTATCCTTCCCTATGCTGGTTCCCACTATTGCATTATTCTTCTACTCTTTGGGTAATGGGTCAGCAGTTGGAACCTCTTGCTTATCAGTACCACTTCTTGGCTATCTAATAGACACAAAGGAGTGTGGTGCAGCAATTTCATTGGTTCCCAACCCACTTTTGGTTTGATAACACACCTTTTGAATAGGAGGATGATGTAATAATGGTGTTGAAGTTATGCTCTTCAATGGCATACTTCTTGGCTTTAGCCTCAGCTTTCACTTGCTGGGCTTGAGCCTCAGTCAACTTTGAGATTAAATCTTTTATTTGAGCCCTGTATTTTGAATGTTCATGTTTTAAAGAGGACACAATTTTCTCTAACTCTTCTATTTTGAGTTTGTAGTCAGATTCTGCTCTCTTAAAATCAGATTTTAGTATATTTAAAGACTCAATATCAGATTTAATTTCCATGTTGTAGTCCTGACACAACTTGACCATAGCAATACAGGCTGGAGTACCGAGATGATCATATACCTTAGTGTCTTCAGTTCCAACCATGAAAGCTTAATCAGGAGTGACATCTTGCACCATGAAGCTCCAATCAACTTCTTGAGCAACAACTGCAGTCTATTGTTCAGTGGATTTGGCTACAGCTTTTGGGGTAGCAGGATGTTGGAATGCTTGAGTTGCTCTAGGATTGGATCTAGGAGCTTTGCATTCCCTTGCAAAGTGACCAAGCTGGTTGCAGTTGTAACATTTGGCCTTTGTCTTGTCAAACCCAAATTTACTGTTGGATGGGTTTTGAGGGAACTGCCTTCCAGTTCTTTTGAAGAACTTCTTTGCTCTGTAGGTCCGGAGAGCCATTTGTTGGACAATGTCCATGTATTCTACATCATCTGGGCTGAAACACTCTAGATCATCAAAGCAAAATTGAAAATCTCCAGAGTGCTCATTCCCTAAAATAGAAGCACAACTATCCTGGAAAGGATTTTGTTGAGCCTGTTAAGACCTGGGTGTCTCAGGGAATATGATGTATGGCCTAGAGGAAGATGATGGCTGTTGGGGGTAGTTCAGGTACAATTGGGGTTGGGGAGTTCTTGAACCTTTAGCAACATGCAAAGCATTGCTAACAGGAAGGTTTGAGTATCTGTTCATCTGATGGCTTCTAAGTTTCCATATCCATACGTTATCCATCAAGGATTCCATATAGTTCAGTCATAGTGAGAGTGTTGAGATTCTTAATTCTCTTGATTGAGACACAATAGAAAGTCCACTCATGAGGAAGTTCACTCATGAACTTTCTTACTATGTCTCTCTTCTCAAGAACCACTCCATAGACTGAAGAGAAGTGATCAAGTCCATGTATCTGAAGTCTCATGTGAAGTTCTCAAACTTTTGCTTCAAGGACTCCTTGGATTCAGTTGCTTCAAAGCATCAAAGAGTAGGATCAGCGATCTAAGATCAATTAGCAGCGGAATTGGAACAAGAATTAGACAAATATAGCAAGAACACAATAGATATTCAATGGAACAGTACACGGTTATAGAGAAATAGGGTTTTCTGCAAAAGGGATAATATCATTCATGCACAAATGCTTCGGTATGGCGGCTGCTAAGCTTTTCAGGGTTCACTCAGCTGTGCGTCGCACCTTACAATTAGGTCAACATTCCTTATATAAAGGAATGTGACGTCTGCTGATGTCACTTGATAGTGACATCTAACAGAATTATTACAAACAACTGAAAGTAAGCAAACTACTGAGAATGTTCACAACAACTGAGAACATCTCAGAGTATGCTAAGTACAAGATGAAACTAAAACTACTGAAACTACAAGTACTGATTACAATAAACATAAAACTACTGAAAGGAAACCATCACAACTACTGAAGAGGTCTTCTTCAGCTGTTGTGACAACATCTGAAACTTGGTCTTCAGTCTTTGTCTTCAGTTCTTTAGCTTCAGACTTTGTCTTCAGCTCTTTCACTTCAGACTTTGTCTTCAGCTCTTTCACTTCAGACTTTGTCTTCAGCTCTTTCGCTTCAGACTTTGTCATCAGTTGATGTCTTCAGCTGTTGCAGACTACTTCAGTTGTTGTAATGTCCGTGGGACTTAAAGGTTTTTTTGATCAGGCTCATTGGTTCTTTTTGTCCAACAAACTCCCCCTGAACCAATGCAGCCAAAACGTTTAAGATTATTGAGGTCCTACTTATTCTTGGCAGAAATACTCTCTTGATCAGCTTCAGAGATATCGGATAAGCACAGGCCAGGGAACAGGTTTCAGTAGATGTGAATGTCATAGGATGGAAGGGAACTCTGTCTTGGGGTACTGGACACAGAGCTATTATCCCAACCATGAAACCTACTTCCTATTGATGAGTCTATAAGACTCTCTGACGTAGGCCTCAAGGAGAACAACTTGTTCCTCCTTAGTGAGTTCTTCTGCTTCTCCTTCGAAGAAGAACTCTGGGCCATAGTACTCTGATAGGTACTTTACCGTCTTTCCATTATTCAACTCAACAGTTGTTATCTCTCTGTAAGCAAATTCATCTGGGTGAGTCCCTTCAATAACAACTGGAGTTCATTTTTCTTGATCTCTTCAAGCCTCTTGTATAACAACCCCTTCTTGACCATTTTGTTCTCCATTAGAGTTTGAGGGGTCATCTTTGACTTGTAGGCTCTCTTGAAGTCTTCAAGTATCTCCCAGGGTGAGACTACAATGGCCAACATAATAACAGCATCTATGGTCTTTCTCACTTGGCCATTGTATCTACTTGGTATGGATTTCTTATGAA
The DNA here is from genome assembly GCA_025506505.1 of Flaveria sonorensis. Classification (NCBI taxonomy): domain Eukaryota; kingdom Viridiplantae; phylum Streptophyta; class Magnoliopsida; order Asterales; family Asteraceae; genus Flaveria; species Flaveria sonorensis. Next base: position 33,808,450 of record CM046425.1, on the reverse strand, counting down.
TTCTAGAACTAACCCTGGGGTCTGGCCAAATCCTTACTCTCTCCTTTTGATATTGAAAGGTATACCTGAGAGCATACAGCCTTTGAGCGTGTTTCTTCATGGCTTGTATAGATGATGACTGAGGAAACTCTTTGTCAACCATCTTCAAAAGTTGCTCATCATGCTGTTTCTGTTGTTCTTCTTCTTCAATCTTAACTTTCACCATTTGCCTCTGAAAGTCTGGTGTGATCATTTGTTGACTTCTGGGCTCAGGTATTTTTAGAACAGCAGAGATTGGCAGACTGTCTTCTTCATCATCATCTTCTTCTTCTTCTTCCATCCTCAACACCCTTCTCCTCCTTCTGGGTGCATCCTTGGATGTGGTTTGAGGTGGTTTTTGGGGTAAGGGAGTTGGTTTTGAAGGTTGAGTTGGTTTAAGTTTAGGTTTAGGGATTGGTTTGGAGAGTTGTGGGGTTGGTTGTTTTTGAGTGGGAGTTTGGGAAGGCTGATCTAGCATTTTTGTGGTAAGTTTGGCTTTGGAAAGCTTGGCCATATCAGATCTCTTCCCAGCACCTGCTTCATCTAAGGCTTCGATAATCAACCCTTTATTGAATGCTTCAGAAGCACAGATTCTGGTGGTTATTGCCAGAATACTATCTCTGGTCCATGATTTAATCTCAATTAATGATCTTCCCAAGTATTTTGCAATAAACCTGATCATTATCTCCAACCTCTCCCTTTCCATCACACTGTAACTGGCCCATCTCTCTTGTATCTCTTTAATCTCCAGCCTTCTGATCTCAGTGTCTAAAGTAGCTGTATCAAAACCCTGTCTGAAGAGTTGGTCTATTATTTTGTCCATTGATCTGCTGTGAGCTTCATCAGCTTCTTTAACCAGATCATCCAATGATTTCTCTTCATCAGGCTTTTGAGTTTCAGCACTTTTCTTTCTCTTGTATGTGATCAGCTGTTTTTCCTTTTCTAACTCCTTTTCTTTCTCTTGTTGTTTCTCATCTTCCACTCTCTTTCTCTTTCTGTCTTTCACTGCCTTAGACTCCCCCTTTTTGGGTGCATTGGGTTCAGGGGTTTGAATGGCAGAAAGCTTCTTTTGCACAGCATCATCAACAAGTGTTTGTAGATTTGAGGAGATCCTCTCGTCAATGGCTTTATGCACAATCTCATTGATGATGGGAGTGATGAGAGGTAAGGAATGTTGAAAGTAGCAACCATCTGCTCAGAGGGGTTCTGTCCCTGAGAGGTGGTGCCAAAAGCAGTGGCTGGTGGCTCAGTTGAGTGTAGTGGCTGAGTGTTTGGTGAACCTTCAGATGAAGGTGCCATCTGTGGGTTTATTGGGGCAGATGGACTTTGATCCTGAGACATTTTGGCAAGCAGTTCTTTGAGTCTGCTCACCTCAGCCTCAAGGATTGTGTTATGGGCTAAGACATCGTAGAAAAAGCCCAGGTCATCATCAGTCTTTGCTGAATCACCTGACCTCCTGATTGAATCAGGATGTACATGCCCTGAGTGTAGATCAGTTGTAGCATGTGCCCCTTGTTCTTGGTTCTGGGGACTTCCTGCCTCAGGACTGAGTCCTTCATCGGCAGTTGCCTCTGGTGAGGTCTTAAGATGTTACCAACTGCATCCTGTTCATTTGCTGAATCAGTAGAAGTGGCAGCCTCACCAGATGTTCTAACCTCCTCCTCTACACGGGGAGATTGAACATTATAACCCCTGTGCTGTGGGTTATCAGCAGCATTTTGGTCCTCTTCCTCAGCTGTTGTGGTTCTCCCCATTGTATTGGTTTCTGGGGAGGAGGAGAGGAATGCAGCTGACTCAGCACTTGTGCAACTATAATGGTTGGGCTTTGAGGGGCGGTTGCATTTGGAGATAGGTTTGAAGCAGATTGCACCCGGGGTGACTGGTGCTCTTCAATGGTAACCTTCTCAATTGAGATAGGTTCCAGCATTGTGGTATCCCCAATTATGGTTGCATCAGGATCCTGTTGAGAGGATACCTGAGCGGCTAGGGCTGGTGGAGTCTTTGACACTACTGGGGGGTTAGAACCAGTAAGTGTTTCCTGTATTGGTGTTACAGGGGCATCCTCAGGGGACTCATCTCCCTGAGTAGCCTTTTTGGGCTTTTTGGTGTTGGGTTTGGTGGGGACTTTGGATCTGGAAGTGGAGGCTGTGGGTTCCCGCTGCTTGGGTTTTAGCAGCCGGGCAGCCCCTTTCAGTGTAGGGTCAGAGTTGTGCCTGGAGTATACTTCAGGCAATACAGCCGGAGCAGGGACTCCAAGGCCAACAAGGCCGTCTGATTTTAGCTGATTTAAAATTATGGCCATGAGAAACCTGGGATATAATATCCATCTGTTTGCCACAGGTTTCAAAGCCAGATCCTTTAGTTCCATAAAAACTATCTCAGAAAAATTTAGATTTTGTCGTTCAAAGATAGAGTATAATACCTGTTGCCATCGGGAGGACATCTGATCCCATGAGGAGGTTTTTGGTGCAAGGCAGACATTCACCATGTGGAATATAAGACGTTCAGCATCATGGAAGTGCTTCTTCAGAATGGTGGTAGCACTTAAGTCTCCTTCATACCCGTTATTGATGAAAGACATATCAGTTGTGCCTTTCGGGTATTCTGTGACGCAGGTGGCATCATGTAGATTTAGGGTTTGTCGAATGATGTCTGGAGTGATGACCACCTGTTTCTGGTTAACCAACGACTGGAGAGTGATTTGGCGATCATTCTCACCAGTTTGCACAGAGACGTTGGTCCAGAATTGGCTTAGGGAATCGGGGTATATGGTAGGATTCAGAAGAAAAGCGGTTCGGTACTGGGAATCTACCATAAGATCGATGGCATTATCAAATTTGTTCCAAAAGGCCGATTTCGAGAGGTAGGCAACACAGTTGTGTCTGGGTTTGAGTTTCATGGTCGCCATTGTTGAGAGAGTGAAGGATATGAAACGGCTAATGAAACGTTTGAAATTAGGTTTAGGTATTTATAGGGTAAGAAAAGGCTGATATAAAACGACTGAAAGTGTTGGTGCTGTCATCAGTTGTTTGAAAACAACTGAAGACCTGGTTTTAACTTTCAGAAGTAACAACTGAAGACTTGGTATTAGTCATCAGTAGTTGTGAAACTACTGAAGACATGGTTTTGGCTTCAGGTGTTGTAAACAACTGAAGATTTGGTGTTAGTCATCAGTAGTTGTAAAACTACTGAAGACATGGTTTTGGCTTCAGTTGTATGAAGTGAAACAGCAGTTGTAGAAACAACTGAAGAGAAAAGTTTCTCATCAGCTGTTGTCGTCAATTCTTAGCTCATCAGCTGTTTCATTCTGACCTCAACACTTATCAGACTGTCTGATTTTCAGATGTTTCATTGGTCATCAGTACTTATCTGTTATACTGACATCAGTAGTTGTAACTAATCAGTAGTCAGTGTAACCACATCAGTTCTTTTCAACAGATAGAGTACTTCAGTACTTTTAAGTAATTTAGTCTTCAGTAGTTATGAAAACTACTGAGGATAAAAGAACTTATCAGTACTTATTTGTGACAATAGTATACGAATGCTCATCAGTACTTGTTGACTGAGATCATCAGTAGTTGTCACTTATTCTAGCTGCAGCATACCAAGCCTTAACACTAGGTTTTGGAAAGTTGAACTGTCCAAAGGCTTAGTAAATATGTCTGCAAGCTCATCAGCACTAGGAACAAACTTTGGATCAATCAGACCTTTTTCAAAACAATCCCTAATAAAATGGTGTCTGATCTCAATATGTTTGGTCCTAGAGTGCTGGACTGGATTCTTGACAATACAAAGAGCTGAAGCACTATCCATTAGTAATGGAGTCTTAGTCTCTGTAATGCCATAATCCAATAATTGATTCTGAAGCCAGAGTACCTGAGATGTACAACTTGCAGCAGCAATGTACTCGGCTTCAGCAGTGGATGTAGCAACAGATGTTTGTTTCTTACTCTGCCAAGAAACCAAACAGTTGCCTAGGAATTGACATCCACCAGAAGTTGATTTTCTAGTTAATTTACACCCTGCATAGTCACTATCAGAAAAAGCAACTAATTTGCAAGAGTGCCCAGTGGAATACCAAAGACCTAGAGATTGAGTACCTTGCAGATATCTAAAGATCCTCTTGACTGCAATCAAATGAGACTCTTTAGGAGCAGCCTGAAATCTAGCACAAACACAAGTTGCAAACATAATATCTGGTCTAGAAGCTGTTAAGTACATCAAGGACCCAATCATACATCTGTAAAGTGTTTCATCAACAGCTTTACCTTTCTGATCTGCATCCAGTTGTGTGGTGCTGCACATAGGAGTAGAACAGGGCTTACAGTTTTGTAAATCAAACTTTTCCAAAAGACTCTTTGTGTATTTTGACTGATGAATGAAAGTTCCATCAGCCTTTTGTTTGATTTGCAAACCTAGAAAGAACTGTAATTCTCCCATGGCACTCATTTCGAATTTTTGTTGCATCAACTTTGTAAATGCATCACACAACTGTGGATCAGAGGATGCAAAAATAATATCATCAACATAAATTTGAACAAGGAGCTTATGCTGACCCACTTTCTTAATGAACAAAGTTTTATCTATGGAGCCTCTAGTGAAATTATTCTGAAGAAGAAAATTTGACAGTGTTTCATACCAGGCTCTAGGAGCTTGTTTCAACCCATAAAGAGCCTTATCAAGTTTATACACCCAATCAGGATGTTTATTATCCTCAAAACCTGGTGGTTGACACACATAAACCTCTTCTTTTATTTTACCATATAAAAATGCACTTTTGACATCCATTTGAAAAACTTTAAGATTGTGGAATGCAGCATAGGCTAAGAACAATCTAATTGCCTCCAGTCTGGCTACAGGGGCAAAGGTTTCATCATAATCAATACCTTCTTCTTGTGAAAACCCCTGGACAACCAGTCTGGCCTTGTTCTTGACAATTTGCCCATGTTCATCTGTTTTATTCCTAAACACCCATTTAGTGCCTATTGCACACTTACCTGGGGGTAGAGGAACCAGTTCCCACACTTGCTGCTTTTTGAACTGAAGAAGCTCAAGCTGCATGGCATCAACCCATCCATTGTCTCTTAATGCAATATGATAGTTCTTTGGCTCTTGCTGACTGATGAAGAGAGCATAGAAGCAGAAGTTGGACAATTGACTTCTAGTTGAGACACCAGCATTGATATCACCAATGATTTGAGACATTGGGTGATTCTTCAGCTCTTGGTACACTATGAGATCTGTGCAAGTGTTTGTAGCACGCTCAGCAGCAACAGATGTTGATCCAGATTCTTGAAACCAAGTATTAGATGGCAAGTCAAATGAAGTAGAGGATTCAAAAATCTCATCAGCATTTGTTGTGGATGGTGCTACTGAAGCTACAGGAACATCAAGTTTAGTAGACTCAGGCAGTTGATCACAAACTTGAATAGGTGAGTACTGGGATCATCATCAACATCAGTACCACCAGATGGATGACTAGCTGCAGAAGGTGATGAATTCACATGATCTGCAACAGCTGGAGGCTGATAAGGAACATATTGCAGTATGTCCAGATCAAACAACTCCACAGGGTTTTGTGGAATTTTGTCCTTAGGGGATTCATTGAACTTCACATGCAAGGTTTCTTCAACCATCTTTGTTCTGCAGTTGAACACTCTGTAAGCCTTGCAAGTGGATGAATACCCAACAAAATACCCTGCATCCACCTTAGAATCAAACTTTTGGAGTTGATCCTTTGTGTTGAGAATGTAACAAGGACACCCAAATGCTCTGAAGAATGAAATTAGAGGAGCCAAATGATGTAGAACTTCATAAGGAGTCTTCATCAACCTCTGATTCACTAAAGCTCTATTTTGCACATAGCATGCTGTGTTGACAGCTTCAGCCCAAAAGGTCAGTGGCAAACCAGAGTCAGCCAACATGGACCTTGCAGCTTCAATTAGGGTCCTGTTCTTTCTCTCCACTACTCCATTTTGTTCTGGAGTCCTTGGGATGCTATACTGCCTCTTGATTCCTTTTGAAAGGTAGAAATCATCAAGTGTATGGTTTCTAAATTCAGTTCCATTATCACTTCTTATACACTTGACTGATAGGGAATACTGCTTCTCAACATACAACACAAAGTTAATAATTGTCTGAGCAGCCTCATCCTTTGAATGCAAGAAGAAGGTCCATACAAATCTGGAGTAATCATCCACAATTACCAGACAGTATTTCTTCTTTGCCATGCTCATTACTCTCACAGGACCAAAGAGATCCATGTGCAGTAATTGCAAGCAGGCAGTGGACTTTGGTTCTTCTATAGGAGGGAATGAAACTTTGTGTTGTTTTCCTTTTAAACAAGCAGTGCAGGTTTCATCACAGTGGAACTCCTTTATTGGTAGACCTCTCACTAAACTATTGTGGATCAGCTGATTCATGTTTTTGAGATTAACATGACCCAGCCTTCTATGCCACAGTTTAGATTCCTGAGGAGAGGCCTTGGAGAACAGGCAAGGATGACCTTTTAATCAATCTTCTTTGACAAATCCAAGGCATATACTCTTCCTATCCTGTTGGCCTTCAGGAGAGTATGTTCATCCAATACCTTGTCAATCAGCCTCAGAACTTTGGAAGACAGAATCCGGCAGTTCTGGCTTGTGAAAAGTGCAACATGCCCTTTATCACACATCTGACTGACACTCAGTAGATTATACTTGAGATTCTCCACATGGTTAACATCATCAAATCTGATTTCTCCATTTGACACAAATCCTTTCCCGATGATGTAACCTTTAGCATCATTTCCAAATGAGACAAATCCCTTCTTTCCTTGAGAGTAGTCATTAAGAAGAGAACTGCTCCCAGTCATATGCATAGATCCTCCACTGTCTACATACCAGATGCTTCTTTGGCATGCTGAAGAACCCTGCATTTATCATAAGAAACTAGTTAGCTTTAGAGACCCAAACCTTTTTGGTTTTGGGTCTGTTTTCATCAACAGATTTAACCATAACTTGTTTCTCATGATTAACAGCTGATGAAGGTGGAGATGGTGCTGAAATGGATTTCTTAGATTTGGGCTTGGATTTCCTTTTCAGTGGTTTGATCACAGGTGCATCTAGTTGGTTAACTCTCCCCAACAAATGCTGAACCATCATAACAAGTTGTGTCTGATTTGTTGCTAAAGCCTTCAGCTCATTTGACACATCAGTACTTGTTTTTGATGAGTTCCTGTGACCCACCATTTCCTCCTTCTTGAAATTCACAGACTTAGTCTGATGTTTATCATGAGGAACACTATCAGCTGTTTTCTGATAAACCCCATCCTTCTTTTTGGATTTGGCGAGGCCTTGGGTTTATCAGTTTGAGATGACTGTGGTACAAACTTGGTCTCAAACTCATTTTTCATTTTATTAATCTCTTCTTTAATGAGCTTATCTCTGTTGAGTTTGGAACCCTTTTTGTACCAGCATTCATCAGATAGATGATTGAATTTACCACATATTTCACATGGCTTATTCTTCATCTTGGATTGATCAACTGCTGAAGTGGAAACTACTGAAGGTGTGATCTTCAGTACTTTCCTCCTTTCAGTACTTGTGTTAAGTACTGAAGGATCGGTAACAACTGAAGACTTGTTCTTCAGCTGTTCTCTATCCGTCCTGAAAGACCGTATGATAGATTCCTCAGCAGTTGTTAATCCTTTTATTTCAGCAGATTTGAAATGCTTTTCAGATGTTGTGACTTGCCCTTCAGTACTTGGAGTACTTTGAGGGACAACATCTGAATTGCTCAGCTTCATGTGTTTATCAGCATTTAAACCATCAGGCAATTGATTTGCTGAGATCTTAACACTGACTTCATCCTCTAATTTTGACAATTTTGTATTATCATTTGAGGATGAATCACATGATGATGTGGTTTGGAAATTACTTTCACCTTCAGATTTTACTATTGATTTTGAAGTAAAATCAGTAGGTGGTGCAGTATGATTGTAACCTATTCCAAACTTCACATTTGAAGCTGTTTGCTTGCTGAGAAGCATTTCAAATCCCTTGCAGGATGTTACCCAGCGGTCACACTCAACTTGGGTAGCTGCAAGTGTCTCTTTGAGACTTCTGTGGTTCTCAAGTATGACCTCTACCTTAGCCTTTTCATCATTAAGTTGGCATTTAAGCTTGTAAATCTCATCATCTTTGTCATTAAGAGCAGACTCATACTCAGCTTTTCTTTTGGAAATAGTTTTCTCAAGCTCAAGATTTTGATTGATTAAAGCTACATTTGCCTCTCTAATAGAGACAAAGGCAGCTATGCATGATTCAGAACATAACTTGGCTTTAGCCTCAGAAGATACCTGGGTTACCTGTGAAGATGATGCATCGGAGCAGGAACCCTCAGTAGACTCCAGGGCCATGAGAGCAAGATTCCCAAAAGGATGTTCACCACCATGTTGACCAGCACCAGCAAATAATTGCTCATTGAAACCAGAAAGATCATCTGGTGAGCTGCTCCAGTCAACAACTCCTGGTGTGAAGAAGCTGTGATGAGGTTGAGATTGTGATGGAGATGGTTGAGGCTCAGGTAGGGCTTGAGGTTGTTGTGCTATAGGAACTTGAACTGGATTTGGCTGTGGCATGTAATAGCAGGGATATGGATATGGCATTGGACCCTGAGGGACAAAATATGCAGGAGATTGAGGTTGTGAGTGATGACCAGAACTAGCAGGATGTTGCCCTTTGTTTTGTGAACTATTGCTTGGAAAGGTCACAAAGGGTGCAGAGGAGTTAGATCCAGTTGATCTACACTCTCTTGCAAAGTGCCCAAGCCTGTGGCATTTGTGACACCTCAACTTACTCTTGTCAAAACCAACTTTGGTTTTGCCAGAGAGTCCTGGAAATTTCCTACCAGTTCTCTTGTAGAACTTTTGAGATCTGATATTGATCAAGGCCATTTGGCTCAAAATATCCATCTCTTCTAAATCATCATCAGCAATACCCATCAAATCATCCATGATAAAGCATAAATTATCACTATTACACCCAGAATGACTGTCAACACCAACAAATGCATGATCAGAACTGTTTGAAGAGAAATCTATATGCTCATCATAATGGCTTTCTGATCCAGCATATTCTGACTCATGACCGACCAAGGCAGTGTTCCCTGGTACAAAGTCATCAGTGAGCTTTCCTGATGATGCCAGTTTCCTTTTCTGCTCTATCTCTCTTTCAAATGTAAGCAGTTTCCCATGGAGTTGGGTGAGAGATAGGCTATCCAGATTTGCACTGGAGCGTAGGACAATGGTGTATGTGTCCCATCTCTCAGGCAGTGATCTGAGGAATCTGTTGTTCATCTGGCTGTTAGTATACTCATGCTTGACCATTTTCAGCTCAGAGATCAAGCAGGAGAAACGCTCAAACTGTTGAGTCAGTGTCTCACCCTTCCTATGAGAGAATGTCTCATATTGTTGGGCGAGGATTTCTCTGTTGTTTGCTAAGACCTCATCAGTTCCTCCGAATTGTTCCTTCAAAGCATTCCAGAGGTCATGAGCAGTTTCATGATGCATAAGCCCAGAATAGATTTCATTAGGCAGTGCCATGGCCAGAATTCCATGGGCTTTAGCATCAATCTCAAACAGTTTACGATCTTCATCTGAGTATTGCTCCTTCTTCTTCGGAACCATTTGGTTGGTCTCCGGATTGTTCACCATAGGCTTGTGTGGACCGTGAACCACAGATGTCCAACAACCTGAACTGTTAACAGACAGGTGATGGAGCATTCTTCGTTGCCATATGTTATACTCACTTCTAACCAGCATCGGAGGCTTGGTTGAGGAGCCAGTATTGTGAGGGTCATTAGAAGGAGTAGTCATTCTCAGATTCAAACCAATTCAATCAAGTTTCAAAAGATTTAGCACAAAAACACAACAAACTCAATATGAACCAAGAAGAAACTCAAATTGACTAACCAGAAGCAGCAGAAGACCAATCTCTATAACCAATTCTTGCAAATATGCTAATTCGATCAAACTTTAGATATCGAAATAGCAGTTTCAATGATTAATTGTTAAACCGATCAATGATTAACCAGCTCTGATACCATTTGTCAGGATCAGCGATCTAAGTTTGATCAATTAGAGATGAATTGTAGCGGAATTGGAACAAGAATTAGACAAATATAGCAAGAACACAATAGATATTCAATGGAACAGTACACGGTTATAGAGAAATAGGGTTTTCTGCAAAAGGGATAATATCATTCATGCACAAATGCTTCGGTATGGCGGCTGCTAAGCTTTTCTAAGTTTGCTATAGCTGCTCGTCGCACCTTACAATTAGGTCAACATTCCTTATATAAAGGAATGTGAAGTCTGCTGATGTCACTTGATAGTGACATCTAACAGAATTATTACAAACAACTGAAAGTAAGCAAACTACTAAGAATGTTCATAACAACTGAGAACATCTCAGAGTATGCTAAGTACAAGATGAAACTAAAACTACTAAAACTACAAGTACTGATTACAATAAACATAAAACTACTGAAAGGAAACCATCACAACTACTGAAGAGGTCTTCTTCAGCTGTTGTAACAACATCTGAAACTTGGTCTTCAGTCTTTGTCTTTAGTTCTTTAGCTTCAGACTTTGTCTTCAGTTCTTTAGCTTCAGACTTTGTCTTCAGCTCTTTCACTTCAGACTTTGTCTTCAGCTCTTTCACTTCAGACTTTGTCTTCAGCTCTTTCACTTCAGACTTTGTCATCAGTTGATGTCTTTAGCTGTTGCAGACTACTTCAGTTGTTGTAATGTCCGTGGGACTTAAAGGTTTTTCTGATCAGGCTCATTGGTTCTTTTGGTCCACATTGGCAGACTCGCATTGCTTAAAGCCTACCATTATAGAGTTTGGTATAACCGTAAGCAAAACAGTCATGGCATCCAAAGTCTTCATCAGAGTCTTCAACGGCCTTTTCAATCATGGCACCATTACCAGCTGGGATTCCACCTTTGGTTGGTATGGACCATGAGTGTCTGATCTGCACATGCGGCTATCTTGATACTTGACAAAGCCTTCAACACGTTTGCACCAGGTTCCAAAGTCATCAGGAGTGATGATAGGAGCCTTGGTCATGGTTCCCATCTCAGACTCAGAAAATTTTTGGTTAAGAGCCATTTGAGTGAAGTGAGTGAGTGTGAAGAAAACAAGGGTGATTTGGGATGGTAAGATCTCATAATCAAGAGCCTAAAAAGCTCTGATACCAATTGCAGGATTGGTGTTTGTCTCATAGCATAAGATATTCTCACAAACTCACTTAATATCACTCGGGTTGATGAAGCAGAATCTCTACTAAGTTCACAAGTAATATAATAAGTTATTGAAAGCACAAGAACACAAGATTGGTTTTTCAAGATACTTGTATATATTACTTCTCAACTCAGTATTACAAGACACTTACAAGCATTGTTACTAAGTTATATGGAAAAACTATATATACTACTATCTACAACTGGTTATATTTGGAAAACCAGCTGGAATTTACAACTAGACAAATACTACATTGCTAGAAGTAAATCATCTAAGATAAAGTAATAATATGCTAGATTAGGTAGTCATGACAGGTCCATGACTTACCTTTTGTAACCAACTAAGAATGGCAACTATACTATGTTGAGAATGGTGAACAGTGGATTAAAAGTATGGTCAACTACATGGGCGTGGGAAAGTGCCATGCAGTATATTAGAGTTGCAGCGGCCTGTCAGACAGACCATACTTATATCCACTGGTTCATAGTTGGTTCTTCCGAAGGTAAATGGCTTCGGAAGAAGAAATTCTTCCAAGGTCGTTTTGGCTTCGGAAGAAACAACTTCTTCCGAACTTCTGCAAGTCTTCAGGACTTTATTCTTTGGAAGACTTTGTCTTTGGATCTTCTAAGTTGTATACTTCGGAAGGAGAACAACTTGGTCTCAGAAGACTGAGTTCTTCCTTCAGAAGTTCTTCATACTTTGAGCTTCGAAAGATCTTTGACTTAGCTTCGGAAGAACAACTTTGTCTTCGGAAGACCACTTCATTTAGCACTTCAAAATTCTTCTAAGTGTTGTTTTGGTTGCACCAGCCCTCTTATGATCCAACAATAGTATCAGTTGATTCTTTTTTTCAAAAGTCATTTACTTTCCATAATTTACACAGGTATGGTCTCATTACGTCAACGTAGCATTTACTTACATCAACGTAATTCTATGTTACATCAATGTTGTGTATTATTCTACACATTAAGTATATCAATTTACATTTTTGTAGTTTTATGCATCTTAGCTACTTCATCCGAACTGCTAAAATACATGAACACCAAAATCGGACTTCTCCTCATATGTTTTATACATCTTAACAACTTCATCTTAACTGTAAAAAACAGACAAGAGGATTGAGCTCCACCTTAACATCCACAATCCAATTTTTGGTATTGTTTGAAGTCTGTTAAAGTAGTCCGAAATGAGAGCTTACATCAAGGTAATTAAAAAAATAAAAGAAAATTAAATTAATGTAGATACACACATAGTATGTAATAAAAGTGAGTAATTACATATAAACATTTTACATTAATAATTACAAGCTAACGATTGTATAGGAAACATAATATTTTTAATAAAATGGATACTCCTTTTACAATAGTTTGTAGTGTCAACTTACCCTAGTGTAATACTTATACCATTGTTGTAGAAAAAATATAACAACTAACTCTACATTATTGCACTGATGTACCTCGTAGCCCTTACAAAAACATTAATGCAACCAAAAAAAATTAAAATGGTAAGTAATGTATTCACACTGACACCATTATACACTTACACTACTGTAACGTTGTTATAGTAACACATAAAACACTTAAACTACTGTTAACACAAGTTAACATAAAAAGTATAGTACATAGTATCTTCATGAAACCTACACACAAACATATAAAAAATGTTCTGCTTTACAGTAACATGAACTTAGAAAATGAAAATAAGAAAAAGAAAATAAAATGCAAAAGAAAAAGAAGAAAAACACAGACATAAAATGAGATGTGCTAAAAAGCCACTTAGATCAACATTATCATTTTCCTAATAAAGTAGTATGTTCATGAAACTTACATATAGAAATCAAAGTAAATGGTAAAAAGAACATAACTCTTACCATACTTCATCAAAGAAAATAAACAAAAAAATTAACAGGACAAAAACACCAACACAGTACTACAGTAGCGACTTACATCACCTTTATCCTTCCTCCTTTAGATGAAAACCCTTGATTATGGGTACCACTAATGATTTTAAATTGAAAATTACATACCTTGGAAGTTTAGATTTGATAGATTTTGCCATATTTGGTTGTTTTATGCTCTAGGCTTGGGCGATCGATGACCGGGTCCAAAGAAGGGTGCTGGTGGGGTCGTTGATGATGATCTAGTGGCATAACGGTGGTTTACCATTGTTTTGTTTCTGATATCCGATCATCGAATGAGGGTTTAGACATTTTGAGTTTACCATGAGTCAAAACATTACCATCTCCCTTATTTGCGATGAGTGAGAGTGTGAGAAAAAGAGAGAGGGGAAAAAGATCTGAAAGTCAAATAGGGCAATGGGATTTCAAGGACAAAAAAGGTGTCAGCTGCTACAGTGGTGTAAATGACGAAATTACCCTTGTTTGGTCATTTTACAAAAGGTAACGTGGACCATTCTAGACCACTAGTGGGGTTAATAGGTTATCGTAATAAACAAAGGTAAACATTTGAGATTTTTGTAAAAAGTGTTGGAAGCAATCTTGACCTTGGATGAAACTAATTCAATGGTTGAGATTTACACATGGCAGTTTCGTGATTAATTAAAGTATAATTATGGTTACAAGGGGCAAAAGAGAGAATTAATTAGTTTTTGTTGACTTTTTAAATTAAATACTAGTTCCACCCATTTTCTAAAAGCCCAATAATATTTATATACTTTATTATTTAAAAAAATATATCATAAAATTAAGAATCTTTTTCTCTTTAAAATGTGTATAATATTGCTATACTTTTTTTTAGAAAAAAAACAATGTTTTTATAGAGTTTATAACTGCAGGACCGATAAGGGTACTTAAGAGTGCAATTAGCTTCACAAGAGGAGTGATCTTAAATCACTTAACCACTCAAATAGGGAACTGGTAACTTCACTGATGATACAAGCTACACAAGTAATATTAAAAAGACAGAACTATAAAAACAAGAACAAAGTCACAAGAACACAAGATTAAGTTTTCAAGGAAGTTGTATATTGATTCTCTAGTTCTATTACAAGTGTTTGCAAGTATATGAATTTACAAGAACCGGAGACTATTTATACTACAACCTACAACCGTCAATATGCAAAAAGACAGTTGGAATTTTGACTACTCTAGACAACAAGATCAATCTACAGTCAAAAGATAGATTGCCTTTTGACTAGTGACTATGACATGCCATAGCTCACTGACTTAATCTAATACAGATAAGTCTACAGGAACAAAAGTGGGAAGTTACAGTCAAAGTCTTTTTCTACTGTTTGATAAAGTATGGAAGTTTCACCAACTAATGTTAGCAGGTGAGTCTTCAGAGCAGCAACGGAAAGTACACCAGCTTTATCAAAAAGTAAATCAGAGAAAGCATCTTTTCTTTGTCTTCACAACAAACTGGCTTCGGAAGACTTTGTCTTTTGAAGCTTCGGAAGACTTCATCTTTGGCTTCGAAAGAAATGAGTCTTTGGCTTCGAAAGATTTCACACTTATAATAATTTTATGATAAGTGTGAAACTTCCGAATTAACTTCTTCTGAACTGTTGGCTTCAGAAGATTTTACACTTAGATTTATTTGTGAGTGTAAAACTTCCGAAGCTAGTTCATCTTTGTTCCTTAGTGCATACAGGAAGACTTGGTTGTTTGGTATCCTTTGGTTGCATCAGCCTTTAATCTTTAGATGTTCCTTACAAACTCCCCCTAGGCTGATGCTACCAAAACAGAGAAGTTCTTTAGATTTTGATAGTCCACATCAGGATCTTCAGCAGACCTTTCTTCATTATTAGATCTGGATCCTTTAGGCTTACATAGAACCTTCTCATGTCATAGAGATCATGCAGAGGAAGTTCAAGCATGTCATTTGTGAAGTAGACATGCTGTTCTCCCTGATCTTTTGTGACATACCATCTGTCTGGATTTTCAGCATAAGTCCAGGACAGAATTTGTCTTCCAACAGTAAGAGGCTCTACTATAATTGGATTTTGTTGAGAGACCTCTTCATGGACTTCCTCAGGATGCTCTGACTCATCCTGAGGTTGGGAGGTGGATGCCTTTCTTCTCTTTTTCTTTGAAGCAGATCTTTTTCTGGCCATCCTTTTTCTCCTCCCTGATTTTTTCAACTGAGAGGACTGGTCTTGAGTACTAGTTGGTTCTGTTGTGTCTCTCTCAGTTGGGTTCTCCTCTCTCACAGGTTCAGAAGGAGAAAGAGGACGACCCTGCTGTGGGTCAGAAGATGAAGTTGGCTCAGATGCACCTACAGGTTTAGGTTATGTTGTCTCAGTAGGTTCAACCTTCACCTCAACTTCAGGTTGAGCTGGACTTGGTGGAGAATGCAAGTCCACCAGCTCTCCCTTCTTTATCTTCTGCTTGATCACCCTAATATACTTATCCATTATGGATAGAGACATAGGACTAAGCCTCCTTCCAGAGAACCCATACAGCTTCAAGAAGCTCATCATCCTTTGTCTATCAGCAGACTTCTTTTGGCTTTTGAGGATGATGGTTCTTGTCTTTACAGCTTCTTTCCTTAATCTCTTCTTTGTAGCTTTCCTTTCTCTTTTGGCTTGTTTTCCAGCTGCTTGTTGTATTCAAACTTTATGTACTCATGAGACAAGGGAAGAAGTGTAGGTGCCTGATAGAAAACTATGGCACTCAGGTAGTTGATCATCTTTAGTCTTTCTTCTTCGTTAACTACCTGAGGTTGTTCAGTGGCCACAGTCTCTGGCTCAGGACTTTCTTGAACTGGAGAGAGGATAGTAGCATCTTTATAGAGTCTTTTCAGCCTCCTTTGTTCATTGACTTTGAGGAGCAGTTTTGTATCCTCTGCCTCCCTCCTCTCTTTTGAGTGTCAGCTAGTTCATTTAGCTCCTCTAAGGGGAGAGAGATGAGTTCATCAACATTGTAGTTTCTGGTTCCCAGGTAGTTTAACCTGGCTGCCCTCAACTCATCTTCTTGAGTGTTTTGCCTGGGGGCGGCCCGGATTGCAGCTTCCATGAACCTTGGGGAACCACTTGAACTCTCTCCCCTCAGCTTCCTCTTCCTCTCTCTCTTCTCCTCCTCCATCTCCTCAGGAGTTAACTTCCTTTTTCCTTTGTCGACCACATGGTGACTCAGGGAGGAAAGGGCTTTGGCCTTCATTGCTTGATTCAGCTGTCAAACTCTGGCCAGAGAGAGGTTGTGAAGCACCATCACCAGCTGGTGCCTCACTGAGGGTAAAAGGTGTAGAAGGAGATCCTATCTCAAGGTTCATAGGCTCAACTTCTGGGCCTTCAGTCAACGATTTCCCTTCGAAGTTAATCTTAGGGTCCATCTTAACTTCCAGTTGACCAAAAGCCTCACCTGCTAGCCTCTGTTTATATAATCTTGATCTCCATTTGAATTCTTCTAGCACCCTGTCTTGTATTCGATCAGCCAATCTGGCAGCTTGTCTGTTGTTGATAGGGTTGACAAGTGGCAGATCCACCAGATATGTACTCTCATAGAGCCTCAGGTGTGAAATGTTGAAAATTTCTAGTTGACCCTGAGCTCTAGAGATTACAAGAGCTCTCCTGTTGCTGTCATACCCCCAACCTATTATTGGATTCTTAGAAGGGGCAGACATTGCTCTTGGGATTCCCTCCTCAAACAGATGTTGAAATAACAAGTCTAGATCTCTGACTTGAGGAGGTTGCTGAGCGTGGACAACTGCAAGAGAGGGTGGTGATTCCTCTATGTCCACACTCTGGGAAGAACTTCCAGGTTCTGTGACTGTCAAGATTTCCTCCCCCTTTTTGGTAGCATCACCCTATTGTATAGGTGAGCTGGGAGATTGATCCATAACAATCACAGGTTCTTGTGGGCCTGGTTGAGTTGTCCTCATTGGTCTCTCAGCTAACTAGCCCTTGAGATCGGTGATCTCAAGTTGCTGGTCATTGACCCTTTTTAGCAAGAAAGTCACTTGAGACTCCAAGTGACTTATCTTCAAAACCAAGTAAGTGCATGTATTTGTAAGTAGGTGCACTCTTTGATTCAGACTCCCCTCATCTTCAGATTAAGAATCATTGGGGGATGAGAGAATTAGACCTAAGTCTTCTTCCTCACCACCAGCATGTGGTTCTTGCCTGCTGGATTTCCCTTAACGCATGACAACTTCCAGAGAAGTGTCAGTAGGCTGGGTTGCCATGGTTGAGGTCCTAGTTATGTAATCACTTGCAAAAGTGAGAGCCTCTTCCATATGGGTCTCCTGAACAAGTTCAGGAAGATCCACCTCAGTAGGGGGTTGCTGATGTGGGCTAGAAGTAGGAGAAGCAGGAGTACTCATCTTTCCTAGAGTGTGGGAAGAGAGGAGAGTTTCATTGTACTCACTGAAGCCCAAATCTTCATCAGAGTAAAAGTCAAGGCTGGAGATGGGCCGCTTAAGGTCTAGAGGTTGGGGATGGTAGCTGTCCCTAGAAGGTTGATCACTTGAGTGTTGAGACTCAAAATGATGGCTTAAGGTTGTTTGTGGGGTTGTGAGCTCATCAGGCTGAGCATGAGGAACCTCAGCACTGATCATTTCAAGGATGGGAGTGGTCTGCTCCTCAAGGGAAGTAGGAGGTCGAAATTCCACTTCCTCCTGTATGGGTTGTGATATATGTGCCTGCATATGCTCAGTAGCAAGTGCAGGGGTTCGTTTACGCTTTCTAGTGTAGGTGATGGTGATGGTAGGCTATGTTTGAGGTGGTTGAGAGGTGAAGGGTGTGGGATCAACACTAGCTGGTGCTGCTAGGTTGTCACCTTGAGCAGTAAGCTCAAGCATTTTTGGGACAAGGGCTGTTTCTACCCCTGAGAAGCCAACATTTGGCTTCTTCAAGATTTTGAAAATGCCGAGCCTTATATGTCCCAATTTAAGAATATTACCTGTCCCCCTCAACTATGAGCCCAATTCATAGTTGAGAATGTGTTGAACATACCTGGGGAACATGTACTACTCTAAGGAGTTCAAGTTAGCAAACAAATTTGTGTAAACAAATTGAGAGTACCTGAACTTGACTCCATGTACCATCCCATGGACTATGAAGGAGAGGTCTTCTAGAACTAGATCCCATCCCCCATGTTTGTTAGATAAACTGTGTATGATGACATGGAGGAGGTATTTCCACTGGGATGAGACCTTCATAGCCCATCTGCTGGAAGGAATGGTTGACAGCATCTTTTGGGAAGGACAGTTCACCTACTTCATCATCCAGTTGCAAATGAGTGTTTATGATGGCCAGAGTGATGAAAACAGTCCTCCCCTGCACTGTAGCAGCTAGTGCCCTCTCCCCATCCATGTTGACCTCTTGACAGGTCCTCCAGAATTCAAGCAACTGATCCTCATAGAGAGGAGGATCGATTGTAAGGGAGGTGAGGTAGTGAGACGAAGAAAAGTACCTACACACGTCGGAGAAACTTGGATCCTTCTCAAAGTGCAACAGGGCAACTTGATTGTGTTGCCTATGCAGGTGCATGGAGAAGTTTGGGTCATTTCGATGATTGATGTTGGCCATTTAGGTGAAGCTTATCAGTGAAGAAAGGAAGAAGAAGGTGAATTTTGGGAGAATTTAGGTTAAAGATTTGTGAGAGTAGAGAGATGAAGCGGAAACGTTGAGAAGAAATATGCTATGGATTTGAGTCAAAGTTAAGACAAAAAGATAAATTTTGAAATCCGTAAGTGGGTCCCACTTCTGAAAAAGTGCCCAAAGAGTTAGTTTTCTTGGAAGTTGCAAATCTTCCGAAGGTATTTTTGCTTCGGAAGCTTTTCAGCAAAGCTTCTGAAGGCAAATTTTCTTCGGAAGATATTTCAAAGAGTTGTAAAAATTTGGCTTCTGAAGAAATATACTTAAAGAAATTTCTTCCGATGTATATTTTGCTTCGGAAGAACCAAATCTGAGAAAATTGTTATCCTTGGATAATAAATCTTCCGAGACTTAATTGCGTTCGAAAGACATTTTTTCTTTGAATGAATTTAAGTACTTATAAGCATATTTAAGTTTCGGAAGATATTCCAAGAATTTCTTCCGAAGGTAAACTCTGATAAGTAGTTAATTGATTTAAAGACATAAATTTCTTCTGAAGGTAATTTGAGTTCTGCCGAGACAAAATAATAAATTTTCTCAAATCTAAGGAATATCATTTGAAATTTTAATTTACCTCCAAAGAGAGCTGGGCTTATGAGGGTGATCTAATAGACAACTTAGGACACACAATTTTAAGAAATAAGGTTGATTAAGTGTTTAAAGAAAATCTCTTCAAAGTTCATCATCCCAATGGCTGATATAAGATATTTAAATCTCTGTTCATCAAAGGCTTTGGTAAACAGATTAGCATATTGTTCATTTGAGTTAACTTTGATTAGTTTGATTAATCCTTTTTCAAAATTATCTCTAACCAGATGATACCTGATGTTGATGTGCTTGGTCCTTGAGTGCTGCACAGGATTCTCTGTAATAGAGATGGCACTGTTGTTGTCTATATGGATAGGAGTCTCCTTGAAATTAAACCCATAGTCTAGTATCTGATTTTGAATCCATAGTACTTGAGCACAGAAGCTTGCAGCAGCAATGTATTCAGCTTCAGCAGTTGATGTAGACACACAAGATTGCTTCTTGCATTACCAAGAGACTATCCTTCCACCAAGGAATTGACATCCCCCAGATGTAGACTTTGTAGTCACCATAATCACTATCTGTATAAGCATACAGATTAAAGTTTGAATTCTTTGGATACCAAAGGCCAAGTTTAGGGTCACTTTTAAGGTATCTGAGAATTCTTTTGACAGTAACTAGGTGTGAGATCTTGGGGTTGGCTTGATATCTTGCACATATACATGTGGCAAACATGATATCAGGCCGGCTAGCAGTGAGGTACATAAGAGACCCAATCATAGCCCTGTAGAGATGTTCATCAACACACTCCCCCTCAAAATCAGGACCAAGGGAGTGGTTTCTGGCTATGGGTGTCTTTGCAACCTTACAATCAGTCATCTTGAATCTTGTAAGTATGTCTTGTACATATTTTGACTGACTAATGAAGATGCCATTTTCAACCTGCTTCACTTGAATTCCTAGAAAGAAGTTGAGTTCCCCCATGGCACTCATTTCAAATTTATTCTTCATCAGCATTTCAAAGTCCTTACAGAGCTTTGAATTAGTTGAACCAAAGATAATGTCATCTACATATATCTGAACTAGCATTATGTCATTTCTTGTTTCTTTGATGAAGAGAGTCCCATCAATAGTACCTCTTTTGTATCCATGTTGACAAAGATACTTTGATAGTGTCTCATACCACTTTCTTGGAGCTTGATGCAGTCCATATAGAGCTTTATCAAGCTTGAAGACATAATAAGGATGATCTGGGTCTGCAAACCCAGGTGGTTGTTTGACATAAACTTCTTCATCTATCACCCCATAAAGGAAGGCACACTTTACATCAAGCTTATAGAACTTGAAATCCTTGGATGCAGCATAGGCCAGGAATATTCTTATAGCTTCAAGACTTGCTACAGGAGCAAAGACATCTATGTAATCAATTCCTTCTTCTTGTGTGTATCTCTAAACAACCAGTCTAGCCTTGTTCTTGATGACAATTCCTCTATCATCCCTCTTGTTCCTAAAAACCCATTTGGTTCCTATGATAGTCTTCCCTTGAGGAAGAGGACATATGTTCCAAACCTTTTGTCTTCTGATTTGAAGTAGCTCTTCTTGCATGGCTTCAACCCAGCTTTCATCCTTCAGAGCCTCATTAACTTTCTTTGGCTCAATCTGGGACAAGAAACAAGAGTTCAGACAAACATTTTGATCATGGGTTTGTCCTCTTGTTCTCACCCCAGTATCAACATTTCCAATGATGTTTGTGATAGGGTGTGACTTGTGGATCCTTAGTTGAGGGATCACAACAAGTTGGTTAGACAGATCTAGATTGGAGAAATTTAGATCTGGAAATGGAGTGTCACCCATCACATCAACACATTTATCAAGTGAGACTTGATCCAATGAGTGTGTGACATCATTTATGTTGTCCTCTATGGAGTGGTTATCAGCATCAAGAAATTTTTGATCACTGTCACCACCTCCATTTCCTCCTACATTTGAAGTTCCTTCTCCTGAGTTTTGAACCTCTGAGCTAGAATTTGAAGGTACCTTAGATGTATTAGCTGAATTTGTCAAGTTTGTGCTGATAGGATCTTCATTTGCAGGGTTAGTCACCCAAGGGAGCTGAAGTCATAATCTTGCTTCGTCTTCTCATCTCAAATCTTGGGTCAGGATCTCCTGTTGATATATTATTTGTAGATCCTGAAACATTCTCACAAGACTTGTTAAAACAGTTGGTAACTAAGTCAAGATCAAATAGCCAATCTGGACCAGAACCTTTCACACCTGGAGTGTGCTCATTGAAGATCACATTGGCTGACTCCTCAACTACTCTAGTTCTTAGATTGTATACTCTATAAGCCTTTGCTTGGGAAGAGTATCCAATAAAGTGTCCATCATTTGACTTCTCATCAAATTTGGCTACTTGATCTTTGGTATTCAAGATGGTGCAAGGACATCCAAATGACTTGAGAAAACTAATAAATGGTCTCCTTTTGTGCCACAGCTCATAAGGAGTCTTATCATGAGTCTTAACCACTAAAACTCTGTTCTGCACATAGCAGGCTGTGTTAACAGCCTCTACCCAGAAGGTGATGGGCAGTTTAGAGTCAGACAGTATGGTTCTTACAACTTCAATAAGTGTCCTGTTTCTCCTCTTAGCAATACCATTTTACTGAGGAGTCCTGGGAGCACTATATTGTCTTGTAATACCCTTTTCATCACAAAATGTATCAAGGATTTGGTTCTTAAATTCTATTCCTTGATCACATCTTATGGTTTTGACCTTGTGATCAGATTGATTCTCAATTTTCAGAATGAAATTCTTCAAGATCTCAGGGGTCTCATCCTTAGTTCTAAGGAAAAAGACCCAAGTGAATCTTGTGAAATCATCTGTGATCACTAAACAAGAGGTCCTTCCTAAACTCATTACACTGGTGGGGCCAAAAAAGTCCATATGTAATAGGTGTAGGGGAGTAGTGATGGAATTCATTTCCTTTGGTTTGTTAGACACTTTATGTTGCTTCCCTTTCAGGCATGCAACACAGTGGTCATAACTTGTAAACTCTTTCTTTGGCATTCCAGTTACCAAATCATTCTTAATCAATTTATTCATGTTCTTAAATTTTACATGGCACATTCTTTTATGCCAAAGGAATGACTCATCACTATTTGCTTTAGATAGAAAGCAAGAAATCTCTCCTGAGGGAGATGTTTCTGCAAGTCCATCTTGTACATGTTCTCTTTCCTAGGGGCTCTGAGCAGGATATGCTCTTAAGAAATTGCCACCCCAGGCTTGAGAACAATGCACTCATGCTCAGTAAAAAGCATGTTGTGTCTCTGATCACAAAATTGGGATACACTCAGTAGATTGTATCCAATCTCCTTAACAAAATTTACCTTCTTAATAGTGAGCTTACCTTTTATGACCATACCCCTTCCAGTGATGTAACCACCCGCATCTCCTCTAAAAGCAACTGGTCCTCCATCAATTTTCTCAAAATTGTAAAGCAAAGAACCATTGCGAGTCATGTGCCTGGAACAGCCACTATCAATGATCCACACATTTTCCTTGGTCCTTAGCTGTTCCTGCACAAAAAGAAGTGGTTAGTTACACTTGGAAACCCAAGCCTCATTACTCTTAGGCTTATTAAAATGAGTTAAAGACAATGCAACAGTAAGTGATCCTATACTCAAGCTTTGAGGATCATTTGCTATTGTTGATGAAGAACTTTTAGTCACATGGTCTTCCTTCATCTTCCACACCACCTTTGGAAGATTGGCCTTGACCTTCAAGGCTTCGGAAGTTTTGACAACTTCAAAAGTCTTGAAGACTAGACCTTCAGAAGATCTAGCTTTCACTTCTGCAAGCTTCAGTACTTCGGAAGCATTCCTTTCTTCCAAGACCAACTTTTCTTCCGAAGGCAATTTTTCACTTGTCTTCTTCTTCATTTTGGAGCTTCCGAAGGAAACAAATTTTCCTTCGTAAGCTATTGGTTCCTTCTTCTTCTCAGAAATGTTCTTCTTGGTCATATGGATGGTACTTTTAGGATTGTACTTGTAATCCTTAGCCATATGAGAAGTACTACCACACATGACATAGTTGAGTTCCTTCTTTCTGAGAGTCTTCTTTTGAGAGCAAGATTGAGTTTGATCACTTTCCTTCTCCACCTTTATCTTTGCAGATGAAGCAACAAGCTTCTTAAGGAGAGACTTGCTCTTGGAGCTGGATGGTTCAGGCTGTCTAACAGTGGTACACAACTGGTCAGTCTTCTTCTTCTGGATGGAATGATTTGGAACTAAACTATAACTCATGGTACTAGAGTTCATAGTTGAGTTTACAGTCTTTACCACTTCAAAACCTGCAGAAATAAACACTTGTTTCTGCTTTGAGTCAAAAGTGGCCATGATTTCTTGAGCCTTTTTTTGATCTTCTCTTCGCTCTTCTAATCAAGCTCTTTCTCTTTGACTTGGTCATTCCAGTCTCTTTCCTCTCCTCAGGAGAATAATGACCCTTCTTAGAATGACCTTCTTCACTCTTCTCTGAGTCATCCTCCACTATCTCCTCTTCATCCTCTTCAACAATGGGGTCTATGAGGGGAAGCTCATCTTCACAAGTTCCACACCTTGGAGATCTTACAGAAAATAAAGTGTGTGGAGGAGCAATCTCAGTAGATCCCAGTCCCTGCTTATTCTGATAACAAACTTTTGCATGTAGGGATGAGGATATTATGTTCTTGAAGGTCTCTTCTTCAAGAACACATTTTTCTGCCCTGGTTTTGCTGATCACAAGCTCAGCCTGGCATTCAGTTAACTTTGTGATGAGATCTTTGATTTGAGTCCTGTAGTTTGTATGCTCATGCTTAAGAGTTGAAATGGTTTTCTCTAGATCTTCTATCCTAAGTTTATAATCATTTTTAAAGTCAGCTTTTAAGATATTTAAGGGCTCAAGATTAGATCTCATCTCTAAGTTATAGGACCTATATCTATTAACTTTAGCAATGCATTCAGGAGTACAAAGATGTTCCAATACCTTGGCTTCATCATGATCTGCCATTAGTGCTTGGTTTGGAGAAGCATCTTCAATCTGAAAGCTCCAGTCAAAGCTTCCTTAATATAGTTTGGCCTGGATTGTGCTTGGCCACCATTTGACTTTGGTTCCTTGCACTCCCTGGAAAAGTATCTCATTTGGTTACAGTTGTAACACTTTACCTTGCTTTTTTCCAGCCCAAACTTTCCATTGGCTGCATTACTGGGAAACCTTCTCCCAGTCCTCTTGTAGAACTTCTGGGCTCTATGAGTGAGTAGAGCCATCTGCTGGACTATTTCCATATATTCCAGATCATCTGGATGGATACAGTCCAGGTCTTCAAAGGTGAAGAAAAAGTTGCCTGAACTTTCATCAGAAGACACAAAAGCTTGTGAAGAACTTGTCTCCTGGAATGGGCTTCCAGGGATATAGCCTTCCCTTGGTGTCTCTGGAAAGGTGATGAAAGGACCCTTTTGTGATTTGTCAGGGTAGCAGATGAGATGGTGCTGTGGTTCTCTGCAATCCCTTTCAACTATATGGAGGGCTGAACTCTAAGAGGTGTTGGAGTTACCAGATGAATTTTGCATGTTCATCTCCATCTGGTATCCACTGCGTATTCCATATAACTCAGTGAGTGTAAGAGTCTTGAGGTTTTTAGTCCTCTTGATGACCACACAGTATTGTGTCCATTGTCTAGGAATAGAGGACATGAACTTCCTAACAATATCTCTATTCTCAATGGTTACTCCAACATCAGCTAGAGTATCCACAATCTCAACATACCTGAAGTATTGTTAAGTCATGGTTTCACCTGTCTTGAAGGTGAAATTTTCAAACTGCTGCTTCAAGAGGTCCTTCTTGTTTTCTTTGGCTTCATTGGACCCCTCATACATCAGCTTCAGTGCATCCCATAGCTGTTTGGCGGTCTCGCACTTCTTGAAACCTCTGTAGATGGAGTTAGGAAGAGCAGTTTGAAGGGTTGTCTTAGCTTTCTGATCAATATCAAATTTCTTCCAATCTTCTTCAGAAAAATCATCCCTTTCTTTTGGTATCTTACCACC